>OX638263.1:3600000-4275000 GCA_951806755.1 Brenthis hecate
TGAAAAGCTGCTCTAGATAGATGTTTCTATATGAAAATCACAGTTATGATTACTTTTCACCCGACTACGCTAGAAGAAGGGTTATGTTTTTGAAGTATATGAATGTAAGTATATTGCTTTAGCAAAATTATAAACATTAAAATGGCCGAAATATTCTTATTGGCACCATATAATGTCTTAAAAAAAATGGTTTTTCTCAAAACCTATCATCGAGTTGAGTATGAAAATAAAGGATTACATAAATGGCTTAAAAACATATTTATATACAACTTATATGTTTAAATGTAATTTGGAATGAGAAATGCTAAAAAACAACAAATAAAAAAATTAAATTCACAAAAATACAAGACAATGAAAATAAGTTATATAAGTATCAGTTTTGTCTGTATACTTCTGTAAAACTAAATGATAATAACATAAGTGGTTTTTTTTTTTCAATATGAGAATTACGCTGTTAACGAAGTAGAGATAAACTTTAATATTGTAAATACAACCAATTCTAGAAGTATTTTACTCAAGTCATTATATATTATATATATACATATATATATATATATATATATATATATATATATATATATGTGTGTGTGTGTGTGCGTGTGTGTGTGTATATATAACAATAACAATACATTAACATTTTCAAGTCTTTCCAAAGAATTTAGACGATTTAGACGACAGAATATTTACGATATCAATCGAGATACTTTCACTACAATCCCGTTTCGACAAAATTTATAGCGCTGCCGAAGAAAATATGTAGATGTGTAGCAAGGCGTAGCACTTATTGAAATTGGCGATTTAATTTAATCGCATTATAATCGGCAAAAGGATTGGGGTGCGGCTACTTAGCGAAATTTATTGGAAGCGAAATTGTTCTGCGTTAATTTATTGCCTTTTCTTTAATACTAGATAAAGTCAGCGTTCCAAAAATATTGGACTATTTGGGAACGAAAATAGAATTAACGATTTGTAAATAAATTCTAAATTGTGTTTATTTCATTTTCATTTTATTTAACTGAACAATAGGTAAATAAATATAATAAGAAAATTTTATTAAGTAAAAAAAAAGCTACAAAGCATAACTTTAAAAGTGGGTCTCGTTAGTATACGAGCACATAAAGTTGTCGTTTTTGATGATTCTAAAAAAACTTTGAACGCTCAACACTGAGGAAAACAAAACAAAGAACTGTTCGCTATATTTTTGAATATTGCGTGCTGTCCACTCACACGTGATATGCAAATGCGGAGATTTTATTGTAACTTTGGCCTTAAATACATTTTATTGGCAGATTTACATAAAAGAATAGGTAGTTATATAAACAATTATATTGAAATGTACTAAGTGATCGATCAAAAAGCTTTTTGTAAATATTTTTTCATTGCAAACCATAACCTAATCAAGACATACCAAATTAGGGTACAAACAGTTATTAGCTAGAATAAATCGTGAATAATTCTTATCACCTCCAGGTAAATTTCTAAGAAATTAATTAAAATTCTAAGAAATCTATTGTTAACTGACACGCCGGCGTGTCCGCGGTCGTGAAGGGATTAATATTATATACATATTATATTTGCTACTAATAATATTAATAATATATATCCTTCCGAAAAAATCCGAAATTCTATAGAAAAGGTACAATGGATATTTCCATCAAGCACGTAAGAGAAACTACTTTTAAAATATTATAATCTCTAACTTTACGAACAAAATTTATATTTTAAATATACAGTTTTATATTTAGCCAGCATCAATCATAGCGAGGTACACGGAAAACCTTTTTACAGTCAAAATGCAAGCGACTAGGAGCTACGAGGGAACCACGCAGTAAAATCTCTCAGAACGCGAAAGATAACAGTAATGAGGGTTGACAAATTAGTGCTGAGTTCCGCAGTCAGCAAACAGCCGTTGGGCCCCGATGTGGAAACCCTATTCTGGGATGTTTTATTATTGCCATGATTTTTTTTTATTTTCAAGTTCTTTCCATAACATTAATTATAGTTTATAAAAACTCGTTTTTACTCATGTCTTCGTTTTTTTGTCCAGTTTAAAAATCATCGTAAAAATATTTAGTACCACGTCGCGTCGTCTTGACTGACTACGATATATCTATATACGAATATATATAACTATCGAAAAAGTAAACCAATATTGCTTTCATCCAATATCGAAATTAGAATAATTTATTGCATTCAAATAGAAGAGCAAATCAATTTTCTTTGCCTATATATACATATAACACAGATACTTATATATAGGACTATAAAAAATAATCTATTACATAATCATAAAAACCTTATCTTAAAAATACTTTTAAGGATATTAATCACTACCGGTTTACCCTCACTTCGCTCAGGTTCACCTCTAGGAAAACAAAACCAAATCTATCCCATGGGGACCGTACATTTTTCTGGGATAAAAAGTAGCCCGTGTATTATTGTTATATTATCGTAAAGTTTCATTAAAATCCATTCAGTAGTTTTTGCGTGAAAAAGTAACAAATATCCATACATCCAGACATCCATACATTCTCATAAAGTTTCGAATTTATGATATTAGTAGGATAGTATTATCGTTTAATCTACTTGTGTATTTAATGTTAGTTTAAAACTAAATGAGCTATTATTGTCCACCACTACCATACTCGTATTGAATATTATGACTGGTATTTTCTACAATTTTTATTAATCGTCAGTTATAATGCAGTATTGATATTGTATAAAAATTTCTTATATTTGATTAGTATATCTATACATATAATAAAATTGTAACTAAGCCGAATCTGTACATTAAATATTTTTTGGAAAATCATATTGAAATAAACATTATTATCGATACAGAGAACGAAACTATAGTTTTTAGAATTTTGGCTATCTGTCTGTCTGTTACCGCATCACAGAAAAACCACTGGAGGGATATTGTAAGAATTTGGTATGGTGATAACTGGTTATCCGGGTCAACATATAGGATACTTTTTACCGCGGGAAAAAGTCTCATTTTTCAGAAAAAATACAAAAACTGCAATGTAAGAGTATAGTGTTTGGTCATCTGAACGCGGGAGGAGCCGCGGGCAATGCTAGTAGAATATAATTTTCGGAACAAAATAGAATCATAAAAAAACTTTAACAACAAACAAACAATACTTTTTAAATATATACGTACTTTTTAAATATATATGAATCTCCATAATATTCCTCTTCATTTGAGTCTAGAGCTAAATATTTAATTACGAATACTAACTTGAGGCCGGGACATCAATAAAGGAATAATTTATTTAAATCTGAGGTTTGTAGGAATTCATTTATACCAAATTTAATGATGTAAACACTCTAATTTGGTTTGTACCTTTTAATTAAGTTGAACTTCTTATTGCCTTAAGAAAATTAAATAATATAAAATCATTTTAAATTTATATATTTTACTACGTATTTAATGTATGTTTTTATGGATGACTAGCGAATCACCCTCGCTTCGCTCGGGTTCGTCCCTGGCTTGCTTCCCAATACGAACTTTCATCCTAATTTTCAACCCCTTAAGTGATGATTTCCGGGATAAAAAATATCCTATTTCCTTTCCAGGGCCTAAAACTATCTTCTTACCAAATTTTACCTAAATCGATTCAGTAGAACCAGAGATTGCCCCCTACAACGTCACAAACTCACAAACTTTACCTCTTTATAATATTAGTATAGATGTTTGTAGCTAATCAGTCGCAAAGGCTTTCTAATAACAATACCAATGAGGCTTTTACTTGATATTAGTAAGACTAAAATTCAGTTTAGTTCTTTTAATGGTGTAAAGAGGTAAGTAATGGGTAGGTGTAATCATGTATGGCAATATATTAGAATGGCTTTAGTTTAGCATCTAGCTTTCACGACTTCAGTCCATACAGTCGTAAGATGAAGTCTCGAGTCGAACTAAAGAATAGGGTCTCGTTATAGGCGCGTAACGTGACAACGTGATCATTGCCCGTCGAGCTCGCATGAATAGTGTGTTAAAAAATCATCGTGTCTATCGATCCTTATTAGAGTTTTGTTGAGAAATAGTCAGTCCCCTACGGCTCGGAAACGGGCATTGTGATCTCTAGTAGAGTTAGATTGCTTTCATACATTCATTTAAATTTTATTAGAACTACATATTATGTAATTCTTACAAAGTAAAAATGCTCAAAAAACGTTTAAAATACAATTATATATGCAAAATAAACAGTAGAATTGAATTTTGAATTTTAAAATGCGCCGGAAGTAGGCTTCAAATACAGAGCGCGTACCTGAGGTTTGAGTTGTACGTATAGTTTCCTTTTCCGGTATGAAGATGTGAAATAAAATATAAGGCCGTCGAGTTAGTTGCGAGAACTCGTTATATTTACTAAGAAAGTAAAATTATTACGTTATAGTAAGTTATTGAGTTAGTTATTATGGTTGAAATGGAACACTTGCAATTCTCAGGTATCGATACTATACTATACTACTTGGTTTTGTCCGCTGTTTCCTCTTTTGTTTTTGAATGTTTGTTTTTAAATTGTAGATTACATTACAATTCATCGTCTGTAAATACACTAGACAAACTTTTAATAAGCATTAACCACCATACTTCTATCATTTCCATCCTTCCTTTCATCATCTTAAGTGGTAATTATATAAAAACAAGATTCGTACGTGAATACCTTAGAGGTACGAGATCCAGGGCTTTGTTTCTAATATTGGTTGGACTGATAAACTACCAGTGCTTAAGCCTATTATAAAATAATAAACAATAAACATAATTTATTCAAAGCAATAATCACGTACCAGTTGGATTCGCGTGAAAGAGGGATCATATATGAGTGACTATAAATCCAGTTACTGTACGACTAATGTATAATTATTTGTCCATCTACTTTATTCTGTGTTTTTTTTTAATTTTAAGCTTAGAGTATCTGGGTAAAAGATTATTAATTTTGATAATTGAAGGAAGACTTAGCCTTCTCGTTAGATAGGTTTTATTTCAAACCTAGAACCCCTATATCACAATTGTTTTTTTTTAATTTAAGATTAAACGTATAAAAAATATTTTTTCTATAATTATTAGCCGGACTAATAAAACAAAATATTAGTCATACAGCTAATAAATAATAATAGATAGTTACTGTATCAATAGGGTCAGCCATCTCATCTATACTAATATTATAAAGAGGAAAGATTTGATTTTTTGTTTGTTTGTACCGAATAGGTTCCGAAACTACTAAACCTAGATGAAACTAACTAGATGAAATTTAGTAAGAAGATTGTTTGAGATCCTGGAAAGGACATAGGATAGTTTTTATCCTAGAAATGATCTATTAAGGGTGTGAAAATGGGGATGAAATTTTGAATGGGGAATCAACCTAGGGAAGCGAGGGTGAGTCGCTAGTACTTTATATATATGTTAATATAAAAAAATATATTATTAATTTAGTATAACGAAATCTTGTTTTACTGTCGTATAAATAAAAAAAACCTTTATTCGTAAATAAAATGGAGAAGTTATAGCAGCACCACTCGACACATACATTGTATCTGCGTGAGGTCACTGCGACCTACAATGGCGTTGTGAAACAATCCACTTTCAAATCATTAAAAAATACTAACATTTCTTTGTTTTAAAACGTGAAGACTTTTCTATTTTTAGTTCATATTTATTTTTATGGAGTTGAAACTTATTTTTTTTTAAATAAAAATTGACAGCTCATATTAGCAATTTTTACAAATATGAAAGAAGCTTTTTTGTAACTTAATTATTATATAGAGGTAATAAAAGTTCTGCATTTTACGCAATTTCAGTTTAAATATTTTACTTTTATCTGCTAATAAGGAATTACAGACTAAAAAAAATTACGCATGTCAACATGATCTTTAGTATATGTACTAAACCTATAACACCTCCAGGTAAATTTCTAAGAAATTAATTAAATTTCTAAGAAATCTATTGTTAACTGTAACGCCGGCTTGTCCGCGGTCGTGGAAGGAATAATATAATTGAACATCATTAACATGAACTGTGAATTTTCATAACCTTTATTTCATACTTAGTAATAACATAACTAAACATTAACAAAAAAATAAAAACCGACTTCAAACAAAAGCACTATAAATTAAAAAATAACTGGTAGTTTTCATTTACTATACATACCTAATCAAATATTTTCGAAGTCGGTGTGCTTTGCTTTGTATGGGCTGGCACCGATTTCGAAAATATTTGATCAGGTATGTATAATTAATAGGTAGGCTTTAATTACTTAGCCAAAGCACACCGACTTCAAAAATATTTGATTAGGTATGTATAGTAAATGAAAACTACCAGTTATTTTTTAATTTTTAGTGCTTTTGTTTGAAGTCGGTTTTTATTTTTTTGTTAAAAATTTTTATTTTTCCCTTTTTAGTGTAGTAAGGATTCTAACGTGTTAGGCCTGTCAAATCAAACAAAATAAGCCCAAACTCAAAGTATCTACTATTAGCCTTTGAAGACTTCCACCTATCCACCTTCTGGCCTTGCCATCAGATCAGGTCAACAACACCGAACCACTGTACTATCAACGGAAATAGAAATACTTGCAAAGTTTCAAGTCAATATGACAATTAGAAGTAGGTTAAATTCATCATTAGTTGTTTTTCCACCCTTAGGGGTGGTATTTTTTTTTTTTGAAATTTAAATGGGACCAATCTGGAAGTAGACACTTTCAAACAACACGAAAATTGTCCAAATCGGTTAATAAATGACGGAGTTCTGAGGTAACAAACATAAAAAAAAAAACATACAGTCGAATTGAGAACCTCCTCCTTTTTGAAGTCGGTTGAAAATGAGTGCCATTTCGCACTGGTGTCCTTATGTTGTATAGACAACTAAATTTGTCTCCACTGATCTTAGGGATGGTCTCGCAACCGATTCAGGTGTAGCTATGGTCGATGACGCATAATAAGGACAAAAAGACGAAATAGTCGCATATGCGTTAAATAAACAGTTATAAATACCTTTACCCTTACATTTTGCCCCCAATATGCGAGAGGAGCGGCAGTTGCACTATCATTGATATTAGATATAATTGATAAAAATGATATTGGCTTATTTTTTTTTAAATTTAAATATTAAATGGAACTATATATTTAAAATCATATTTACTGTTTGTTACAAATATCATCATCAAAATGAGTATATTCTCGTAAAATAGGTTTTGTATATTGCTTTAGCTGAGCTGATGAGGCGAAATTTATTGTGGCTCGTAAAAATACGGTGATAAACCGCTGGCAAGACACATCTCGTGTCGCGTTGTCACATCATTTTCTTTACAAACTTCATAATATATGTTCGTCCAATCGCGCTGAATTGAGACAGTATTTACAGACAAATTGTATGAATTGGGCCCTTTTCTAACGTCCCACTGCTGGATTGAATAATTGTTTAGATGTCTAAAAAATGAAATGTTTATAATCATACATTATTAGGAAATGTAATTTTTTTGCGTGATGCAAAATATATTATACTCAAACATTGAATAAAAGCCATTAACAACAATAAACACCAAAAAAACATTTAACTCAAAAGAACGAGAGAGCGTGAAGATCATTTTAAAATGACGCATGAAATCATATTATTTTTGTATGTAAAACATATTCACAGTATCTGCAGTGCAGGAGAGATTCAAGAAACATCAGTTTTATTACTTTTTATCTATCTATAATATTATTTAAGAAGATAATATTTAATACTATTCAATTCAAATAATCCATACTAATATTATAAATGTGAAAGTATGTTTGTTTGTTTGTTCCTTTGTTGGAATGACGGATTGACGTGATTTTTTGTGTGGAGATAGTTGAAGGACTGGAGAGTGACATAGGGTACTTTTTAGTGCGGAAAAATATCTAATTTCTGAGAAAAAATACAAAAATTGCAATGTAAGCGTATATTAATATGTAAAACCTAAAAAAAAAAAGAATTTGGTTTTTGGTCATCTCAAAACGGGCGGAGCCGCGGGCAATACTAGTATATAATAAAATTGTAACCAAGCCGAATCTGTACATTAAATATTTTTTGGAAAATCTTATTGAAATAAACTTTTTACTGCGGGAAAATGTCTCATTTCTGAGAAAAAATACAAAAACTGCAATATAAGAATACTATACTAATATATAAAATCTAAGAATTTGGTTTTTGGTCATCTGAACGCGGGTGGAGCCGCGGGCAATGCTAGTATATGTATATATAGCTACTTTTATACCTTTCTTTCATAACTTGCACACCAAACATAAGTTCTACAAAGTTTTATGCCCATTAATAATTCTCCCGCGGCGTCCCGAACCATGAAAAGAATATTTCAGACTTTGAAGCAAACTGGATACAATCAAATTACCATTTGAAAAGATACTATTTAACGTTCAGCGGTTTTAGGTTGCTTTTGTTTGCAAAATTCCGGTCTCGAATAAGCACCAATTAAGGAAAGAAATACTAATTTCAAACATCTCGATTACTTTCATTCGAAAAATTTAACGCCTTAGGTACATTTGTTCCTAGAATATTCTGTAGGTTTTTTTGTTTGAATTTACTTATATGCATGTCTTGATAAGCTTATAACCTTTTACAAGTATATTATTATGAAATTCATTACCGTTTCAAAGATTTTTAATTTTTATACATGTATTGATAAATGCTAATACCCTAGATATTAATAAATAAAAATTGTAACAAAACACTTGCTCGAGCATGTCTATATTGTAAGCTATTAAAATATTTTCATTAAAATGAAAATAAATGTGTGTATATTATGTACTGAAATAATACATAAATGTTGTACATAAATATGATTCAATTTTGCATATTTTTTCTTAATTTTCCTACAGTCATAGAAGTATAAAAATAAGGGTTTATTATAATTATAGATAGATCAAAATGCTAAACAGAAATAATAGTCTCGGCAATTCGAAATACTTACGAAAACTGCTTTAGGGATCGATCGTTGAATATACTTTTTGTATATTCATTTAATAATATAAACGACCGCCATAGAACTAATATAAAATTGTCCTCATCTCCGAAGAAAGGCGGAAAAGATCTCTCATTGAGATAATGTTACCTTTGTGTAAGATAATTTAGGGCTATCGCATTTTACTGTAACAGTCTTGTAAACAAAAAGAAAAGAAAAAATACATTAAACCTTGTGTTAGAACTTTGAAAGGTATCTTTTTGACGACACATTTGGCTCAGTTTGTAGTAACTCTACTTGCTGCGACAGTGTTCGCGGGTTCGAGTCTCGCTGGCATACTTTTGTGTGATGAGTACAAATGATTGTACTCCAGTCATGTTTGTTTATAATTATAATATGTATGTATGTTTATTTAAAAGTTATAGGTATATGTATACTTATGTTATGAATAGATAATTGATACACTATAGTGTATCAATTATCTATTCATAACACAAGTCTCGTAGCTTATCATGGAATTAGATGGAGCTGTGTGTTAATATCCCAAAATATTTATTTATTTATTTAATTTCTAACGATACATTTCGTATATTATACCTAATATTAATATTATTATCTTCACTGAAGTTTATTAAGTTCATTAATCTCAATACGCAGGATCAAAGCAAAGACGCAGATAAGAAAAAAATCTACGTAAATAAGAACAAAAGCGCACTTACGTATTATAGTTGGGCAATCCGAAATAACTGTACGACCGTAAATATCAGACACAGATGCGTATTAACGTGATTTCCGTACATATGGAGATCAAAACACTAACTTTCTAACTACGAGCTTCTACTGAGAGTTCCTTGACAAGATAATATATCTATTACACTTTTGATAACGCGGGACTCGAATCCAGGAACTTGTGAACAGCATCCGTATATGTATTACTATTAACTTTCTAACTCTACTTTTTCAAGAAATCCTTTACAATATATATAAGACCTCGTGATACGTTTCAGAAAGCAAAAAAACGTTTACTGTTAAAAACTAATTATAATACTTGGTTTTCCTAAATAGCCCATGTAATACCTCATACATTCAGTAATAACTAAAAAAATATGACCAGTTTTAGTTCTTATTAACCAAAAAGCTTGAACCACCCTAAGTTTCTATACTTTTAAGTTCTAATAGAGAAATGACAAGTTTTTTTACAAGTAGAGATACTCGTAAAAAATACGTTTTTTTTTTTTACTAAAGGGTTTTAACCCTAAACTATAGAAGAAAACCGTTTATTGCTTATTTATATTATAAAAAAAAACTAAATTTAATACAGGTTTAAAAAAAAATAGTTTTACAACTCATTTTAACCATCAAAATTTTAACCATCTTGGGCTGTTACCATAAACAGACGGACAAAATCGTAGGAAAAAAAATATACGACGGTAAAACATAATTTTGAAAGGTTACTCTCGACAATTCTATTCATACCATTATATTTATTCCATTATCGAGTATAATGCGCCACTCTTGAGCATAACTCGGATTATGAAATAAAGAGAAATGTACTTTAAAACGCTTCAGCGAACGAACGCTTGCAGAAACAGATCGTAACATTAGCCCTAATGGACGTAGAAAACGCGATTGCTGAAATCTTATACTTTACTCAGACTTCAGCTGAAAAGTTCCAGTAAAAGACTGATTTAAAATAATCGATTGATGTAAATTTTTGGAAAACTTATTATTTGTCTAGCTTCACGTGTCTGAATGAATTTTATATTCACTTTCAAAGGAACAATTGAGGATATTAAGCAGTGAGTGCATAAATATAATATGGAATGCGCTAATTTCTTACATGAAACGAAATAAATTATTTTTATTAAATTATATTTTTAAAACAAAAACAAACCTATCCCACGGGAACCGACAATTTTTCCGGGATAAAAAGTAGCCTATGTGTTATTCCAGACTTTAATCTATCTCTGTGTCTTTCATCCAGATCCGTTCAGCCGTTCTGGCGTGAAAGAGTAACAACCATCCATACATACTCACAAACTTTCCCATTTATAATATTAGTATAGATATATAATACGGATTATTATAATTTTTTTTAAATACAGAACTTCTTTGTAATTAAGACTATGATAGCATCTCAATGGAAATAGTTAAACAATATGAAGCGAAATATGTATAATATAAGTACTAATATAATAAACTATACACTAATATAAAAAATACTTCCAAGAAATAATACGAAAGTCGCTATTAAATCGTAAAAGCGAATTTATAGTCAACAACAAAGCAATATTCGGTATGAAATACAAGCTACAAAGGCCTCAAAATATCAAGATAAAAATAGGAGTTCATAAAATGGCGTTAGAACGTTTATGAAACTTGGCTGACGCCTGGGAGCCTAATATTTGCATGAAAAATTCCTACCAAGCGCCGAAGTGTGAAGATAAATAATGAACGAGGGCTGGGGTCTCCTTTATTATTGTCATCGATCATAATCGGGCCTTTGTGCTATTGTAGCAGTTGGTCTTCCCTCCAATTGCCTACAGATGGCACTGATTTCTGTACTTCTTCATATTATAGTGTAAGTATTGAAATGATACTGTGTAAAAACATAGTTGAATAAAATTAGATACTCTATGCTAGTTGTCGTACATATATATATATATATATATATATATATATATATATAGTACTTTTCCTCTACCTTTTCCAATATTTTTTTTTTCTCACCCTCCTACTTATCTCATAAAATAATGATAATAATAATGTATATGGGTTAATACAACAGTTTAGTATTAGGATACTACATAATGTGAGCACTACACTATGCGAGTAATAATCTTGGGCTTTTCAGTGGACATTCAAGAAAGTTCTCGTTCATCGTGCATAGGTTGGCACAACGCTCTCGGAGCCCAGTAGAGCTCATAAGGTCGAGTGCAGCTCGCAGCCCGATTCTCAATCGGCCATGCCCACGAGGGGTAAGGTCACGCCAGTTACGTAGCCCTGACGGGCTCCCTTCTGGTAGTCAACAACTAGAGCGATCACGTGGAAGGCCGTCGAGTCGGTCTCGCAGCAGATCGTCGAGCCGACTCCATATCAGGCAGCCGAGCCGGCGTCGCACCGGACAATACAGCGAATCTCGAAGCAGGCATCTTCACCATCTCCGTGTCCCCAGCCATCGACAAGGTCGGTCACGTAGCCATCAACGAGAACGATTACGCAGTCGGGAACGAAGTCGTTCTCGCAGTACGCCACGCAGCCGGGAGTCAAGAAGAAGCGTTCGCACCCAGAATTATCCTAGTTGCCATCGTGGAAGACTATTGGACAATGGTGAGTCAACTCAGTTCGCTAATAGTAGGTTACAGCAATTACTCGATGCACTTAAATATGCTGGTCGTACGGATAACAATTTAGATAAGTTAGTAAATATGAATAATACCATTCCCGAATTCGATCCCTCGAGGAAAGAACAGACTATGACAATGTGGTTACATAAGGTTAATGAGTGCTCAACTATTTATGGATGGACTGAAAAACAAATAGTTCATTTTGCTTTACCAAAATTACGTGGAATTGCCCAGCGTTGGTATGAAGGCTTACCTTCTGTTCTTTTCTCATGGGATGAATGGCAAACTAAATTGTTGTCGGCATTTCCGTCCACAGAAAATTATGGGCAAATGCTTAGTGATATGCTAGCCAAGCGCGCCCGATTCGGAGATTCACTGGAAACTTATTATTATGATAAAATTGCTTTATTGAATCGATGTGGCATAACAGGTAGTCGAGCTGTAGAATGTATTCTTCATGGCATAGACGATCGGTCAATTAGATTGGGTGCAGAGGCGGTTCAATATGATAATCCTGATAAACTACTTGCGTATCTTAGAAATACCAGGAACAGTCGCATGAATGAGCGTAAAATTCCGAGGAATCAATTCATGAATAGAACTCAGGAGTCTTCATTGAAACAAATTAGCAAGGGACCACGCTGTTTTAATTGTAAGCAAGAAGGACATACAGTACCACAATGTCCACAACCGGTTAAGAAATGTGGCAAGTGTCAGAAAGTAGGTCATGACGCAGAGCAGTGTTATTCTAAAGGACCATTGACAACGGATAAGAATGTTCTGCGCGTGACTAATGATAAACAACTTGGGGAAAAATATTTAAAAACTATTGAAGTCAACGGGATTCCTTACAAAGCGTTTCTGGATTTTGGAAGCGAGTGTTGCATGATAAGGATATCGGATTTTATTAAATCTCATAACCAATACGAAACTGATGCTCTCCCGACTTTAAAAGGTTTCGGTAATTCCATTGTTAATGTTTTGGGTAGACAGTTGGTAACGATAAAAATTGATGAAGTAGAAGCTGAGGTAGAACTATTTGTGGTACCAGATGAAGCTATGCATGTACCAGTTATGGTTGGCCAAACATTTACAGAGCAACCTCATATTGTAGTCCATAAAACAAGCGATAAACTTGAACTTCTTCCGGCCTTTAATTATTGCAGTAAGCGTTACAAAATTAAATTGTTCTGTAAATGTGAAACTTTAGTTTCAGGTACATCAGTTATTAGTGTCTATACTGAGCCATTAGTTACAGGTGACGTATACATAGAGGGAGGATTAAGATTAATAGAAGATACTGTCTTTTCCGTGTTAGCAGGTCTGTTTTCCATTAATGATAACGGAGAAGGAGAGCTATTGGTTAGTATTGCATCAGGTAAGGAAATCACTATAAACAAGGACTATTTATTAGCCCGAGGATATATGGCAGAAGAATATAAGGATTCTGTAGATCCAAAGGTGATGGCGGTTAATAATGTAACTCAAGGTCTATATCAACCGATAAGAATGGACGAAGTTAAAACCGGACCTAATATTTCTTCTGAGGAGAAGGAGAAACTTCTATTGCTTTTAAACAACTTTAGAAATTGTTTCGCAGCGAGTTTGGCAGAATTAGGTAAGGCTACAGTTGGAGAAATGTCTATAACTCTGCATGATGATGAGCCGGTAGTTTACCGACCATACAGACTGTCCATAAAAGAAAAGGAGGTGGTGAGAGAAATGATAACAGAGCTGCTTGACAATGGGATAATCCAGCCGTCCACATCGTCATACGCCAGCCCAGTAGTACTGGTGCGCAAGAAAACTGGCGATTACCGTCTGTGCATAGATTATAGGGCGCTTAATAAAAAAACTGTAAGAGAAAATTATCCTATGCCCCTGATTGATGATCAGATTGATTTATTAGCTGGAAATGAGTTCTACACTACTCTAGACCTTGCTTCGGGGTACTATCAAATACCCATACGAGAAAGTGATAAACACAAAACGGGCTTTGTAACACCAGAGGGACATTTTGAGTTTAACAGAATGCCCTTTGGTCTTGCAAACGCCCCTTCCACATTCCAACGTATAATGAACCAAGTTTTAGGGTCAACTCGTCACAGAGAAGCTCTTGCATACTTGGACGACGTAATAATTCCAGCCAAGGATTTCCAAGAAGGTATAAAGCGCTTGGAAAAAGTTCTGAGCTTGTTCTCTAGTGCTGGGTTGACACTTAAACTTTCTAAGTGTATATTTTTTGGTAATAATGTGGACTATTTAGGATTTCAGGTGTCAAAAGGTGGAATACAACCAGGTTCTAGTAAAGTAGAGGCTGTAGCGAAGTTTCCAGTACCACAAAATCAACACAATGTGCGGCAATTTCTAGGTCTGGCAAGTTTCTTTAGACGGTTCGTACCCGGATTCTCCATAATAGCTAAACCCTTGACACGCCTCCTCGGGAAGGATACATCATGGAATTGGGGACATGAACAACAGTCCGCTTTTAAGGAGCTTCAAAATAAATTGACACAAAAACCTACTTTAGCTCTATACGATCCAAACGCTGAGACGGAGCTCCACACAGATGCATGCAAGGTAGGTGTAGCTGGCATTTTAATACAATTGAATAAGGAAAGAGTACGCTTGCCTGTTGCATATTTTAGTAGACAAACTAGTCCAGAAGAACAGAATTACTCCTCATACGACCTCGAGACTCTCGCTGTGGTGGCATCCCTTCGGAAATTCAGAGTATACCTTATTGGCATAACTTTCAAAATTGTAACCGATTGCAACTCTTTGCGTGCAACATTTCAAAAACGAGACATGATACCACGAGTAGCTCGATGGTGGGAACAGATGCAAGAGTACACTTTTAATATTGAATATAGAGCAGGTGTCTCTATGGCTCATGTTGACGCCTTGAGTCGTAACCCGGTTCCAAATTCTTCTCCGATCGCTTCCTGTATGGTAAGGAGCGTTACTGAGGAAAGTTGGCTTGCTACCGTCCAGAGTGCTGATTCCGAAATTCAAAGAAAAGTCCAGATACTTAAAGATCCAAATTTAGATGACATAATAGATATAAAAACTAATTTTAAATTAAAGGGTGAAAAATTATTTAGGATTACTCCAGACGGTGACAGATGGGTAGTACCTAAGGGGGTACGTTGGCAAATACTAAAAATCAATCACGATGATATAGGACACTTTTCTATGGATAAGACATTGGAAAAGGTTAAATCCGTGTATTGGTTTCCAAAAATGCGAAGTTTTATAAAAAAATATGTCGCTTCCTGTCTTGAATGTTCTTATGCCAAAGCAACTGGAGGTAAGAAGCCTGGTTATCTTCATCCTATTGAGAAGATTGACATTCCATTTGATACCATTCATGTAGATCATGTCGGCCCATTTGTGCGCTCCAGTAGAGGCAACATGCATATTCTAGTAATAATCGATGCTTACACAAAGTATATTTATTTAAAACCAGTGAGAAATACTAAATCTAATAGTACCATTAGAATACTCAAGGAATATTTCGGAATTTTCGGCGTACCACGAAGAATCATTTCAGATAGAGGAACTTCTTTTTCTAGTAGTTTATTTAAGAAATTTGTCAACGCGAAAGATGTTAAGCACGTGATGAATGCTGTGGCCACCCCAAGGGCAAATGGGCAAGTGGAGCGTTACAATAAAGTTATTGTTGACGCATTGACAGCCAAGTCAGTTGGTACGTCTGAAAATAAATGGGATGACCACTTGCCGGATATTCAGTGGGGTCTGAATAATACTTTCAATAAGGGCATAAATCGAACTCCCGCGGAAGCTCTATTTGGGGTAAGACCTACGGGATCCACTGAAAGTAAAATAATACACGATTTGGACAAGAACAGAGCTAATATAAGGGAAGAAATTAACACTCATATTGAAGCATGCCAACAAAATCAAAAGGAATCATTCGATAAGCACCGTTGTATCCCTCCGAAATATAATGTAGGGGATTTGGTAAGAGTGGAACGCCAAGTACCTGCAACAGGACAGAGCAAAAAACTTGTGCCTAAGTTTCAGGGACCTTATAGGATCGCATCTATTCTAGACCATGATCGCTTTGCCATAGAAGACACGCCATTGACTTCAAAGAGAGGAAGAAGATTCTCGACTATCGTAGCTATTGATAAAATCAAACCATGGCTTAATTTCAATAGACCACACGTGAGTGGGACTTACTCCAGTGAATCTGACGATGAGGAATCTCGTGAGTAATGAACTAAGAATGTTTTATGTATGTATTTTATTTAAATTTTTGCTGAATATATAATTACGAAATATAGTTAATAAATAATATAATTAAATATAATGATTAAATATAATAAATACTCTTCCGTTGTTAAGATAATTGATTTTGTTATGTAGTAATGGACTTGTGTGAAATTAATGTTTTAGTATCATTATACATTATACAACCTTTCTATCTTTATAGGTTATTTAACTTAAAATATAATTTTGTGATTTTATATAATATATTATTGGTCAAAATGCGTTGTTATAATTTTTGCACAAATTGCAGTTTATTGAAATGTTTACTGTCAGAGAGCATTTTTTTTTCGAGTATTCAGGATCACAAGGGGCCTGTTACTTGGTATTCAGGACGTAAGGGGCCTGTTGCCATGTATTCAGGACTACAAGGGGCCTGTTACTTGGTATTCAGGACATAAGGGGCCTGTTGCCTTGTATTCAGGACTACAAGGGGCCTGTTACTTGGTATTCAGGACGTAAGGGGCCTGTTGCCATGTATTCAGGACTAAAAGGGGCCTGTTACTTGGTATTCAGGACGTAAGGGGCCTGTTGCCATGTATTCAGGACTACAAGGGGCCTGTTACTTGGTGTTCAGGACTTAAGGGGCCTGTCGCCTTGTATTCAGGACAGAATTGTTTTAAATATAGTAATTAATCAAGTTTACTTATGAATGGTTTTTTTATGTTTTTCTTGTATTTTGTCTTTGATTCTTACAATGAGTTATTTTGTTTAAATCTCGTATGAGGTCATACGATTCTATTCGGATGGCCGACTGTCATCAACATTGTTATTTTTAGTAATATATAGTTACTCATATTATTATTTAACGATAATTAAGATATTGTATTGACTACACGCACATACCTAATAATAGATGGCAGTGCTTGTGAATGCATAAATAGGGGGTATATGCTGTCAAGAGGACAGTCTCTCACTGAACGCCAAAGAGACAAGTGTCAACTCAAAGTGGAAGTGTTGTATAGTGATTATTTAATAAAACAGTGTATTTGTGCAGTGGAGGTGTAATGCTTAAGTGTTGTGTAGTACATAAGTGTTGTTTCGCAACGTGTGGAGTGTCAGTATAAAAAGTGAGATAAAACGAAAGAATAGTTGTGAGTATTATGATTAATATATGTATATAAAAGTGAGTATATTTATAGTTTTATTTACATCCTTAATTTTAACACCGATGAGTAAATAGGGCCTAATCCTGCATATATATATATATATATATATATATATATATATATATATATATATATATATATATATATATATATATATATATAAATGAGAGCTTGTCTGTTTGTTTGAAATACTCCTATTATTTAAAGTAATCACTTAGTTACGATGAAATTTTGTAGAATATTTCGATAAAATCAAAATTCAATATTATGTACATATATATGAACATAGGTAATTTATATATACATACATACGTATAATACGTATACCTAATGTAGGTATATTTAAGCATGCATATATCTCATTTTGCACCTGAGCGAATATTAATATACCTTATATATTTAAAATACAGGACAGACGATAATTTGTTTCTTTTATAATATAAACATCTTATAAGAAAACATGAATCTTATTCATAGGTATATATTTTTGTTTGGTCTAATATTTCTATCGCCAACTTTTTTAAGAATAACTTTTATATAGTTTTGTATGTGGTACAGCTTACAAGCGTTTACTCTAAAGAAAATGTAATGGACAAATAATAATAAAGTGAGTTTGAATCTTCAAATAAATCAATATGCTTGAATACTTTTTTATCTTTCTAATTTTGTTGAACATAATCACACTTATTTATTAAGTACTAGCGGTTCACCCTCGCTTCGCTCGGGTTCATACCTAGGTACGTTTTAATGGTTAGTATAAAATCTACAATTTAATACTACATATTAAACAACTATAATATATAGTCTATCTAGCTTCTATCCTATGTCACTCTCTAGGCTTCTGACTATCTCTACACAAAAAGACAAAGCCACTCCGTCTCGACGTGAAAGAAGGACAAACAAATAAACACACTTTCACATTTATAATATTACTATTAAAGTATTAAGTATTATGTAATACTAGCAGAACCCGCGGCCTCACTCGCGCTAAAACTGCACTAAAACCTTATGGAACCTTATAAACCTAATGGGATTAATTTCGAAAAATGCTAAACGGATAAACATACGAGTAACATAACGTATTTATTTAATTGTATTGAAGAGCATCAATACCAAGCTTCCAATAATTCTGATCATAAATATTTTTTGGGTTTCTATTATAACGTGTTTTCCCATGGGAATTAGAGAATCTCCCGCGGTAAGGTAAAAAGTAGTCTTTGTCACTCTACAACGCTCCAGTAATCTCCACATAAAAAAATCAGACCAATCCGTCACTCCGTTTCGACGTGGAAGAAGGACAATCAAACAAGCAAACAAGCAAACACACTCACATTTATAATATTAGTATGGATTTATAACATATTAGGAGACTATTCAAAATTAAAAGTGACACATACATACATTTACAAACATTTCATCTATAACAGCTATTCAAAAACAAAGCTGTTTTATAACACCAAACACTCAGTATGATAAATAATCATGGGCCACATAACTCTTGCATGTCCCATAAAAGTTCAATCTACGACCATCAAGCGGATTCGTATTCATAGTACCCTGTTACCTTTTATAACTTGCGAGTGGAGTTACCCTTAATTTTGTATGCTCCGACGTTTTATCGCATTTATTTTTCTTCTCAGTCTAATTTTCCGTGTTGTCTCAACCATTTTGTAACCAAATTTCACGAAATGAGGTCCGTGGTTGAGATGAAATTGGTATTCGCAATGAATTGGACGCGACCTTAGCTGTGGCATCTTGATTTTTAATTCTCTTTATTTCGCACGAGCGCTGAATATTAACTCGTTTGAATAATTACATTTAGGATTTGTGCTTGTCTCTATTAGACTCTAAGTGCTTAATCTTTTTGTTTAGCTGGCCTTGCCCGTCTTAATACTTTCTACTTAATTCTTAAGCTTCGCTTTTGTCTTACAAGAGTAACTAAAGGCTTCTTTCTATTATATACTCTTTTATCGCATTTTAAATCTTTCAATGATTTTCCATTTACTCAATAATTTTTATACCTAATATAATTGCTATATATACGTATTATGTTTATTTACTTTTGGTGATTATTTAAGTCTGTTACCGTCGTGGTGTTTATAATTTTATATCATAAGCATATATACATACATAGTATATACGCGTACAGCTTGAGAAAATTAAAATTGCACTATATGGATGCATGAATGGTCATGGATCAATAATATCAACGATAATTTATAACAATTTATCAAAAAAAAAAAACTTTTACATTATAAATGTACCATTATAGACGATTTTAAAATCACTTTAAAATAATTTAATCCGCTATTGGGCATTTTTTCATCAAATCTATATGACATCACCCCGTGAGTATATTAACTGATAAAGATTTAAATGATTCAAACTTTCCTAAGAATCTAATAACAACACACACAAAAAAAACCGAATTCGGTGACACCTTTTAAGTATAATTGAAAGAAATCTTAAATTATAAAAACTAGATTAAAATAAACTACCAATTAACTTCAAAATTGTTAGGAAGTAAATAGAGTTATTATTCAAAATGTGAAACTCATCAATTCCTGGTACGCGGAAATGGCGCGATAATATCGTCGCTACCGAGATGATTGCCCGTACATTCCAATTTATGGACAAATGACGATCAAATTTCGAATCAAGGACAGAACTGTCGCGAACAGGCATAAGTTTATGGGATAAATATCTAAATTATTATTTGTGATGTCGACGACAAAGTGTTTCCCGATATGTCTTTTTAGATAAATTAATTAGAATAAATTGTATATATTTCGTCCCTGGCTTGATTCCCAATACAAACTTTCATCCCCATTTTCAACCCCATAATGGATGATTTCCGGGATAAAAAGTATCTTTTGTCCTTTCCAGGGCCTCAAACTATCTTCTTACCAAATTTCATCTAAATCGGTTCGGTAGATCCAGTGATTCTACAACGTCACAAACTCACAAACTTTTCCTCTTTTTAATATTAGTATAGACTATTATTTACACGCAATGAGTCGTAAAGTTCTATCATTGTTTTCAGAAAAGCTTCTACCATATGATGAATAAATGAATAACTTTATTAAATAAAACTATCTTTTCGGATTATTTCGCGGATTTATTTTGATTTTTGGTTCCCGACGTTTCGAATGCTTTACAGCATCCATGGTCATTCGAAACGTCGGGAACCAAAAATCAAAATAAATCCGCGAAATAATCCGAAAAGATAGTTTTATTTAATAATGTCAAACATTCGCGTAAATCTAAGAAAATATTAAATGAATAACTCTTTATTGTACACCCAAAATAAGAAAAAAAAATCTAAATATAGAAGAAGGCGGCCTTATGGCTAAAAGTGCGATTTTTTCCAGGCAAACTTTTGGGTGAAGTGAATAGTACTAAGATAGAATGGGCGCGAATAACAAATAAAGACACAGTAAAAAGAGCATTTACGTACGTATCATACAAATATAATATACAAGTAACATATTATAATTAATCAATATATATATATATATATATATATATATATATATATATATATATATGTATTGTAAGTTATTTTTATAACACAGTACCCACCTACATCTATGTATTACCTATCGGGCGTATTTCACAAATTCAGTGCTCGTACGGGGTAAACGTTTCGTTTCATAGAATTTTACTTTGATAAACAAAGTTATCATCAGGTATTAAATAAATTGTAATTTCAAAATAATATTTTTTATGTTTTATTGCTACTTTAAAACATTTCTAACAAAAGCGTTATAAACATATATAAAGGTGTGTAGAGTATAGAATCCGAAATTCTGGCTGAATTAATGTTAGAGTAAAAAGATATATAGAAAAAGATAACATAAGAATTATTAGACTAATATTTTATTATATGGGTAACGACATCATAAACTATAATTCCATCAGATTTTCATTTAGTACTTCTTTTACATAGCAGCAGCATTTGTTTTTTTGCATGAATATATGTAGTTGATTAGCCTTAAAGCCTTAAAACGATATATGTACATTATAATATTTGCTATCACTGTCTTTCAGGAACTAATCCATACTCGTATATGAATGTATAATCTAAATTATCCATCTTAAGATTCCAGTTTCTTATCATCGTTTTCTTCCTCTTGTTCTGGACTATTAGAAAGTTAGTAAATAAAATATAATATATAACATATGGCTTGACATGATGATTAAGTATCTAAGATGTAAACTTAGACAGTGTAGCGCTTCTTTTATCATCTTACTCTTACGTAAATCTTTTTTCATACCACCTGTACACATACAGGTGGTTATGTGGGACTCAGTGGCTAGAAAAACCAGTACTACCCACTAAAACTCGACAGACTCAACCACGACGCCCCGACGGCATGTCTGCCGAAGCAAACCATAAAACTAAGTATTTGCGCGCACTTTTAAATTAAAATTCAAAATATTTTATTCAGCATTAAATTATTACAATTTTTTACTGAACGTCATGAGTGTACTACCAGTTCGGAAAGAAGAAGCCTCGAAATCTACTATCAGAGAAGTACCAGGAGTAACCCGCATGGCACAAAGTGGACCATCCGTGTGTCTTTGCTTCACGCCCGACTAGCTTGCAGGATGCTAATGAGCCCCTCCAACACGAAAAGATGAACAAACAATGGCGGAGGATCTAACACAAACTTATCAAACCTTAAATGAAGCGAGCTAAGCAACGAATATCCTTTCCACATCCCATCATTAGAAGTATCTTGTCATACGCAACATTACATCATATTACAAGGGACATCAACAAGACGGATGGGGCGGTCACTACATGAATATTTCAGGAGGCGCATTAGGACAGAAAAATAAATATGGCCAACTTCACTGAACGCATTTGTATATAAATCGTGGTGGAGCGCGTGTTCGGACTACCGATGTACGGCCGGCCCGCGCTATTTATCAGTTAGCCGTATCCATCTCTGTACCGACTGAATTTTTATTGAAAACACCCGCAGAACGGTAGTCGAGCTTAAAATTTTAACCTATATTGCCGTTGTAGCTTTTTAGAGTAATATAGTATAAAGTTTATTTTCTATCCATTTCCTCTAATAATACTTGTGATTTAATTTACGAGTAATAAGTTCATTTTACATATACTTACATTTTTCTAAACTTAATTATTATTAGCAGTAATTGACTTAAATGCTTTGGTTCACTATGCAACGAGTAAATTACTCAAACACATCCTAATCTTTAAATTCCTTCACTACATAGTATAAAACAATATCGCTTCCCGCTGCCTGTCTGTCCCTATGTATGCTTTGATATTTAAAACCACGCAACGGTTTTGATGCGGTTTTTTTACATAGATAGAGAGATTCAAGAGGAAGGTTAATATGTATAATACATGAATATTATAGTACAGAAAAGCCGAGAAATTCAAAGATTTATATTTCATACTAACCGTTAAAACGTACCTAGGGACGAACCCGTGTGAAGCGAGGGTGAGTCGCTAGTAGTACATATTTTAAACACATCGCGTTCTCATTTCATCCAACATATACCTATATCAATATCAAAAACCTTGTATTAACGTGTAATTATCCATAATTAATTTAGCCCTAAAAATATTCTAGGAATAAGAGCACTAGTTTCGTGCTAAGAGGCCATTAACAACTGAGCGCGACCACAAAGCGGTATAATATATTATTCAATGGTTGCAAAATGAAAATTGCTCGGCAGATTTTATTCATGAAAATATTACTCCATAAAATGATTTCCATATCAATAACACTGGATTAAATTGGCGCATATTATTTTTGATAAGAGTGCAGTGAAATAAATTACCGGATCCAATTTTCTTTTATAATAACTTTTGATTTATTAAACGCGGAAGAAAGTGTAAATAAACTATGGTACAAACTACGTTGAGTGTTTTGCTTTCTATATATTTTGATTTCTATTCAGTTCAGCTTTTAAAGTAGAATGCTAATACCATAAGTATTTGTTTATTATTAATAGCCAGACCCGTCTATGCTAGGATGCTATTTTTAATCTGACACCCAAAAAATATTGTTTTCCCTACAAACTTTACCAAGAGGTGAAATACCTCTTAAAGGGTTCACTTTTTTGTTATTACTTAGTCGACATCTACATATTATGTTTATACACTTAACGCTTTTCTCTGGATCTACTGAACCTATTTAGATAAAATTTGGATAGACGATAGTTTGAGACCCTGGGAAGGATATAGGGTTCTTTTTATCCCTTAAGGGAGTGAAAATGGGGATGAAAGTTTGTATGGGGAATCGAGCGAAACGAGGGTGAGTCGCTAGTTTCTTATATATTTATAGTGCAAAAAACTACATCACTGTTTTATTGTTCCTGAAATTGAGGGCTTGCTTAATTTAGACTTTCAGATCTGGCTAGAGGGATAATGAAGCTTTTAGAAAAATAAATTTATAGGTAGTATGGAATGAAAAAAACCTTTAGTAAAACGATCATCGTTATTATTGTACCTGGGCTTAGTACCAAAATAAATCTGAAATACATACTTACACTCCACAAAGTTTCGCCCTTCTATTAATATCTATCAATAGAAAGGAAAAATACTTCCACTTCTATACTCAGTTGACATACAATTTCTATGTTATATTTTTTTCAATAATTGTAACTTATTCTTTTTCTTTAAAGATGAACTAAGTAGTCATTATCTCTCAACCTAGCATTGGATTCTCCTTGTTTGCGCCTTTGCTGCCGTCTGAGACAAACGCAGCATTACATGTTACTGTCCCTTGCAGCGGTCAAGCCCTGATAACACCTGCATTACATACCTATTTCCATAATATTTTACCTTAAAGTAATGTCCTGTGGAAATATTTTAACGTATCGAGGTACAAAATAGCGATATCACTCTCCTATTCATAAATTAAAGTGAAAGGTCCACGTCAAAAAACTGGCAAAACATTTTCGCACCAATAATATTATATTATGCTTACAAAATTACACAATAATTTAACAGATTGTCAAGTTTTTTGCAGATAAATTAAAAGTTATAAAAAGAAAATAATGTAAATAAAAAAATCTATCATATGACACTTGAAATGGCTTTAAATCGTCGTTTGTGTGAGTGCTACGCTGTAATCGGGAGAAGTCAGATTCAGTTAGCCAAACTCGACGCTTTACCTAGTTTGCATTTCAACTTATCTAACGTTAATGACCTGGATGTTATCGCAGATGGATCTCAATTTATGTGATTAAATAGTAAAGTTTGCGAGCTTTATTTATTTTATTTTAAAATTACTTGCAGACTGGAAACTAAAAATACAAGAATCCAACTGATTTCTGATTGCAGTTCTTACTCTCTTAACAGTACTATTCAGAATAGTTTATTTTTTTAATTGTAACGTAAGTAGAAGTACATAGACACCATTTCTATTTTCTTTCAAATTACTATTATTTTGCATCTGTAATAGACACCATTTCTATTTTCTTTCAAATTACTATTATTTTGCATCTGTAATAACTAAAACTTTTAAGACGTCAAAAACCTTAGCCTCTCCTGTCACCATTTTTGCCTTAAAACATTCGAAATAAAAAAGTAGTCATAAGGACTGCCGACCGAAGTGAAAACTTAAAACTATAAAGAAACAAGTATTATTTTAGGACATTCTTAAGAAGTTCTTCTTATTTAGAAAAAGTTTTAGTTGTAATACACGAATTTTACATATTATATCTAACCCAAAGCGACATCATGATCAAGACAAATCAATATAAACGGGCACCAAGCCCCAACCTCAATTACCTTCAAAATTAGAACAGTAATATCAATAATTACTCGAACTCTGTTGAACTTTAAAACAAATAACAGTAGAAATCCCAAACAAGCCTTCAACAAATAAATGCAAATGGGGTTCCGTTTCGCATGTCTGCACACTATAAAACCGACAATATTAGTTGGTAACTCGTTAGCCCGTACTTAAGGAAATTTAGGTAGGCTCTGTATCTCGTCGTTTTGGGCAATTTATAGGGAACACCTCACTCCCAACGAAAATTTAGTCCCCGGACTAAATGTTCGCTGCATTTCTTACTCTATTACGTAATTATTAGAATCATTCTCTCATGTTTCTCTTCGCTTTCGGACTTTTCACCTGTTTTACGGGAATTATGTGGATTGTGTTTGCATCGCGCACTCTATAGGTAAGTGGAAGTCACCATTCAATTTCCAATTGATGTAAGTATGGTTATAGTTAGTATATTATGATAAATGATAACTGCCTCGGTAGTCTCGTCGCTAGCATATACAGCTGCAGATCTGGAGGTCTTGAATTCGAGTCCAGGGTCGGGCCTAATTTAGTTATTTAGATTTTTGTTAAGACATTCTCAGTAGCAGACTGGAGTCGGGAAACACGTAAAGCTGTCGGTCCTGCGTCTGATCATTCCACTCGGTTCGTTAGTGTTGAAATTTTCGCCCCATCATCAACTGGTCTTGTTAAAGTTTTGTCCAGAAGAGTTCGAGAGTTAAAAGAATAGAGATTTATCTGCGAGCATATTGTTACACTATAATACTTCCTGCTCATATATCAGGAAGATATTAATATTGTGCCAAAAATATATGATGAAAAATAATAGTACGTAGAATTTAAATTATTTTGTAATTATAACAATGTAGTATAGATATATCAATATCAATAAATTATAAAATATTTTAAGACAAAAATAACTTTTTTAAATTAATTTATTTTTATTTCACCTCCGCACAAGCAATAAGGAAAATTCCGCACTAATTACCATATCGCTTTTATTTGAAGCACAAATGTCAGCTTGACTAAAAATATTTATCATATTTACACACTATCTTATTTATGAAAGCTGTTATTAAAAAGCTATTAAATGTTACAAATATGTTGGGACATTAACACACGGCACCATCTAGTTCCATGGTAAGCTACGAGGCCTGTGTTATGGATACCAGATATATAACTTAAAATACATATATATAAATATAAATAATGTTGCTTGTAAAAATATCCCGTTTCTAAAACAAACTAGATTTTTATTATTTTTCTAACTATCGGGTTGTTTCTATTCTATTTGAGTGACTACATCAGACGATTCAGCCTGAGTGAAGGATTTTGGTTACTCATGATTTTTATTCAACATGCGGCATGACTTGCTTTTGACATTTTTACAATTATCTTATAAAAAATGTTACATAAAAACTGAGTATTTCAATACTTTTATCGTATCTATACTAATATTATAAAGATGAAGAGTTTGTTTGTTTGGTTGAACGCGCTAATCTCAGGAACAACTAATCCTATTTAAAAAAAATATTTTTGCATTAGATAGCCCGTTAACCGAGGAAAGCTATAGGCTGTATATCATCCCGGAAAAGTGTACGGTTCCCGTGGGTTAGATTTGTTTTTGTCTTGTATATTCATAAAAATCACCATTAAATTCAATACCGCATAAATAAATAAAAGCTTGTAACAAAAATAATGATGTAACTGTATCGTATCGTATATTTAACGTTTAAAAATTCGAGTAATAACCTGCACGGACAGTAATTAATGGGCACGTTTTCCGTTTATTTTAAAAAGAATAATATATTATCTTTACGATGAACATCTATCGCAGTTGTAACGTACGTGGTTGTAAAAGGATTTTTTTTCTTAAAATTGCATTAGTCTATGTTAATTTTAGATTTAACTTAAGTTTAGATTTAACTTTTAATGTTTTGGATTAGAAATTAAGTAATGAATTCCTATATATATAAAATTCCGAGCTCTAAGAGTCCATTGGTATAAACAATTGGACTTTTTACACTTCGAAAGTGATACTTTTTCCTGCATGATTCAAATAATATATTTTTCTATTATATATAGTTCAGTATAAGATTATATAATATACTAGCGACTCACCCTCGCTTCGCTCGGGTTGGTCCCTAGCTTGCTTCCCAATACAAACTTTCATCCCCATTTTCACCCCCTTAAGGGATGATTTCCGGGATAAAGGTATTTTATGTCCTTTCCAGGGTCTCAAACTATCTTCTTACCAAATTTCATCTAAATCGGTTTAGTAAATCCAGAGATTACCCCCTGCAACCACAAACTCACAAACTTTACCTCTTTATAATATTAGTATAGATTTATTATTTAGGCTTGCAGATAGTTTAAGCATTATAATAAAGTAGTAAAGCAAAGAAATGAAATTCAAATATTTATTTGAAACTACATAAAATTATCTAAGCTATGAGAAAATATACACTTAAATAAAGAATATGCTCATAACCCTGTTATCGGCTTACAATATACCTAGATGTTAACAAAAAAATATATTTTCGGATTTCCTCGCGGACTTATTTAGTTTTTTGGTCTTTTCCGGAAATTATAAAAATAAAATTGTCTATTTCGTTCATATTATTGTACAACTTTTGTGTTTAAATATATAATAATTTTTGAAACAATAAAACCTTAGTCTCTTCCGTGACCAAATTTGCTGTAAATCATTGGAAACGTCGGGAAAAAAAAATTAAATAAGACCGCGACAACATCCAAAAAAATGTTTTCATTTAAAATGTCAAATAATCGCGTATTCTAAGAAAGTATTATTCTCGATATCTATTCAAAGTTTGTTACTCTATTTTGTTATTAATATAAATATATTCAATGAATTCGATTATACTTATTAAACGTCTTCAAAAAAACCCCGAAATTTACAAACATACATAGAAACATACAAACATATAAGATACGCGTGAAAAACATTACCCTTCCTTGGCAATCGAGTAAAAAAGAGGTTATCAAATCGACACGTTTGTATGTAATATTATTGGTACTGCAAAATATTCACGTTATATGGTAATCTACGAGTATTAGGGCTTCCAACCAAATATACAAAGTTTTATAGGTGTATGTATGTATGTATGTATGTTTGTCCACACATTTCTCCGAAAATAGTAATAGGTGACCATTCTTTTTTTATTTGCTTGCATTCATTTCAACTCATTAAAATCATTAGCGTGATGTCATCGTCAATATTACGCTGACCATCATATTAAGGTAACTATTCTCCTACATTGTACCATGCAATATAATTAAACAATTTAAAACATAAAAATCATACTACAGACTTAACAACGAGTAAACAGACGATGCAAAAGTTAAACCTCGATATTTCAGGTGCAATCCGTTGAAATAAATCTTGATTAAACTCCTGGCGACGGGTGATTGACAAATCGTCTGCAATATATCCTTTAATATAGCTATATCCGTATAATAATAAATATTTAAATAAGCAAATAATGAAACAAGAAACTTCCATTTGCCGAAAGCTGATAACACTTACCGTTATTCTTTATTAGCGTCTATTATTAGATGCTGAGTCAATTGAATAAATTAAGTGCCTTTTAAATTTACATTTGAGATAATTTAAAGGTTGTTATTTTCAATCATCCTAAATAAGACGTATTCTCATTATAGCTCATAAACCTGACTAGATTTTAAGGTCATGAAATGACTTTTTTTTTTTGTAAATCTATACATATAATAAAATTCTAACTGAGTCGAATCTGTACATTAAATATTTTTTGGAAAATCTTATTGAAACAGTCATTATTATCGATACAAAGGTCGAATCTATAATTTTTAGATTTTTTGTCTGTCTGTCTGTCTTGGAACGCATCACGAGAAAACCACTGAGCAAATGATGACATTATTTGGTATGATGATAGCTGGTTATCCGGGTCAACTTATAGGATATTTTTTTACAGCGGAAACTTTTAAAAAGTAATAAAAATATATATTTTTCCCTTGTTCCGCTTAGCTTCTTATACAATATCAAACTTGTGGTAGAAATATTAACCGACGTTAAAGATAACGTAATATGCCAATCCTAAATACATTTTTTAACTTAACTTTAAAATAAACCCTGTAAGAGCATAAAGCATATAATATAATATTAAAAAATATTTTATAATTTAAATTAATCCAGCTAATTTTTGTTGACAGACAAACAGACAATATTTCTACAGCCGTTAATTTAATTAAGCTCATACGATATATTTGCACAACAAACAATGGTATACATTTACTCGTAATACTCGTAAATTTTACGACAATAAAGCATACTAGTATTGCCCGCTTCTCCGCCCGTGTTCAGATGAATAAAAACTAAATTATTAAGTTTTAAATATTAGTACATATACTCTTACAGTTTACTTGCAGTTTTTGTATTTTTCCTCAAAAATGAGATATTTTCCCGCGGTAAAAAGTATCCTATACGTTGACCCGGATGACCAGCTATTACCATACCAAATTTCATCAAAATCCCTCCAGTGGTTTTTCTGTGATGCGATAACAGACAGACAGACAGACAAAAATTCTAAAAACCATAGATTCGCCCTCTGTATCGATAATAATGTTTATTTTAATAAGATTTTCCAAAAAATATTTAATGTACAGATTCGGCTTGGTTACAATTTTATTACATGTAATAGAAATGTATGTATCATATAGAAATATAACATTTTCTTACTTGTTATATACCACAAAAAGAAATCTTTCTTCAGCATATAAAAAAAATTGGACGAAAGTGATCTGCAAGATTGCATTAAGATGGTCATCGTTAATGTATGTATAACATTATGTGAGTTTTGACCTACTATTGGAGGTAAAATTAGAGATAGTGGAGCAAAGATCAAAGGAAACCCGCATCCCCGACATAAGGGTTCCCTTGAATACTTAATTTAAATTTTATTACATTACCATAGCACTTAATCTGCAAGAAATTGGATAGAAAGTATCTTTATTAGATCATAAAAATTTATTAGATTATGGCCGTATGCTGTACTAGAGTGTAGTATCTATATATTATGTGATATCTATACTACCTTCCATATAAAATAGAAATCGTGAGTTCATTATATAATTTTGTAGATACTTCCTATAACACTTTAATGATAATCTTTGAGACATCTAAAACCTTAGTCTCTCCCGCGACCATGTTTGCTGTAAAGCATTCGACAGGTCGGGAATCAAAAATCAAAATAAGTCCGAAGATATAGTTTTATTTTAAACTAGCGGCTCACCCACGCTTCGCTCGGGTTTGTCGCTAGGTACGTTTTAAATAGATATAAATAGTTTTTAGCCAGCGTTAACCATATAAATTTTAATTTTTTTGTTAATAATATTGACAAATACTCGTATTGACGTTAATATTTATACGATACTAACGTCACTCAATTGTTTTGCCTTCCCGAAACCTCTCCACTAACACTTAAACTTTACGGTATGGTATTAAAGTTCAAGTTGACTTTTAAGTATTATTACGAATCTTTTGTATGGGAGTATAGAAAAGTGTTGTTTTTAGACTTTTACAGGTATTTTTGTAATTTTTCTCTCCGTAAGAACCATTCTCGTACTTCAAGGAATGTTCTAAAAAAGAATTAGCGACATCGGTTCATCTGCTCTCGAGATTTGCGCTTACCAACACATTCAGCGATTCATTTTTATATTATAGAATGTCAAATATTCACATATAAATCTAAGAAAGTTACAAATGCTTTTCTTTGATTTACGTCGGACGAAGCCATAATAGTCAAATATTTATCCAATCATACTAAAAATCTTCTTCTGAAAATTTAGCCATGGTAGTCAAAAGTATTATACGATATGAACGAAAAAATTAAATACGTAATCAATCGCTCTCCGTTCTACCCATTTCACAAACATCCAAAAGTTCTGCACAGATTGCTTTGAAATTGAAATGAAATGGACACATACAAGTGTATTTACATATTGCATTAATGCCTCTGAATGATGGCGTAGCATTGATCTCCACGAAAATTGATACACATACAAAACGAGTATGAAAAATATTTTTTAAGTTATGCATTTTATTGTAAACACCACTAGATCTATCCAGACTAAGTTACAGCAACGCTCAGTCGGCTATAGCAAATCAAACTTGTATTTAAAAATACCTCACAATCAATCCAATCACATTAGAGGCATGGACCTCCCTCGCATTGAAGAATACACCAATCAAGCAGTTCACCACGCTAGTCAAATTCGGATTGCTAGACTTCACATATCTTTCAAAAACTCTCGGATTTCTTTCAGACATGCAGATTTCCTCTATTCAAATACCCTAAAGTATGTGATAATCATGTCGAAAATGATCTCACATGAGAATATCAGAGATGCAAGACCCGGGATTCAAACCCACTTCACTTGGTTTCCCTTGTGCTTGCGTTACTGGGCTACCACTGACTACTCAAAAATATAATACTATGTTCATAATACATTATCTCTTACTCGCTATAAATGAAATAATCATAAAGCACACACAAGCAAATTTTAACGACACGTTTGGCTCAGTTTGTAGTGACCCAACTCGCTGTGCCAGTGCTCGCGGGTTCAAGTCCCGCTGGAAGCATTCATTTGTGTGATGAGCACGATTGTTTGTGCTTCAGTCATAGATGTTTATATTTATAATATGTATGCATTTAAAGTTATATATGTGTAGTGTATCAACTGTCCGGTATCCATAACACAAGCCTCGTAGCTTACCATGAAACTAGATGGTGCTGTGTGTTAATGTCCCGACATATTATTATTATTATTATATTATTTTATTAACATTCTTAATGAACTTTCAGAAGGATTATTTATCAAAGTTAGATTTTAGACCTTAAACCAAGCCCTCATTGTGTTAAATTAAATCGTTTTCATAGAAATTACGCAAAACGTTACTACCAGTTAATTTTAACTTAAATCCTTTATATTTAGCGTACTATTCTGGTTTCCAATTATAAAGCGAATAATGACAAAGTCCGTTAGAAACAAGGAAGTCGCCTGAGTGATTGTCGTAGTTTTTCTTTGTTCGGTGTTAAACGGATAATAATGAGATCTTAATCCTGAGGCCTTTTTATCGTTCCCTTTTGTGTTTAACGAAGCCATTATTTTGGTAAGATTAAGGCAAGTTATAATGTTATTGAACAGTTAAATTGAAGAGTAAATAAATATTAACTAAAACAAATATTATTAATAAAACAGATAACATAATATTGGACTTAAGCTTGAGTTGCTATATTTTCTTAGACTCGTGCTCAAGGAAAGCAGAATGTAAATAATTAATAAAATATATAAAAATATTGTTACTTTTGTATTTAGTTGGAATTTTTTTTGTGTTTATTTTTTGGCGACACGTTTGGCTCAGTTTGTAGTGACCCTACTTGCTGTGCTAGCGGTCGCGGGTTCGAGTTCCGCTGGATTCATTTGTGTGATGAGCTAGAATGTTTGTAATCCAGTCATGGTTGTTTATATTTATAATATCATACATATTATAAAAGTTATATATGTATAGTATATCAAATATCTGTTATCCATAGTATCATAGCTTATTATGAAACTAAAAAGCACTGTGTGTTAATGTCCCAACATGTTTATTATTATTTATTTATTTTCTAATCACTGAATTGTTTAGATGTAATAAAACTTAACGACAAATAGTTCGACGAGAAAAATATTTAGTATCATATTTAAAATAACAACACTGACACGAGTGTGCTCAAACGAGATTTAACTTGAAAAAAAGTAAAAAAAGTCCTCGCTATAAATTTTCCTCGGAATCCGGTATACAAATAAAACGCGTAGATAAGGGGATACATGCACAGTATTCTGTTTTTTCCGCTATTGCTTAAATACTGAATAGATGGTGTTTTAATAGAAAACTTGTAATGTCTTCAGTGATGTTTGAAGTTAACAAGCTTAATATTCTGAATTAAGATAATTAATCTTATAAGATAATTAATTGACTGATGTATCAACGCACAGGCCAAACCCTTAAGGCTATAAAATTGAAATTTCGCACACGTGTTCCTCATATGACGAAGGCATCCACTAAGGAAGGATTTTTCAAAATTCAACCCCCAAGGAGGCGAAATAGGTGTTAAAAGTTTGTATGAAACTTTTTATTACTTGGACACATTTGCGTGAAATTTCGTAAGAATTGAGTACGTCAAAAATAATGAGTTATGTATTTCAGCGTTTTCCAAAATTCAACCCCTAAGAGGGTAAAATAGGGGATGAAAGTTTTTATGAAACCTACATTTTTAGAGTTTTTGTTGTAGTTTTGCGCTAGTGAAGCCGCGAATTCTGCTAGTCATTTGATATTTTAACAACAGCATCTTTCATATATTGATTATGTGCTTATCACAATATAATATCGACTAATCGAACAAGGTGACAAAGTCCTAGTCTAATTCCAGTCGATAAGAGTTGTACGGCTTTTTTAATTTTGAATCCTCTACTCACCTATAAAAACCGCATTAAAATCAGTTGATTAATGCTAGAGGTTAGCTGGCACTAACAGATGAAAAACATTTTTATAGTTGCTCGTGATTTGGTGTCGTGCAAATAACCATACGTTCAATATAAAATAGCCATTTTTATACCACAGAAAGACACTTCAATTTTATTTAAAAAAATGAATGTGACAATGAATGAACAAAAAATTATCAAATACTGTATCATCCTTAATAAATATTAAATGGATCTCGTAAAAACATGCAGCCTATAAGGTGTGGAGTAAAATAACAATAGATAATAATCATCACTCCATGCTTTGTAAAATCATACAAAAAGATATTCACCGCCATTTTAAATAAAACTGTATTTTTGGATAAGACGGGGCATCTCGCCCGTAACAATGATTGCCGTTAAGTATTCGAAACGTCGGGAACCAAAAATCTAAATAAATCCGCGAAAATATCCGAAAAGATTTCAGAAGAAAATTTCAAATATTTTCATACAGATAAACAAACAAACTAATAATTTTTATATATTATTATAAAATTAATAATATTTAAAATAGGCTATATAATGTTATACACACTCTGCAAGAGAAGAAAAGTAATAATATATAAATAATATATACGAGCAGAGCCGCAGGAATAAACTAGTAAATAAACTGTCTCTACAGTTCTTCGACATATACACATAATACGCTTAAAAGGGTATAAAATTTGCTTTTCACATATAAATGTTATAAAGATTTACTAGCGACTCACCCATGCTTCGCTTGGGTTCGTCCCTTGATACGTTTTAACGGTTAGTATGGAATACAAATCTTTGAATTTCTCGGCTTTTCTCTATTATATTATACATGTATTATTATACATATAAACCTTCCTCTTGAATCACTCTATCTATTAAAAAAATCGCATCAAAATCTGTTGCGTAGTTTTAAATACCTAAGCATACATAGGGACAGACAGACAGCGGGAAGCGACTTTGTTTTATACTATGTAGTGTATAAAGAGAAAGGTGTAACCAAAGGCAATAGTTCTATTGATTCTTACTCGTACAGGTATAAATGTTAAGTACCTATGTGTGTACAAGCAAAATCGTGAAACATTCTAGTCTTACTGAGCCTGCAAAATTAAAACAAACTGATTAACATTTTTATTTTTGACTCTACCGTGGAATTCTTTAATAACGCTCTCGCAAATTTTAACTAAGTAACGGCATTCGAGTACTAGAGAACATTTGGGTAGAGCAACTCGACTTTTGGCTCGGCGACAGCAAACAATGGAATTACTGCCAACAGTGAGAGGCCTTAATATCTTTCAATTTAATTTCTTAAAATTACATTTTTTATTTAAAGGTCAGGTCAACAATGCGAGACCGATGGGCGTAGATGAAGAGGTTAGTTAGTTGAATATGGGAGTTCGTGCTTCCCATACCTCAATTCAATTCAATTTTCTTGTTAATGGCTTCAAAGCGTGCCAGTTGAGCACAAATTAATTTACCGATGTTAGGTAGAATGGAGAAGAAGCGAAGGAGATTGGTCGGTAAAATAAGATTATTAAACTATATTAAATAATAACGTTTTGAAAATGGGAGTAAATATGGAAGGCCGTACCTCTAATACCCGGCAAATATTATGTCGTAAACCAATGTAATTTACTTGTATTTTTGTGATTATAATTGATTTTAGTATAGTAATAAGTTGTTCTGATTTTTCACGCAATGGTTGGAATGTAAATATTTATTCAAAATTTGAGATCTTTGCAGTGCAGCATGCCAATTATACACATATATATAACACGTGTTATGTTTCTCCTCATAATTGTCATCAAATTACTCTTAAATACAAATGTTTTTTTTTATAAGGAATATATTATTTTGCTTTTAAAAGAACAGTCAATATTTAACATATTTGTGTATAAAAGTGTAATACTTTTTTAGATTTACGCGAATATTTTATATTTTAAATAAAACTATATAGTATATGTCTCTCCCGTGACCTTGATTGTTGTAAATTAGAAACATCGGGAGTCAGAAATCATTAACCTAATGAAAAAACCAAACTTTTCCAACATATTTCATACAGATCTTTTGCAACAGGTGTATGACATCAAATGTAAGCCGTACCTGAAATATATGTTATCACATGTAAAATTTCTAATATCTCAAAAGATACCTCTTAGATGAATGTAATACTTGTCTATTTATGCAATTTTTATAACGAATTCAACGTATGCCCGCGTCTAACACAAGTGCTCTCTCACGTTTCTAGTCTGAATTCCTACGAATCCGAACTAACACTAAAAGCCTGTACGAAATAATTAATTATATTCATACTAAATTCTAAAGCATGTTGGTTTGTAAAAAACTGGTACGAACATTTTAAAATATGTAGTAGGTACCTATATATATTTGTATGCCAATTTTTTTTAAGTTCATATTGATAGATGATTATTAAAGTTTTTAGATTGTATGATATCCTTTTCTAATATGATTATGAATCTTCTTATAAATTAAAAATAAATGGCTAAATGTGTTATTAAGCGCAAAACTCGAGAACAGCTGGACCTATTCGGCTTATTTTTTTTAATATTTAAAGTTTAAGTCCGAGGAACGTTTTATAGAGAAAAGTTGGAAAAAATCACGGAAAAATATATTAATAATATGTAACTTTGTAGGACAGTCACAGTTCAATGGCTTTTGACAGAACGACGTCCGTCGGATCACCTAGAGTAAATAAATTAAATAACACGTTTTGTTCTTAGTCATAATACTATCTTTTTATATTTTTTCAAAGACACGGAAATAGAACAAACGATAAATCCAGTTAAAGTAAATATAATATTTAGTTTATCTGTATCTATCGTTGGTTTGCCTTATTCTTTGTTCTGCTTTTTAAAGGGTTAACCCGCAGTAACTTATTATTTGACTCTGTAAATCTTTCCACCTATGTATGTATGTGAATTATTATAATACGAATTGGATGGCAATTTGTGGAGCTCTTCTTAATCTAATCTAGGACGTACCACAATTTGCATGTAAAACTTTAAAATTCTACATATTTAAATTATTATATATTTTAAATGAAAAAAGTACAATGTCACTTCATAAATTCTAAGTAGCTTACAGAAAGGCTTGACTGTTTTTAAAGAGACTTTTTCCAGTGAATAGAGGATTGAAAGTGACTTAGCGGCTTTTTATTCAAGCAATAATAAAGGGTTTTTATGCGGTAGGGAAAAGACATTTTATGAGGTTTATAGCAGGATATATTGTCGACTAAATGAGGCAAGAGTGGATCATTACAATTTATTCTCAAAATGACTTCTTTAAATGGTAATACCAGTCAATCAATTTACTATTTGTTACTCATTAGACTCAGAATTTATTCCCCAACTAGCGGCTAACCCTCGCTTCGCTCGGGCTCGCCTCTAGAAAAACATTAATAAAGATCTATTAGTTCCCACGGAAACCGTTCATTTTTCCGGGATGAAAAGCAACCTGTTGTTTGACCGGCAATATAAGGTATCAGAATGTTAAATGTTACTAAATTAGGTGCATAAGTTGTTGTGTACTAAGATGTATAAGATACTATAGTTTTTTAACTATCCCACGGGAACTCTTTAATTTTCTGAGATGAAAAGTATTTAAGCTGTTGCCCGGGGATATAAGGTATCACCATGCAAAATTTCATTTAAATCGGTCCAATAGATTCGGAGATTAGCCCGTACAAACAAACAAACAGACAGAGAAACAAAAAAATTGAAAAAAATCTGGATTTGTTCTATTTGTCTTCTTACATCCTCCTTACTCGGTTTTTAGCATTTTTTTGCTATGTACAGACATTCGACCTCTACTGTTTTATTATAGTACAGATATTGACATATAAAACAAAATAAATAAATTATTATCAATATTTCAAACTATGTGGTGGTACCTAATGAAATCAGTGCCCGACGAGAAATAAGAAGCGACCTCGAGGCCACATGTCGGCGTAATACCGACCGGCGCTCGTAAAAAATACGAAAAGGACCGCAAAATACGCCATTACATTTGCGGCGTATGCCGGAAAAATTGGAAATACATTTGGGAAACCAACGTTTTATAGAGTGACATTTTGATAGTTCGTCTTGCACTTGATGGAAGGCTTATAATGCAAGTGCTGTGCCCTGCCAAAGTAAATTATTTAGAACGTTCAGAGAGTATATGTATACTATACTAGCGCCACGCCAGAAGGGCTGAACGGATCTGGATTAAATTTGACACAGAGACAGATTATAATCTGGAATAGCAGATGACTATTTTTTATCCCGGAAAATGTACGGTTCGCGGAGGGTAGATTTATTTTTGTTTTTCTAGAGGCGAACCGAGCAAAGAGGCCAAGCGAGGGTGAGTCGCTAGTACATAATATGTCAATAATATCCTACAATATTAGGTAAATATTATAATAGAATAACTTTCTTTACAAATCATCTGAAATGCAAAAAAACCTTCTTGTAATCATTAGAATAACGTGGTTTATGCTATTAATTAGCCTACGACTATTAGACATACTATATTTTCAATGCATTGAAGTAGGAAAACAGCAACTGTGGTAAAGATATTCTATACAACTTAAAGTAGTTTTTAATTTATTTCCACGAAATAGAGCATTTAAAATAGTAAACTTATTCAGCGAGAACGGTAATATCTAAATGGGTTTTAAAAAATTCGTACAAAACTGGTGTTATTTAAAAAAAATAACTTTAATTTCACACCTCTTACTTATAGTGTGCTTGAATTTAAATGAATAAATGTTGTACACGCTGAATAAAGATGGTTGTCGCACATAAAAGCCGATGTGTTACGCCGCATATAATGGAATGAGGATTCCTTGAATGTAAAACGTTCGCTACCTTTCCGAGAGTCGTTGAAACCTCTATAAAAATGTTAGTTCTCCTTTCATTCCATTTTGGAGCTAGACTTCGTTGTAGCCATTTAAAAATAAGCTTTAATACGACGTGACAAAGGATATTTTATATCCCACTGACCCAAATATATACCAGTAAATGTCCGATCTGTCCGCTCCGAATAGCCCGTTCTAGATGTTTACAATACTCTGTGAGCCTTATTGTAGTTATATTTATAAACAAATCAGTGGACAACCAAATATTATTATATGAAATTTCTTAACACAAATATGAGGTTATACTAGCTTTTGCCCTCGGTTCCTCTCTACGAGAGCAAATATCAATAAAAATGACTACGATGTCTATGTGTTAGGCGTTGTATTGAAATGCTTTTAGCAAATAATAAGTTTATATATCATACTAGCGGACCCGAAACACGTTGTCTTGGCCGGATACGGTCTTCACCATATTCGGTATTCACCATAATATTCACATAAATAAATAAAAATAAAATAAAAAAGTCTTTTTTATTTCTTGCAAGAGTAACAAAAGTAAACAATGAATTGAGAAAAAGAAAATGGTACAGTAATAAATAAGTGCATAATTTTTTTTGTATTTTTTAATTAAGTATGTTAGTATTTTTTCTTTAATGAGCAAAATAAAGTAAATAATGTTTAACATAATGTTATATTTATTTACCTGCAAGAACCCTGTGAAGGCCTCCTCCAAAGAGTACCAGTTTTCTCTATCTTGGGCCACTTGCATCCAGCTTGGGCCAGCTGTTTTGATAATATAATCAGTATTCACATAAACTCCTAAGATCCTATTGCAGCGCCACCTACCAGGCTCTGTCGTGAAACTAAACCGTCCAGGGGCCCAATCGAACACTCTCAAATTTTTTTATCAAAATCGGTCCAGCAATTTAGGAGGAACTCAGTGACACACAGGCGTACAGAAGAATTATACATATAAAGACTAGCGTTTGTTCGTAAATATTGTTAGACATAAGCGTATACAAACAAACTCTTTAGGTATACATATGTATGTATTACTATAGATATGTTTGGAATAAATAAATATAAACGGTGTGTTTATTATTTTGAATCTTTGATATCATGTATGACTTTCAAACTAAATCTAAATGCCTTTATAAATGACCTTGTGTAAAATATAATCTAGGGTTTAAAACAAGCTTTCACCACAGTCTAATATATGACAAAACAGGGCTTATCTCTTAGTCTACGACTATCTGGTCTAAAATTTAAGTCTTGTTGATACATAGTTGAACAATGGTCTCATTAAGGTTTAATCAATCACGTTCGCTGAATTTTATTTGACGACACGTTTGGCTCAGTTTGTAGTGACCCTACTTGCTGTGCCAGCGGTCGCGGATTTGAGTCCCGCTGAGGGAATTCATTTGTGTGATGAGCACGAATGTTTGTACTCAAGTCATGAGTATCTATATTTATAATATATATGTATTTAAAGTTATATATGTGTAGTATATCAACTATCTGGTACACATAACACAAGCCTCGTAGCTTACCATGGAACTGGATGGTGTTGTGTGTTAATGTCCCAATATTTATTATTATTTATTATTAAAAAATTGCCAGATATTATAAAACACCTATATTTATTTATTTTATAAAATATTTTATCATAATTATATCATTTAACGACCTTATCATAATTATATGAACCACCTTATCCAAGACAGGTATAATGGCGTTGTGCAATCCAGCGTTACTACTCGTTAATGAGTCTCGAAGGGGTAAGTATACATTAAGCCCTTTTTAACGTCCCACTGCTGGGGAAGGGCCTCCCTTTATTGCGAAGAGGATCAGGCCTTCTCACCACGCTGACCTATGTTAATATTATTATATATATTTAACTGCCAATAAATACATATATAATTGGTAATATATATTCACATGTCTTTCGAAAACTAGCTAGATTCTCCCAGACATGTACAGGCTTCCTTACGACGAGGCCTTCATCGTATGGCAAGTGATAATAATGTTGAAAATGATCAACATATATAAATATTAGAAGTGCGAGACCAAGGACGAACGGACCAAGGACCAAGGATTTTTAACACGCTTTACTTGGATTCCCAAGCATGCGTAAAAGTAAATTAATTAATTAAATTTTAACTTATATATTTTTTTCACTTATGCTGTACTCACATTACTATGATAAATGCGAAAGTTTGTGTGCGCATTCCGTATATTTCGCATATTTTAATAATGATAAATAATTCAAACCAATAACCACATTCATTCAGGAATAGCTTTTCACGACGAAATCTAAAATATTTTAAAGTCTAAAATATCACGTACTCTGTACTTTTCCGGATAACTTATTTCTATCAAAATCAATTTACCGGTCACAAAGCTTAGGTTTCTAAAACCAACAAGAGATTATGAAAAGAAAATCACGACCATTTTCAATTTTTATGTACATGTAGGTAAAGTAAATATCACGTTCCACCTTAATGGCTATACTTATGTATTTACAAAGTGCCTTATATAGCACTATAAGTTCACCACTGTACACGACGCTCTGTTATTTCCCTTGGCAGTCATATTACTGAAAGATAGTACCAACATAATAAGAACTTCCTTGCCCGCTGGTGCCCATCAAATACGTAACAGTGCTGAGACAGCGTTATAATTCCGGGGGACCTTAGTGAATTGGTTATGATATACATGATACAAGGGTCCCATACCCCCGAAGGACTGTAATTTGCACCTGTACTCGGAGATATTATGTGAGAAATTTGGTGCTTTCCTATACGAACAAAAACTGATTTGAAATTGATTTTGTTTTTAGATTTGGGACTGTATACATAAAAGATGGTAGCAGATGTCAGGAATATCTATAACAGAATGTTTTAAAATATACTTTATTTGTTCATTGATTTTTCAATGGAGACTTTTTCTCATATATTTTTAAGCGAAGACAAATATAGCTATAGACCTACTAATAAGTCATAAGGTACGATCTATGATGTTCAAATATTACACATGATACTCTTGAAAGATGACGGATATATTCAATTTTTTAAAACTGGTTAGGCATTTAAAATTTGCCGTATACTATCTGCACTTGATTTACTAAAATTTATATTCAGTGTATAAAAACCTCAGAACACTTTTTTCTATGGATGAAGTACTCGTAGTTATAGCGCTTACATCTATACTAATATTATAAATGTGCAAGTGTGTTTGTTTGTTTGTCCTTTTTTCACGTCAAAACAGAGTAACGGATTGGCGTGAGTTTTTGTGTAGATATAGCTGGAGAGTGACATAGGCTACTTTTACCGCGGTAGATTATCTCACTCCTACGGAAAATACACCTTTTACATATACATGTATCTAAAACAGCCCAAAATTAATATTTATGATCAGAATTACTTGAAACTTAGTAGTATCAATGGTCTTCAATACAATTAAATAAATACGTGTTTTAGCATTTTTCGAAATTCATCCCATAAGAGGGTAAAATAGGGAATGAAAGTTTGTATGAAACCTACCTTTTTAGATTTTTTGTAGTTTTAGCGCGAGCGAAGCCGCGGGTTCTGCTAGTTTATTATATTTCCTCGTTTAAATAAATTATACCTTATTTTTATTATCATACATTTTATCTATACACTATATTATAATAAAATTCTGAGTCGAATCTGTACATTATTTAGGAAAATCTTATTGAAATAATCATAATATATTACCGATAATAATAAAATTTAATATTTCATTTATTTATGGATACAGAGGTCGAATCTATAGTTTTTAGAATGTTTGTCTGTCTGTCTGTTTGGCTGTGGCCGCATCACGAGAAAACCACAGGACAGATTTTGATGAAATTTGGTATAATGATAGCTGGTTTTCCTATATTATATTTTACTAGCATTGCCCGCGGCTCCGCCTGCGTTCAGATGACCAAAAACCAAATTCTTAGGTTTTACATATTAGTATACTCTTACATTGCAGTTTTTGTATTTTTTCTCAGAAATGAGATATTTTCCCGCGGTAAAAAGTATCCTATACGTTGACCCGGATAACCAGCTATCACCATACCAAATTTCATAAAAATCCCTCCAGTGATTTTTCTGTGATGTGGTAACAGACAGACAGACAAACAGAAAGACAGACAGACAGACAGGCAAAAATTCTAAAAACTATAGATTCGGCCTCTATATCGATAATAAAGTCTATCTCAATAAGATTATCCAAAAAATATTTTATTTTGTTATATGTATAGATTACCTATATTTTTTTTTTATTTCGTGAAAAGTTTTCAATAGAATATATGTGTATATAAAAATTTAATTACAAGCTTAAACCAAGTAGTTTAATGAGCCTGCAGCGCAATACACCGCAATATCGTATAATACTTTTGCATACTTATTCGACATATTAAAATGAGCCTAACTCTGCTATACTGGAGATCGGAGCTTTCACAAAACCCTAGACTAAAAGTTTCTTCGATAAAAAGAAATGCTAATATTCTCATAGATCATGACTGAAAAGTATTTCAATAAATTTTGCTTAAGTTTGAATGGATTCTTATGACATACTTAATATTACGTATAGATTTTTCAACTTCTTCCAGATAAAATATGAAATTGACGTTATTCTCAATCAAAGTATTTTAAAAGGATTATCAGTTAGGATGTCATTTTCTTTCATTTTATATTATCTATAGATTTTATTTTGTAAAATTTAAGGTTATGTATATAAAAATAGAATATGTTGGGACATTAACACACAGCACCATCTAGTTCCATGGTAAGCTACGAGGCTTGTGTTATGGATACCAGATAGTTGGTACACTACACATATATAACTTTAAATACATACATATTACAAACATAAACACCCATAACTGGATAAGGGTCATTACAAACTGAGCCAACCGTGTCTTTGAATGTATTTATTGAGATTCTGCTATCAAAATCTTACAAATATGTAAGCTTATACTTTTTTATTATTATATGTATAATTAAGCCCTGTATCTTTGAAGCTACAGATTTTTATTACACAATATACCGTGTTTTCGACATAATATTTTATTACTGTAATTATATTATAAATAAAATATAATATGTGCTAATTATAATCAAAGACTACTAATATTTTTTCATAACCCAAAATCAATCTACATTCTATGTCATTAAGAAAAACTAATGAAATTCTAATCAAAGTTCCTATTTTAATCGTCATAAAGGTTTTTAAATTAAGTTTCTTTTTATTTAACTGGAAAGCTCGAAAGCTTGTGGTAAGACCACTGTGCCCTTTAACTCTGTTTCACTACATAGTATAAAACAAAGTCGCTTCCCGCTGTCTGTCTGTCCCTCTGTATGTTTAGATCTTTAAAAGTACGCAACGGATTTTGATGCGGTTTTTTTAATAGATAGAGTGATTTAAGAGGAATGTTTACATATAATACATGCATATTATAGTACAGAAAAGCCGAAAAATTCAAAGATTTGTATTTCATATTAACCGTTAAAACCTACCTAGGGACGAACCTGAGCGAAGCGAGGGTGAGTCGCTAGTATAAAATAAAATGTAGCTTTTTCATATACTTAACCCTTATCATATAGCATTACAACGAAATCCTTATTGACAACCGTCCAGACGTTTCTAAATAGACAAACAGAGTCACAGACGTTTAAATAAAATATTTACACTGCTCCAGAACATTAGTGAATAAAGAATGTTTATTCAACATAATATATTCTTAAGAATAAATAGAACCCGCACTATCCAGCTTATAAAGAAAATGCACTGCCAAAATATCAAGAGTTCAAACATAATATATATAACGAAAACTATAAATTGTGTAAACAAAAGAGTTATGTATTGTACGTCTTCCATTAAAATTAAATATGTAATTTATTCACTGATCTTAATATTAAACATATTTTTAAAATTAATTATAATATTTTAAGACTAGTCAACTCGAAAATGACCTCTGTCGACTTAATGATGTAGGAAGTCCTTAAACACCTCTTCTAAAAATCAGTGTCACTTAATCACCGCGTGTTTTTGTTTCCATTATAATCTATACAGATAAATAAAATTGAAGTGTCTGTTTGTAATGATAAAATAATAGTTTTTTACTACATGCTTATGAAATTATTTACGGTACTTATACGAAAAACACATTTTTTTTTAAATTCTGCATGTCTGTCTGTCTGTTTGTTCCAGCTAATCTCCAAGCCGACTGAGCAGATTTTGACGGGACTTTCACTGACAGATGCTGATGCTATAAGGAGTAACTTAGGCTAATTTAATTTTAGAAAAAGTATTAGGGTTCAGCTTAAAAAATTAAAACGGATGCACCCAAGCGAAGCGATGGTAAACCGCTTGTTATTTATATGAAAGTTTTTTATAAGTTCTACTTTTTAGTTCTTATTTTAATGAGCGTAGAAAATGTACATTGACAGTATTCTTAGTCGTAAAAGGAATATTTCTTATAGCTTTAGACTATCTTAAGCTCAGAGAGATGACGGTTAATATGAAGCTTTCTTTTAACAACTAAAATAAGTTAAATTTTAAATGAACATTATAGTCATGTTAGATTTGAATTTTCCATTCCTAATTATGAACCGCTACAAACTAAATTATTTAAACTACTAAAACATAGTACATATTACTACAACATTTATGAACACAGCAAACACGGTGGCGGTTTTGTATAGTGTCATCACTGTTGCCCACACATGAATCATACTTTGGATAAACGAGAAATGATCTCATCTCAGACCAAAATGGTATTACTCGATTATAGCTGTTTTTCATATGCATTAGGTACCTCACAACATTGGCACAATAGTGATGTGCTATAACTTTGCCTTTTTATATCGAAAAGATCATCTAATGTTGTTGCAATAATGTATTTAAAGTATTACGAATCCCATCACTAAAATGATTTCAAGGGTGAAACACGTATTACAGTAAGGAAAATAAGCGTCATTTTTATTTACTATCCGATCTATATACTTGTAGTATGCGAGTATTCGTTATGAGATTCTTTTAGTATAGTTCATATCGATAGTATAGGATTCGTTTTTATAAAATTCACTAGCATTGCCCGCGGCTCCGCCCGCGTTCAGATGACTAAAAACCAAATTCTTAGGTTTTACATAATTAGTATACTCTTACATTGCCGTTTTTGTACTTTTTCTCAAAAATGAGATATTTCCCACGGTAAAAAGAATCCTATATGTTGACCCGGATAACTAACTATCACCATACCAAATTTCATTCAAATCCTTCCAGTGGGTTTTCTGTGATGCTGTAACAGACAGAGAGACAGACATACAGACAGACAAAAAATCTAAAAACTATAGATTCGGCCTCTGTATCAATAATAATGTCTGTTTCAATAAGATTTTCCAAAAAATATTTAATATACAGATTCGGCTTAATTTTAATTTTATTATTATTATGTATAGATTAAAAATAGAAAAATTTAAAGTTTATTTAATTTATTGAGTTTTTTTTTTGTTTTAGTGACTAATTCTTATAATAATATTTTATTATGTTCTTTATAAGCTACTATAATTTCTATACAATAATATAATCTATATAATAGAAATGTTGAAGATTTAAAATTGTGTGTATATATAAAAAAATGATTTTGACTGTAAATTATATTTAAAGTTTAATATACAGTTTTGAATATAAAGTTGTATATAAAATTTCTAAAAATTATGTTTTCGGGGGTGGGCAATTGGGCATACCCCAGAAGATGACCGTCTTGAACATATTTAGGACGTTCATTTTCTGTCTGCTTAATCACATTTGAGTTAAAAACGTAAGCTGATTTCAATAAAACTTTTTTTATATTTAGATTGCTACATGTTAGAAATAAAATGACAACTCAAATTATTTTTAATCTGTCGGATCGATAGTGCGAGTACATATACATCAGAGGTTATGTGTAGAGATCATGGACAATATAAAAATAACATCAAGGCAAAGTCGTAGTATGTAGTTAAATAAAAATATATATCATTAGGTAATATCACAGGCCCAAATGTAAAACTATACTATTTAAAAAATAATTTTCGAGAAAGGAATATTCAATTATTTATTTCTTTTAAACGCTTTGTTAAACACCGATTGTGTGCACTGTGGTGGTAGCCACAATTAACTTCCAATTCTAGAAAATATGAAATTTTTCTAATATCTATTTCATCCTGAACTATTTTAAAACTTAATTCAATATTTGATTTAAAAGAAATACATTTTCTATGAAAGGCTTACTTATCGAAATATGTTGTGTATTTGTTTTAGCACCATCTGATTCCATGGTAAGCTACGAGGCGTGTTATGGATACCAGATATTTGATATACTACACATATATAAATTTTAAATACATATATATTACAGCGGGACTTGAATCCGCGACCGCTGGCACAGCAAACTAAGCCAAACGTGTCGTCAATAATATATGTATGAAATAAAGTATTAAAAATATTATTTTCTATTACCGTGTTTATATGACAGGCAAAGCCCACTGACTTGGAGGTTGTTGGCATTTTTGATTTTATTGGTTTGTCTTAACTAAGATCTGAGGTCTGATTTATTACCACATAACCTGTTATACTCGTATATTAACTCTGGTGCTAAATTGAAAACAAGATATTTATTCTTGTTCTTCATAGCCTTATTCTTCATAATTTTTTTTTATTAGAAATGGGCTCACTCTTGACCTTCATCTTAGCTCGAAGGCAGAGATAAGGTCTACGATCTAGCGAATTTGCCCAGGAGAAGCCTGTTAACAGGCACCTTAAATAGATTCAGGTTGTAAAAAACGCACTCGGAAAAACAGACGCAGGCAGGGCATTCCATTTCTTGGCTGTGCGCATTATAAAAGATGATGAATAGCGCTTAGTGCGAGTGGTCGGAATGTCAACCAAGAAAGGATGGTATTCTGCATTACGTCTGGTATTCCGATAAAAGAATGGCGATGGCGGTATGAGACTGTGGAGCTCGTGGGCACACTCCCCGAAGTACAGTCTGTAGAAAACCGACAGACAAGCAACTTGGCGACGGTGTTCTAAGCTGTGAAGCTTAGTTTTCACAAGCTTTTCGTCGCCGATTAGCTTTTTAGCTCTGCGTTCCACCGAGTCAAGAGCGGCAAGTTGGTATTTTGCAGAGCCATCCCAAAGGTGACTGCAATACTCCATGCATGATCGGACTTGAGCTTTATATAATGTGAGAAGCTGTCCAGGCGTGAAGTATCGCTTAACCTTGTTAAGGATGCCCAGTTTCTTGGCCGCAATCTGTGCCTTCGACTCGATGTTGTCGCCAAAGTTAAGATTTGCACTCAACCTTATGCCGAGAAGCTCTAGACTGTCGGAAATCTCTACAGGTGTACCACGAAAAGTAGGAGTCAGACTGAACGGACTCCTTTTTGCGGATTATGTTTGTTACCTCAGAACTCCGTCATTTATTAACCGATTTGAACAATTTTTGTGTTGTTTGAAAGTGTATACTTCCAGATTGGTCCCATTTAAATTTCAAAAAAAAATACCACCCCTAAGGGTAGAAAAATAGCTAATGATGAATTTAACCTACTTCTAATTGTCATATTAACTTTAAATTTGCAAGTGTTTTTATTTCCGTTGATAGCACAGTGGTTCGGTATTGCTGACCTGATCTGATGGTAAGGCCAGAAGGTGGATAGGTGGAACTCTTCAACGGCTAATAGTAGATACTTTGAGTTTGGGCTTATTTTGTTTGATTTGACAAGCCTAACACGTTGAAATTCTTACTTTGCTACTACTGTCTACACACTATATATATATATATATATATATATATATATATATATATATATAGTTAGCATTTAATTTATATTTTCATTACATTAGGTACTAAAAATGACATTGACATTAACAACTTGCTTAGTTAAAATTACTTTTGAAATAAATTGAATCGCCGGAAATACGAAATTCGTAACGGCGGAAATGGTCCAAAATTACCTTCCAAGATAAGTTGAATAAAAGATCGTTTCAATGATGATGTAATGAACTTCTATTTCCATCAATATATTGCAGAAAATTTATATTACAGTAAAACCTTTAGAGTTAATATGCATAATATTATAAACTAGCGACTCACCCTCGTTCCGCTCGGGTTCGTCCCTACTTACGTTTTAACGCTTAGTATAGATTTCTCAGAGATGAGATATTTTCCCGCAGTAAAAAGTATCTTATATGTTGACCCTGATAACCAGCTATCATCATACCAAACATTATCAAAATCTCTCTAGCGTTATTTCCGTGACGCGGTCACAGACAGACAGACACACAATTTAAAAACTATAGATTCGACCACTGTATCGATAATAATATCTATTTCAATAAGATTTTCTAAAAAATATTTAATGTACAGATTCGGCTTAGTTACAATTTTATTATATGTATAAAAGGTAAAAGCATAGCAGTTACATCCTATAAATATTTGCAAATGGGAAACGGTGTAGTCTTCAAAAATTTAAAATACGAACGTGTTTTCTCGTTGCTTGTAAATATTTTTCTAAAACAACGTTACTTTTATCAAAGAGAGTGTTTTAATCCAGTTATTACACGTTTTGTGCTTTATGTGTCTGTGCTTACATTTTTAAAATTCTAAAACTAATTTTAATTCGCGTAGTATTATGGCTTGTAACTTTATAAAAAAGAGGATGACTTACTACAGTTTAGAATATTTTAGACAAATAGCATTAAGATTGGGTACTATTGCTAGACATTTTCCTGTTCAATTTTGTTTTATAAAATTATAATTTAGTATATAGAATAAAAATTATGAATTTATTAAAATACACTTTAATTACACTTTTTTATGTTAGGAAATGCATTTACGCATACCACCTGCAAACATACAGATTACAGATGACTCACCGGCTAGAAAAGCCAATACTACCCACTAAAACACAACAGAACCTTCCTCATCTTAATGGGGCGTCACAGAATCGCTTACGCTTCAACCACGATGCCCCGACGGCAGGCCTGCCGAAGCAGACCACAACAACCAAGGGGTCGCTCGTACGGTCCACTAAATTTACATCGAGCTATTTAGTCTGGGCGTCGATTCTAACAATTAAAACAAGCAATTTTATAAAAATTAAGTTTTAAAAAGTGAAAGTTACAAACATATTCCATATTCCTACATCAAGTTAAACTAAATAATTCAATATAAACATTGTAGTATAATACTTTAAAACTTATACGAAATTGAAATAAAATCTGAATTTGACCAATTTCTACTTCAAATTCTCCCGAAACGTACAATATACGCTACTATATCCGGTTTGAATCAGTGAGATGCACTTCTATTTTATTAGGCGCATATCCAACATTACAACAGCGGACTATCACGGAACATAGCATTTACCAAAAGCGTATTCATATTAGATTTCCGATCTCGCAACGCCAGGCTGTATCGAGAATGTCAGCGATACGTTCGATACTTTATTTGAGTCTATTCGTGTGCGCCGGTCGCCACGACACGGAAGAGTGTCAAATAAATACAGGTTGAAATATACCCGCTGTCGCGTTCTGTGATCCTGCTATATACGTGCCATTTGAAGGATGAATTTTTGCTTGTTTTTTGTGTTATTCGGATATTTTTTTGCGTGGAGCGACGGGATGTTGTACCGGCGGGACTCCGATAATGTTTTGAAGCCGGGTGAGATATATATTTTTGGTAATAAATAACGGAAAAAATGGAACGAAAATCATGACACAAATACGCTGTTTTATAATACTATGCAGTTTTTTATGTAAATATTCGGAATAGTCATCATTGTGTAGATCGTTCTTAATGTAGGAATATTTTACTGGAATTAAAGCTTTTGAATTCATCTTTAAAGTAAAATCAAGCAGAGAAATCGGAAAAAAATGTATGCTTTATCTAAAAAAAAATATCTTTAAAATAATAAATAATAAATTAATTATTACCTATTAGTAATAATAGTTTCAAACTATAAAAATAAATAAATAACACTTTAACACTTTTAATGTGATCGATATACAAAAAGTGATGTAACAAGAAAACACATAGAGTGTCCATTATTACACTGGGGAATGTAAATTTATGCATGCAAGGTATTTCCCATAACCTATGTACCTACCTACAGTGCACTTGAAGCAGAATGTCCATAGCCCACATTGAACGTCTAATGTATGGACTAGTTACTGCTCATAAGGAATGCACGGCCTTGAGTAACTTACATTTTACTGCATTAGAGTGTTGTATAATAAAAATGGAAACAAAGTTTTACGATTTCTATTTAATTCTCCTTTCTCGAACAGAGAAAAATTTTGCAAGTGTGAAAAAACTATTGTAAATACAATAATTTGGTACCATCTACTGATTTAGTTATACCAGGAGTCGGTTCTTTTTTGAGTAGTCCAAATACTTAATATTGACTATATAATAATAACTAGTATTGTAACCAACAAGTGGATAAAAGTGATTTGAGGTTTAATTATTTTAATTATCGCTTACAAAATTTTACCTTTATAGTCACGATTTAAGAGCACCAGAGTATAAATAAAGCTATAAATAAAGAGTGAACAATATCGTACTATAATATGTACATAGTAGGCTTTTATTTAAAAATACTAGCGTTTTCCTGCGGCTCCGTCCGCATAGTACATAAATCACTAACATATCATATATTAAGACCTCCTCCGAAACACGCTGTATCTTATGGTATGAGTATTATTCCGATTGGTTCAGCAGTTATCGCAGTATAACCGAACAAAAAAATCGTCTCTCCATTTACTAGTATAGATAACAAAAAATATAACACAGTAATTAACAATATAGATAGCTGTTCTGTGATAATGTCGCAGGAAGGTGAACAGGTGTTTATTAATATAATTATTATAGTTATATATGCATATCGCTGCCTTGAAACTGCGAGTTGCAGTCGTAATGTACGCTCGAATTTGAACTTTCTGCTATTGCATTCGAAAGAAATAATGAATTTAAATTAAATTAAAGTTATAATGGGGTCAGATTTGTGCATCACGAATATTTTTTATGATTTTTTTTTGTATTGGTAAGATATAAGGATAGAGGGAAAATGCTTATAATATTTTATATTGTTTATTCTTATAGGTTCTACACTGCATGTGCATTCATTGATTTAATAAAATATACAAAAATCTTTAAAGAGTTCATATAAGTAACTTTCACTTTATATATGTACAATATACATACGACTCATGCGAAGATATTATAATGTCATATGTACATACATAACGTGGAATACATATTCCTTTATAATGCAGAGGTCATGTTATAATATCAACAATATTGAAAATATTAAATGAATTGAGAATAAAGAGTGAAAAAAACTTAAAAAAATCGATTCCAGGCACTAAAATGTAAAAAATTACTAAGCGGGGGTTTCATTTAGAATAGATACCTAATCAGATATTTTCGAAGTCGGTGCCAGCTGATGCAAAGCAAATCTAATATATGTATTTCGATACGTAAAACACATATTTACCACTGGCTGGCATCCTGGACGTCGGTTTTTTTTAAGTTTTTATTTTTCCATTTTTAGTGTAGACGTAATAAGCAGGTAATTTGTAAAAAGAAAGTTTTCTAATAACATATTCAACTAAAAAAAAAAACAAAATTTATTTAAAAAATATATTTATTGTTGATTTTTTTAAAAACCGCTCGACCGATTTCGATAAAAAATTTATGGGACCACTTGGGAAGTATACCCTTTGAAACAAACAAAAAAAATGTTCAAATCGGTTCAGGCGACTTCGAGTAATCGGTGAACATACGTAAAAAAAAAAAGAAAAAAAAGATTCTGACGAATTGAGAACCTCCTCCTTTTTGGAGTCGGTTAAAAAGCAGTCAGAAGTGAAAACTTAAAACTATAAACAAACAGTTGTTATTTTGGATATTCAAATTAATTTTTTAATTCTAAATTAAAATTAGTAAATTAAAACTGTTTACATTTATCTGGTTTTGACATTTATCGGCACTCTGTGTGTTAGCGTTAACACGTCACGTGACCATGAATTTACTCCCCATCCAAACCTGCCTATAGAAGTTTTCACTTCAAAAATATTACTTCTAATTTAAGTACTTAGATGCTCATTACACTTACTCGTAAAATTAATATTAAATCCTCTTAAACCTACACATAACTGAAGTTCTCTCAAACTTTCTTACACTAAAAACTAAAGTTTCTCAAATTTTACTTAGTAAATGTAATAGAATATGTACATAAATAAAGATATGCGATGTCTATAGAGACGTTAATTCACTTAAAATGTTTCAAGCACTTAACTCTGAGTAATTTATTGAAGAAACTTTTATTTGCTTTTAAAATATTAGACTAAATAAGATATAGAGAATAAGTAATTCATTTTTATATTTCGTTTTTAATATTTTCAATAAAATATAAAGTTTTTATACATAGGTATACAATTTTCTTAAACGATTTCTCCTTGCATAGTTTGTTTTTTTTTTTAGAGTATAACAAATGTATTACCTCAGAGTCTATGGTATCATACAAAACTTCATCAAAATCTGTTCTACCATTCAATCATAAAAATCAAGTGGACAAACAAACAAAATAATAATTATTAAATAAATATTTAGGTTACTAACAATTGTATACAGATTTATTATGTTAAACATTCAAACGACGGTTAAAACCGCTTGATAGTTAAAAATGCCCTATCGGAGCTAACAAACGGATCTCAATCTATTTTATCACATGTATTTTATCACTGTACTATAGACATGCGAATTAGTATTCGGTTTAGCTTAATTATTGTGTATTCAGTCAGACGTATTCAATATGTACATGGACGGAATTGAAGATGGCGTCGAGCTAAGGGTTCGTGGGATTTGTAATTTCATTTATACATACAATTAGAAACTTAAATTGAACAATATAAAATTGATTACATGTCTTGTTTTGAAACACTACTTTTAAGCGCAACTGTACTCGCGTAAAATGTTGATACCGTTTGTAGTGATCCTGCTATGCCAGCGGTCGCAGGTTCAAGTCCTGCTGGGGGGATTCATTTGTGTGATGAGCACGAATATGTGTACTCCAGTCATGGGTGTTTATATTTATAATATGTTTATATTTAAAGTTATATTTATATTGTGTATCAACTATCTGGTATAACTCAAGCCTCGTATCTTACCATGGAACTAGATGGTGGTGTGTATTAATGTCCCAATATACTTATTTATAGAAATATTTTTATGTTACAAAATAGTACAGCTTATTTATGTCCAAAAGGATTTTTAAAAACGATTTAGTAGTTCCCTACATTAAAAGACAAAATAGATTAACACTTTGAGCCTAGACTCCAGTTCTTTATAGTACTACAAATGTCTCGCTCAGACCCTTTTTAATGATTTCAGGTACTTATTAAACGAATCATATTTATTTAAATTATTTACAAAAATAAAAAAAATACCGAGTGCGTAAAAAGCGAACTAAAAATATGAGAATAAGTTGACGAAAAAACACAGTTTTATGTAGTCGGAGACATACATAGAGGTCAAACACATAATCCTCCTTTGAGCTTCGCCGTAATCGCGTAAAAATAAAATTAATCGACAAAAGTTCTTAAGAAGGCTGCCAACTTGTATCACAGTTTACCAGCAGCTTCAGCATTGAGGTTATCAAGTCATATCATAGAAACCTCTTGATAAACTTAAATAAAAAGTGGCCTATGCCTCGGAAAAATGTCCATTTATATGCTTAGTTGAAGAAGCGTCAAGAAGAGTCTGTCTTTTAATAAGACAAAATACGTTTAGCTCACCATTTACAAGTATAAATATAAATTATAACTTTTATAATAATTACTTTAAAAAAAAAGGTGTCTACTGAACTAAATAAAGATATATTGGAGTTTGATTTTATTTAAATTTAAAGTAGGTATATTATGTACACATTGATTAATAAAAATATGGATTTTTTTTAAATGAATAGCCAAGAAATACATTTGAATTGACCTCGTACTTTTTGGAGTCGGTCAAGCTTCCTTATCTTCTTTTTCGACCTACGTAAATATTGTTATTTCTTACTAATATGTACATAATCCATTCTTTTAATATTATAAATGTGGAAATGTGTTTGTTTGTTTGTTTGTCCATCTTTCACGTCGAAACGGAGTGACGGATTGTCGTAATTTTTTATATGGAGATAGTGCGTGGAGAGTGACATAGGCTACTTTTTACCTAGGGAGATTATCTAATTCCCACGGGAAAACACGTTATAACACAACCCAAAAAAATATTTATGATCAGAATTACTTGAAACTTGGTACTATTGCCCTTCAATAAAATGAAATAAATATAAGTTTTAGCATTTTTCGAAATTGATTGTATAAGGGAGTAAAATAGGGCATAAATGAAATTACCTTTTTAAAGATTTATTTGTAGTTTTAGCGCGAGCAAAGCCGCGGGTCCTGCTACTATAATTTATAATATTTTAAGTCAATTCCTTGTTGTATCTAACCAGCAATCTACATAATCTCACATACATATAAAATTCAATATTAACAAAAATATACAATCATATTAATAGGACGATAATATAACTGTGAGCATCATGTCATAGTGAAGGTACCAGGCTTTAAGTTCAAAGGTATACAAAAACCAAACGTGAATTAAAGTAAATATTAGTCTATTAGATTTATTTCTTTTAAGTAATTCAGGCAGGCAAAAAATGTTAGGTTTCTATAAAGATATATATATATATATATATATATATATATATATATATATATATATATATATATATATATATATATATATATATATATATATATATATATATATATATATATAAAGAATAATATTTTTTGTTTTCCATTTGTGTTAATAATTGAACTTATTATGTATAATTATATTTTCAACACGTATGGATGTTACTTACTGGTCTAAAAGAGGACATTCGAGTTCCAAATTTGGAGCAAACGGTACCCACGCGAAGACTTTACATACATAGATGTGAGCATAAAAAATACCGTTGCAATTAAAGTGACCATTCATTTCGTAAAAAGCCTGTTGATTATATACAAACTGCAGTAACATTTACTTCTTTTCATATTTAACCTATTTTAAGTACTTTTGCAACCGAAAAATGAAATTAACAAATAATTATAATCATTTTGCATTCTATAATATTAAAATTAATTATATTTTGTCCTTCAAACTATAAAACTACGTGTAAGTACTTTAAAATTATCATGATGAGTTTAAGGTATACAAAGCAAAAGAGAATCCAGTAAAAAAATATATGTATCATAATGTATTTTATTAACACATAAACTTCTAACCTTTTCGCATGAAAGCTTAACAAAATGACATCACACATATACGAGTAACTCTGACCTTTTTGCCTCACTGGTATCGAAATTTCAGTAATGGCAAAAGTTTAAAGAAATAAAATATTGGTACAGAACAATATTTAAATAAAATATTATACTGGAGTTCATTTAAATGAATACTTTCATGGGTAATATGACTCATTCTCGTGTATCTTCGTGATGACTAGTCGCAATCATTATAATAATATGCCTGCGGCTTCACACGCTTAAATTTATAGATCAGCTAAGGCAATTACACGATGAGATTGACACTATATTATTATTATTATTATTATTATTATTATTATTATTATTATTATTATTATTATTATTATTATTATTATTATTATTATTATTATTATTATTATTATTATTATTATTATTATTATTTTTTTTTTTTTTTTTTTCGTTTGAAAATCTCGGCTTTGCCGGTATTCTCAGCTAACACGGGCCATAGCCAAGTGTTAGTGGGATAGTTTTTGTTGTATGGTAATTAAGTATCTAAAGTAATACTGTGTCGTTGAGGTATATGTTGTGGCAGACGTGGCGCTTGGGCATGACTTTGTATAATGTCAAACGATGTGGGGATACTACTGCCTATATCATTATCCGTTTGTAGAAATTTACGAACAATTCTACATGTGTTTAATATAACGGCTTTTTGTAGATTAAAATATGTATATAAAGGAAGGTTCAGTATTTTAAGAGATTGAAATAATTGTTTTGGAATTACACCAGTAGTCGAGAGTACGATTGGAACTATGGTAACGGTTTTAAGATGCCACATTCTTCTTATTTCGTCTTTTAACTCAATGTATTTGGTTAACTTTTCAGCTATCGCGTTCTGTAGATTGTGGGTATTTGGTATAGCTATGTCAATGATAAAAGCCGATTGACTGCGTTTATCATGAAGAGTTATATCCGGTCTATTATAGTGGATTGTCTTGTCAGTTAATATAGCACGATCAAAATAGAGACGATAATTTGAGTTTTCTATAACTGTTTCTGGTATATATTTGTAATATGGTACAGTTTTGTTCGTTGTAATTTTAAGCATTTGGGCTATTTGCTGATGGATGATATTAGCAACCTGGTCATGTCTGTGCTTATAATCAGTCTGTACTATTGTTCGGCATGCACCAGTAATATGTTGTATTGTTTCAGGAGAGCTGTTACATTTTCTACATAAGTCTGTGTTTTGCATTAGGGTTTTCATTATATGTTTTTGGTAATTCCGAGTCTCTATTGTTTGATCTTGTATGGATATCATAAATCCCTCGGTTTCTGGGAAAAGCTCGCCACGCCTCAACCATGCGTTTGATGCAACCTTGTCAACATTAGATTGGCACAAGTCATGGCGATGTCTTCCGTGCAGAGATTTCCGAGACCATTCATCTATTTTAAATTGATTAGATACTTGATTCTCATTTTTCTGGGTGTTTTTATCTTGTAAATTCAAAGGTGTTAATTTCTTGTCAATATTTACTATTGTTTCATGTAGAGAAGATTGTACCGATCTTTGATGAAAATATGTCCGAAGTATAGTAATCTGTTTATTATGCAAGTTAGACACATCTATGAGACCTCTACCTCCTTCAGCGCGGGGTAATGTTTGACGCTGAACACAGGCTCGAGGGTGGTGTTTTCTACACTTCGTCATGCTAGTGTTTATTATTCGTTGGATATTTTTAAGTTCGGCTTTTGACCACTTGATGATACCAAAAGAGTATGTAAGGATAGGTATGGCGTAAGTGTTTATTGCTTTGATGAGATTACGAGAATATAACTGTGAACGCAGTAAAATGTTTAATCTATGCTTAAAGTTTTGAATTAGTTTAGCTTTAACTTCTTTAGATTTTATTTCGTTTGACTGATTGTAACCCAAGTATTTGTAAACTTCGTCCTGTTGTAATGAATGTATCAGCTGACCGTTTTCTAATAGATAATTAAGCTCTTGGTTTTGTCTGGCGTTGAGTGAATTAATTCTACATTTATCTATTCCAAATGTCATATGAATGTCTTTAGAAAAACATTCGGTTATCTTAGCTAATTTATGTAGGTCATCTAGTGATGATGCATACAGCTTAATATCGTCCATATACATTAAGTGATTTAAGTGATACGTAATTAGTTGGTTTGATTCATTATTGGTATATTTTAAAGGGTAACCCACATTACTATTGTTAAGTAAGCTTGATAATGGATTCAATGCCAGACAAAACCACAGAGGACTAAGAGAGTCTCCTTGGAATATTCCTTTTTTGATTTTAATGGAAGGAGTGTCTATTATCCCTATAGTAGTCTTCAGTCGTAGTTTTGTGGACCATTTTTGTATTATAGACTGTAGAAAATTTATCAAGCGAGGGTGAACTTTGTATATCTCTAAAACTTTAAGTAACCAGGAATGGGGAACTGAATCAAAGGCTTTTTTATAATCAATGTACATAGTATATAATTCACTTTTATTTCTATTTGCTTTCTGTAATGTAATAGTATCAATTATTAATTGTTCTTTACAACCTTGAGTAAACCTTCTACAGCCTTTTTGCTGTTCAGCTAATATACTATTGGAGTCAATATGCGTATATATCATTTCAGTAATACAAGAACTAATGATTTTATATATTGCCTGTAAACAGGTTATAGGCCTATAGTTTGCTGGATTTAAAGGTTCTGAATTATTTTTTGGTAGCATATACGTGATTCCATGCATAATATATTGAGGTATTGTATGAGGATTTTGGATGAATTTATTTATATGATTGTAGAGATGTGGATGGATACATGTAAATGTTTTGTACCAAAAGTTGTGGATGTTGTCTGAACCTGGAGATTTCCAGTTATGTAGTTTTCTAATAACTTTATTAAATATTTCTATAGGGATAGATTCAAATTCCATTTGCGTAATATCGTTGTGGTGGTTTATTTCGGTTTTAATCCATTCTGCCTTATCGTTATGCTCTGTTGACGTTTCCCATAAATCCGCCCAATAATTTCGAAGCTCTTCCGGCGATGGTATATTTTGTGAAGTTGATGCTGTGTGATTAGAACTGATCGTACTTATACTGCGATAAAATGTTTTTTCATTATGACTAAACTGTTTATTCTGTGTTTTTCTTAGTGAACATGCTTTATACCTACGTAACCTAGAGGCAGTGAGTGCCAGTTTTTGTTTAAGTGTATCAAGAAAATGGATAGGTTCTGTGTTTGGGCCTTCATGTGTTGAATGTGTCTTATATTGATTCTGTATTTGTTGGATTTGGTATGCTAGTTTTTCACTTTTATTCCCATTTATATACTGTGTCATTTTTCCTATTTTTACTCTTAAATTATCTATTTTCTTTTCTAATCTTACCTGCCACTTAGCTTTTTTTTCGGGTTGTACTTTATTATTTTGGTGTAAAATGGAACCATTTAATTTTGCTGCTGTCCAGGCTGCAGAGTAGATGATATTCTGCAATGTACTGAAATCTATATTTGGGTCTATGTATTTTGGTAAAGTGATAGTATTTATATAGTGTAATATCGCACAGAATTTTTTCGATAACTTTTGCTTGGGAATATATGTTCTGCAAGTGGGATCAGTTTTAATATTATAGTGTAAAGTTTCTTGAAAGAGATTTTCTATTTCTTGATTAACTTCCAACCTAATGTCTTCTGGTTGTCCATTATCTAGAACTGAAGTTTGGGGTAAGTTTTGTGTGTGAAATGTTGATGGAACCGTTGTATTTATATCTTGAGGGATACCTTTATCAATTACTGTATTTACTGATGTGTTTTCAGCCGGAGAAGAGGGTGGGATTTGTTTTTGAGTATTGCTTGATTCGTTACTATGCCTTATACTGTCATATTGTTTATCTTCATATTTATAATTGTTTTGTATATCTTTTCTTATTTGCAGTAGTTTTTGAGATGATAAAAGCTTGTTATTTACTATTGATCTTCTTTGATCTGATAGTCTTTGGGCCGACATATTCGAGTACTCAGGATGGATTTGTATGAATTTTGAATGGAGCTTCTGTCTGTAGGCTGTCATATTCTTTTCTAACTCTGTAACTATATAGTAACATCTTATTAGACTTTCATTTAACTCATTAGACCATCTCATTCTACTTGTTGGTAAAGGAGCATTTGAATTATTACTATGGGTTTGAGTAAGATTGTAAGCAACTCGTAGTTCTACTGATATTTCATTTTTAATACTTTGTAACCTGTCTTCACTGATTAATTTATTTAGAATTATCCGACGTTTTTGATCAGCTACCCTTTGTTCAGAAACATGTGATAAATGTGGGAAGGTATTAATAAAATGTTGGTGAAGTGTTCTTCTGTAGGGAATAAAGTTTGTTTCTAGCTTCGTTATACGGTAATAGGACTTGATAATGGCTTCATTTAATTCATTACTCCATCTCATACGAGTCCTTTTAGTTGTCGATATAGTGGGCACAGGTGTACTGACATAGCTTGTCTCCTGTGCAACACTATACGATATATCAGTGTTTGAAGATGATGACGGAGAGGGGGTATTTTTAAAGGATGAGTTGATGAACTGGGTGATTGGGATAGACTATGTGTTGATGTTAATTCGAATGAAGGATTGTGATCAAGATGAACTTCGGCTGTAACAAATTCTTCGACAGGAGCCCGCCTGGTCAACTCCTTGTCGCCGATGGTTCGCATACTGAGACACCCAGCATCGGCTCCAGGTGCGCCCCGGCGACCCCCGGGCAGCGGCCGCAAGTTATAAAATCTTTTTTCCATTGCATTTACATAAAAAGGTTGGGAATTATTAGTTTAGAAAGGGTGAGCCTTGATGGTGTTGGCATTATAAGGTCTGTATGATAAGTATAATAGATCAGATGTTGTGATCTTAAGATGAGGTTTCTCCTTTCCGTAAGCCCCCCCACCGCGACAAGGTCAATTCCCTTGGGGGGGTTATTATTATTATTATTATAAGTTTATTTATTAAATGTAAATGACCTAACGTACTTATTAATTTCCTTACTCAATTATAATACGCTCCCATAATTACTTAATAGTATATAACTTAACTTCGTGAGAAAGTAAGTAAGTATTTTCCTGAAGTCAAAAGTAGTTAACGTTACTCTCTAGTAGTCCAAATAAAATTAACATCAATGAAAGAAGGATAAACAAACACACTTTCACATTTCAAAATATTGTATTGCACGGCTCCGCATCACTTAGACTCTCAATAAGAATCCGTGTATCCTTTAGTAACTTTTGGCTATAATTTTTTTTTATTTGGATTAAAACCTTTATATCCATCCAAACAAAATATCGATCCGAACATAATCCATTGCTGCGCTATTCGTATAAGGGTAAAGTAATTGAATCCTCCATTTCCCGTCCTTATTTCTCTCAAATTGTTTTAAGAAACAAAAAAAAAAGTTCTTCCAATATGAACCAAAACCTTTCTAATATCTAACATAATTATATATACATTATACACTAAAGCCTGATAGAGATTACATATTATTATCAGACCATAAAATAATTGCGTAAATCATATCAACGCTTCTGATATTATAAACGTATACATACAGGAAAAAAAAACATTTTTATCTTCTATACATATAATAAAATTCTAATTGAGTCGGATTATCGATACAGAGGCCGAATCTATAGTTATTAGATTTTTTTTCTATCTGTCTGTCTGTCTGGGAACGCATCACGAGAAAAATTGACAGATTTTGATGAAATTTGCTATGATGATAGCTGGTTTTCCGGGTCAATATATAGGATACTTTTTACTGCGGAAAAATATTTCAACTCTGAAAAAATTATAATAATTCTCCAAGGAATTGAGAACAGATAGATCTTTTTCTCTTACTCCTTCCTCGTATTTAAGTTAAAAAAAACTTATGTAATAGAGTTCACTGCCTTTACACTCCTATTTATTTGACATTTAACTACCAGCTTAAGTAATATTCGCAGTAAACTCCATTAACGTTCCATTTGGTATAGAAATGTTAGTATTACTGAACACCGAATTACACTGTTTACAAAACCTTTAACAAGATGAGGCCGTATTAATTCAAGTAGGTACCTATGGGGGAACATTTAATAATATCTATGTTTATTCTACTACTAGCAATTTTCAACGGTTTCGTCAGTTTTCTGTTTGGTTTATATCAAATTAATTCAACCACTTTATAATTATATATAACTGTTATTTTTGAACTCAGAATTATTTTGGCACGTTTGGAAAAAATATGAGAGTAACATTTTACGATGCGTGCACACACCGACAGCCAAAAAGTGACATGATGAAGTTAGCTGAATTCCTTTTACAAACAAAGAGTTGTGACATACTGGATGAAATCTTTAGCTATTTTTATATGAGAAGTATAACTTCTAACGTGCGTACATAAATACACACACACATTTTTTTTCTATTCTGAATATTCTAATCAATAATTTAATATATATAATTCTTAAGTATTTTTCAAAGTACGTTTTTTTTTAAAAAAATTATATACATAAATAAGAATTGAACGTAGCCTAGCGTATTTAAAAATACGTATAATCGATACAAATCTCTAAGACATGATTTATAATTGTGTCTATAAAACAAAATTGGAAATGGAAACTAAATAGTCGCTATATATAAGATATTTCCCATAAAAATATCTAAAGATACGTACAGTGTTGTCTGGCCGTAAAAGGCTTGGTCGACCTTGCACGAGCGGGCCACGGTCAAGAATTGTACAGACCTCTTATATCACTGTGAAGCCTGTCACTTATCTATATTACTACTGTGTTCTATAATACTTGTAATAAACAATATACCAATGGAGTAATGCCTATTTATCTTGTTATTGCTATTAAGATTACAGAATGGACCAATCTATATCTAAAAATACTCAATTTACGTATGCGAATATTATTTTGCTTCTGGTAACAGACGTAAGTGAAAAATCGGTCAAGTGCGAGTCGAACTCGCACACAAAGAGTTCCATACCATCGTACATATATATACTTTTGATTAATATGACTTTTATTCTGTGTATGTTTTATTATCTTTGATGGTCGATTACGAACGTTAAAAAAATGATTCTTGTATTTTTATTTTTTTACTTTTATTTATTTTTATTATTTGTTGTTATAGCGACAATAGAAATACATAATCTGTGAAAATTTCAACCCTCTACCTATTACGGTAAATGAGATAGAGCCTGACTCTCCATCACTGACAGCCTCTGTGACCGATGGACGAACGGACCGACGCAACCCTAACAATTTAACTAATATCTGTTACCAGAAGCAAAATAACATAATGCTTTATTCGTTAACATATTATCAACTTACTTTATCATAAGCGTAAAAGTTCTATGTAAGAAAAGCTTGTAATAATAACGCGTACTTTAGTACGCTTTAAGAAGAGGGCTTTTTGTTGTTTCATACTATGAACATTTAACATTAACGATTTTGGCAGCTCATAGTAACATGTACATTTTATAAATTGGCCGACTATTATTCATAAACTTATAAAGCCCACTTAGCTGTGATAGTTTTCCTTTGAACTTTTATATATATAACGACCGTAATTTTTTTCACATATCCAAAAACAACCATTTAGCTATCAAGGAGAGACACTTGAGTTTAACAAAAATTAGCACTTTATATCTTAATATTTCAAACGGATCCCTTAATCGACAAATTGTTTCCACAAATCTGCAATATTTTTTGGAGACCTACCCAACGATACCCCACACCGTGCAGTAGGCGAGGAAAATAAAAGATCCCACCTTTACGTGCATAGGTACAATATATTTTTTTAAAGATTTCATTTTACCACTTTGTCGGCGTGACTAATATGTATATACATGGCAAATTACAGTTTTCTAATCTCTGAGCTAAGCTTTTATATTTGTAGCAATATACTCTATGGCTAAGCTGTGGACAGACGAACATGCCGAAACTATAAGAGTTCCTTGTTGACTACTGAATCTTAAAAAAGCTCGTCCATATAAAGAAATTAAATCTATGAGAGAGCGCACATAAAAATAAAACTTAATATCCATTATTTAAGCTCAAGTTATTTTAGATACATACTATATTTACATCATAAAATTATAAACTATGTTAAAACTGTGTATAAAACACAATTTTAATGTCACTTAATCCCTCCACGACCGCGGACACGCCGGCGCGGTGTGTCAGTTACAATAAGATTTCTTAGAATTTTTAAATAATTTCTTAGAAATTTACCTGGAGGTGTTAATAATATTCAAACACTTTACTTTTTCTCGCACACATCTCCTGAATAGAAAGAAAAACATTCTTTATTTTTTTTTAAAAGAAAAGATCATCCGTCATCCTTTTCACCTATAAGAAATTTACCGTGACAAATAATGCTAATTGAACTAAAAAAAACATGGAAATCTCGTATGGTATACTTTTCCAAATATCGACTCCATAACTTCTAAATTGCGTATACCGAATTTAGCCTAATTAGTGTGGCAGGTGTTCAAACGTATGACGACGTTGCGTTCAGGACGTTATGTGCACCTATAATATTATAATTGAAGTACTTTTGACGCAATCAAAATATAATAAACTCATGTGTAAATCAAATAATAAAATGAGCTAAAAATTTTAATCCCTCAACGACCGTGGACACGCTGGCGGCGTTACAGTTAACAATAGATTTTTTAGTATACTTAATTTCTTAGAAATTTACCTGAAGGTGTTACAAATACAAAATATACATTTTTGTGTAACGTGATGTACTTAAATAAAAACATTTAAAGACTTTTTTTTAATAGTTTTTCACATTTTAGTTAAAAGCTAAGAAAAAACCTACAACCTAACCTACAACCTAAGCTTTTTATATGTATGCTTTTATATACAGTTTGTAATCTACCATAACCATTGAAAAAAATATGTCGAAAGTTGGTTAAAGTTGTTGCATGCAAACTTAATTTAATCTTAGCCATGTGTATCCAAAATATGTACGTAAGTTTACAGGTAGATGTTATAAGTTAAGCAGACAGTTTCCAACTCTCGAACTTTAGCAATAAAAACACGCGGAAACGAGCCAAGCTCTAAAAACAACAATATTCAATTAACCTAAGCTGAAATGGTCACTGTTTTGCTGAAAAGTTTCAAACAGAACGCTACCTAGGTGTTTTGTACAAGATATAAAAAAATATTTTGCATTAAATTCTTACAATGAAAATCAATTAGTTTATTACCAGTTCGGAAGAAATTCCTTAGTCCTGAAAAAAACTGGTTAAGGAAACTCAGCGGGACTAAATTAATTTACTTTTTTTATAGAATTATTTTTAATTATAGCCTGGAGACGATCACATCATTCCCAATCTATACATCTATACATATAATAAAACAGTCACTTAGCGAAATCAATGTGCGCGTTTCACGCAAAAAGTGAGTACTGAACCGATTTTAACTAAATGTTTAATGATAACTTATTACTCATCAACATTTAGGGTACCTTTTACTACAGAAAAAACTTTCAATCCCACGGGAAAACACAATGACTGGTTCTATCGAGTCATTCTTAGAAATTTGCATGTCTAACGCTGGCTAAATCTTAAGACACATCAAAACAATATACAAGAAAATTGTAGGTCTCAATAAGGCCTACAGAAAAATCTGTTATAGCATGTCTTTCCCCTACTGTACACTCACAATAACTATCCATATCTATTTAAAACGTATTTAGGGACTCACATGACTAGTGTACAATAAACTAATATATTCTGTAAATAGACAAAATGAAAGTGATTAAACATCAGATTGTGGTTGATATAACGTGATCGGTCGTATTATATGACATGTTCCAGATTGAAGTAATCGTAGAATATGTTCTTATATGCCTATAGTATCAATGATATCATGGCCACTGGCCAGTGATTGTCAATAAGAATATTATATTTAAACCTTCGTTTATAGGTATTTAGTGGTTGGGTCACCCAACTCTATTGTCTGTATATCGGTTGATCTTTTAGATATTATCGGTACAATGGATTTAAAATTTATTTTGAAACTAGCGACGCACCTAGCTTCACTCGGGTTCGTCCCTAGGCATGTTTTAACAGTTAGTATGGAATGATAGACTATCCGCATTGATATTATAAATGTGAAAGCTTGTGAGTATGGATGTTTGTTACTCTTTCACGCCAGAACGGCTAAACAGATCTGGATGAAACTTGGCACAGAGATAAATTATAGTCTGGAATGACACATAGGCTACTTTTACTTTTTATCTCGGAATAATGAATCCCAGAATTATATATATATATACATATATATATATATATATATATATATATATATATATATATATATATATACACACACAAACTAAGCAGTTCTGAACTTTTTGATTATCTAGCTTTTTTTTTTGGGTTTTCTCATATTTTTTTTACTTATACCACCCTTGACACACCCCCTAAAAAACAAAAAAAAATTTAATTGGTCCAGCCGTTTTTTAATTCTAGCGAGACCAACAAACGGTAATTGATTTTTATATATATAGATGATATAAAAGTAAACAAATATCATATACCAACATATATGTTATCTAAAAAAAAAATTCTATTCACGAATTCATATATAACCATATATAGTCCTTCTTTATTTCTATATTACGATTTTTTTTAATAAAGTAATTTAATCACATAGTGTATTGCTTGTTTCAGACTTAATGCCAGTGTCGTCGACAGTGATGCCTCTGCCATTCTACTCTGTGTTCGGGTACCAGAAGAAATTACTTCGAGATAAATACAAGAAACGGCCCCAGGGGAAAATCTCGCTTGTCACTAAACAACCGAAATAAAAGGCTGTCTAATAGCCCGCCATTATAGCATTCCCCTATTTCTACTGGGAAATTGGATGGATTAATTTGTTGTAACGAAGACAATATAATTGTTGTTAAACGTATAAAACTATTGCGTACGCCATTTAAATTTTTAAAGCCAGCTTTATTATTTTTTTACATTTTTTAACAAATGTTTTATATATTTTTAATGATTTTTTTTAAATTGTAGACTAAGATAATTATATAAATAACTGATGCCTTAATCATAAGCTACACTCTTACGAGTAGGAGATTCTGTGACATCAGTCAAAGTACACGAATTTTAGTTATATTATGCATACTTATCGCCATTAAAAGTAATTAATTATTTTTTTAATAATCCCAAAAATTAAAAATATATTTGCCTTAACTGCGCATAACTTATGTCACCTGCGTCAAACTAGCTTTAATTGTAAAACGTATTAAAATTGTTTATTTAAAATAAATTAAACTTTTTAAATTTAAAATGTTGAGTATGTATATTTATAATTTCTATATATTTTTTTATTGTTTAACTACGAGTAAAAGGTATAACGTAAGATATGTATTATAACACATTCGTTATTTGAGTAACTAATTGAAATATTGTTCCTATTTCACGATTAATATTATCGTTGAAAATAATAAGCTTTTACCGTAAATATATTGAAAAGTGCAATAAACGATAAGTGGAAAATTATACTTTTCTTCTAAACCTGTTATTGTCTGGCGAACTTTTTTATTTTGACTCTATTTGTATTTCTTATTGATTTTTATAGTGGTATGGTTATAACTTATCAGATTAAGTAACTTACAAAATATTGCATCTTCGAACTCACTTATCCATAGTATCGATATTATATGCAAAAGTAACTTTGTCTGTCTGTCTTTCTGTCTATTATCTTTTACGCTTAATCCGCTGAACCGATTTAGATGAAATTTGATATGGAGGTAGTTTGAAACCCTGGGAAGGACATACGATAGTTTTTATCCCGGAAAACATCCCTTAAGGGAGTGCAAAGGGGGTGGCAGTTTGTATGGGGAATCAATCATTTCTCAAGTAAGGGATATAAAACTCATCATATTTACATATGTATATATAATATATAGTCTATCTACTCCATACTAAGTACTTTCGCATTTAAAATATTAGTATGGATATATTTTACACTACCAAAAAATACCATAACATTTTGTTTTAAAAACAAAAATAATAGCATGAGTGTTAATTTTTTAGATTTTTACAACTTCAAAGCATGTGCCAACATCTTTATTCCAATCTACAATTGAAAATTACTTTACAGAAAATATCAAAAACTTTTGGCTCGACTCCAGACTCGAACCCAGAACCTCATTATCTATAGTCGTCATAAGTTACAAGATCAATTCTACTAACTTTCACATACTGAAATATAAACGAAATAAACTAGTGTCACATATAACTAGTAAGTGGCTATAAGCATAAAGTCAGCATTGGATTGCTCGATTCCGTTAGTCGAATTATCATAAACAGCTCATATTAAGCTGGCTGTAGTACAAATGCTCAATAAACTCCGGGACATATTTACATTGTTTCGGCGTCAGAATAAATAGTGTACTAGAAATGTTACATATTTATGTTTACCTAATACTTTCTTACTAATATGTTTATTTATTAAAAATTTCAAAAAACCCCTACGCAAATTATTTGTCATTTAACCATTACACTGGCATGCGTGACGCACTTAATTGAGTAATCATACGCCAAAATGCCTTATATCATTTTGGAAAAGAGCTGATACTCTTACACTGCTAAACCAATATTAACCAAACATAGCTAAGAACCACCGCAAGGAAACTGGCTATCAAATGAAAAAAACCGCATCAAAATCGGTCCATCCGTTTGAGAGCTACGATGCGACAGACAGACACACACACACAGACAGACATCGGCGTCAAACTTATAATACCCCTTTTTTTGCGTCGGGGTTTAACTAGTATAGCTTTCGCATGCGATTCCACTTTCACATGTAAAACCTGTAGCCTTTATCATGCTTACACTAACACAACTTCAGGCTATACCCCTTGCAGAGCAGGCAGAGGGAGCAGAGTGCCAAGCTCTACAACCTCTACATACCTCTTTCGATTCTTCCGTTGTTATCATTATCTTCAGAAACGCTCGTCGTTTCAATCTGCCAATTAAAGCCCTGTCACAGTTAATTAAACCATTCCTTTTCTAATCTTTTTCCCACGGTAATCATTAAATCTGGAATAAAAGACAATCTATATGATTCTGATGCAAATCCTCTATCCATGGGTGAAATGTCCGTAATGATCGCTTCAAATATTCTGAAGGTTAAAGAGTACACAAAGTCAAACAGACACTTTAATTTTATTTATAACTAGCTTTTGTCGCTCAGCTGTATAATTTATTTATGTGTAATTACTACGCATCTAATTTCTTAGAACTTACCTTAACAAAAAGAGATTTTTTTCACAATTTTACGGATAGTTCTAGATAAGAGTATCGCGTTCAAAAAACAAACAAATTAAAATCAAATAATAAATAAATATTAAAACATATGTTGCGACATTAACACGCAACGCCTTCTAGTTCCATGGTAAGGCTTGTGTTATGATAATTTATAGATTACTAGCATTGCCCGCGGCTCCACCCGCGTTCAGATGATCAAAAACCAAATTCTTAGGGTTACATATTAGTGTACTCTTACATTGCAGTTTTGTATTTTTTCTAAAAATGAGATATTTTCCCGCGGTAAAAAGTATTCTTTATGTTGACCCGGATAACTAGCTATCATCATACCAAACATTAAAATCCCTGCAATAGTTTTTCTGTGATGCGGTAACAGACAGACAAAAGTTCTAAAAACTATAAATTCGGCCTTCGTATCGATAATAATGTTTATTTCAATAAGATTTTCCAAAAAATGTCATGCTATCAAAAAATGACACATCAAGTAGGGTCACTACAAAGTAGTGCCCGGCAATACAGCCGAGCCAAGAAACGCACAGGGAGGTGGCCCGCTTCGGTGGGCGGTGGGAGGCGGCCGTCTTCGGATGGCGGTGTAGCATGCGGGTTGCTCCTGGTACTTCTCTGATAGCAGAGTGGACCTTGGAGCAACCCCATGGTTGTTGTGGTCTGCTTCGGCAGACCTACCGTCGGGGCGTCGTAGTTGAATGCGTAAGCGATCCTGCGACGCCCCATTAAGACGGGGGAAGGCTTTGTTGGGTTTTAGTGGGTAGTACTGGCTTTGCCGGTGAGTCCCACACCTCGTGCGTAAATGCATTTCCCAACGTTAAAAAAAAGGGTCACTACAAACTGAGCCAAACGTATCGTCAAATAATAATAAACTCTTCAATTTTATAATTTTGATCAAATATGCAAGATGAATCATCAAACACCATTCAATGTTGAAAAACGAGCGACCTTATCGTTATATCCGGGACCTTAGCGCTTATATAGCTTTACTTTAAAACCCTCGAGGAGTAGACACCGAAAGCATACTAATTTATCCCTCCGTTCAAATGTTCACCGATTTTTAAAGATATTATTGGAGAAAGTTATTCTGGTCAACAAAATACTGGTGCACTAAACTGAAATAATATATAATATACAAAGGGATATGCTCTGGTGGGATTTTTATCATCTGGTAGGATTTTTTTCTCAATAAATTAAAATGTTAGATAAAAAATAATAATCATAACTTGTATTAAATCGCATAAAGTTTATTTTAATTAGATTTTTGCCCTCATGTCATTTCTATACGACTCTCTATTCCAGGTTCCAGTCAAAACGTCGAGTTGCAAACGTATGTACGTCGATTTTAATTAAAACAGGGAATATTCGTGAAATGCAGGCGAAAAGGTTCGGCTTATGAGATGATACTGAATACAGCAGTCTACGACTTTGAAATGCCTCAAGTGTAGGCTTTCAATAAACATATGTACGAAATAATGCCTAGTAAGCTCTACCGTATCTATCTCATAATACATATTGGTTTGTTTGTGTCTCATAGCTCACTAGAAAAATCTATACATATAATAAAATTGTAACTAAGCCGAATCTGTACATTAAATATTTTTTGGAAAATCTTATTGAACTCAACATTATTATCGATACATAGATCTATAGTTTTTAGAATTTTTGTCTGTCTGTCTGTTACCGCATCACAGAAAAACGACTAGAGGGATTTTGATGAAATTTGGTATGATGATAGCTGATTATCCGGGTCAACATATAGGATACTTTTTACTGCGCGAAAATATCTCATTTCTGAGAAAAAATACAAAAACTGCATTGTAAGAAAGAGTATACTAATACCTATGTAAAACCTAAGAATTTGGTTTTTGGTCATCTGAACGCGGGCGGAGCCGCGGGCAATGCTAGTAATAAATAAATCCACTCCGTTAAATATGGACATTTTTATTCACGTCACTGTTTATGGGTTCATTTTTTTATGATACAAATATTATTATTGATACAGTTCTTTATCAAACATCGTTTAGTATTAAGATGTGTGTATGTATGTACATATATAAGTTAAGTTTTTTTGTAATAATTTTTGAAAAACTGATAAGATTTATATCTAATGAATAAAATACCGATTTGGTCAAAATCACTGGAAGCACTGGACGCGGATAATACAAGACCGGCAGTCATGGAAATCTTTGGGGGAGGCCTTCATCCAGCAAACGTCTTTTGGCTAAGACGAAGACGAGGATTAAAAAACAACTCTTATCTTCATCCACTGGCTCACTGACAGATAACATACAGGCCGATGGATCTAGAAATTTACACAAGAACTAAATTTAGGTTAGTTTTGTGCACTAGAAAAAGGAGTAGGTACTAGCAGGATATTGGCAAAGTAAAGTGTGCCTAAGTGACATACCTATCTAAAACCTAATATATTAAAGAATTTAATTAAAGGAGAGTACTAAGCAATGATTTTTAAAAATTGCTGAAATATATTATGAAGTATGGAATTTTCTATCGTAGGATTTTAAACGGAAGGCTTTTATTACTGAGAATTCATTTGTATGTATTTCTGTTTATGTAGTATATTCGCCGATTTTCAAATAAGATTACCGACTTATGGGGTTCAACAGTTAGGGCTTGTAGCTTGTATGGTATTACTCTGAATAGCCGGTTCATGTCTTATAACTAGTAAGATCAGGGCCGAATTAACGAATTCTCAGGGCCCATTCACCCTTTTCTAACTTATTAAAATACATTTTTCGTAAGTACGTTATTAGGTAATTCTACCTAATAGCGTACTTACGAAAAATGTATTTTTCATAGAAATGTAACTCTTGCATTTGTTCTCATGGTGGAATTTTCACCTATTTTTTTAATTTTATTTTAATTAATTTTAAGTTTAATAATTTTAAATTAAATTTTCACTCGATGATATATATTTTTTTTAAACTCTCCTTGCGTGGGACCCCTAGCCCATGCGGGGCCCGTAGGCAGCTGCCTAAACCGCCTTATGGATAGTTCGGCCCTGAGTAAGATTATTAGCCTATCTATTTAATACATGTATGTACCTATATACCCAACTTATAACATTCTCAAAGCAATCAATACTAAATAATTAAACTTAATAACATATCTATCGAAGCTCTTATAGCCATATTGCATGTTAAGTGCGGCGTAATCCGCACGAGAGGCACTTATGTCTTCTAGCTTTAGCTACGTCTTAATCGAATATGCGTATATACCCCGATGCTATTGGAAGATGGTGCTTTTTATATTTAAATGGAAATGATAGAAAATACATTTAAATTTCTTTCCTTAAATACATTTCTACGCTCCTTAAACAATAAACTTATATAATTTAAAAAAAAAGTTTATTGCAATTTTCAATGGAACCAGATTAGCACAAATCATTATTGAAACTTTTTTTTTAACTAAAACTATCTTTTAGGATTTTTGGTTGGTGGGAACCAAAAATCAAAATAAATCCGAGGAAAAAATCCAAAAAGATAGTTTTATTTAAAATGTCTAATATTCGCGTAAATCTAAAAAAGTATAATACATTTTTTTCTATTATAATTGTCATGTACGTACTATTCTTAGTCTATGCTAGTGTTTAAAGCTATCTTTTCTGCTTGTTATAATTCAAAGCAATAGCATCGTGAAGAAATCGAGCCCATGACCTATGATATGACATTATATGTTGCCGAATACAACAACGCGTTATAGTTTTGTTTACATAATTCCGATAATATGTAGTAATGTATAACCTCATTTGAAACATATTTAAAAACTTAACTGCCATTTTAAAATTATTTATAAACAAAACTTGGGTTTATAACTAATTTATTATTGATTTCAGTTACAAAATAAATTATTACTATATCTTTTATGTTCTTACAAGCTGCCAACAATCGACAGCTAATACCAAGTACAAAAATACGAGATAGCCTAATAAAGATTTGTATTACATGAAGATATCCTCCGGTTTAGGTCCATATAGTTGGTAAGGATGATCCAACGTGTCGCAAAGGGAGTATTATAAAAATAATGTATTAGTGGGATTTAGTTAAGCCAAAGATAGATCGGTTGGGAGCGTCGGGACGAAGGAAAATGGCTGTATTAGTTGAATAAACGCTCCGTCAAATAGGCCATTTTAGTTCCAAGGGGTATAATAAAAACAAACCATAGACTACCCATGTTAACATGAGTTATAGTGCAGATTAGTAGCTTTTCTGTAGTGGAAAGCTGTTTATGAGTAAAATAAATATATTATGCGAGATACTTCTATTATATATCTGTATATAATTATAATTCATATACATATGTAACTATGTTATATGACATGTATGCATTATGAATTTAATATTTTCTTAGATTTACGCGAACGTTTGACATTATTAAATAAAACTATCTTTTCGGATTATTTCGCGGATTTATTTTGGTTTTTGGTTCCCGACGTTTCGAATGCTTTACAGCAATCATGGTCACGGGAGAGACTGAGGTGTTACATGTCTTGAATGTATAGTTGTTACAGACAGCCTACCCACAATTAACAAAATGAAAGTTGCACCAATTACATAACAATATTTTGTAACTTTAAACATTTTTATAAAAATTATAAAAAAACTATAAAAAATTATAAAATTATAAAAATGTTTAAAGTTACAAAATATTGTAATGTAATTGGTGCAACTTTCATTTTGTTAATTGTGGGTAGGCTGTCTGTAACAACTATACATTCAAGACATGTAACACCTCAGTCTCTCCCGTGACCATGGATGCTGTAAAGCATTCGAAACGTCGGGAACCAAAAATCAAAATAAATCCGCGAAATAATCCGAAAAGATAGTTTCATTATGAATTTATTCTTTTTTATTTAAATCCTGATAAAATAAAATCAAAAATAATTACCTATATTAAAATTTGATCTCATCGATACGACAGTGCAATCTCCATGTCCGATAAGACGACAATTCAAAACAACCGCATAAAGATCAGGAACTCGACCGAGGTCTTTTTTGAGTGACAGGTGAGTCTAGCAATTCCGGGCTGTTACTAAGAATTTCTTGAGCGAAAAATCAATTACTAGATTTGGCCTGTTACAGGACTCAAATCCAGGTCCTCATTTGTCAAAAATTATATGTATTAAAGCCGAAAATTAGATACTATAACCTCTGGCAACTTGGACACCCCTTCTAATAATATAAAGAATATAATAAATGTGATTATTTCAGAAACAATTTAATATATCAATTTCTCTACGTCTGTAATGTAAATTTTTCGCTCCACTTACAAATTAATTGGACCGTGTATCGACATTTAAAATTAAATAGCTTTTTGATTGAAACACGTAACAAATCCGTTGATTTGATGCTTAACCGCTTCCAAACATGTTAGGCGGAAAATTCAATTATTTTTTCCAATTACATTAATTTATTCAATTATAAATACACAAATCAAACAATGAATAAGCTGATATTTCAATATTTTGTTATAAGCTCGGCTTACATACATCTGTGACCTAATTTTTCGTAAGAGTTTCCAATGTTGGAAATAAACCAGACAGAATGGAGGCTATGTAACTTTCAAGTATTGCATACAAAACTTGGGTGAAAAATTCTCATTGGTATCATATAATTTATTTCAAGCTATTCATCAAGTTACATCTGTCATATGCATTCAGAGTTTTATAACAAACAAGTACTCGTCATTTTTGTAATGTTTCAGAAATTGAACATCTAAGAAATATGATAAAAATAATATAATATTTTGTATTTTGTTTGCGTAATAGAACTTTGTTTTATATAATGATATAAATATATTTTGACTATTTCTACACCAAAAATGCCAAACAAACAAAAGTGGGATACACAAAAAAACACGAGAGCTCTTCACCAACTAGCAGCTCCCCTGCTCTTAAAGTTTCAAACAGTAACCATTAGATTCATCTAGCTTAATCTATAATTTCACAAAACTGAAACTGAAATTTAAATACGAGCTTATAATCTTAGTTTTTAAGACAAAAAAAAAGAAAATCACACAAAATCAAATTAAAGATCTTAAAAAGTCACAGACAAATGTCTGTCTGTTGTATTCACATAAAAAATGCAAGATTCGAGAACGAACAGTCTACACCAACTTCTATGCATATATTACTCAGGTCAAGCTAATAAAACGCTTAAAACACCTATTAAATTATAACTTTATACGTAGAACCGATGCTAATCAATCTCTTCAACATAAAGCAGTTGTTTACGAGTTATTAAATTTTCTTTTTACTGCTCCATTTTTGCTGAACGGAATTTTAACGAAATTGAATAGAGTTTACGTTTTCTTCAACAGCAAATAGCGATACGTCAAGGTGCGCTTAGCTTTCGTGATAATATATATGTATTTTCTAATAAATAGACATTATTTTTAAATTTTAAACCTTATACTTTTTTATTATTTCACATAGGAATGTTTTCCTAAAATAATAATAATTTTCAGAACAATTTTGGCCACGGCAGTCAATCTCACTATGACTAGCCAGATGTGCAAGAGGTATTCTTGTGCACAAGTGTACGCGCAGACACAGGTGCACTCTCTATTCCTCTTACTCTCATAGTTCAACACGACCGATGAGAAGCAAGACGCTGGACCGATGCTTTACGTATTCTCCAAGGCACGGTGGTGAAACACCGCCAACTTCCCAACTCCGTGTTACTGAGGATATCTTAACAGAAAAATTCAGTTATTAAGCTTCGTCCAACTTAGGACTCAAACAAGGACTTCTGGATCAGCAGCCACAAGACCACCGAGGCAGTTATTTAAATAAATAATAATAATTAATCAGTGATGGTCTGTAGAATAAGCCTCAGACCACATTTATGATGATTCAGGTCAATAAAATTCTCGCTTTTTAATTGTTGTCTAATATAAGTGTTGTACAACATGATTGTATATATATTACGATTAAAAAACAGCCTAAATCACTCTTAGCTTAATATTCGATCAGTAAAAATTCCTCTATAAAGTGTGAAGCGGTTCTTATGATATTTCCTCTTTCGAGAGGAACTTTTTTCTGAATACGAAAAATACCTTTTTTAATCTATCTGTCAAAATCATACAGAATTTAAAGCATACACAGACAGTCATTATTTTAATGGTCGTTTGAGCTATAGTTTTATTCAAATGGCCATATAAATTAAACATGACGTATCTATTTAAAATTCATAGATTCACACTCGAGTTTCATTTATAAATTTAGAGATATAAATATACGTAGATTATATTATAATAATAGATATCCATTGAAACGTCACTCAAATTACTAATATCAATCACATTACTGTCTTCCTCACAAAACGTGACACTGGCAGAATGGATTGCGTCTTTTAACGCAACTATAAGCCATTATAAAAAAAAATCACATTACTAACTTATTTTGCTGACCCTTCAAAAGAATCGTCAAAAGGCAAAGGTCTCATAAGGTTAAAATTCATTGCGGGAAGTAAAAAACCGCCGCATCACTACCGACTAAGTTTAAACAACAGGCGCTCTCAGTAAATAAAGTGGTCGGCAAGTTTATCGGGCGCGATTGCTTTAGACACTGTAATCAATCAAATATTTGGCCAAGTCATGAATAAATCTGAGCGAGAAGAGTTTGGGATCTTAGGAGTAAACAGCTTGTTATGTTTGTGAAGGCGCTCGGTTATTCAATATCTACCTCGCGTTTACGTCGGCTTATTCGAAGTGTACATAAATAAAATATTTATACATTGTAAATCGAGCCTGAAATATCAGTTTCGTAGCAGCTACAGTATATATAAAGAGGATAATTTACTTATCTTATGCGCCAGCTTTACTAAATTTCCTAAGGTAAATAAAAACTCATACTTCTTAAAAGCAAATGATATAGCCATTAAAATTTCAAGAAATATTTAAAACATCTTGTGTAGATTTTATATTGAAGCGAACATAAAAGATTCGTAAATGCTTCGTTTATTCGTAGCTTGAAATTTTTTTCATGCCATACAACAACCAAGACATAAAATGAATGCAGGTATACTCTCAAAAAGATGACCTGCTGATAACAAGGGTGAATAGACTCCTCGATTTTATCTCATAGTGGCACTTGCGAGTATGATGTCATCATACCAATCTTAAAAGCTCGCAAAGTACACACCACAAACGTATATTGCCATTTCACTAGTTCTAAAGATGCATTCACTCGAATAATCTCTTAGAATACATCAGCCTCACGTCTGCATCTCGACCAATTTGTTTGCTTGGCTTTTGCTTAGCATATCACGGAACAGCCATATTCCGACTGAGAGAATAAATGTAAGTAATAGTGAGCATCCCACCTTTTCTTCAATTGGCTTAAGTTTTTACAAAATTAATCTTGTATTATGGACTTAGAGTGGTTTTTTGTATGACACTGAATTGAATATACGTCATTTTTGGAATATAATAGTTCCTGTAGCTCGCTTTACTTTCATGTTCATGTTTGCGTTTCTGGTAGGTACTTGTAAACTCTCTCACTTTGCCTTCGCAACTATGTGATATGGCATTGTCTTTGGCTCCTGTGAGAAAATTGTATGCATTTCGCTACCTTTCGCGGCGCGAAAATTCTCCACCTTTAATACAATTTCGTATGCTGAAAAGTTTAGTTCTGTCAACTACTCCTTTCTAGGTTGCTTTTTATTCATGTCGCTAGCACAGCCGGTGAAAGTTCGAGTTCTCGGTTTCCGTGATTTTTATTTTAAAAACCTCAAAAAAGGTTTTTAGAGTGGACGGGAATACCCATGTGAGTGGTCTACATAGGTTAAAAATACGTAATTGCGATTCACAGCTACAATGTCGTAATATATGAAGTTCAAAATCTATTGCTTGTAGAAAACTAACGTATTTCACTGCTGAATTAAAATTAGGATATGATCACTATAAGTCACCTTTTGAGAATAGTTTTGTAAGTACCATTTTACCTTTTGTAAGTACCTGTTATATCCTAACTACCAAAGAGCTGCAGCAACATAAGCACAACAGCACATAACTCGTGGACCTACTTTACCTACACTGGCAGTGCCACCCACACACTGATCGAAAAAACAGTAATTATTATATTTAATCTATTAAATAATCAATAATATTGAACACGAAGTGTAATGCGATAGCCTCCCGAATGTTCTTTTATTATATCATGACTTTAGAACGAACGTTTTCTGGATCAAGAAAAACTTATAAATACTCGTACTAGTAAAGTACTCAAATATCGCGTATCTATATATTTGCCTAAAGGTTATATATAAAACTTTAGTAATTTTAAAAATTGTTCCTTTCAATGATTAAATATAAAAGTTCACGAAAAATTTATTGATGGTAATAAAATTATAGCTACGAACATCAAGGTACAAAACTTATCCGCGAGGATATTGACTTAAAAGGCAATTAAGATAAACCCCATGGAGCTGGCAACATTATCCGTAGTCCCCGCGCTGCTTCGATATTAATGGGATAATAGTTGAGGGAGTTTATTTTATAAGGTCTCAATAGGACGATACGGCAGCAAGATAGATCGGCTCCCAATATTAAAGGATTAATAGCTGTCATGAATCAGTGTCTGTGGAAATTTATAAAAAAAATATTAATACTTAATCGTTTATAGAATAGATTGTCGCTCTTTTTTGCTTATTTCAACGTACTAATATAATGACTGGAAGTAGCAGTAAATATTTGAAAAAATCGAAAAAGTCTAGTGGCTAGCATGTACTGCTTCCGATTCAAAGCACAGGATTCGAATCTCAAATGTGGACAAGTATAAATATTCGGTTTTTCTGACCAGAAATTCTCAATAACAGCTTTTAATTAGAACGATAGAGGTGTTCACTCAGTGTGTTGCAGAGACTATCGCTGGTCGTGTCGAATTCCACCTGAATTTGAGATTGAAAAAGAGAGTGCACTTATATATTTTTTTATATGTTGGGACATTAACACACAGGACCATCAAGTTCCATATACTCGTAGCTACTCGGATACTTGTGCCACGTACGCACGTGGCTAATCTCATTGATATAGGCCAACGTGGTCGAAATGGATCAGAAAGACGTAATTATTTAGAACATTCATAAACTAATGATTCATCAACAACACAAGAAGAACTGCGTCCAAAAACAAATTTTATTGCTACTTATGTTAAAGACCTAAACATTTTAAATATAAACAATGAATTAAATTATTTTTTCATTACTAATAGTCTATTTATATACTCTACACATATATACTATATATCCTTATGTAAAGAAATAACGACTCACCCTCTTTGATAATTCTTTAAATTAACAAACAAACTCACAGACAAAAATTCTAAAAGTCATTGTTTTGGGTCCTATTGCGTTAACCCATTTAAGCCCACTGGCCCTGATTGGGGCCATTTCTTTAGATACCCTCATCTTTTCACTTTTTTTATTAACTGTTGGTTTTGATGTAAATGTGTTGTGTCATTGAGTGTATCCTCATGATAAATAACATAATATTCGAAAATATTTCTTAGAGTGGTTGTAATTGATGGTTTTATGTACTACATTGTGTAAAAAGATAATTGACTAAAGGTAAGTCATAAATAATTGTGTTTACAATAAAAAATCTCGCATATTTTGATATTGTTCACTCGGCTATAGTTTTTCCTATTAATTGTTAAGATTTTATTAGGTATTTATCAAAAATTTACCATAATAGCTTTATTTTAGCGTAGTGTCCCCAAACAGGGCCAATGGGCTGATATGATGTTATTTATCGTTTATTTGTCACAGGTTTAGTTTCGGCGTAAATAATGACGAAACGATCGTTTGACGGCTCAATTGACTTTCAAGGGCTCGAACAAGCCATTGAGTATATATTGAATGAGGAAGGGATCCCGACGTCAGCCTTGACCTAGTGGCTATTCCCCTAAACCCCAGTATTATCACAGGTAAAGAAGAAGGGGGTGAAGATGATGTCTTACAAAGTGCAATTCCGCGAGATAGAGAGACCAGGAAGAGTTAGATGTGTGAAGTGAGATATTTGGAAATAGAAATGTCGTTGAATGGGACAGTAGCGAAGACGAACCTTAGAAATACGTAGAATAGTAGGGCAGAATCCAACTTGGCGTAAATAATGACGATTCGTACGTTGACAAGCCCTAAGCAGTGAGTAGTGTGCGAAACCTAAAGGAAGCTCTTATAACGAACTAAAAGACCAAAGTCCTAGCATCTGAAAAAAAATGGTATCGAGATCATGGGCATGAATCTTCTGAATACACAGTTGTATGCCGTACAAAATAACAATCACGACTTTGAATAAATGTTAGTGACCTCAAAATATTGACCGACAGGAGAAAGATAGATGTAAACATTCCCTTTGTATTTCAAAATAATAACAAAGGCATATTAGGAGTTCATAAGGCAGATCAGTTGGTTGCTGTGCATAGAATTGCCATACGAGGCGAAAAATGCTGGTGGGTTTTGTTTACGTATATATTGTATGTGGCTGTAACGAATGCCTGGCGTCTTCACGTTCTGGCCGTGGAAGATAAATGGACCAGCTCCAGTCTCTTCGATCCATAGACCGATATTATTTGAGGACTGAAGGCACTGAAAGACCAACGAATGAAGAATAGACGACGTCGTACACTTCCTTCATCAGTACCAAATATGAGTCAAAATGGTGTTGGAAACTTTCCTGGAAATTTACCAAGCCAGCTACGATGCGTTATATGCCGTAAGAAAGCACGTTGGCAAGGTAAAAAATGTGATAGAGCATTGTGCATTGAAACGGATTGTTTTGAAAATCATCACACATGAGCCCATTGGCCCCAGTTAAGGACGGTGTTTTTTTTCATAGAAAGAAGAATATTTTTTTCAGTTTTTTTTCGTAAAATTTATCTTTAGCATCCAATTGATAAATAAATAAAAGTGTTTTCAAAATTTTTGTGCTAGTTTGTATTTGGGTCCAAATGGGTTAATAAAGACCGCCAATAATAGTTTTTCTTAAATATCGTACAGACAGCAATCAGTTACAATTTTATTATATGTACAGATTATGGTAATTAATATAAAATATAATAAGCACAAACCTTCCCAACAAGTACATAGTACAGAATAGTGAAATCATTTACATAATAAAAAAAAATTGATTATATATAAAAAAATTGATACACACCGAAAGAACTGGCAGGTCCATAAAGGTTCAAAAAGTTCCAACGTCATTACAATACTCGGTGAAAGATTAAGCCAAGTTGAGGTATTCAAAGTGGGCGACCCTCTGAATAGCCCATAAAAATGTAGCTGCTCTTTATTGGATATCTGAATATAGGGCCGGGAGCCATCTGCCCTAAAATATTGTTTATGTGTCCCTTCAACTTTTAGGAGTTAGGTCGAAATAAATTTAGCAATTAAGAGAAATACGTTTTTCAGTTTATGATTTACTAAATTTTTAATTACTGAATATTAGTACAGTAATACAGCTGCCTAATAAATATAATTTTATTATAAAATGAAATTAAATATCTGAAGTTGCTTGGAACTTCGAAACTCTGACGTCAACTCTTAAGATGAGCACTTCTTGTCACAAATGTAATTATATACTAAATTATTAATATTTAGTTCTGGTTATTTTCGTATAATATATAATATATTGAAATCATTTCTAACTGGTTCTTTGCCGTCTATCTCAGCAAATTATGCTGACACATTTCACGAAGCTATCTGAAAGAAATCGCTCTTTAGAGATAATATCTCCATTCTTTGTGTAATAAGGGGAACTTTTTATTGTTTTTGACTGAAATTCAACATGAACTAAAGCATAAAAGTCTTGCATTTTATTAAAAAGTGCTTTTGATGCAATAATTTTACAAAAATATCCTCGAAAAATCAAAAAAATTGTGCGAACTTAAAATTATTTCATTAAAATGTCAGCACGTCAAATGAAACAAGTAAAATTTTTTGGCTACTCGGAAGTTTGGCACTCGTCAAACTTTGTATTAACAAAGATCAAGCAAGACGCGCAGCGTTTCCGATAAAACTTTGCTGTCTCCGCGAAATTCACTGGGATATCTGCCAGCAAATGATAAATTATGGGTTTCGCAACATTCAATAGAGTTCATTATCTTCCTACCTCATTATGGAGGTACTTTTGGTGTTCAACGAAAACTTTAACACGCCATGGGCTTTTTAAATATACGTAGATCACAATTTATTAGGTAGGCAACACCGAAAATAATGGAAAAAATACAAATATTCGCAACTAATTCATTGTTAATAAAAAATAGTTTCAGGAACGAGAATTAATACAAATAATATAATTTAAATAATATAGTACACTAGCATTGTCCGCGGCTCCGCCTGCGTTCAGATGACCAAAAACCTATTTCTTAGGTTTTACATATTAGTATACTAAAGTTTTTGTTTTTGTAATTTTTCTCAGTAATGAGATATTTTCCCGCGGTAAAAAGTAGCCTATACGTTGACCCGGATAACCAGCTATCATCATACCAAATTTCATCAAAATCTGTCCAGTGGTTTTCTCGCGATGCGGTAACAGACAGACAGACAGACAGACAGAAAGACAGACAGACAAAAATTCTAAAAACTATAGATTCGGACTCTGTATCGATAATAATGTCTATTTCAATTAGATTTCCCAAAAAATATTTAATGTACAGATTTGACTTAGTTAGAATTTTATTATATGTATAGATTTGAAATAAGAATTTATATAAAGCTTTTATTTCTTTCTTTTGAAATTCAAAACCTTTTTTATAAAAATGAAAAATCATTATTATTAGTTTCGAATGAAAATTGCTTAGTTCTTAGAATAACTGAAGAAAAATTTGTGAGTCTATGCAAAGGGTTTTACTGGCTTATTAAGTGACAAATAAGCAAATATTAACAAATTCTTTGAAGCCCCATTACATCCATACGGTCTCGAATGTGTCCCGGATCGAAGTTCTTTTCGATAACGTGTGAAATATGAGCGCTGTTATTGTTTCGCCAACTTTTCCGTCCCAGAGCTATCGGTCGCGTATTTCATTTTATTTAATAAGTTTATTTGTAGAACGCGTACTATTGTTTCAAATATTTATTGTAATACACAGATATTTTGATACTTTTAGGGTTTACTCTCTAGCGTCTATTAAATATTTATACGAATAAAACTAGTATAATATATAAGTTTTAATCGGTTCTGCGTTTAATACTTAGATTTACGCGAATATTTGATATTTTAAATAAAACTATCTTTTCGGATTCTTTCGCAGATTTATTTTGATTTTTAGTTCCCGACATTTAGCATAGCATCAACGAGTCATATGGAGACATTTTAATTTTTAGCCGTTATTGTTACCATAAATCTGAAAAATAATCTTAGCTTTAATATATCTAATTTACTAAAAAATAAAATTCTTAAGCGGTTTATTAATATTACGATGATTTTTTTCTCATTTGAGCAAAACAGATGATATTAAAAATTAAAAAAAAAATCCTTTGTAAATCACATTTATAATTCAGTTCTTTGGCTTACGATTCTTAAAAGTGCTCTTGAGTTTTGCACAATTTTCTTTAAGAACAAAGGGTAGTGTGAACAAAAAAAACAAAGTTTTACCTAAATTTAGACGTTTTTAAAATAAAATTGACAAAATTTAGGATTCACAATATTGTATGTACCTCTATACGCATACGTTTTGAACGTGACGTGGAAAAGAGTACTCTTCGATACGGAGTAATATATGAGCGCTGTTATTGTTTCGCCAACTTCGCCGTCTGAGCTATCGGTCGCGTATTTCATTTTATTTAATAAGTTTATTTGTGATTGTGAAATGCCAAACTGCTACAAATTTTTACTTTTATATTAAAACAGATCTACATGTGTTTTTGCCACGTAAATTATTCACGTTTTATTATAAAATGTAATATGGATACAGAGATTTACTTTTTGCTTCATACTTATCACGTTAAACAAAAGACTATGAGTAGTTATACACAAATTCGCTACTAACCATCATCATCGGCACGAATCTCGTTCCAATGCGAGCTGCGACCCGCGAGCGAGCGGGATGAGGTCATTGCCTTTCAGGGGTATCCCTCGTTCTAAGCTACCGCTTTAAAACTGGGCTATCACTGCCTTCAATCCGTTACTGATTTTACTCAATACACATCCGTTACTGAATTCACATTATTTTTACTTGCTTTTCTACACTCTTTAGAAAAACATAAATATTGTAAATTATTATTGTACTCGTCTCCAAAATCTAAGTGTAAAAGATAATAAATAAATAATAAATATGTTGGGACATTAGCACACAGCGCCATCTAGTTCCTTGATAAGCTACGAGGCTTGTGTTATGGATACCAGATAGTTGATACACTACACATATATAACTTTAAATACATACATTTTATAAATATAAATACCCATGACTGGAGTACAAACATTCGTCATCACACAAATGAATGCCCCCAGCGGGACTCGAACCTGCGACCGCTGGCACAGCAAGTAGGGTCACTACAAACTGAGCCAAGCGTGTCGTCAATCTTATCTATACTAATATTATAAAATACTAATATTATAAAAAGAAAACGTTTGTTTATGTATGTTTTTATGTTTGTTTGTAATGAATAAATACATAAACTACTTAACCAATTTTAACATTTTTTTCGCCTATAGAAAGCTTCATTATTAGTAAGTAACATGGACTGTATTTTATACTGTACCGATACGTTTATATTTTATATTGTATAGACCTAGCACAAGCCTAACGCAGCCGAGCGAAGCGAGGTTAAGTTCTTAGTCTAAGATATAAACACTAACCTTGAATCAAAGTTTACGTGAAATTTACAAATAAACCGACACATATACTATTATTATACACATAAATCAAAACACTGTCGTAAATTTCCATAAAAAAATATTAAATATTAAAAGGAAAGTTCAATATATTTGAGGAAAATACTTTAACATCACGTCAGCGTTAACACACCATTACCTGGACCTAAAAGTTGCTAAAAACCCGCTGAGAACGCAAGCAATGCCGAATACTACGACCTCCGACATTTGGGCTCCCACAGGACAGTCATATTTCCGATATTCAATAAAGTGAACTAACACGTTTAGCTGTCGGGGCTCGGGTCGGACCTTTCACATAGAAATCCCAAGCGCATTACATATACGAGTACTTTGGATAACCTCACTTCGATGATGCGAAATCAGAAAGTTGTGTGATATTTAAATAAGAATATTTACCAAATTTCCTTCTCACTGGTGCTTCTGATTTTATGTAACGACAAAATATTGTATCCTATGGACCGGTATAAGAATACTTTGTCACTTATTAATAGTTTGAATGTGATACTTATATATAGGAACTAGCATTGCCCGCGGCTCCGCCCGCGTTCAAATGGGAAAAACATAATTCTTAGATTTTACATATTAGTATACTCTTACATTGCAGTTTTTGTATTTTTTCTCAGAAATGAGATATTTTCCCGCGGTAAAATGTATCCTATATGTTGACCTGGATAACCAGCTATCACTATACCAAATTTCATCAAAATCCCTCCAGTGAGTTTTCCGTGATGCGGTAACAGACAAACAGACAGATAGACAAAAATTCTAAAAACTATAGATTCGGTCTCTGTATCGATAATAAAGTCTATTTCAATGAAATTTTCCAAAAAATATTTAATGTACAGTTTCGGCTTGGTTACAATTTTATTATATGTATAGATATATACAACTAAAATACTACCAATTATAAAATATATCTTAGTAGTTATTTTAATAGAGCTTAATAGATATAAGCTAACTTTTAATAGAGCTTCCATTTAGCTTTAATCATTAATTAATATTAAGTTATAACACATCGGTTTTAAAGTTAATAAAAATCATGCTTCTTCCAATTTAACTATCAAACAAATCTATGATTTTTTTTTAATGCTGATTACAAAATAATCTATATTCCAAAATAACTTATTGTCTGTTTATTTTACAAGTAATAAATAATTTTTATTCATACAGAAATTTATTTAGTACAAAGCGGAAATCAAAGCGAGGTTTTACTGATATTTTTCTGTCAATTTCGTAAGGGAATGTGCGTAAATCTAAATATTATTTAATACGGTACTGTCGTGATTTTTTTTAAACTTTAAACTCAATATTATTTAATAAAGTATATCGGTATTTATTCAAACTTCTTTATAGCTATCAAAATATATTTACTGAAAATTACTTGCTTTGACTGATCCATCATCATAAAAAAACCTAGGAGCTAAAAGGCACTGTGTCCTATACAAGGATAACCACCACTCAAAGGAATTTTTATGATTCAAACGTAACCAAGTAACGCTTTTTGAACGTGACATATAAAAAATTTAAAAAATATACAAAATTATGCGACCTAATATACAAAAACAAAATTATATTTTGGAACATTACTAACGGTTTCCGCTTGAAACATGAATAGCATTCTTTCATAATTCGCATATCTTCGTAGCGAGAAGCGTAAGAAAATGCAAGCGGGTACCTTTTGTTTTCATCTAGTGTGTTTTATTTTATAACTTTCAGCAAAGGAAAAATTTTACAAACAGTAAAAATATAAAGAGTGCAGTCATTCCTTCATTACTACCAGTTCGGAACGCTACTGTGTTATTTTTAGAGATAAAAAAGCTCTACGTTCCCCAAATAAATAAAAAAATATATATTAACTAGACGTAACTTAAAATTCCTTAGGTAACTTAAATAACTTATTACTATTAACATATGAAATTAAATTTTCTGTCTTATACAAATAGGTAGCGCTTATTGAGCTACTAAAGTTACTAAACCGATACCAAAACGTTACTAAACCCCAGAAATCTATACATATAATAAAATTTCAACTAATTCAAATCTATACATCACATATTTTTTTGGAAAGTTTATTGAAATAGTCATTATTATCGTATACAGATGGTGAATCTATATTTTTTACAATTTTTGTCTCTGTCTATGTCTGTCTGGGAACGCATCACGAGAAAACTACTGGACGGATTTTAATGAAATTTGGTATGATGATAGCTGGTCATCATGGTTAACATATAGAATACTTTTTACTATGGGAAAATATCTCATTTCTGAAAAATCTATGTACTAACCGTTAAAACGTACCACAAACGGACGAACGAATCCAAGCGGAGCGTGAGTCGCTAATGAGACATAAAGCTAGATCAGCATAAGAAATTAAGTTTAAAAAAAATGAAAAAAATATTTTAATTTTCAATTCTTTTTAATTGAGATAAAATCTACAATTTAAATTTTAACGTTAGACTTCTTTTTAAGCTTTAATTTAAGCTCATATTTAATTAAGTCTTCAGCAACAACCTTTACATATCGAAATAACCATTTGCTCTCATAAATTAATTTCGTTCATGTTCGCATTTTCTAATTAACTGTATAGAACCTTTCAATGTGACAGGCAGTCTTTATACTGGAAAATATATTTAGCTTTAATTAAATTATTATATTTGTATTACGTGAAGGAAACGCGTATTATATGAAAAAATTGAGTATCATGTATTTTTAATTGAATTGAAAATTAACAAAAGTTGTGAAATCTAATGTAAAACCCAGTCAGTTAATTTATTCAGTACCTATATATGGAAACATCAATCCAACAACTACGTCATAAATTGCTACCTAAGGAGTTAATTATCAACATTTTATTTATTTATTATTATTTATTTATTATAAAGGCTTACTAACTAAATTTACATAAAACATGTATTTAACATTATAATGTTACCTATTTGTATATAAATTTAATTTAAAAGTATGCACAGCTTTTTATAGAAGTATTCCATTACAATTTTATGTGGTTACGATTTTATAAGGAGCCATTTCAGTTGTATAACAAACAAAAGAAGAAAAAAAAGAAAAATAATCTAATTTAAATATTTAAATACACTTTCTTTTGAAATTTATTTAAACTATCAGAAAAAATGTCTATATAACATTGCTGAAATATTGTTAAAAATTTATTAAATATTTATAATGACCGTATCAATATTAGATATCTTTATTTTGGTATAATTCAGTTTTTAACGTTTCTGTGCTGACCTCGGGCCTCAATGCGAGGAGCAACAGGCCATAATCCACGCTGACCAAGTGCGGGCTGGCGGACTTCCCATGTCTTATAAAAGTTAATAAAATTCACTGAGAAACTAAAATAACTATTAGATTAGCCAACAACGCTCTGTAACAAAGGATCTACAACACATTTTATTTTCAACGTACATAATTTTATCGCAGATTCCGTAATTTAATCAAGTATATAATTTTAATATTAATAAGTTTACTGTGATTTAAGTAATATCAGTTAGCGTATTTTATAAAGTGTAGTGATTAATTTAAAAATTACATTATGTTTTTCTATTTTAAAAACCACACATAAAGAGAGTATATATGTATGTACACAATAAATAGTATTAAAAATTATAATTAATTATCAAATTGTAGTATCGCCTTAATTAATATGTAATATTTTTCAATAAACAAGAATTGTTCGTTTAAATATATTAGATATAAACTAACTTCGAAATTACGTCGCACGTTAGTTCAAAAGACTTGGACCTAACAAGGCAGCGTTTTCTAAATTATATTGTCCCATTTCACATTGTAATTACTGTATAGTAGAGTATATAGTATGGGATTGCTAACAAGATCGTAGGTCTCCAGGTACTTAGGGCATATTTTTATTAATATGTATTAGGACGGTTTCCAATATCTGTCTGTATTTTTATTACTACTGATAGGAATTTGACTTAATTTGTATGGAGCTTATGTCAAATTTTGATATTAAATATGGAAAAGCTCAGATAGATAGATTATTGAGAACCGCGGTAAGAGGCTAAATTTTTAGAAATGCTGTTGAAAACAATGATTAATATCATTTTTATATATATACTAGCGGCTCACCCTCGCTTCGCTCGGGTTCGTCGCTAGATACGTTTTAAATAGATATAAATAGTTATTAGCCAGCGTTAGTCATATAATATTTTTTTTGTTAATAATATTCACAAATATTGACATTAATATTTACACGATTCTAACGTCACTCAATTGTCAATGTTTTGCCTTCCCGGAACCTCTTCACTAACACTTAAACTTTATGTTATGGTATTAAAGTTCAAATTGACTTTTGAGTATTATTACGAATCTTTTGTATGGGAGTACAGAAAAGTGTTGTTTTTAGATTTTTTCAGGCAATTTTTTAAATTTTTCTCTCCGTAAGAACCATCCTAGTACTTCAAGGAATATTCTAAAAAAAGAATTAGCGAAATCGGTTCAGCTGCTCTCGAGATTTGCGCTTACCAACACATTCAGTGATTCATTTTTATATTATAGATAAATATATACGTCGGTTATATTTTTATCTGGCAAGATTTTCATTAAATTTTCACTGTAAAATATAAGGAAAGCTCTATATAGCTTACCATAGAACTAGATGGTGCTGTGTCCCAACTTATTTATTTATTTTACGTACAAAAATATGATATTAACTGTAAAGAAATAATAAACTATTTGTTAAGACCCCATTAAACTTTCAGAATATATTGACTCAAAAGACGCACATCAAAAGCTAACTGCATCCAATATATTGAGACTAATATATAAAATCTATTTAGCTAGTATTCGTACGTCAATATACGTATAAATTTGTATAATACATTAGAGAAACTAAAAAAAAACAATATATATTACCTTTTTCATTCATGACATGCTTATAATACCTAGTTTATTTTCTATGATTGACCTAAATCGACTATAGCGTGATTAAATATTCCCCTTGGTAGCCCCCATGCTTCGAGGAGCACGTTTTCATGGTTACTGCTGGAGAAATTATTATTATATAGATAAATCGATGTAAGATTCGGGTAGCAGATTTTTTGAGTATTTTCAGAAGTACTATGTGAATATATTACAATGATTGTATATTTTTATCCGACTTCCAAAAAGAAGGAAGTTATACATATATTTGTCTGTATGTATTTTTTTTTTGTTTATTTCCAATGTATGTAAATCTATCCAAACCAATCATATGATTTCTGTTAATCTTTGTTGGAGTTGTTGTACCCCTACACTGAATGCTTTGAGATGCTATTTCATAAGAGGTGAGTAACGAATCTAAATTCTCAACAGTGTAGAGCGGCTGTGAAAATTTTAATGTTATTTGTTCTGTGGCTTATAGGCGTGTCATTTATGCACAATTTACTTCGCCAATGTCGACTCCAAATGTAGCCGTGAGTGACACATTTTTTTTAAAAGCTTATGACAAAACAGCACTTCAACGTCGTCCAACTGCCAAAATTTGATAAACTTCCAAACGATATCTATAACCATTGTAGGCCTTGAGTGGTTCTTTATTTAAATGACGCTATAAAGAAATATCGCCCCCGTAATATCGGAACATCTGTCGCCGAAAAGAAGGGAAGTTTCGACGCGACAGTTTATGAGACCGCCGCACTTTCCGATATTTAGTATGAAAATGTTTTTTGATGCCATCCCACTGTAGGCTACGCTCGTTTCTTTTTTATTATAATGTTCAGTAAATTTATTTTGTAATTTTTTCAACCATTGGCTTCAATAACACGTTTTTACAGTATATCGTTAAGTTCTGTTTTATATGTTTTGTTTTGATACTACAAGTAGTAAAATTTGATTTTTGTTGCGTCTCTTCTAATTATAATTTAAGTAGAAATAATCCATACTAATATATTATAAATGTGAAAGTGCGTTTATTTGTTTATTTTTTGGGTTGTATTATAACCTGTTTTCTCGTGGGAATAACATAATCTTCCGGGGTAAAATGTAGTCTATGTCACTCTCCAGCCCTCCAGCTATCTCTACACAAAAAATCACGTCAATCAGTCACTCCGTTTCGACGTGGAAGAAAGACAAACAAAGAAACAAACACACAAACACACAAACAAACAAACAAACAAACAAACAAACAAACAAACAAACAAACAAACAAACAAACAAACAAACAAACAAACAAACAAACAAACAAACAAACAAACAAACAAACAAACAAACAAACAAACAAACAAACAAACAAACAAACAAACAAACAAACAAACAAACAAACAAACAAACAAACAAACAAACAAACAAACAAACAAACAAACAAACAAACAAACAAACAAACAACAAACAAACAAACAAACAAACAAACAAACAAACAAACAAACAAACAAACAAACAAACAAACAAACAAACAAACAAACAAACAAACAAACAAACAAACAAACAAACAAACAAACAAACAAACAAACAAACAAACAAACAAACAAAACAAACAAACAAACAAACAAACAAACAAACAAACAAACAAACAAACAAACAAACAAACAAACAAACAAACAAACAAACAAACAAACAAACAAACAAACAAACAAACAAACAAACAAACAAACAAACAAACACTTTCCCATTTATATTATTAGTATGGATCTCATTTTAAATAACTATTAATTTTACTACATATTATAATTGTATATATAGGATAAAAGACCTCGGGCATTGTAAACAGTGCGAGCCTAAAACTTACCTCGTAACATGAAATTCAAAATAAAACATATATTTGCTTGAATTTGCTTTAGCTTTATATCTATTATCTATGAGTATATATACAAATAAATAAGATTGAAGTGTTTGTTTGTAATGTCAAAATCACAGCTTTTACTAAATATATGTAAAGGTAGTGGTACTTATAAGAAAAAATCATTTTTGTTAAATTTTTGTCTGTCTCTTTGTTCCGGCTAATCTCCGAAACGACTGGACCAATTTTAACGGGAATTTCACTTGCAAATAGCTGATATTATAGAAAGTAACTTAGTCTAGTTTTATTTTAGAAAAAGAATTAGGATCCCGCGCATATAATTGCAATATTTCCATCACTTTAGCTTTTTCAATGATAATATCTACATAGCATTCGAAAATAACGATATTATATGATGTAAAGGAGCTTAAAGAAATTCACTTCGTGTAGTTTAGGGCTTAGGATACGCTGTATACATATGAGTATATTAAATGTTGGCCTCCTTCCATAATTCAGAGCGGACTGTGGAGTCGAATTATTAATGAAGTGCAAGTTCTACTGCCGACCGCACAGACATACGAGTATGTGTAATCCATGCGATCGGCGCAAGCTTATGAAATAAACGCTAATCGCTATATTACTTGATCGTAATATTATTTGATCTATTTATATAGTATCATATAGTTTTAGTTAATAGACATTTTTATGAAGACGTTTCTAAATATTTTTTCTCCAATTCAGTACACACGTGTGGTAGTACACAGTACACACAAATCCCGGGTCTCGCACCTCTGATATTTTCATGTCCGAATCATTTCCAACATGATTACCACTTGTCTTAACGATGAAGGAAAACATCTTGAGGAAACCTGCATGTCTGAGAGAACTTAGCCAATTTTCGAAAGACATGTGAAACACGCACTTAACCAGCGCGGTGGACTATGGCCTGATCCCCCTCGTACTGAAGGGAGGCCAGTGCCCAGCAGTGGGACATTAAAAAAAAGGGCTGAATACATACATACATACATGTACGTACATTTGAAGATCTAAATCCGTAGACTGGCTTAAACATTAAGATGATTGATACTCAATCAGCCAGACAAACAAGTGATTTTAAACCTATTTCTTTATATACATTTAAAGTAAAATAAAATATTTACCCATCTACGATATTTATTGTATTGATGGCATAATTGGTTTTTTTTTTTATTTCATAGTATTACTATGAGAAAAAAAAGGCAAACGAGTGAAATGGAAAATATTTCATATCTCTAATAGTACTCAAACGTATCTATATATCTTCTTAAAGATTTTAATTTTTAAACTTCGACTCAAGAGACGAGTGAGAATAGTCTAGAAGAGAATAGAAGATTCATCACTCGACAACTTATCAAGTGGTCCACATCTTATCTATCTATTAAATTTTAACACTGTAGCCATTTTACTCAAATACTATCAGGTATTTGAGTAAAATGGCTGTGATATACGGACGACGAGATAATAAAGATTTAGTTTTAACCATTCGATTACGGAACCATAAAAAATATATAATTCTATTCGATTATCACTTTTGATATTTAAAAACAAAATCTTTATATTCCGAATAAGTTTAGAGAAATAAATTAGAAAAGTCGCCCTAATAATTATTGGAAAATTAAGAAGAAAAAGAAATAGCTTTTTTCTATAGAGTTTTTGTATAATAAATGTTGGGACATTAACACACAGCGCCATCTAGTTCCATGGTAAGCTACGAGACTTGTGTTATGGATACCAGATAGTTGATACACTACACATATATAACTTTAAATACATACATATTATAAATATAAACACCTATGACTGGAGTACAATCATTCGTGCTCATCACACAAACGAATGCCCCCAGCGGTACGCGAACCCGCGACCGCTGGCACAGCAAGTAAGGTCACTACCAACTGAGCCAAACGTGTCGTCATCGTATTTATTTGTATATTTACGAAATTACCTACGCTAATCAATAATTGCAAAAATGAAGCTTTTTCCCGTTTGTTTGCGAAGCCCTTAATATCGAAAGTTTGCCCGCCAATATGGTTGGCAGGCCATGTGTGGCGCCTAATAAAAGATAAAAGCATCTGTAACTCGTTTCTAAGTTGGTCACTAGTTAAGCCGTGTTATTAATTTTATCTCACCTTTTCCTTTTATTTATGAGGATGTTATTAAATTGTTTCGTGCTAGGGTCATAATGATATAAGTTTTATTACAAACTATTAGTATCTGTAGCAATATTAATATAGCTGGTTCATGAAATATAATAATGTGTACGAACATGGAATAAACTAAACTCATATTGTGTATAAAGAGGAATAGACCCCATAAAATAGCTGAAAAATCTAACTCAACATTATTAATATTATACTTTCTATATTTAAGAAAATCTACTTATTCCCGCTTCGCTCAGATTACGTATCTATTAATAGCCGATTTCAATTAAAGTTACTGGAATCGTTTCTGACAGTAAACACATTTTTATCGAAATTAAACATAGTCTACAGTACTTGGCGGTAGTCTACCTAGTCTTCTATTAATGAAAGAATTTTCAGAATCAGATCAGTACTTTCAGATATGAGCCCTAAATACAAACTTTACCACTTTATAATATTAGTGTATATTCGTAGCTGTAAAAAAGCATATATTGTTTCGAAGCTGGTATAAAATATAGCTGCAGATATGGCAAATATTATCCTTACAAGATAGAGTTCACATCAATCACAGTTCGCCAGATTTGCTATTATAACAAGTAAACGGCGATCCAATAACATTTAATAACACTTTTAAATATAAAAGAAAAATTGTAGACTTTTATTACGTTTCATTTTCACCAAACTAAGGATAGCAGAAAGAAATAAGGTATAAAAATTTCCTCCTCACAGTCTGAAAGCGCATCCATTGAGCTTTTATCCATCTCATTGGTTTAAAAAAGCGACATTGCATAAATTGAACAGTTTTATAAGAAAATACGATCGATAGATGGCCTCACAGATAGTCCAGCTATTCCTCTTTTGAGCGAAATAAAAACCTGTATTTTAAAAGCGAGAATATAGTATATTGAATCAATAATGACCGCTTAGCGTAGTGTAGCGATAGAAAGATGAAATGGAATAATTATATTTTTTTTTATTAGGATTGTATTAAACGGTTTTGAATTTAAAAAGCATGGCTAACATATTCAAGAATAAACGGCTTATAAACTTATATATCCGCATCATCTCAGGTCCGTATGGAATATATCATAAACTTATAACAAAATATACATGTCAGTATTAAAAACTTGACAAACAAATAGATTCAAAAATAAAATAATAAAATAAAGAAAATAAAAGAATTTATTAATTATTTTATTCTACTTGGGAAGTAATGAACTACTCATAAAGAGTAAAGTTATGTAAAGCTAAAGACATATTGTAAAGCGTTAAGTTACATAAATAAATAAAATAAATAATCCCAATAGAAGGGGGATCGTGCCATAATCCATCATGCTGCCCAAGGGCGGGTTGGCGGACTTCACATGTCCTTCGAAACTTTGAATCTTGCTAGATTCTCCCAGATATCCATCCAGGTTTTCTCACAATAGTTTCATTCATCGTAGGACAACTGATATCATGTTAGAAATGATTCGCACATGTGCAAGACCCCGGATTCGAACCCGCTTCAGTCGGATTCTCAAGCAAACGCGTTACCACTGAGCTACCACTGCCTTTATGTAATTAGTTGTAGCCTTTTTAATTAATTTTTTTTCAAGTAGGAAAACTAAACTAAGACTCCTTATAATTGTTATTTTACAAGAAACATTTCCTTTGATAAGGTAAACAAGAGATGAGTAATACCTAGATATAAGCCTTTGTGTCAAAGAAAAATTACTGTAGTGTAAACAGAGAAAATGCATCGTGATATAAAAAATAAAAATTCTATTCTTCCTCTACCTGCAAACAATTTTCTTAAAAATCTTTTATATCCTGCACTATCCTTTATGACAAATTTCTATTGAAGTTATACAAAAATGAATATTTTAACGTTCCATATATTACAAAAAGACCGACACATATATTGCGTGAATAATTGAACTGCAATAAATCTTTAGTGATTTGGTAGTGATAAGACGCGAGTTGTAGCGAATAAGTAATTGAGATTGTTAGTTAAATACCATAAGTTCTACCAGTATGTAAATTAGGTGTTCGCATGCTATGTAGAACTCCAAGATTATGAGATTTTTATGTGCTAATTATTTTTAGCATTATTACCTCTTACATACTGCTAATAAAGTAAAGGAAAACTTTACAAGGAAACCTGTTCGATTATTGCGACATTAAAAAAACATTCACGAACACGTATTTGCTAACAATTGTGCGTAGGCACGGTAATCTATTCTAATAAATATTATAAAGAGGTAAAGTTTGTGAGATTGTGAGTTTGTAACGTTGTAGACGGTAATCTCTGGATATACAGAGTCGATTTAGATGAAATTTGGTAAAAAGATAGTTTAAGATCCTGGGAAGCACATAGGAATATTTTTATCCCGGAAATCATCCCTTAAAGGGTGAAAATGGGGATGAAAGTTTGTATTGGGATTCAAGCTAGGGACGAACCCTAGCGAAGCGAGGGTGAGTCGCTAATGTCATATATGTACAATTGTACATACATATGTATAACAGTCACTAGTACTTTATATAATATACATACATACATACATATGTATTTCAAGAAGGTTAACGCGGAATCAAGTGTCAACATATATTTCTGTGGATACTGATTACTTGTTAAAAACTAATAATATAGCTTTAAATATATTATTTTCTTTTACCAAACTTTCTTTCTTTTTCTTTTCAATCTAGAAATGAAATTTTCAACTTAGGCCTAATAGGCATATGAATGACCTTAATTTGTTGTGACTTAAAGTGGCAAAATGTGTCATTTTGTAAATTGGAACGCTGCTATCACACGAAAATGTCCCGGTGGATGGACACTGAGATGATCCGACTTAGGTGCTTTCACGGAAAGAAAAATTACTCCAGTGTCAAATAGGAGTGTGCACACTGTGATACCGATATATTCGCGACGCGACGATTCATTTTCAGTATCAATTTGCAGGGATTAGACATGCAATGAAAAATGTTAGCACAAGAGACTGAAGAGAGTATGTGCTTTTCAAGTTTTATTAGACAAAAATGTATGTTATTAATAATTTAAAATGGATTCTATCAATATTATTCACTTAAATTTATCTACCACACATGTACATATATTTAGTATAACATAAAATTCAAAATCCTGACTAACTGATTAATATATCAATGCACAGCCTAAGCCGCTGGTCCTAGAGACATGAAATTTGGAGGGTGTGTTCTTTGTGGAAGTGCAGGTGTTTACCAAGAAAGAGTTTTTGGAAATTCCACGCCCAAGAGGGTGAAATGGAGAGTTTAATTTTGTTGAAAATAGGTAGGTATTCATACTCTTCAATTTAAATTATGAAATACGTGTATCACAGTTTTTCCAGAATCATCCCCTAACAGAGTCAAATAGGGCTTCGAAAATCCTACACGGCATGGTACATGGCGCTCAGGGTAGCGCAGGACGTGCGCGGGAACGGGGGTGTTTCTCTATTAATTACTTATAACAATAAAGCCAAAGAATTTGATTTTTGTAGATTTAACGCGAGTGAAGCCACGGGTTCTGCAAGTATAAGATACAAAAAAAAATATTTTCTTTATATCCCATATTTTTCAATAACCACATTTCAACATCTTATTACACCCGCGTAGAATATACGCCGTAGATCATTCGATACCCTCGTATTAGTCACTTTTTATTGAGCCATAGTGTACATAACCCAAAAGATTTTAAATAGAAGGTTTGAAAAGTGAAAAGTTTAGTTTTGAAAATATTTATCTATATGTTTAAGCTCGTATTTAATAAACATTTGTTACTAAAATAATAAAATATTCCAATCACAGTCTAGTAGTTATTGATTTAGTCGTTATGCATTAGTTAATCCCTCAACGACCGCGAACACGCCGGCCTTACAGTTAACAATAGATTTCTTAGCAATTTAATTAATTTCTTAGAAATTTACCTGGAGGTGTTAATATAACATATACCTACGGGTGAAATTAAGGTACCTACACCGACTTCACAATCACTAAAAAGTAAATATTCCACTATTATAGATCGATTTTTTATTATATTTCGGACCATCACTAACATATGACCTGTTCATTAAAAATAACTATGAAAATTCATACACATTTGACGAAGAAACCATGAAACATATGCAGACAAAAAATACAGCCAAAAATAGGGGAGTCGGGAGCTTACACAAGATTTAATTTTACAAATAATTGTAATAGAAATTAAAACGATAATATTATATAATGATTCTCTGACATAATATCAACAAAAAATTTATATTTTCTATTTTACAGCATTTGTAGTGACATTTTGTCTTAGCCCAAAGATTCGGGTGTTCCATGAGGTCAAATCATATTCAATATATTTTCAATTGAATATACAAACTCATACATTAAAAACCAGTACACTTTAATTAACAAACACATACGCAAGTTATTTTTTTGGTCTTCAAGTTTGAACGCGCCACCGTGTCCCTCTCCTTATGTTATCAGTGCCGGGACAATCGCGGCCATTCTTAAGTGGCTATTGAATCTCCGACCTTTCTGGATTAGAGAGTGGAATAGTTCGAAGTCGTTGTGTTCCCTACACTCGGTTTCTTGGCTCCGACAGCAGATTGCATTGTGCAAATTCGATAGACGTTTTTCAATTATGTCCCACGACTTTTAGTTGTTTTTAAGATCCAATATCGATTCTGTATCGTAAGGCTATATATTTGGCTATCGTCCTCACCAAAATTTAAGAGGTATTTATTTTATTAACAAAAAAAGAATTACACAAAAATACTTTCTTTATCTGTCATATATTATTAAACTTTATAATTTTTGTTTTGCTCCAAGCATGATATAAAACTTCCAGTTTGTTTTGAAAGTATCTCAGAACGTTGAGCAATCCATTTAGCTATGACCGTGTGTAAGTTAATACAGGGCAGTAGCTGCATGGTACGCTTTGTTTGAAATATTTGCTTGTAAACGGTATTCGACTAAATGAAACGGAATTCTCCCTTATTACTAGTAGCAAGTTACCAAAACATTCAAACTTCAGCAATAAATTGAAGTCCTACGGCACATATTTCAAAAGAATTTGTATTTCTTTGATGTACATAACAACGTTTTGTGTTTATATATTATGTTATATATGTTTTACCTCATCTACTTGGTTCAATTCAATACTCTTGTTAATGGCTTCAAAGCGTGCCTTAGAGACAAAATTGTGGTAGTGGCTTTATTTTAGTTATCAAATCAACATCTATACATATAATGAAATTATAACTAAACCGAATCTGCACATTAAAAATTTTTTTGGAAAATCTTATTGAAATAAACAATATTATCGATACAGAAGCCGGAACTATAGTTTTTAGAATTTTTGTCTGTATGTCTCTTACCGCATCACAGAAAAACCACTGAAGGGATTTTGATGAAATTTGTATGGTTTTAGCTGGTTATCCGGGTCAACATATAGGATACTTTTTACCGCGGGAAAATGTCTCATTTCTGAGAAAAAAAATACAAAAACTGCAATGTAAGAGTATACTAATATGTAACCTAAGAATTTGGTTTTTAGTCATCTGAACGCGGTCGGAGCCGCGAGCAATGCTAGTTACAATCTATGAATTCGTTTGGAAAAAATTCCAACAACTGAATAATTAGTTTCATGTTAACAAAGTCCCATCTAAGCTGGTATTGAGCTGTGACACAATGTAAAGTAACTGTTGCCGTCCCTCGAGACGTGAAAATAATACGTGCTCGAGCCTTAGAGCGATTAATACTGCACCAACGTAAATATCGCTCGTAACAGGTTTTTTGTTTTATGCAAATTTTAAGATGGATATAGTTGAGATAATTGGAAAATATTGTAATTTAAAATTTTGTAAAAGTAAAATTATCGTCCCCGTATGTAAATCGTGTAAAACTGAAGAATATATTCTTCCATAATATTTTTTATATTTAATCCGTCTGTCTTGAAACATTATTTATACTAATCACGGCAATGCACAACTCTAGCTAACTTTTTTTAATAATAAACCCTTGATTTTAAGGGTTACAAGCCTTTGATATTTCTATATAAAAATTTTCTTAGTACATACGTAATTGTAAGTCTCCAACCCCTAGGAAATTTTCTTCAGTGTCTGTTTTGAATAAACAAAAGTAGCATTTACGTTAATGGAATAAATGTAATAAATAAGAATAAAAAATAAAATACTCATAGTGTCACAAGGATAGATTGGAGTCTCATGTACGTGATAAAAGGATTTTCACATTGCCATTACAAATGTATACCAAGCCTCTGAATTTAAATCTTGCCAAGCTAAAGTACATTCAGTTTAGTTTCACTTACAGTTTTTTTATAATACAAAAAATATTTATTGCTTAACCGACTTCCAAAAGGAGGAGGTTATCACTGTATGTTTTTTTGTATTTTTTACGCGATTATTCCGCCAAATATGAATTGATTTTGATGATTCTTTTTTTGTTTAGTAGGTCGTACTTCAGATATCATCACATATAAATTTTATCGAAATTAGTTTAGCGCTTATTGAAAAAATCAACAAAAACAATATATATATATATATATATATATATATATATATATATATATATGTCATACACAGGTGACGTTTCGGTTTGTGGTTCTATTAAAATACTTTTTCTATTACTTTTCTACTACGACATCTGAAAAACTTAAAAAAACTGTCTTCAAAACACTAAAAAGTAAAAAATAACTGAACGGGAGTTTTCATTTCTTTTTTAAGTTTTTTCCATACAAAATGTGAACAAACTTATGCATTTTAATTTTTCACCACAATTTCATTTTCGTTGTTCGGAGTCTATGATAAATTATGTAACTTTTTCTCTCTAAGCCGCTATCGCATTGACACAACATTAAGTACATTGTTGCCGGCCATCCCCCGAGACGTGAAAATAATACGTCCTCCAGGCTTACGTGATTAACGCCGTGGTGCACCGTAAATATTGCTGCTTAAAATGTACTGCGATGCATTTTACCAGCTTTTATTTAACTTCTTTTCGTTGTTTGCGGTTGAAAATTCTGAATAAAGATTCTGTTAAATTGTTCAATTAAATACATTTTTATTTAATAATTTGTGAATGTTAATGTATATTTACTTGTCTTCATATAAAAAATGATTTAAGAGATCTTTCAATTTCTGCTTTTAACATATAATGAAACTGCACATAGCAGTGCTCAAACTCTCTCTAGTGGTTTTGCCGTGATGCGGTAACAGACAGACAAAAATTCTAAAAATGTCTATTACAATAAAATTTTCCAAAAAATATTTCGTGTACAGATTCGGCTGAGTTACAATTTTATTATATGTATAGATGACTTACCTCAGATAAGTTAGCATTGCCAGTCAGACATATTACAGTCATAGTCAATAATCTTTATTCAATATTCATATTAGAAATTCACTTATTTTATGTCAAAACTCAAACAGCGCTTTGAAAAAAATTCAAAGAATCTCATCAAGCTGCGCTGCGTATGTCACTGCCATCAATTTAAGACCCGTTACAATTTGAAACCATCAGGATATAGGGCTACTTCGGTTACGAAGCTTACGCTATATGTCATATCTGCAGCCTGTCTACCTATTTTAAAGAACTGTAGCTCTTGAACAGGTTTTTTTAGATTTACGCAAATATTTGACATTTTAAATAAAACTATCTCTTCCAATTTTTTACGGATTTATTTCGATTTTTCGTTGCCAACGTTTCAAATGCTTTAAAGTGATCATGGTCACGGGAGAGACTAAGGTTTTAGATGTCGCAAAGGCCATAATATAGCTATAACAGACAGTACCTAAAGCATTAAAAACGTCGAGAATCAAAAATCACAAAAAAGAACCGCGAAAAGACCTAAAAAGATAGTTTTATTTATTTGTGCATGTAATATTAGTAGCCACCCACCTCGTACAATGTATATATTCTTTATTGCACAAATAAGTTATAAAAAACAAAACACAGAAAGTGACGTAGACAAAGGTGGACTTATCTCTATAAGAGATCTCTTCCAGTCAACCAATGCATGTGGGAAATATAGCTATACTAGCATTGCCCGCGGCTCAGCCCGCGTTCAGATGAGCAAAAACCAAATGCTTAAGTTTTACATATTAATATACTCTTACATTGTAGTTTTTGTATTTTTTCTCAGAAATTAGACATTTTCCCGCAGTAAAAAGTATCGTATATGTTGACCCGGATAACCAGCTACCACCATACCAAATTTCATGAAAATTCCTCCAGTGGTTTTTCTGTGATGCGGTAACAGACAGAAAGGCAAAAATTCTAAAAACTATAGATTCGGCCTCCGTATCGATAAAAATGTCTATTTCAATAAGATTTTCCAAAAAATATTTAATGTACAGATTCGGCTTAGTTACAATTTTTTTATATGTATGGATTAAAACATACCAACTAAACATTAAAGAACGATAAAGATTTCAATAAATTTAATTGCTTAAAGCAATATTCTACAGACAGACATAGCTAGCTATAATTGGCGCGGCACCTAATTCTTCCACTCGATCTAAATAGTAACCAATGAACAAGGTTGTCCCTTTGAATTACAGTCACTTACCTCTGTCATTAATTAAACTATCCTTTTATCACGCTTGTTAAGCACCCTTTTCGGTTCCGATGCGGTCGGCGAGGGATTTATTTGGAATCTGTTTAGGATCATTGTCTTTATAGTTAGTGATTTCCGTATTACGAGGATTTCTACATAATGAATGCTGTTTAGATCGTTGCGATTGCGAGAGAATAGATAAGGGCGGTACAATTAATGTTTACTTAACCTGAAACTTTTTTTGTAGCCGACATACGGAGTGGTCAGCTTGTAATATAAATAATAAATAAATAAATATGTTGAGACATTAACACACAGCGCCATCTAGTTCCATGGTAAGCTACGAGGCTTGTGTTATGGATACCAGATAGTTGATACACTACACATTTAACTTAAAATACATACATATTATAAATATAAATACCTATGACTGGATTACAAACATTAGTGCTCATCACACATTGAATGCCCAGCGGGACTCGAACTCGCGACCGCTGGCGAAGCAAGTAGGGTCACTACAAACTGAGCCAAACGAGTCGTCAAATATGTTCACTAAACCTCTATTGATGACTGTCATAATGTCTGTTAAGGTAAGAAAAAGCTTGCGTTTATTTGAAATCTACGGAATACTGTCAACGTAATAAAAATAAATTAAAACATTGTAGCATTTTGTTTTCGGATATCGGATCGAATAAAAACCAGTATAATTTATAATAATGCTGTAATGTTAATATTTAAATATAAAAACTTTTTGACAAAATATAAAAACCGACTTCAAGGCACTAAAATGTAAAAAATAACTAAGCGGAGGTTTTCATTTAGAATAGATACCTAATCAGATAGGTATTTTTGAAGTCGGTGCCAGCCGATGCAAAGCAAATCTAATATATTTCGATACGTAAAATACTTATTTACCTATTAGATATTCATATCTTAAAATATTGTAGGTTATTAGATATTCATATCTTAAAATATTCATTAATTATATATTATTAAATAATAATTTCACACAATATCTTTACGGTATTTTTCACAAATGGTAATAATAGTGAAATTCCACACAGCGTTAAATAAGCTTAATATGAGAATCAAATAAATAAAACGTAACGTGCTCAAAGGTATTGAAGCATAAAAAATCTGACGTACAAATAATGAATGCAGGTGCCACAAATATTTACTTGTTGCAATCATCGTTACTTTTCAAAATGAAATAAATTTAAAAATATATTTTTTAAAACTGTTGCTAATAATTTGTTCTTTAATTAAGATTAGCTACTTGATTTTTTCTAAACACATTATATAAATGTTGCCACACCTTTTTATCTCTTTAGGGATTGATTTTGAACGGTTAATGTGCCTGTATAGAAGACATCGCCATTCAGTGTAAAAACGACAAACTTAAAAAAATAAAAATTAATTGTAACCAAGATGATATAAGCCTCCATAGTGAATTAAATACTAAATGGAAATTATAATAACATTTTTCAATCAATAAAATATTTTTTGAATCAGTTTTAAGCAAATTGCAATACATGGTATAAATTTTTCAAGTAGGATGTGACAAACACTAAAGAATAATAAAAATGCAAAAACAATCTATACAGAGAAATAAAATTGAAGTGTCTGTAATTTCAAAATAACAGCCTTTTATTAAATGAATATTATTATGCGCATTTTTTTTAAATGTTTGTCTGTCTGTCTGTTTGTTCCGGCTAATCTCCGAAACGGCTCGATCAATTTTGATGGAACTTTCACTGGCTAATAGCTGATGTTATAGGGAGTAACTTAGGCTCCTTTTATTTTAGAAAAAGAATTAGGGTTCCACTCAAAAAAAATAAAACGTACCTAAGGACGCATCCGAGCGAAGCAAAAGTAAGTCACTAGTATATAGTAAATTATTGTCTACAGTACATTAAAATACTCTAGGAAGCCTGAATATCGATTTTTTTATAAAAAATTGTAATCACCGCAAATAACGCATGTCACTAATAAGGATTACATTTTGAGAATTGCCTTCATTAATTATATGCAAATATAATCTAAATGATATAATCTTAAGGAATATTACTGAACAGAAGTAAAAAAAATCTCTTATCTATATAAAAGCTAAATGCAGGATCACGTTGCTTATTAAAAAGGTTTGCTATAATGAGCACGTAGATGTTGGTCCTGACAACTCGTAAAATAAGCAATGTTATTAAATGCCTAAAAATGTCATTTCCTTTGTTTTAATAGTCTCAGATACAAAAAATTAAGGCACGTTTACACCAAAGACTAGAAGATAAAAAATAAAAAATATTTAACATTTTGTTTTATAATTAAATATAACAAAGTCGCCAGATAAACTTTAACAACACGATCGATGCGAACAATTTCAAATTCCACTTCAGTCGAACGACAAAGTTGAAACAATATAAATGCCCCTTTAGGGAGGTAAACTATTATTTATGCGATGATAACACATGCAAATGGCCCTGTTAGTGTTAATTCGAACTAGTGCTACGCGTTATAATGAAACATCGGCATTGCCACTTTCTAATGTGCACTAGCTAGCTATGGCATGGTGTAATTATGGTACTAGCACTAAATCATGATGGCAAATTTCTATCAAATTATCTGTAAAACGAGCCTAATTACCAGTTCAGATCAACTACAACATAATATAACATAACTGAAATGTACAATAAGTACCAATGGTGTGTAGTATAATATGTTATGTTGTAAGGTATATACTATCCTACTAATATTATAAATGCGAAAGTTTGTGATGTATGGATGTCTGAATGTATAGATGTATGGATGTTTGTTACTCTTTCACGTAAAACCTACTGTATGTATTATAATGAAACTTTACAATTATATAGCTCATACATCAGCTTAACATATAGGCTATTTTTTATCCCGGAAAAATGTAGGGTCCCCGTGGGATAGATTTGTTTTTGTTTTTAAACCGGCGGTAAGCCGCTAGTATATAATATACATATATACTATTTATCTTTATTTAACGTAGCTTTATTTATTATGTGCTGTATATGTTGCATTGAAATAGTTTGTGAGCACGATAGTGAGTTTTAAACAGCGGGCAATATATACATAGGTAAGGAGAGAGCCAAGCAAAAGTACGTTTTTAGAAATTTATAATAATACTTACTGAAAGATTTTTTTTTCTTGTAACTACATAGCTTAATAGACACAACTATAGAATTTTCAGAACTCAGCGTTACATCTTCATATACTTGAATTTTTACAAAAAATATTTGTCATATTTTACATTATTTAATACAATTATTATATCTATATTATTTTACATATTACGAACAAAAGATCATTTATTATAATAATATATCTTTTAGAAAAGATAACTCATGCGAAAACTTAAGCACTTAAAAGGTGCACTCAATAGTAAATACGTAACTTCCACTTACGTATAACATGGCAACATCACATAATCCCACTTCTAAATAGAATTGTTAAAGCTGAATACAGTTGTGCAATAAAAAGCGTAGGGTCGTTTTAATAATTTCTTATACTAATGTCGTAGTGCGACGTAAATGTAGCTAAACACCTAATACCCGCCGTTTTGTCGTTCTCTAGGATTACCTACAAAATGGTAAGCTTTGAGCTCACACTTTAGGATTATGGGCCTCAAATAACGCGAGTTTATATGGCTTGAGTCACCTGAGAAACTGTCCATGGACTTTAGCATTTATTTGATTCAAGTATAACAATATTATATAATCTATACATATAATAAAATTCTAACTAAATGGAATCTGTACATTAAATATTTTTTGGAAAATCTTATTGAAGTAGACGTTATTATCGATATAGAGGCTGAATCTATAGTTTTTAGAATTTTTGTCTGTCTGTCTGTATGTCTGTCTGTCTGTCTGTTACCGCATCACGGAAAAACCACTGGATGGATTTTGATGAAATTTAGTATGGTCATAGCTAATTATCTGGGTCAACATATAGGATACTTTTACCGCGAGAAAATATCTCATTACTGAGAAAAATTACAAAAACAAAAACTTTAGTATACTAATATGTAAAACCTAAGAATTTGGTTTTTGATCAAATGAACGCGGGCGGAGCCGCGGGCAATGCTAGTATAATATAATAGTTGTTGGTAGTCGGTTTTTTTAAGTTTGTTTTTCCATTTTTAGAGTAGACGTAATAAGCAGGTAATTTGTAAGAAGAAAGTTTTTTAATACCATATTCGATTAAACAATTTATTAAAAAAAAAATATTGTTGCTGTTTTAAGAAACCGCTCGACCGATTTCGATAAAATTTATATGGGACCACCTGGGATCCATACCCTTAGAAACAAAAAAAAATCGAAATCGGTTCAGGCGTCTTCGAGTAACCGGTGAACATACATTAAAAAAAAAGATTCCGACTAATTGAGAGCCTCCTCTTTTTTAAAAGTCGATTAAAAACTAAGAAAGGTTTTTGTCATATCATGATATAATATTTTTTAACTAAAATGAAAATTAATACTAAAATATTTTTATATTTCTAAGATTATATCATGTCACGTATACTACACTATCCATATTACTTAAAAACAGGCAACTTCGAATTCTCCTTAGTATGATTATTGCAACTTAATCATCAGTCCAATCTCTTGAACCTACGCCTCGAGTTATTAGGGTCAACTTGCCGTAAGATATCGACCACAAATCGAGCCTCCTGTCAATTTGTCTGCTCGTTACCTCATCTGTGCTTTTATTAATAGGACATATTAAAACTTGTATGGCAAAAGTAGCCCAGTAGTGACGCGCTCGCTTGGGAAACCGAAGAAAGCGGGTTCAAATCACGGGCGTTGTACCTCTGATATTTTCATCTGCGAATCATTTTCAAACATGATTACCGCTTGTCTTATAGTGAAGAAAAGCATCATGAGGCATGTCTAAGAAAACCTAGTAAGTTTTCGAAAGACATGTGAAGCCCGCCAACCTTCACTTGTACAGCGTGATGGACTATAGCCTATGACCCTGAGGAGGCCTGTCCTTAGCAGTGGGACGTTAAAAAAGGGCTGAATACATACATATAAAGTATTTATGCTAATTAAAAGTTCTCGGAACGGATTATCCTAGATTAACATATAGAAAACTTTTTATCGATCAAGCTTTAGTGAGAATATCCGCTAACGAAAACTAACACTTCAATGTATTACATATTTACATTGTTATATATTCAATAATAGAAATGAAAAACTTAGTTAATATACTTTTAAAAAGTTGAAGGTTTATTAACTATTATTGAACTATAATGCACAATATTCACATTCAGAGCGGTTTACTAGTTCATACAATCCATTAATTAATAAACGCGACCATTTCGTATTTTTATGGGTGCCTATTATATCCATACTAATATTATAAATATGAAAGTGTGTTTGTTTGTTTGTCCTTCTTTCACGTCAAAACGGAGTGACAGATTGGCGTTACTTTTTGTGTGGAGATAGTTGGAGGGCTGGAGAGTGACATAGGCTACTTTACTGCGGGAGATCCTCTTATTCCCACGGGAAAATACGTTATAATACAACCTAAAAAAATATTCATGATCAGAATAACTTGAAAAAGATGACGAAGATTGATTGATGAAGATGATATGATCAGAAGACTTGAAAGTTGGTATTAATGCTCTTCAATACAATTATATAAATACGTAATTTAAAATTTTTCGAAATTCATCCTATAAGAGGGTAAAATAGGGGATGAAAGTTTGTCTGAAACCTACTTTTTATATTGGTTTTTTTGTAATTTTAGCGCGAGCGAAGCCACGGGTTCTGCTAGCAGTACATAAATAAGCACCTGTTTTATACTCTGCGTTAAATAAACACAAACTATAAAAACATTTTATAATTCAGGCTTTTATGGATTCAATCATAAAGATTGTTTATAATGTAAACATACTCTCGTAATAATAAAATATGAATGTGAACAAGTATATTCAGTTCTAATGTATTTTTACAATTATTTTGAAGTCGTCGTTGGAAGAAAGAAGGACCATCAGCTTGGAATATATTTCCTCTGAGTAATGTAGAGATATTTATTTTAATACGGTGAAGGAAAACGTCATGAGAAAACCTGCATGTCTGAGAAAACCTAGCAAGTTTTCGAAAGACATGTGAAGCCCGCCAACCCGCACTAGGCCAGCGTGGTGGACTATGGCCTGATCTCCCTCGTATTGAACGGAGATCCGTGTCCAGCAGTGGGACGTTAAAAGGGCTGAATACAATTTATTTAAAAAAAAGAATATAAATATGTTTCTTTTTAATATACATACACGGACTAAGTAGCGTATACTGTTTTTAAATTACGTTCAAAAAAATTTGGAAAGGAGTGCGACGACCAAATACTTATTATTTATTCGTAGATGGAGTGTGAAGCTCCATATAAAAATTTCCATTAAAGCTGCTACGATTGTGGTGTTTTAGCACCCAGAATTACAACTAGAAGCTAGATTAGGGTAAACTTAAAAAAATCTATATATTTACTAAATCATAAACAAACGGTTGAAATTAGCTTTATAGAAATCAATTCAAATGTCACTTGCTTGGATAGCATATTGGGTGGTTGTACTCAATATAGAACTTTTCCCTGTGCTATAAAAGTATGTGCAAAAATGTATATGTAAAAAAATATGTATGTAAATTTTAAGAAAATATTGCGGTTCGATAAGAGTATAACCTTTAAAAAAAACCAATGCAAGTTTTTTTAATATTTTACATGTTTTCGCTTAAAATAGAGCCTGGTAATGAATTACAGTTTTACCTTTCAAAGTACTTATATATGTACATTGTACACATGTATGTATGTATATTAAGACACTGAGTGTTTGTACCAAACACAGAGCACAAACATACATACTTACATATATATATATATATATATATATATATATATATATATATATATATATATATATATATATATATATATATATATATATATATATATATACATACGAGTAAATTTGAGACCTGTGACATAGCTGTGCATTCAGCAAGAAATTTTTATTTACAGCATATGTTAATAAATGGATGTTAAGCCCGTTTATTATAAATAAGGGCGAGAATGTAATATTAATTATAATGATTGTTATATTTTTCGTGAAAATTTGTATCTGACAAACAACTATCAACACATTATTTATTATATTTCAATTTTGTTTTTAATGCCTAAATTATTTTTATAAAAAATAAAACAATTTAAATGTAAAAATGTTATAAAATTTAGTTTCAAGTAAGGAAGTCGAAACTCATTTTGCCACTAAGTTTTCTTTTTCCACAGTCCGCTGCAAAACAAATGCTCTTTGCCTTACAGCCACCAAATTGCTATTTAACTTTATTAATAAAAGTAAAAATTCAACTTAGCTTATTTCTTTTTGACAAATTTTATTTTTTAGATTTATAAAATCGTTAATGCATTTTTATAATAGGTGCTTTTTTGTTTTTACGAGCTATGTTGGTTTTGTTTACTATTATGTTAGTAATCTATATCTATTATACAAGTTTATGAAAGACTATTATTTCACTAACTATTTTCTACGGCTAGGTCTATCTTTTTTTTTATTTAGTCCTCCACAGAAAAAACGACGTTTGACAGGCGATTTGTGATTGAGATCGGCGGAGTAAAATTGGTTAATTAAAAAAAACATAAATTTTGAAAATTTTCCAGTATAAAATTGGTAACGCGCTAACTTGAAACACAAGTTAAAGAGTACCAAACACCTCTCTCACCTCTGAGGTTTTCACGAACTATTCTTATATGGAATATAGCTAATTATAACTTACTAATACTTTGAAGTAAAACATCGCAAGGAAACATGGCGGTTTAAGAGCCTTTTTTCTAACGTTGGGGCCTAACCTACAAAAAAATTTGACAACGTCAAAACAAAATTTATTTTAAAATATAACCGAAAATAACATTAAAAAAATATTTTAAAGTATAAAAAAATATTTTAAAAGACAAAAAAGTCGAAAGTGCATATTACAAGACTTCCGCGATACCATTCAGACAAAGAGAGACAATAGCATTCCCAAGGAGGGTTGATGTCAGGCAGACTGTAAAACTTTTGCCAAATCCTATCAGTAATACAGAAGATGTACTGCGCCGATCCCAAGTGATAGAAAAATGGGTAGGGAAAAGAAACATGGACTTACCACCTGCATACACACAGATGGTTATGTCATATGTGGAACTCACCAGAAAAGTCAGTATTTCCCACTAAACCCAACGCAATAAAAGGAGACCTAAAAAAGGGACTAAATTAAACCCAATTATATACAAGTACATACATATGTATGTGTACACATTAAATTACAAGCACGATGAAACACGTTTATAATGTATGCGGGCTCTAAAAGCCCTGGCCACTGTTAAAATTTAACTTTTATTAAAAAATAAACACCTTTGTAAGAGCTTTGCTATAAGAAAGAAGTGGGTTTTCATCAAAAATATGTCTTACTAAATTGTCTGTCTATTACGGTATAGATTTCTTAAAAGTTAAAAGAAATCTAGGTGACACAGTTTCAATATATTTGAAGTTAGAGCTTCTTGCTTGAAAGAGCTGAAATTTTACAGCACATTAGTAAAGACGTAGTGATGATAGCCGTTATAAATAACCCAGTGAAAGTTTACTGTTAAATGGAATATCAGGCTTTAAACACACGATCGTAATGTTACTTATGAATTAGATATTATATTAGTCACAAATTATTTATGTATAATTGCTCCATTTCTAAGGATTGTTAGATATGTTATAGGCATGTTATAGGCACTTTACGCAGTACATGGACTACAAAATGCAAAAAAAAAAATTATCTGACTGGTAGTTCCCGGAACGAGTGCATTCAAATAAACAAAAATACATAGTACCCTTTAGCTTTATAATTATAACGTATAAACACTAGCCACTAATACGATCAAGCCCTAATCGATTTAAATGAACATCTTTATTTCAAGAATTTTATGTTTTATAACATAGTTCAATATCCTATAATAATTATATATTATAAAATTACATTTTATATAATATACAGCATCATATGCTTGTTATAGTAATAGTTCAATGCATTAAGCCATCATTCACCATGAATTAACGTCCCACTGCTGGACTAAAGGGATCAGGCAATTGTCCATCACGCTGGACAAGTGCGTGTTAGCGGACCTCATATGTCTTACAAAAACTTCCTAAGTTCTTTTAGATATGCAGGTTTCCTCACAATATATTTCCGCACTGTAAGACAAGTGATAATCATGTTAGAAAGATAATATGCAAGAAATGAAATAGCTTAATAATTTTTATTTAACTGTGCAACTCAGTTATTACCAACTGTATAATTCTCAACTATGTATAATTCTCGGCATAAAATGTTGTCATTTTTATTAAATCTGATTTTTTCTTATTTTAAGTACTGTTCAGTTAATTTCGCTAGTATATTAGAAGCCTAAAGTGAACGATAAACTCGAGCGTGATACGACGGGACGTCTGGTACTCGTAAACGGCGTGATAACGACTTTCATTTTATGACTGCTTCGGCATTCATGATACATTAATACATATGACTTTATAAATGGTTCGAAGTTTTATACTGCCTTAGCGTAACTTTGAAGTTGTTTTTTCATCAGTACTCTGTGTCGCTCGATTGATGAACGCTTTTGGGGCAGATGTGTACATAATATATTCCTATGAAGGTTTTTGTAGGCTTTAAATGTTGCTTTTAATGTTCATATTGGGAACTATAACCTACTTGTTGAGAAAGGCAATAAATATAAATTAAATATTAAATACAATATATATTACTAACTACAGTTAATTTTTTCATGGAATCTGTTATTAATATAGATTTTCTAATATACAGTAAAAAACTAAATTAAATATATTATGGAAACGGAGAGTTTTGCGTGTATCACAAAAAAGGTTATAATATATACGAGCGTCATTCCTGTTACGATTTAAATGCAAAATCCTAAGGTACACAAACATAACATAAATATTAAATATCTATATAACGTGGTGGGACAAAACCCATGATGCCATCTTATTTAATAATTCTTTACTCGTGTAAAATGTATAGATATAGTATAAGTAATGGATTTATTCACAAACATAAAAGTAGCAATGTAAGGGCCGTAATAATATTTTATTTACACAAAAAGTTTATTGTTCGCTTCTGGCAACATTCAGCAAAGAATGAGTCATAAAATAAATGGGTGTTGCCATCTCCATAATTCGACAAGCCTTTATCCATAAAATATTATTCATCATTCGCATTTGGCATTCTGTTCGCTATCAAAATAAAAAATCAAATTATCTGGAAACTTGGTTGATATATTTCACTTTAATTTGCCTTTATGATACGTAAAAGTTATTTATAGTGTAATCTTAGCAATTTAAATCTGATAAAAATACATCTGAGATTTTCTTCCATTACTTAACCTTTCCTTTCGTGAGCCTTTAAAAAGGAGGAGGTACTCAATTCATCGATATCTACGATAATTGTAAACAATTGTCAAAATTGTTCTTTGAATGAATAGGTTCCCTAAGCTATAGTTCCACATAAATTTAAAAAAAAACCCCTTAAAAGGGTTGTACAACGACTTTTAAGTTTTAAGTAATTTATATTAATTTTTAATATTATCGCAGAAATATTAACATAGAAAAACATTTAGTAAACAAGAAAAATAATTACTGCATAATATTCTAGGAACTTATTAAAATTATATAGTGTACTTATACAACATTTTTAATAACAGAGTTATACTGATATTCCTTGTAATATTTGCTTTAATATTTAATATGTTACTTGTAAATATTTTGTTTGGACGAATAAATAATGAAATACTATTTTTATTAAAGACCAAATGCTCTTTTATTTTGCTACTAGTGGCTCACCCTCGCTTTGCTCGGGTTCTCCTCTAGCAAAACAAAAACGAATCTATTCCTCGGGAACCGTATTTTTTTTCTGTCGTTTTTAAAACTGTAGATTCGGTTTCTCTATCGATAATAATGTCTATTTCAAAAAGATTTACCAAAAAATATTTAATGTACAGGTTCGAATCTAAAATTCTAGTATGACTTGAAGTAAATGCTGGCTATAATTATGCCCTAAGCCCAATCAAGACACGCGGCAGCGTGTCCAGCCAAGTTCAAACCAAAGGAACTGGCGACACAGCACAGTGTGTATATTTACACGAACCATTTGGAGCCACTTTTCACCTCATAATAACTCAATTTATATTTAATATAAACTCATAAAATTTGGTTCATTTATTAAATCCCCTTATATTAACTAAAATCCCCAATTTCATAAGTACAACTAAAACGGGTATTAAGATATTAACGTCTAAAAATCGGCAATTTTACTACTGACTGACATATAGTAAAACCTAACCCACTTTCAGATGACCTACAAAGTAAAAATTTGGTATCCAGATGGGTAATCGTGTGCATACAAAGGGAAAATTCCGATAAAAGTAAATTTTTTAAATTTGAAAAAAAAAATATTAACACCTTGCGCCTTCCAAAACATAATAGCAATAGCTTAACACTAAGTGCCTTTTGAAATATTATAGCAATAGCAGTTCAATTCAATTTATCCTAAGTTGTCTACTCTGTGTAAATAATTCAACTGTTCAAAGTTAAGAAGTTCTATTTTTAAATAGCAAACACTTTTGTAGCAGAAAAAAACAAGAAATTGTGTTTTAAATTTATTTTAGAACGTTGTATGTTCTTATGAAAAAAAATCAGGATTATCTACAGAGCCTGGCACCCGTTTAAATATCAATTCTTTTGCCGGTGAAGTTGACAACCACGTATATTCTTAATATTAAACTTGGCTTCTATTTGCACATTTATGTTTTGATAGGATATATCTTTCTATAATCGATAATCGCTAATAGAATACTAAAAATTAACATACGAGTTAATATATTTAGATCAATTGACTTAACGCTTGGATGTACAACATATCAAATAATCCATAATATATTTAAAATTTTCTATTTTTATAACGAATTTACATTATCAACTTGGATAGATTTTAAAACAAAAACAATATAGATACAATTATAACATTAATCCCTTCACGACCGCGGACACGCCGGCGTTACAGTTAACAATAGATTTCTTAGAAATTTAATTAATTTCTTAGAAATTTACCTAGAGGTGTTATGCGCTAAGACGCAGGGACCCATTACGTCCCTGACGATACATTATAGTGAACAGACTTTGTTTGTCTGGACTAAAATAGACAAGAGAATAATATAAGCGTATGTGGAGAAATTACAAAATGATTTAACTAAATCGATAATTACTAAATTATACGTAAAATTGCCTTTTTCACGTCACAAGAAACTCGTATTTATAAAAAAAAAATATTTATGTGAGTCTCGGCTTACGGTAAACAAACGACAATCTAACATTACTCATTGAATTAATATGTTAATTTTAAAAACAGCTAACAGAGTTACCAGTAATAGCGACATTAATGGATAATCGTTTATCGAAATCGATTCGAATAAATCATTCGGCACTTGGTAAAGTCATTTCCGAAACAGTGAAAATCGATTTATATTTAAATTATATCACGACTATTCAAAGCTGAATAAACGGAATCATTCTTAGAATATTATACATAAAGGGGAATATAATAGGTCCAAGCATGAACGAATAAGTCACTGGACCAGACATATAAGCGGACGTACCTTTATCTGTCTTATTAGTAGCCAGGAAATTTCAGCCTTTGTCGTTTGTTTTTTGCGTCAGTCTCAAGCATTTACTTGTCAACAAACAATCTGCCAAAAATGACTAAATGTTCTGTTAAATGGTGTAAAAACTATAGCGGCGGAAGCAGCACTGTTTCTTTTCACTTGTAAATACATTATTTTATTACATTTATTGTTATTTATCACACAATTTAATAAAATTGTAAAATAAAATGTCATATTCTCCAACTATGTTAAATATAGTCGATATTTCTATGTATTGTTGACATCTGACAACCATCATAAAATCCCTGGATTATACCATTCAGAACAAATGACTAAACTGTCGAGTGAGTCCATTTGACATCGACTAGTGCTTGACAATGTCGAAAAATATATCGATATTTGACGAAATAACTGAACGAATTGTGTTATTTGTACAGTGCAATCTGATGACAATAAATTTATAAAAATATTTTCTAAATCAAATATAAATATAAATGCAAAAATTATAATTAGTATGTACTTAATTTTTTATTTTATTTTATACCACATTTATATACTTTGGAATATTATTCCATTGTAATAATAATAAAGATCATTTTATTTCAACACATAAGTTACACAAAATCAAACAATAATGTTTTAGCACTAAACTTCTGGGTTGGCGATTTGTAATAAAACACTTTACCACTTGCACTAATTATTTTACTTTCACGATCCAACACTCACTTTTTCACAATTTCCAATCACTTTTTCTTTTTCCTAATTTCACAAATGCTTATTTAGAACTGAGCAATATTAGGACAGTGTCACATTTTTATAACTACCCGAGACAATCAAGTGCCAATTAAAATCGTTCAATAACAGAATCAACAAAATTACTTTATTTAATTAAATTAGTTTATATATTTTTTTAATCTTTACAAAATAATATTTATTATATATTAATGGAATATACACCCGATATTCATTCGTTCATTAACATTATTATAGGCCAACAGAATGTTGCCATCAATGCCATCGTATTTATATAAACCAAATTAATAAATAATTATTATTTAACACATTATTACTGCCTCTTTAATTCATTTATATTAATTTATTATAATAAAAACAGATATTTTAAATTAAAAGATGTAAAATTATGATGACTATGCTAACCAATGTCTAAAATGTCATTAATTGGTTCATCGATATATGTATTTTATCGATTACGTTCAAGCACTAGAAATATTGTATTGTGTACCTGTGTGTATAATAATGTAATAAAATCTTTGTGTGCGTTATGCGTCTTTTGGTTGAACGAGTTTTCATACATTTGTATTTTATGTCTCGTCCAGTGGTTTATTCGTTCATGGGTCCAAGTTTTAAATACAAATTGCTGTTATTTTTTGGTATGAGATTTTATGACATAGTAGAATTATTTTCCACTGGTACCTACTGATTTAATTGTAATATATTTCTTTATACAATGTATGTGTAATACAAATAATTATTACAGCGTTAAATATTTCATCCATAGTGCAACTTAGTGGTATCAGGGTATCTGAACATGAATTTAGTATCCGAGAATGCAAATAAAAACCCTTGATAACACACCGACCATTTATTTTATTATATTTGATTCCCCATACAAACTTTCATCCCCATTTTCACCCCCTTAAGGGATGATTTCCAGGATAAAAAGTATCCTCTGTACCCACCATACAAATTCTCCGCTATCCAAAATAAATTTCATAAACACTACAAGTCCAATAAGTTATTTATTGGAATCGCAGCACACGCTGACAGTACATACACTTACACAAAGGTTTCGATAATCAGACCAATGTTTGAACAAATGAGATGCCGAACTGCGGCGCATTGAATCCACCAGCTAATTGTTATTGTTATTTACGGCGGCGCGAATGCTGAATCGAAATAACTGCCATTTGAGGTTTCCGCTGCATTATGTAACGACTAAATTGCCCGAATTTCGATCGTGTACGCTACGGTGCTACGGTACTACGGCTTGTTCGGAAACGGCCTGTTCACGCTACTCTTGGCGCCGGCGCTGACCTATATAGTCGATATGCGCAATAGTTAAATAAACTTAAATACGCTACGTACATATATGATATATGTACATATGTATTCAGCCCTTTTTAACGTCGCACTGCTGGGCACGGGCCACCCTTCAATATGAGGGAGATCAAGCTATAGTCCACCACGCTTTTTTTTTTTTTTAACGTTGGGAAATGCATTTACGCACGAAGTGTGGGACTCACCGGCGAAGCCAGTACTACCCACTAAAACCCAACAAAGCCTTCCCCCGTCTTAATGGGGCGTCGCAGGATCGCTTACGCATTCAACTACGACGCCCCGACGGCAGGTCTGCCGAAGCAGACCACAACAACCATGGGGTTGCTCCACGGTCCACTCTGCTATCAGAGAAGTACCAGGAGCAACCCGCATGGTACACCGCCCTCCGAAGAAGGCCGCCTTCCACCGCCCACCGAAGCGGGCCACCTCCCTGTGCGTTTCTTGGCTTCGCGAGTACACTACTGAGCCCCCCCACCACGACAAGGTGAACGCACGTTGGGGGGGGATAGTCCACCACGCTGGCCGAGTGCGGGTTAGTTACATATATGTTACTTGTCATGAAATACTATTATAAAATATATTAAAATATATAACTATTAAACGTTGAAATATTTGTTTTTATTATATTTTCTATATAAATAATATTATCATCTAAAATTGAAGTTCCTATTATTTTATTCAGCATTAAATTATTAAATTTTTTACTGAGCGTCATGTTCCTAAGAATTCCAGTTCGGGAAGAAACCCCTCAGACCTGAAAAAATCTGGCAAAAGAAACTTAGCGGGACTAAAATTATTTCTTAATACTGTAAATAGTACAACTTATTGACTTGTATACTACTAACCCTTATAACTAAAAATTGTGAAGCATATTACTGATATACGTATCTGTCTCTTTACATGGTCTATGGTTCATTTTAACAAAATCGATAATTTGCCTATCAACTACAATAAAAACCATACAGATATATTTAGAAAATTTTAATCGAATGAAAATATATTTTATTAATATTTGTTTCAAAATATTTATTTAGTTCTATTCTAATGTAATATTTATTTTGCCTCACGGCACGGTTCATATTGGGCCAAAGTAAATAAACAGAAAGTCTCTTTCGGAAAATTATCCACTATATTACATCTATTAGGCGCGTTTTGGATAAACTTTTGTTTGCCATCCATGCGGGCAGCAAATATCTGACCTATTTGAGTTGAAAACCAACTGCGGCACTTTCCGCTTCTTACTCCACTAACATAAAATAGTTAATTATATTCTCAATACTTTTATAAGAAGCGCTGATAGTTGGTGCATTAGTTTAAAAGCACCGCTAAGTTTCCGAATGTTCCAGTTATTTCTTGGCGAAAGTTAAATAAACGTATTTTCAGTGAACTTTCATATTATACTTATTTTTCAATAAAAAATAATTTAGGAAACCCATTATATAAATGTACGAAATGTTGACAATTCTATTTTAATTTTTGGTTCTCGACGTTTGGAATGCTTTACAGCAATCATGGTCACGGGAGAGACTAAGGTTATAGACGTCTCAAACACATACTTGTTCCAGACAGTGCCTACCCACAATTTTGCAAAAATGATTTCAAAAATGAATAATCTAAGAAAGTATTATGTCTATTTTATATTTATACTTCTACACTAGTACCATAAATGATAAGAAGCCTCTAAAATTGATCCGATTCTGAAAATTTCTTCACTAACAAGACACTACATTAGCGCCGAGAGCTAAATTTTATTTCCATAAATTGTCAATAATCATAGTACATTTAATTGAAATAAAAAAAAATGGCCGTGGTAAAAGACAACTAGGACGTCCAGGCGTAGCGACGATAAGATATCCATAAAAAATATAATTATTATTATTCTTAAGATATTAAGATACTTTACACTAAATGAAACTTTGTTATAACAGCATACTTATAAGCAGCTGAGTCTCTACTTAGCACTAACTTAGTATGAAAATTAATGTTATATAAAAGGAGCCACGTTGTTGCTTCTCATTGTAGTTAGTTTAATAAACAGGGCGGCCTGTGACGATGTTAACAAGATTATAAAATTTCTGTAGGACAGCTAAATCAGAACTGTTCCCTCGGAATTATTACGAATTTTATTCATATATAATCATTTACTATATAATGAAGCTTCGCTTATGTACCTTCATTTTTCTGTTTAGTTCACAGCTGATAAATATTGCCCCAAATCATCTCACCAAGTCGTGATTCCAAACGTATAAAGGAACAATTTTTTAATAATATTCAACTTAATAAAATTTGCTAATTAATAAAAAGAATATTTTATATTTGCGATAGTTTGTTTTATTAGAAAAAAATCCAAAGCCACCCGAGCTTTGTCCATCCAAGTAAATATACGTATATTCTTTTGATTAATGTCGGCAAATGCATACCTACATACATAGATACATGTTATAAATATTCAAGTATAGTATACATCTGTGCATATGCACAGTACAGCAGAAGCACAACACAGTACGCAGGTAGTATGTTGTGCATATGCACAGATGCATACTTATAATAATACCACCTGCATACTTATAGATAAGGGAGTCACTGATTAAAGGAGCCAGTACTACCCCCGGAAACCCAACGAAACCACCACTGTCTTAATGGGGCACCGCAAGGTCACTAAAGCACTCACCATGACACGCCAAAGGTCGATCACAACAACCAGGTGGTCGCTCCCATGGTCTACTCTGCTACCAGGGAATACCAGGAGCAACCTACTGCCTCCCAGTGCATCTCTTAGCTTAAAAGCCGGCTAGATTGTCTTTTTCCGGTTCCGGCTGTGTTGACGTAAAGACGTAGTGATATCGAGCTCCGTTCTGTATAATCGCTTAAACCAGTATAACCGCATAAACACTATCACATGCAAGCTACATACGTTAAAATATCAAATACAACGCCCTGAAGTGCAAAATAAAGCAAAAAAAACTGAGTGAAAACTGTGCTATCAAAACGATATTGAATAATCGAGTGGGTACTAAAGATTCAAAGTTAACTGTCAAGTGTCAGTGACGATCACACGACCACAGACAATCGACAGTATTAGTACAGTGTTGCAACATCAGAAAACTGCGTTCACGTAACTACGTTCCTTTCCACGCATAACACCAGCGTATAAAAATGGACAATCTCCAAAAATTATTCGACCAAGTTAAAATTGAAATGTCAAATCAAACAAAGGAAATTATAGCACAACTAGATGAGAAATTAGTACCATTTACACGGGAAATACAAGAATTGAGATCTGAAAACGAGACATTGAAAGAAAAAATATACTACCTTGAAAAACATATAAGAACTAACAATCTAATTCTATACGGAATAAAAGAAAGCGAAAAATCAACAAATACTCTTATGGAAATAGTTAAGAAGAAATTTAAAGATGATTTAAATATTTTAGTGGAAGACAGAGACATAAACACAATATACAGAATCGGTAAAATTGACATGCAAAAAGAAAAGGGAAGGCCGATACTCATATCATTTGTCAACAACTGGAAAAAAAGTAATATTATGAAGAACAAAAACAAATTAAAAAATAATGTTTATGTTTCTGAAGACTATCCGAAGGAAGTCCTTAGCAAGTGGAGAGAACTACTACCAAAACTCGAAGAAGAAAGAAAGAAAGGCAATTATGCAGTAATAAGTTACGATAAATTAATCATTAAAGAGGGAAGGCCAGGTAACGAAAAGCGTAAAAGAGACTCCTCTACCTCACCAAGCGTATCTGAACAGCCCCGCAAACAACAATTGACAATAAAAACAAATAGGCGTAATGCATTTGATTTAATGAGGAATAGAAGCAACTCCCTTCCTACTGATAACGGTTCACCGTCCACGGAACAGAAAGCATAGGATAAAATCATCAGCCGCCGGAACAAAACAACAACCAAACAAGAACTAAACAAAACATTCCCCAAGCCGACTGGTCCTCGTGGGGAATTAGACCACTACCCTCCACCAAACAATAAAAAAAGAGTAGACGAAAAACCAAATCTAAAAGTATGCACATTTAATGTAAGATCCTTATCATCGACAGAAAGATACCTCGAACTAAATTATGCCTTAAAAAATATCAACTGCGATATTTTAGGACTCTCAGAAGTCAGAAGATTGGGATGCAATATCGAAGAACACAAAAATTATATTTTCTGCTATATCGGTCAAACAAAAGGCCTACATGGAGTGGGATTTTTAATTAAAAAAAAGTATAAGAAAAATATAAACAACTTCACAGGAATTTCCGAAAGAGTAGCACTTCTACAGCTAAAATTTGAAAGTTTTTATTTATCAATAATTCAAGCATATGCACCCACAGAAAAATCATCCGAAGGTGAAATCGAACAATTCTACAAAGAAATGGAAACTGCGCATGAACTAGCCGACGAGAAAGTCATAGTAATGGGAGATTTTAATGCAAAAATAGGCTGCTCAAAAATAAATCACTATCCAATCCTAGGTCAATATGGTTTTGGACAACGTAACGAAAGATGCGACCGTCTTATTAACTACGCTTTTCAACACAAGCTGTCTATAATGAACACATTTTTTAAGAAAAAGCTAAATCGTAGATGGACTTGGATTTCACCTGATCAGAAAACCAAAAATGAAATCGACTACATAATGATAAATAATCCCAAGCTAATAATAAACGTGGAAACAATAAGTAATATACAATTTCCTTCTGATCATAGATTATTGAGAGCAACAGTACTTCTAAGCCATCCACCAAAAAGTAGAAAAAACTTTATAACACCACTTAAGATTCCGAAGACGGAAGCGGAAATTGAAGACTACAGAATAAGTCTACAAACAAATCTAGGAACAAAGCAAATGGACTCAATTGATATTCAAACTTATTACAACTTCCTAGAAAAAAGCATAATAGAAAGTTTAAAGTTGAAAAACATAATCAAAGCAGAAGGACATAAAATATTCAGCAAAAACACGATTCAACTAATAAAAAGGCGCACCGAATTAATAAAAACTAAACACAAAACAAAAGATATGAAAATTAAACTTAACAGAATATATAAAGAAACCAACAGATCAATTAGGAAAGACTACAACAACCATCGCCACGAAATTATAACACGAAACATCAGTAATTTTAGAAGTACGAAAAGAGCCTATAAAGAGCTGTCCACACACAAAACATGGATACAAAAACTAGAAAAAAAGCCAGATTCAACGAATTCAAGGAAAGATGTCATACACCATGCAACAAACTTCTATAAGGATTTATACAGGAAAAGAAATAATAATGAAATTGAAATACACACCAGTAATTATAGCGGAACTAACTTCATAAAACCAATCGAAGATTTAGAAGTCTACGAACACATTAAACGGTTAAAAGATGAGAAGAGCCCTGGCCCAGATGGACTATGCAATGAAGCTCTCAAAACAGGTGCACCCATCCTAATCCATCATCTGACAAGATTATTCAACATGGTAATGGACACAGAAACTGTACCTGAACAATGGCGCACATCTGACATAATTCTGCTCTTCAAAAAAGGAAATCCCTTAGACGTAGGAAATTATAGACCCATAAGTCTGCTATCAAGCATGTACAAACTGTTTTCATCTATACTTCTAACGAGAATAACACAAGATATTGATAAAATGCAACCAAAAGAGCAAGCAGGGTTCAGATCAGGCTTTAGCACAATGGACCACATACAGACGTTAGAACAAATTATAGAAAAGCACCGGGAATTTAACAGACCTCTGTATGTGGCCTTCATAGACTACAAAGCCTTCGACAGCATTAGCCATTGCTCAATTTGGAATGCACTGCAATGCTCAGATGTTCACCAAAAATACATCAATATCTTAAAACATATTTATTCCAATAGTACAAGCACAATAAAACTAGAAAATAGAGGAGATAAAATAAAAATAGAAAGAGGGGTCAGACAGGGAGATCCTTTGTCGCCAAAGCTTTTCATCGCAGTACTCGAATACATATTCAGGAAGTTAGACTGGTCAAACAAAGGATTGCTAGTGAATGGGAACTACCTAAACCATTTAAGATTCGCTGATGACATAGCTATAATTGCTGAAACTCCAAGGGATATTGAGAAAATGATGACAACACTCGATGTTGAAAGCTCCAAAATTGGTCTAGAAATGAACTTAAATAAAACTAAGATAATGACTAACAGCCATAAACGACCTATTTCAATCAAAGGAAACAACATAGAATATGTCCATGATTATATATATTTGGGAAAACAAGTTTCATTTAACAAGTCTAATAACGAAGAGGAAATAACTAGGAGAATTAATGCAACGTGGAAAAAATTTTGGTTACAGAGAGAAATTCTAAAAGGAAATTATGGATTACATCTGAAAAAAATTGTGTTTGATACATGTCTCTTACCATGCTTACTATATGGATGTCAAACTTGGGTATACACAAATAAAGTAAAACAGAAAATCAAATGCACTCAAACAGCAATGGAAAGGAGCATGTTGAAGATTAGGAAAGTACACAAAGTGAAGAACGAAAGTATCAGACAAAAAACGAAAATTACTGACGCTCTAAAGCACGCATTAACACTAAAATGGAAATGGGCCGGACACATCTCACGATACACGGACAAAAGATGGACTATAGAGACCACACGATGGAAAGGCCCAGGGGGGAAAAGGAGCATTGGTAGACCAAGAAGAAGGTGGGCTGATGATATTATACAAGTAACAGGGAACAACTGGTTAGACTTAAGCAAGGCAAAGGAAACATGGAAGAAGTTGGAGGAGGCCTTTACCCAAAAAGGGGTCCATATTTCAAATTAGATATATAATTTCAAAGAAGACTAAACATACTAACATAATATGTATAATAATAATTAAGTAAATTTACTAACAACTTACTAACTACGTTTGATTTGTATCTTGGAAATATGGAATAAATGGCTTTATTATTATTATAGATTGTCGGACATTAATTAACCTTCTGACTACGACAAGGTGAACACACATCGGGGAAAAATATACTTATCCTATTGATACCCATGTAACAATAGTATTATATAGATTCGTATTGGTGATAGAAATTTCAAAATCGAATCATTAAGTAGGGAAATAAACCTATATTTTAATAATTAAATTAAGACAATTATGATTATTTTCCTTCAAATGTTATGTTTTTAATTAAGAAGTCGGCCAGGTATCTTATTATGATGGTAAGTCCATCCAGTAAACATTCTATACATATGAAAGTACTAGCAGAACCCGCGGCTTCGCTTGCGCTAAAACTACAAAAAACCCCTAAAAAGGTAGTTTCATACAAACAAACTTTCATCCCCCATTTTACCTTATAGGATGAATTTCAAAAAATGCTTAAACACATATTTATTAAATTTTATTGAAGAGCATTAATACCAACTTTCAAGTAATTCTGATCATAAATATTTTTTTTGGATTGATTATAATGTGTTTTCCTGTGGGAATAGATAATCTCCCGAGGTAAAAAGTATGTCTATGTCACTCTCCAGCCCTCCAACTATCTCCACACAAAAAAATCACGCCAATCCGTCACTCCGTTTCGACGTGAAATAAGGACAGACAAACAAACAAACAAACAAACAAACAAACAAACAAACAAACAAAAAAAACAAACAAACAACAAACAAACAAACAAACAAACAAACAAACAAACAAACAAACAAACAAACAAACAAACAAACAAACAAACAAACAAACAAACAAACAAACAAACAAACAAACAAACAAACAAACAAACAAACAAACAAACAAACAAACAAACAAACAAACAAACAAACAAACAAACAAACAAACAAACAAACAAACAAACAAACAAACAAACAAACAAACAAACAAACAAACAAACAAACAAACAAACAAACAAACAAACAAACAAACAAACAAACAAACAAACAAACAAACAAACAAACAAACAAACAAACAAACAAACAAACAAACACACTTTCACATTTATAATATTAGTATGGATATACACGGGATGCATGTAAATATTACAATTAATTAAAAAAGTTAACATTAATAAAAACATCCGAAATAGCTTTGTATGAAATTGGATTCCAGTAAATCATATTCAGAATAATTTCATATCAAAACATCCGCAACGTCATTAAACACTGAAACCGGACTTTAGCCTGACATTCAGATTAATTTGCTACATTTTAAAAACACTTCGCGATCGAGTTACATATTATGTAATTAATTTTTATCCAATGTTTTTTTTTTGGTGTATTTCTATTGTGAAACGCACTGTTGAGATGGTGGAGCTGTATTAACGTAATAACTGCCTAGGTGGTCTAGTGGCTAGGATGTACGGTTGCAGATCTGAAGGCCTTGGGTTCGAGTCCCAGGTCGAGCCGAGTTCAGTTATTGAATCGTTCTGTTAAGGAATTCTTAGTGACAGCCCAGAGTTGGGAAGTTGGCGGTGATTAACTCTCGTGCCTTAGAGAGCACGTAAAGCGTCCTGCGGCTGATCTCTCAACGGTCGTGTCGAATAGTCATCCCATCGAAATTTGATAATGAAAGGAATAGAGAGTGCACTGGTGTCTGTGCGTACATTTGCGCACTATAATATCTCCTGCGCAGTTACTGGCCACCGTGGTCGAAATCTGTCAGGAGGGCATTGTATATATCATGGTCGCGGGAGAGATTGATTTCTGTTAAGCATTCGAAACGTCGCGTCGAGAACTAAAAGTCAAAATAAATCCGCGAAAAAATTCGAAAAGTTAGTTTTATTTAAAACTATCATTTTCCGCGGCACCGCCCGCGTTCAGTCCAGTGATTTTGCATTAATGCGGTAACAGACAGACAGATAAAAATTCTAAAAACTATAGATTCGGCTTAGTTACAACTTTATTATATGTATAGATGTCAAATATTCGCGTAAATCTAAGAAAGTATTAAGTAAAATATATCATACCAATTAATTTGGAACCCAAAAATAATTAAAATATTAATTTATACCATGTAAAAGCGTGTGCTTGCAACAATAATAAATCAAGCATAATATTTGTCCGATTTGCATAAAGGTAGGTTTTATACACCGCTCTCGTAATTTAATATGAATGTTGGTTAATCATTTCATAATACTCGCGCGGCTATTAAAAATTATTTATATAGAGTCGTTTTGTTAAATATGAATCTAGCAAATGAAAGAGCTGTGTCATATTGTTACTCTTATGTGTATAACGTATATAAATTGTTTTAAAGTCAGTCTGTATAATAATTTCCCATTATTGTATAATAATGACACTACGTGGGATATTACTCGTATAACGCGTGAATTCGTAAGTGGCAAAATACCTTATTTCCGACGTTTCCACTGAGTTGCACCAGCCGTGGTCACGGGCAGACTGGAAAAAAAAAGTTAAACTTCCCATCATACAAAAACAAAATAAAAATAAAAAATTAAGGTAAAGATTTGATATTTTCTTCATCTCCATGATTTACGTAAAAGATGCGAATTAGTATATAGGTACAAATAATTTAAAGGTATAATATCGCCTTATATGGTACCTTGAATAACTTGGGTAGGTACTGAAAATATTTTTCTTATTTTATATAATACTAGCATTGCCCGCGGCTTCGCCCGCGTTCAGATGGCAAAAAACCCAATTGTTAGGTTTTACATATTAGTATACTCTTACATTGCAGTTTTTGTATTTTTTCTCAGAAATGAAACTTTTCCCGCGGTAAAAAGTATCCTTTATGTTGACCCGGATAACTGGCTATCACCATACCAAATTTCGTCAAAATCCCTCTAGTGGTTTTTCCGTGATGCGGTAACAGATAGACAGACAGACAAAAATTCTAAGAACTATAGATTCGGCCTCTGTATCCATAATAATGTTTATTTCAATAAGATTTTCCAAAAAATATTTAATGTACAGATTCGGCTTAGTTACAATTTTATTATATGTAGAGATTTGAACACGTTCAAAATACTTGTGGCAAATTTGCGTAATAAAGTGCTACAGCAAACGCAAAGCGCAGTGCGAGGACTTATGCTAATTTCGAACAAACATTTATATATATTATTCCGGTCTGTTATATACCAAGTAATAAATAATAAATGAATTTTCAAATTATTTATTCACTTCGTCGTGTTTGCTAAAGTAATGTTCTCGTTAATTGAGTTTGAGTGAATTTTAATAACGAAATTTTAACGTTTCCAAATTTTCGGCGATCAAATGACTCTTTCGATCCGGTTTTATGTTTTGAATTAGTTTGAAAATATTTCGCGCTGAAAATTAATTGCTAACAAGATCCAGTACCAAAACTTTTGACGTTTTGTGTAATTTTATCCGTCGTCATTATAAGAACGAGATTTCTAGTTCTAGCTGTACGGCGTTGCTTCGTAAATCTAGTTGAGTCGGCGACTTCCTTTGCCTTGCCTATTGGAATTTAGAACATAATCGTAAGTTAATAAAGGCTTCGATATAATATTATAATATTTCTATTTTCATAATATTTACTTATTAATACATAATACTAAAAATAGGATTCATATCAATATTAAAAATTCGACCAAATATTATCTACCGGTTATTAAGAGCAATATAAAAAACAATTATCATTTCAATTTATATTACAAACTTATTACAATCAATCTACTTTACACACCTACTTTAGATGTACAATTTGTATGTTTAAAAAATCAAGCAATTTAAAAGCAGATTTAATATATCTCCAAACACATGTACGTCCATAAGAAATTAGATTCTTTGTGTTACCCGAATTACTTTCACGTAGACTTAAGACCGAAGACAAATATTTAGGCGAACAAATTCTTATTCGTAGCCAATATTGTCAAGTAGAGTTTATAAGTTAAATCGAGCAGTGTTGTGAAGCTTAGCAATGAGACGCTTCGTCTTTCTGTCACGTACTTTATAAATTTGATCTAGTCAAGAGAAACTGTATTTTGTTTATCGTTTCTTTTGTTATAAGGTCTATATTGTAGTCGAATAAAATAAGGATCATTCTTCTTAAGCAATCTACATAAACGACGCTTATAAATATTAAATCTATTTAAATAGCACCATTGTTTTATTAAATAAGTTTTAGTTTTACAAAATGAATAGAATTTACTGAATAATTATAAAGATAAATCAAACTAGCGGCTCACCCTCGCTTCGCTCGGGTTCGCCTCTAGAAAAACACTAATAGAGATCTATTAGTTTCCACGGGAACCGTTCATTTTTCCGGGATGAAAAGTAACCTGTTGTTTGACCGGCAATATAAGGTATCAGCATGTCAAATTTTACTAAATTAGGTGCATAAGTTGTTATGTACTAAGCTATATAAGTTATTATAGTCTTTTAGCAATCCCACGGGAACTATTTAATTTTCCGAGATAAAAAATATCTAAGATGTTACCCGGGGATATAAGGTACCACCATGCAAAATTTCATTTAAATCGGTCTAATAGATTCGGAGATTAGCCCGTACAAACAGACAGACAGAGAAACAAAATATTTTAAAAAATCTGGATTTGTTTTATTTTTCTTACATACCCCTGACTCGGTTTTAGCATTTTTTTGCTATGTATAGACATTCGACCTCTACAGTTTTATTATAGTATAGATATTATATTAGAAAATTTATGTTTTAATGAAATATATAGCTATTTATAACTCAATAACGTCGTTTTGTCTATATCATCTAAAACCAATTATTTACACGGTAGATATGAGTATTATGGTTCACATATCCACATTTTTTCTCTATTCTATCTCTCGTAGCTTCTTACCTTGGAACTAGATGGTGCTGTGTGTTAATGTCCCAATATATTTATTAGTTTATCACATAGTCGGAAGGCTTACACACAACTAGAAATAAAGTTACCAACTTAACAATTCTGGGTTATCACTGAGAATTCCACAATAACTTTTTTTAGACCTAACGCAAGACTTGAACCTAGACCCTCGTGATCGTAGCCGCGTATATATATTAACCATTTGACTAGCGTGACTTTAGCCATTACAGCATATTACATATTTTCATTCACATTATATATTTTGATTAAATAATCTTGAATTTCAAATTGGAGATAGGTACTACGGAAGTGTTCCGTGTTAGTCGGAGCGGAAAATTGTATCGCTAGAACTCGACTAATCCTGTAAATCTCGTATTAGCACTTACTGCCCTTAATGCGCACTATAATTAATTTCCATTCGAACATTATGTTCGCTAATAGCGATGTGCGGTTAACTTATTACATACTATCTCTTAACTGTGGCTTAACCTGCACTTTATAGATGTAACGATGTATATATCTATCAATTGTCGGTGTATGAAGTACTAGTAAATAAATATAAGCATATAAAAATCATATGAATTACACACACGCATACATACAGTTTAATTTATCTATTTAAAAAAATGAATGTTCATATTATGTTTGTCTATATATTTCTAAGCCATTGATCCGTTTGTGATGAAACTCTGGTGGGTTATTTTGTATACGCAACGGTTCTCGGCGTAAAAAAAAAATTTTTTTTTTTTTGGACGTTTGTCTTATAAGTGTTCCTAGACCATACAGAATAAGAGACACAACCGAGCGAAGCGAGAGTAAGTCGTTAGTTTATTTATAAGAATGGTAGCGTATATGTATTATAATGACATTTAATTATTATTCGCGTAATTATTCTAAATCTATAATAGCGACTCGCCATCGCTTCGCTCGGGTTGGTCCCTAGGTAAGTTTTAATTGTTTTAAGCGGAACCCTAATTCTTTTACTAAAATAAAAGTAGCGTATGTTACCGGTTATAACATCGGCTTTCTGCCTATGAAAATCCCGTTAAAATCATTCTAGCCGTTTTGGAGATTAGCCAGAACAAACAGGCAAAAATTTTAAAAGTTGTGTTTTTCTTATAAGTACCATATACTCGTATAATTTCATATACATTTAGTGAAAAGATGTTATTTTGATATTACAACCCGATATTTCAATTTTATTTATCTGTATAGACTATAGAGTATCATTAAATGAGAAACTCATGATATAAAATGCAATATATGTCTCTACTATAATATGTAATTTCATTGGCTGCCTGCAAGCGACGTAGCTCTGCGGGAGCTTCGCTACACAACCCACACTTAAAGGAGCAATACTGAAAAATGACAGTGTCATGCGACCGCACACTTATACTTCCCGTCTCTACTGGCTTCAGTACACTCAATTTTTACAATATTTTGAATTTTATATGAATATATACACTATGCATGTTAGTATGTCCAATTTAAACTACTTTATGGATAAAGAAAGTAACTAAAAATTTTATACACATGTGTATACATATAATAAAATTCTAACTAAGTCGAATCTGTACATTAAATATTTTTTGGAAAATCTATATGAAATAGACATTATTATCGATACAGAGTCCGAATCTATAGCTTTTAGAATTTTTGTCTGTCTGTTTGTCTGTCTGTCTGTTTGTCTGTCTGTCTGTTTGCCTGTCGTTACCGCATCACAGAAAAACTACTGGAGGGATTTTGATGAAATTTGGTATGGTCATAACTGGTTATCCGGGTCAACATATAGGATACTTGTTACTGCCGGAAAATGTCTCATTTCTGAGAAAACAAACTCAAAAACTGGTTAGAATAAAACCACGATGATACTATACATATTTTAGCAAGGTAACTTAGTAAATAAGACAAAAACTATTGAAAATAGCTTATCTTGAAAAAAAAATAACAATAGCGCTATTTTATTTGGCTTTTGGTGAACTGAACGCGGGCGGAGCCGCGGGCAATGCAAGTATATAAATAAAATAAATATAATAAAAATAGCCTTTATTAACTTCTTTCGTTAACATTTTTCTTTCTTTTGAATACAACTACTTATACAAATCTTTGGGACTTTCTATATGTGTATTTGTAAATGTGTTTACTCATCTATATAAATCTATACTATCTATATATCTACATAACTATATGTGTACTAACTTTTGTAAATCTAAATTTCTCTAAAGGTGTATGTATGCATAAAATAATAATTAGTATATGTTAGTAGTAGTCGCCTCTGCAGCGTAGGCCTCTTTTAAACCTTTCCAAACATATCTTTCCCGAGCCTTTTGAATCCAGTCATTACCACACCTGTGTCTGTATTTGTCTCTCCATCTTTTACTAGGTCTCACTATTCTCCTTTTCCTGTCCCTTGGTATCCACTTGTTTATAGATACTCTATACTAATTACGTTTTACTAAAAAGTTACACCAGTCTCAAAATCATTTCATTATCCCAACATTGGGGATGAAATTTTTGACCTTATGAATCGTACCCTTATGCTATTTATTAAAAGAGAATTATGAAAAACGATTCGAATTGAATTAAACACCAACGTTTTTGAAGTCGGTAAAAAATTAATTGCTATATACTTAATCACATAAAATAATACTATTTTCCATCCTTAGACAATTTAAAAAAAAACACAGACAAAAACCTATTCCTTTATTAGTGTAAATGGCAATACGAGTATATATTTTGGGAACCAGCCAAAAATTTAATCAAGTGTGCTGGTATTAGGGTTGTAGTGTTATGTGATTACTTAATTTCTCGGCCAATGGACGGGATCCTCATAAAGATAACGTTAAAACTAGTTGACTCGTTTTCATTTACAAATTACTTCACATGGGCTCTAATATATATTTACAGATATGTTTATAAAATGTTATATTACTTTAATATTAAAGAACTTTATAGAAGTCTTTAAAACTATAACACAATGAGCGAAAAGCTTTAGACCGCAGATTATTTCCTATAGAACAATAAAAATAGAAAAGCCACATCTAAAAACTCCTCCGTCTTATGACTATACTTACTGTACTTAAGACTGGCCTGTCGAGACAGACCACAACAACCATGGGATTGCTCCCGCGGTACACTGTTATCACTTATCAAAGAAGTACCAGGAGCAACCCACGTAGTTCACCGTCGACCGAAGTGGGCCACCTGGCTGGATTGCCGGACGCTAATAAGCCTTCTCACCGTGACAAGGTGAACAAACATGGGGGCTGGGACGTAACTCTTACCCTTGGTTAGATATAACAAAAATCAACCTATAAAAGTCCTGTTAAAATCAGAGAAAAAACTCAACCGTTCAAGGAATATATTTTTATTAAGGGTTACCATTTTGCAATCAAATGCTTCAATTTTATTCATGAATACAACACATAACAAAAGTTAAAAAATAATTAATGTGCGTAAATAAAATGTAAAATATAATTAATATGTTTCTGTTTTATTTTTATCGAATTTTAATCGCAGACGAGACTAGAGTTGCCTTTACGTAAAGCCCTGCTACTAATTACTATGACCGTAATATTGATCACTACTTTTATTAATTTATTCCTATTATAATTGACACAAAAATAGATTCTTTCTGCCTCTTTAGATAAATCGACTTTAACAAGCGATATAACGACTCTTTCTCATAAATTAAAAAAGTATATTCTATCTTTGATAATTATTAAAGAGAAAATACTATTTATTCATTTAAATAATTTTAAAAACAAAGCATATAAAAATGTATCGTATTTCGCCATTTTTAACTTCCCACTGCTAGGCATGGGCCTCCCTTCAATGCATGGGGGACCAGGCAATAGTTCACCACGCTGGCCAAGTGCGGGTTGGCACACTTCATATCTTTCGAAAAATTCGAAACTTGCTATGTGCTCTCAGACATGCAGGTTTCCTCAAGATATTTTCCTTCGCCATAAGATAAGTTTTAATCATGTTGGAAATGATTCGCACATGAAAATATTAAAGGTGCAATACCCGGTATTTGAACTCGCTTCACTCGGTTTCCCAAACGGGAGAGTTATCGCTGAGCTACACTACCTATAAAAATATAGTTATCTATATTTGTTAAATAACTTAAGCCATTATTAAAATACAATCACAATGAAAACCATGGCTCCTATAACGTTTAATAAAAGTCGTGGCGGGTGACGTACTAACAAGATTATGGCATTTGTGTAAGACGTTATCCCAACTTAACCCACCGGGGTATTATAAAATCAACCTCCGCACGTTTAATTAAATAGCTGGTACAATGAATACAAGGTACAATGTTTGTATTATGTCTCACCATAGCTATTTATTAGACAATGACTTGTTATTAGTACAAACCCTCGTTGAATTATATTGGTTGATTGTTACATTATCTATACATATAATAAAATTGTAACTAAGCCGAATCTGTACATTAATATATTTTTTTTTTTTGGAAATTCTTATTATGCGATAATATAATATTTAATAGATTTAATGAGATATTTTCCCGTAGTAAAAGTATCCTATGCCTATGTTGACCCTGATAACCAGCTATCACCATACCAAATTTCATCAAAATCTCTCCAGTGGTTTTTCTGTGATGTGGTAACAGACAGACAGACAAAAATTCTAAAAAGTACAGATTTGGCCTCTGTATCGATAACAATGATAAAGATTTTCCAAAAAAATATTTAATGTACAGATTCGGCTTAGTTACAATTTTATTATATGTATAGATTATTTCTTGAAAATTATAAGAAACCAACCTTGAAACTTTTTCATTAAAAAAGGAATTAAGAAAATCCGTCCACAATGGGTGAAGATGCGTAACATAAACACAAAAAGGTATAACCGAATTGAGTTAATCCTCCCTTTTGAAATCGATCAAAAGTAATTAAAGGCCTAAGCCTTATAAAAGTCAAGAGAATGTAAAAGTTTTTTTGTAAAAATAGGCATTTACCTATGAAGTTCCCGTTTTACAACACTGGCCATTTGACACGTAATTCTTTTTGATAATCGTAAGCAGGCATCATGTTGGTTAGACCCTGGTTCAGCACCTAGGCAATGCCTCAAACAAAAACCCCTAAAATATCATGGTCACTGTTTGGTGGTCTAGTGCCGGTATAATTCATCACAGCTTCTTACCAAATGGCACCAGCATTACTGTGTATGTGTACTGTGAGGAACTGGACACAATGATGAAGGTGCTCGCAAATCTTCAACCAGCCTTGGTTAATCGCTCATCCCCGTTGCTCCTACACGATAACGCTCAACCTCATACGGCACAACAGACGGTCTCTAAGCTACAAGAGCTAGGGTTGGAAGTTTTACATCATCTTATTTGCCAGACCTTGCGCCGACAGACTTCTACTTTTTCCAAAATTTGGACAACTACTTGGCAGAAAAAATCGATACCCGAGAGGCAGTACAAAATGCCTTTGAAAAGTTTGTTGGCTTCCGTACACCTGGCTTCTTCAAGCAGGGAATTGAAAAATTACCACTGCGCTGGCAGAAATGCATCGATAGCATGGGTGCATATTTTGATTAATAGAAATAAAAAATATTTATGACTTGAACTTTCTGTTTATTAAACGGCAATTTCTTAGGTAAAGATCTAATATCATTATTCAAAGTACCTAGTTAGAACCCATTTATAAGAGAAACATTCTCATTTCAAACAGGCATCAGATACGGTTAATTCGATTCTGTTCGGGCTTAAAACATTTTTGCGGTACATCTGATGAAACATTTACTGTCGCATAAATATATTTGATACCCGCGATGTAGCCGAAGCGCGAAAATTATGCAAAATTTTATAGATTTGTGGATACATTTCGGAATTCATTAAGCATTTGTTGCAGCTTTACGAAACATGTAATAATTATTATCGAAAAATAAACATCGAATCTCTAATAAAAATTAACCTATTAATCCCTCCACGACCGCGGACACGCCGGCGTATCAGTTAGCAATAGATTTCTTAGAAATTTAATTAGTTTCTTAGAAATTTACTTGGGGGTGTTAATGGTTTAATCAATAAAACTAACAACATGAAGATTTTTCTGTGTAAAACTTTCGGTTTCCTTCTCTGCCCTCTATCTCAGAAACGGTTGAGCGTATGAACATTTTTTAAAGGCAAATTTTATGTAAAAATTTTATGCTATACAATTTTTATACTGTAGAGAGCTATAGAAACCGAAATAATCGCGATAAACTGATTTTTGTAACCTTTGGCCTTGAATAACTTACGGACTTTATGAGACTTTTGAGACAAGTTTAAGAACACCAAAATGAAGCTGTATACAAGTTTACAGCTTATTATCTTTCATTCCGAGGTTGACCCCTTATTTTTGCTTAATTGACTGGACTATTAGTCAATCTTGAAATAAAGTTAGATATTACTACTAGGCGCACATTATATTTAAAGGAAAATTTTAGTAACAATTTAGTTATATGCGTGTTACGGTGAGTACGAAGTTAGTAAATTCCTTTAGAAGCATTAAACTTATGATGGATGTCTTCCCAACGCGTAATGACTTGGGCTCTTTAGTCGACTTAACTTGTTTATACCTACGGTACCCATTACTATTGGTATGTGATAAATCTCAGGTATTATCATTAGATTAAAGTTAAGTAAATAATTAGATTTTAGGCTTATAATAGTAAAACCAAAAAAAAAACTTTTTAACAAAAAATAAAACTTGACTTCCAGGCCCTAAAATGTAAAAAATAACTAAGCGGGGGTTTTCATTTAGAATAGATACCTAATCAGATATTTTCGAAGTCGGTGCCAGTCGTCGCATAGGAAATCTAATATGTTTTGATACGTAAAATACATATTTACCTATTGATATTCATTTCTTAAAATATTGTCCGCTGGCACCGACTTCAAAAATAATCTGACTAGGTATCTATTCTAAGTGAAAACCCCCGTTTAGTTATTTTTTAGATTTTAGTGCCTGGAAGTCGGTTTTATTTTTTGTTAAAAAGTTTTTATTTTTAAATTTTTAGTGTAGACGTAATAACGCTCGACCGATTTCGATAAAATTTATATGGGACCACCTGGGAAGTATACCCTTTCAAACAAAACAAAAAAATTCCAAATCGGTTCAGGCGTCTTCGAGTAATCGGTGAACATACATAAAAAAAAAAGATTCCGACGAATTGATAACCTCCTCGTTTTTGGAAGTCGGTTAATGACAAGTGAATATGAGAGAAAATAGCTCTCAACTCCTATCGCTGTCATAATTATTGGTACCAAAAAGTACCAGACGCTTTGTTACAAAAAAATGTTTAGTAAATATTTCTAAGTAAGTTCTATTTAATCCACAACTATATAAAGTATTACATGTGAGCTGAAACTATGTCAAATCTTAAAATTCATTCGATCGATTAAAACAAAACCTATGTTTTAAAGGAGATTATTGTCCGTAAAGTAAAAGAATCTCTTTAAATACTATTGACGAGAAATGCGTATCTGACGAAAATGAAAAACTAAATAGCCGGTTTCCTTTGATGGCGGAACTAAAACGTTTCATAGTAATGGATAAAATTAAATAGAACCGTGTGCCAGCGTCGCCGCACGCGTGCAATTGAGTTAACATCCCCGTGCAAACCACAGCTTTATAAATAGCAACACAAGGAAGGGACAGCAGAGAAAAGCTCAAACTATACCTTATAAACTACTATTTCGATGAAAATATTATAATAAATCATATTTTTATTTAATTTAGGCAAAAAATTACAACATAAATGGCTCTATTCAAATTTGTTCCTTCGTTATCGGACCTTTCGCGTGAAAGAAAGTTAACAGATAAGAAATCTGAAAACTAATATAATTTCTATTACAACCAAAATTTATTTAGAATAAAAGTTTAAAATTTGACCACGTTACAATTTTATTATGCGAACGAAAACGGTTATATAAAACGATTTTATCTGCGCACGTAAAGCGAAATACGGACCGCGACTATTTTTGGGATAAATATTAAACATGAATTCAGCTTGAATATGCTAAAACAGTACGATTCATGTGTCTAGCAGCAATAATTATAATATAAATTATAAGTATAATAGCGATTCCATATATTTTGAAATTAAAATGTACCTAATACTTTCAAAAATTAACATTCCATAATACTTATACAGGGAAAAAACGACGGAATGAAATATATTATAAATATCTATGACATAACGATGAAGTTTGTCATTTCAACACAATTTTGATTTCTGTTCTTCAACTATTTTAGAATAACATGTTTATTGTTTATATGCCCTCTGAAGTTATGAAGATATTCAACTGAAATGTAAATAGGTTTTATATAATGTAGAAAACCAGACAAATTATTTTCGCATTGTCATTTAAAGATTTGTTGCGCAATTTGGCTTTTAGTGCCTCACATTTTGTGCATGCATCGACTAAAGGTCGACCAAAAGACAAATTAAAATTAGTTTTAAAGTACTGCCAGTAGAACTGATACTTAACATGCAGCTTAGGATATTTCTGTGTGAAGAGTCGGTGCATTTCTCTAACTGATAGGTCAGCTGATATGCTTATTACGCAGTAGTTGTGTATCTGTTTATTCTATTCTAAAATAAAAAATAAAAAAACAAAATGTTTTTTGTTTATCTAATAGTTTCGAGTGTCAAAATTATTATTAGGCAAATAGGTCGCGTTACTCGTTATATAATTGTGGATAGTAATATATACAAAAGTAAACAAATTCATATTTGTCTCAAAATACTGAAAGTAAAGTGATGGACTACAATGAATTAAATATGTTATTGTGCAAACTGCGGAGAAATAATCAAACGTATTCCCATGAACGTACTTCAGTTTCAATACTTAATAACTAAATTAAATAAAAAAATAAAAAAAATCCGACATGTAATTCGCCATTTTGTGGTGGCGGCCATCTTAGATTTGAAATTTATCATTTTCAAATCAAGTGTATAGTATTCTACTAGTCAAGCTCTTTCAAATGATACCTATATTGAGGGAGTTGTGAAAAAATATGTAATCCGCTATTTTGTGGCGGCGGCCATCTCGGACCGATTTTCATCATACATAGCTAAGAACACTCCCGACTAATTTACCTTTCAAACAAAAAAAAAACAAAATCAAAATCGGTTCATCCGTTCAGGAGCTACGATGCCACACACAGACACAAACACAGACACGTCAAACTTATAACACCTCATCTTTTTTGCGTCGGGGGTTAAAAAATGCATTCATAATAAACTAACTGCCTAACTTACACTTTGTATTGGAACTTATGCACTCCCAACGATCGTAGCGATCACGATTTTGAGCCATCGGGTATGTAGATAGCCATTCACAAATCCATAATAAATAAACTAAAAAATGCAAAAAGAACTTGAACAATCTCACTTATAGTTTTAGACACTAACACGATCAAACAAACAAAATGGAATCTACTACACTTATTATAAATAACAATCCCCCTAACTGATGTCGACCACGGCGGCCAATATCAGTAAGACCAGCCACCTGCGCAGGAGATATTGCAGTGCATAGGCATGCGCGCAGGTACAAGTTCACGTTCTTTTCCTTTCCCTCAAACCCAGAGAGACGCCAATTCGAAAAGACCGGCAAAAATCAGACGCAGGACCTACGGTTTTATGTGTTCACCGAGGCACGGTGACGTAACACTGCCAACTTACCAACTTCGAGCTAATACTGAGAATTACTTGACGGAAAATCTTAATAACTGAACTCACTTGGCTTGACCTGGAGGTCGAACCCAGGATCTGCAGCCATATTATATGCTATTTACTAGACCACGGAGATAAGTAAAATTACGCTTTATACTATTACTTTAAGATTATTTGATTTGATGAAAAATTTTATGGTCAATAAAATGAGCGCGTACAGCCTGAACAAAAATAATAATGAGAAAAAAGGCGCATTCTTTTACGCAGTTGTAACTGATCAACTAATCAAGCGAACTTAAGGAGTCAAGTCCTTTCTGTTTAGCTCACAAAAACGATCTGGATATGGATTTTCAAAATTAACATGATGCTCATTATGCAAGCATATGATCTCTACAAGTTTCGAACCTGCGATTTTGGCCAAATAAGCAATGTCCGGCAAATAGAACCCACTCTACGTCGGCAATTCTCTGATTTTCAATAATATAACACTTTTAGCAAATAACGCTGAATAGACTCTATTTCGCGACAAATATCTCGTACGTAGTTTGGCATGAACGTAGTGGCGTAATTCGTTCATAAATTAAGAAGAGCCTACTCGTTTCCGCTATCTTTATGAGGGTCCCTGCCCACTTGGCGTAGAATTAAGTAATCACATGTTGTACATTGCTACAGCTGGTCTAATCAAAATTGCTTACTTGATAAGGTTCTTGGCACTGCTCACATTATGGAATATGATTTTTTTGTGTAATTTCATAATAACTGTTAAGATTAGTCGAGATAACGTAGCGCTTTAAATCGCTACGTTGTAACATAACATACTGATAAGGTTTATAGATTTCTAAGGTTTGTAAGTTTTGCTTAATTAAATTATCTACAAAATATTTAATAATTATTATAATATACAAAAAAGAAGATAGAATCCCATTTCATATTTGACGTAATCGATCACCGATTTTATGGTTGTTTTGGATTTCTTATATTTGTATTATTTTTAAATAAAAAAAAATGATATCAAAAATGTGGTCCTGTGGTTTTACAGTGAACAAAAAAAGGCCTAAAACACACTACTTCTTTAATCTTCTAGATTGGGTTAACAGAAAAATCGGCAGTGGAAGTCTGACATGCGCATTAGCAGGTTATATCTACCACACAATTTATTCGTGTTACGTATTTACCAATAAAACATATTTTACACTGAAGAGTGATTGAAATAGTATTAACATTTTTCCGATAGAATAAATACAAATTAACTTTAAAATAGCAACTCTATACAGTTTCCTAACTAAGGAAGATATAGTAAAAATACTGTTACTTTTTGGATTTTTTTTCAATACCTACTTGAATGAATTACTCTTTATTGTACACCCAAAAAAAGAAAATATACAAAATATAGAAGGAGGTACAAGAGGCGGCCTTATCGCTAAAAGAGCGATTTCTTCCAGGCAATCTTTAGGTGTAGGAAATAGTACTAAGGTAACAAATAAAGAGACAGTAGAAAAAGTTTATATTTATACATATACGTATCATACAAACATAATATATACAAAATAAATACAAGTAAAATATATTTTAAATAAAAAGTTATCTTTTCGGATTTTTTCGCGGATTTATTTGGATTTTTGGTTTGGGGAACCAAAAAATCCGAAAAGATAGTTTTATTTAAAATGTCAAATATTCACGTAAATCTAAGAAAGTACAAGTAAAATATAATTAACCAATACCTAAATACTATAACTACACACAAATACTATACCTACATTATACCTACCTACCTACTTGTTTTTCAATAAAGTGTTACGCGCCGCTAGTTAAGTCGAAGGCATCAAGCGCCTTTGTACGAACTCTGTGGTGTTGGTCTACACAGGCACCAGGCAGGCTGGAAAAGTATGATAATATATTTTTGACATTGGCGCGGGTCGTATGATTTTCTTTTGTGTGTATAAACTTTATTATGTACAGACAATATAACGATTAAGTCAGGAAAAGTGTTTTATTGTTTTACAAAAGGCTAATTATTCGCTAATTAGTCCCTCAGTTAATTACTAAACACGTTGTTATATTCAGAAATATGTTGCCATGTTGGTTATAATATTAAAAATAGCCCATTGAAACTAATCGATGTCTATAATCCATAGATATTTAAGATTCAACAGATACGTGTATACTTCACTAGTGTAAAGTAAAATATGTATTAGGTACACACATATGTATGTATGTACGAGTACATGCAACCACTTATTTCTCTACCATTTTACAACTGTACGGAGCTAGGGTGGAGCGAAAGTAATTTTATGAACACAATAAAAACTTCCAAGAGGTTTTACTAATTTTTAAGGTATCAAATAAAACTGTGCTAAAGATGTAATAAATTGTAGTACAGCTACAAATTCCTTTTACCTGTACAAGTTGTTTGAAATTTACAACCCATTATACCTTTGTAAATAAATTAATCAAAGTGCGAGTTACAATTAAATCAAAACATTGGCGTATTTAAGAAAATATAACATATAAATTATTAAACCGGACTTACAAAAGCTCAATTAATAAGTTTTTGTTTGAAATAAAATATGTATGTAAATAGAAAACGATTTCATATTTATTAATTAGACATAAAACAATAATAATTAAATCTTATACAAAACATTGAATAAATTGTAAAAACTTTTTTAAAGAGAAAACTCAATGAAAATATCCTTAATAAAAAGAATTTAATATCCTGCCAACGTTCGATTTTCACTCTTTCAATAATAATTTTGCAAAATTCCGAGCGTTTTATTCAAATTCAGTTCGCTTAACGATCACCCTATTAATACGGCTATTACGCTTCTATTAGTTGCCTTTCAGAATTAATTAATAAGCAACGTATATTGAGAAGGTCATAAACTCAGGAATGGCTTTGAAGAAATCAATAATTTTAAAAGAGGGCCCAATTGGTAGGTAATACACGCCATTACATTTTAGATAATTACTTACGTTCATGAATATTACATGCTATACACTCATGGAAAAATGTTTGGTATTTAATAGGAGATTGTTGATAACGAGCTATTAAGTACGTACGTACACAATGTACAATGGATTGGGGCTAAATTGGAATTGTTAAAGCAAATTTACTTTTCAACCCGTGTTTTCTCGCTCACTAAACTTATTAATAAAAATGAATATGTCGTGTTTGTTACCTGTGTAAGAATGAAGGAGTTATGAAATAATTCTCATATATAATATAAAATATTCTTGATTCTAAAATTTTGTTCATACGCTTTCCTAGTGATCAACCATGCCTCCTGTAAGTGGTTTTATGGAGGGTTCACATACATATATGTAGTATATATACATATACTACGAGTTACATATGCTTATGATATAAATATTCGTAAAGTTAAAGGATTATCGAAGTAATTAATTGTGAAATATCATATTTCAAATATTAAAAAAAATATTCCCTCGCCCTTTCCCTATCTTAATTACGATAACTGTTGTCTCAACAGTATGTACTATGTATGTATGTTTTCAGCCCTATAGTAAAAGAGGGGGATCAGGCCGTAGTCCACCACGCTGGCCAGGTGCGGGTTGGCGGACTTCACATGTCTTTCTAAAACTTGCTAGGTTCTCTCAGACATGTAAGTTTCCTTACGATGTTTTCCTTCACCGTAAAACAAGTGATAATCATATTGGAAATGATTAGCATCAGCAACATGAAAATATCACATGGGAACGCGTTACGTTTTTCTAGACAAAAATATCTTATATTTGAATTATTAAGGTACAGAATAGATCAATCTACAATTCATGTATCTGTCCCCATTTATTCAAAGTATAATATCGCGCACGCCTGTGTCATTTCGTAATTATTACACACGTTATTGCAAATTGTTAATTAAAATACATATCGACGTATGTCCCCGAGCTGTGAAATCATCACAATACCGTGTAATATGACGGCGTAAAACTGACGAACGAAATAAATTTTACATGAAATAAATGATACCTTACGACATCAACTCACTCACTTAAAAAAAAAGATTAAAATTTCAAAGTGTTATTATCTCTATTATATAAGTAAAAACGAAGCGTTCAACTATGCTTTAAATTCCGAAACTTACAATAAGTATATTATTATAAATTTTAACAATAAAATTATTAAAAACTAATAACTTAATAATTCCAATGTGAGTGTCAGAATTTTGTGTTGCCTTAAACCAGTCAGCATCTTAATACAATTCGTAAAAGACAACAGTTACGAGTAATCACTTTCCTTATGTATCCATAGAGGTTTAATCTGAAATCACATAAGGAATGCTATTCACTCCCCGGCGTATAATAGCGTAATTCCCCGCATTGATGTTGAATATCCTCCGCCGGTATTCGCTAATGAAATACAGCCACCGTAACGAAAGTTAATTATTCATTTTCATAGGTACGCGAACAAATGTGACGCAATCTATACATATAATAAAATTGTAACTAATCCGAATCTGTACATTAAATATATTTTGGAAAATCTTATTGAAATAGACATTATTATCGATGCAAAGTCCGAAACTATAGTTTTTAGAATATTTGTGTGCCTGTCTGTCTGTTACCGCATCACGGAAAAACTACTGGAAGGGTTTTGATGAAATTTGGTATGATGATAGCTGGTTATCCGGGTCAATATATAGGATACTTTTTACTGCGGAAAAATATCTCATATCTGAGAAATCTATACCAAACGTTAAAACGCAAGTAAGGACCAACCCGAGCGGAGCGAGGGTGAGTAGAATAGATTTTTATAGAATAGATTTTTTCTTAAATCGCGACTAGATTGAAATCATTTATTATTTTAATTTAATTAAAAATCAGTTTTTAGGGCTCGTATTAAAAAAATTTAAACATTTTCTGAACCTATTATATAGGTATATATTAGGTTAAGAATGTGTAATAAATTTCACATTGTCCTTTAGATAAATGTTTTGATTCTTGTTGATTTTTATAGTATTCGTAGAAATATATGAAAATAAATATTTTTAAATGAAATTGTCGCATCGATACTGCAAATTTTATATATAAAATCCCAATGAGCGTGTATTTGTAATTATTTTTGTTCTAAAAGGCTTGACGGAGCCTGACGATTTTTTTTTTAGGTTTTTATGGTGCTGTAAAGTTCTTAGCTATTGTTGAACCTGATAGCTCCTGTCGAGATCTAACTTTTTTTTTAACAACACGAATATAATTGAAAATGGGACAGGACAATGTTTATCAAGTTAGCTTTATTTTAGTTTCTATATATTAATATGAGACTTTCGTAAAATATACAATTTTATTTTCCAAATAAATGTTGGATATGATTTATTTTATTCCATTATACTCTATGCATGCATGAAAAATATCTGAATAAGCCTTAACCGATAAAAAGTTAGTACCACGTAGCAGTTGTATAACCGGAAGTTACTATGAGACGTGTCTTCATATAAAGTTTTAAGCTTAGAGTAAGCTTTTGTTTCTAACCATGTGTTTCGTATGAATAGAAATATTTTTGCTGCGTTTGTTTTTTTTAATTTTTGGCCTTAAACTTAACTTAAATCTCACAGTAACAATTGGATACGTACGGATAAAAAACAGTCTACAACAATTACCGGGTCATAAACATCCCTACGATTAAAGATGATATCAATCCTGTGCTTTGTTAGAACTTGAAGCAACAAATACATTTTCGCATTTATAATAATAATAATGATTAGAAAATACAAAGCATGAAAACTCTAGTAACAAGCAAATGACGAACCTATTATTATTGCCAGTAAATTAAAACTGTAGTTCAGATGTCGGTGATCGCAATACCATGATTGCATAGTATTCGCAGTTTATTTTTAGGTCATAATGCAATTTTCCATCAAAATCAATACAAGTGTGTGCACGAAGCTTCAGCGAGGGCTGTTGTATGTTTATGTCTGATAAGCACTTCCGAATATACCGGACGTTTGTGGAATCGAATCTCGAATGGAGCAAATCTGTAGTTGTGGGTATTTCTCCGAGATTGTGTCCTTCATCTGATTAATCTGGCCAAAGATTATTTTCATTTTTGGCTTTATTCGACATACTCTTATGATTAAAGACATGCCCAATATTATTTGGCATACCCTTGTATTGACCATCAGACTTTTATTATACATAATGATATAAGAGCAAAAGCGTGTGTGTATGTATTACTTTAACTCCTTTTCGTTGAAACGCGCGAAAGAACGATTAGGGATGCACTCAAGCGAAGCGAGGGTAAGCCACTCGTATATAATAAGTTTTTGCACAGTCTAGTTATGACAAAAGTTTGAATTTAACATCATTATTAACAAACTTAACACTAACCCAATTATCAAAACAAGTTTTATAATACGTCCTACATATATATACTGTAATTTAAAAGATTCAATATATAAACAGGTACCAGAAGGCCCATCAATATACAGGAAGTCGCATTTAATTAAGGAGAACCATTACTTAGTAAGATCTCTGCAGCGATAATCGGGTGTAACTGGCTATAACAAGCTATAACTGACGATAGGCTGCACGACCTGGAAACCCGTCTTACACAGCTAATCCTCACCACGACGCGACGTGAGATACGACGCCTACCTGCAAGATATTAGACAAGAAAATTGCATGTTATGAGGGAAATTTAACAATGTAAATTATGACTTTTTTTACTCTTTATTCAAATATATTTAAAAATTACCTTAAATGTTTTACTTTACTCATATACATCGTAATAATTTAGAATTTTAATTTTAAATTAAATCTATAGCCTGATCATTATAAAGAGAAATTCATAATAAGCGAATAAGCGAAGTTGTATTATTAAAACATATAATAATAGAGATGTACCCGAACACACCTTCCTTTTTTGAAGTCAGAAATAAATTAACATAACTAATAACCAAAATACCTTATATCCTTGATAAAGTTACTACTAAGTCTAATTTTTCTCCAGCTGAGATTAAAAACTAACACAGTATAAAAACAAATATTATTCCTAAGTATATAGTATACAGAACTCTTAATACTTTCTTAGATTTATGCGAATATTTAACATTTTAAATTAAACTATATTTTCAGATTTTTTCGCGACGGGAACCAAAAATCAAAATAAATTCACGAAAAAATCCCATGGAAACCGTACATTTTTCCGGGATGAAAATAGCCTATTCCAGACTATAATCTATCTCTGTGCCAAATTTCATCTATATCTGTTCAGCCGTTCTGGCATGAAAGAGTAACAAACATCCATACTCACAAACTGTCACATTTATAATATTAATACGGATATGGAACTATTGTTATAAAAATATTTGTATGTTATGTAACAGTTCACTATTTTGCAGGTCTAGTAAAGGAACGATGAAATTATATAACGTTGCTAACTTTTTCCTGTTTTAATTTGAAAATTAAATTCTATTGGCAAAATACAATATGAATTTAATAACGCTGACCACTCTAGTTGGATGATTAATAACCATTCTTACCCAAGAAATAACAGCGGAAGGGGACGGAAAAGCCCCAGTATATGTTATGTAAATATACTTTCCTTTAATGTTTGTAATAATTTATAATGTATACATATAATCTAGTTAGTGTAAGTGACACCGCCGTTCTAATTATTTGAAAATAAATAATTAAAAATAAATAATATCTATGTTTTTTTTATCTATACTATAATAAAACTGTAGAGGTCGAATGTCTGTACATAGAAAAAAATGCTAAAAACCGAGTCAGGGGGATGTAAGAAGTCAAATAGAACAAACCCAGATTTTTTTCAATTTTTTTGTTTCTCTGTCCGTTTGTTCGGGCTAATCTCCGAATCTATCGGATCGATTTAAATGAAACTTTGTATGGTGGTACCTTATATCCCTGGGCAACATCTTAGATACTTTTTATCCTAGAAAATTAAAGAGTTCCCGTGGGATAGTTAAAAAACTATAATAACTTATACAGCTGAGTACACAAAAACTACTGATTGGATTTTAATGAAGCTTTACAATATAGTTCATACATGACAATAATAAATCGGCTACTTTTCATCCGGAAAAATGAACGGTTCCCATGGAATAGATCTGTTTATGCTTTTCTAGAGGTGAACCCGAACGAAGCGAGGGTGAGCCGCTAGTATATTTATCACAACATATTTTGTATCTTGAGGAAATAATTTTTAAAAAACTCTGCTTTATAAAATTATAACTTACGGAGCTTTATGGGCTAAGCGCCATTTACTTCCTCTTTCGAAAGCTCTCAATGAACAAAAGCTTGTTGTACATTAAAGTTAATATTCACTTCGTTTCATATACATATGTATCATTTAATAAATTTATGTGGTTTTCATTCAAATTATTATAACACTACTATCATAAATGCGAAAATTTGTAAATGATTGAATTTTTAGGACTCCTTCACGTTAAAATAACTGGATTTGATCGAATGTTTAGAAGTACAAAGATAAACTATGAGTATATCATACTATGATAACATAGGTTACTATTAGTAATAAAATTTGCTAAAAGGACAGATAGTGCCACTGTCTACATACAATAGTTTAAATACATAGTCTATACAACAATACTCTACAGGTGTTTGTTAATGGTTTATAATTTTAAATATTTTTTGTAGGACTAGCGCTTCCTACCCATTATAGTGTAAGACAATGTTTTTTTTAATAAAAAATACACTTACCTTTCATGTAGGTATTATCGTTGCCCTACAGTTAGTAATGAATAAATTATCACCGTGCGGTAGACGGTATCCGAGTGTAGGACCGAGAAATCCAACCATTTTATTAGTACCATTTTATCAATATGGCCATTCAATTATGCATATTTTTATTAATGAATACTATGAAAATTAGAATGTTACTACTAAATTTTATGACGTTGTTATCTTAAGAAGTTCGTAGAGCGGGACGATTTGACCCAAACTATCTGTTTTGTAGACAATTTTTTTTTTCTTGTTTTATGATGGATCATTCCAAGATTAAATTGTAAAATAACCTGTTAGTTATAAATTTTAAACAACCACCATTTTGACATGTTCCGTATCAATCCACAATTGTATCTACCACTATCAAATTTTCGTAAAGGAAAAGTTGGGCGTCTCGTCCAAACGAAGCTACTCGTGAAGTTTCAACATGTTATTAATCATTAAAAAAAACTCGTGGTATACTGTAGACTAAATAGAGACACAAGCGCATCCGAACAAAGCGAAACTAAGTCACTAGTGTATAGTATAAAAATATTGTCAGATAGTATATATTATTAAATAAAACTATCTTTTCGGATTATTTCGCGGATTTATTTTGATTTTTGGTTCCCGACGTTTCGAATGCTTTACAGCATCCATGGTCACGGGAGAGACTGAGGTGTTACATGTCTTGAATGTATAGTTGTTACAAACAGCCTACCCACAATTAACAAAATGAATAAAAATATAATTATAAAATAAAATAAAATTATAAAAATGTTTAAAGTTAAAAAATATTGTAATGTAATTGGTGCAACTTTCATTTTACAAAGATAGTATATAATTAACATAACAGGTAAATTTCTTTAGATTAAGTGTTAAAATAAATGAAATAAAATATAGAATGTTTCTACGAAAATACGTATACATATATGTTTATTCCATTGCATAACTCAACTGGAATTAGTTGCTCGTATTACCGCTCAAACTAACTTGGTAATTCCTTTACAAACATTAAACTTATGATGGATGTCTTCTCCGTAATGAGTCGGGCTCGCTAGTCGTCTTAGGCTGTTTGTACCTAAAATCCCCATTACAATTTTAATTAAATAACTTGCTTTATATATATATTTAGTTTCATTCCCATATGTATCTGCTCTGATATTCTTTGAGCCTCTAATAAGATTTTCTTGAGAATATATTATGGAAATTACTTCATATACAAATAATATTCACTTTCTCTATACAAGATAAAAGCTTTTCGTAATAGCACTGTTTTTAACACCATTTACACTTTAGTTCGTAGTAGCAATTCTCGTTCACAAAAAATGCTTAAAATATCATAAAGGTATTGCTGACTATAGCCTTAAGTAAGGATAAAAGTGAGTTATAAATAACGTACCTACTTTACCAGCAACGTGAATAGAATTAAGCTATAAAAGGTAATATCTTCATTAAGCCTCTATATCATATTAGCTTTCCTTAAAATTTTTAATATTTTATGAAGATATGTACATCATAATAATATATGCACACGTATTTTAAATAGAACTATCTTTTCGGATTATTTCGCGGATTTATTTTGATTTTTGGTTCCCGACGTTTCGAATGTTTTACAGCATTCATAGTCACGGAAGAGACTGAGGTGTTAGATGTCTCGAAGGTATAGTTGTTACAGACAGCCTACCCACAAATAACAAAATGAAAAATTGCACCAAGTAGGTACCTTACAATATTTTATAACTCTAAACATTTTTATAATTTTAATTAGTTTTATAATTGAATATGGAATATTATTTTTTTAATTTTTCCTGTTTTCATTATAATTATTACAATTTAAAAAATATTAATTAGTAATCTATATTTAGTGTTGCCATTATTATATTTATAACCATAAAGAAAAATATAAAATATAGTATTAATTATTTAAGCCATATAATTGTTCTATGTGTAATTTAAAAAAGTTAAAATTAGTTAAGTATAATAATTTTAATTTAGTTTGCTATTATTTAAAGAGACAATTTACTAACCAACACTATTACTAAAATAAATCCGCGAAAAAATCCGAAAAGATAGTTTTATTTAAAATGTCAAATATTCGCGTAAATCTAAGAAAGTATTATATGCACACGTATTTAGTAAAAAATTGCTATGCAAACAAAATTATAGGACAATATAACATAAACTCCATTACATTCATTTACGACTTAAAATGCCCATTTTCATTCACATTCCACCATATAATAGTCACTCGATAAATAACCAATACCAATTACAATAATACAAATAGCAGACATCATTGTTAAGCGATTAGTCCTGTGGCTACGAATGGGCTACGATTATTTCGCAATTAATGGATTTAGCCGTATTCCGATTTAAACGTGGTCTATATTCATAAAACGGTAAATGACTGATCCTGATATGTACATACGTACGTACAAAGTACCTACATTGTGTTCAGAAGTTACCTAAGCTGTGCTTAAACGTCGTGACTCGTGAAACTATTTTATGAAAATAACAATGTTATTGTAGATATCAATATTAATTCCAGAAAACGCAAAACTTAAATAATTTGATTAAAAAACCACGTAAGTGTTAGTATTTGAATTAATATATGGATCTAATCACAAGTGGATTGTAGTGAGCTCATTGAATGTAACAAAACAACAACATGGCTACCAAAATATTTTGTAATTATGACGTGCCTTTTGTTTGAACACAAAATAACGTGGAAAATTTAATAACGATATGAATTCGCAATAAGCCTAAGCAACGCTATGCACGGCTGATATAAATTTTCAGCAAAATCAGTCGTGTGTCGCGCTTATCTAGTATAATCTACTCTGGTAGAGTCATTCTAAACGGCAGCTTTAAACAGATGTTGAATTGTTATAAACTGACGGAATTAATATTTAAGTAGAAGAAAATCACTGTTTAGATATTGTATAACTAGCGGCTCACCCTCGCATAGCTCGGGTTTGCCTCTAACCTACCTAACCTTTCCAACGGGAACCGTACATTTTTCCGGGATAAAAATCCTGTGTTATTCCAGACTATAATCTATCTATGTGCCAAATTTCATCTAGATCCGTTCAGCCGTTCTAGCGTGAAAGAGTAACAAATATCTCACACTCACAAACTTTCACACTTCTAATATTAATACGGATATTCTATTAATAATGTCCTAGTATAATTATATAATTTATAATAAGAATGCATGCAAAAAGTAGTAGAGACCGTGGGTGACGGCAGAATTATTTCCAGGAGGGTGCATCTGCTTCTTCACATTAAACTACTAACAAATCTTTAAATGATTTACTTTATAATTTTTATTCATCATTTATGTATCATCTTTTTTAAATGGGATTTGAATAATACAATGTTATTTATTTAACTTTATATATATATATATATATATATATATATATATATATATATATATATATATATATATATATATTCCTTCATGGCAGAGCGGTGCAAGTGCACCCCTTTGCATCCCCCTCCCGGCGCCCATGGTAGAGACCCTCGCATATTTATAGCGATTTGGTACTTACTAATAACTATACCGCAACAGATACAGTTTCATAGATACATATATGTACCCATATTATATACTATTGCATGCTATCTATTAATGGACAAAGATGATAAGGCTCAAGCATTAATTAATAATTAATTAGTTCTATTTCTTAAGTAATTATTGCAGGTATATTAGGTCTTTATTAAATTTCAAATAATTTTAAATACTGTGCATAAATTTTGGGAACATTTACTGGAGCAAAAATTTAATAGAGATTGTGATATCTAAATTATTCTTATGATGAATTTATCGTACAGAATTCTTAACGACGTAACAGAATAGAATATTAAATTTCGAGCTTATTACTCGAATATAATAAAGTTGTCCTAAATTTGAATTAATTAATACTATTAAAGACATAAGTAAAATTTAACTATTTTAATTACAGTATTTTTTTGGGCTTGACAGCTGTAGGTACATAACTATTAACTACATACGCAGATAAATAATTTATTTATATAATTTTTTTATTTACGTCACTCGAAAGTTGAACATTAAAACTCTAAATTACATATAGTAGGTATTTCATTCAATCTGTTGCACCTACAATAAAATGAATTAATTTTGTCACGTTGATGTTAAAACACTTTTTGTGGATTTAAATATTGAACGCTTGCTGAGGCACTTATTTATTATTCATTCGATTTAATTTTGTTAAATAAACTTTACGCAAATATCAGTGTAGATTCATTTGTTAACAACTTCAATGAGTAGGTACTATCCATAATTCATTCATTCATTCATTCTTTCCCTATCCATAATGTATGTATTTTGTAATAACACAAAAATTTAATTGTTACTTGAAATCATAGACTTACATGTTAACTAGTTCAGAATAGTCGAAGTAACAACTTTCTCAATTAATTTGGGCTTAAAGTCATAATGACAAGAAAAGTTCGGTTAGGAATTAGACTTTGTTATATGAGTAGGTATCAACGGAAAGTTAATCACTATTGGTATCGCTTATCGCTTATGAGTAACAATTAATTTTCGATGACAACAATTTCCATCGACTCATTGACGTCATTTCAGATGATCACTACTATTTCTATAAATAACTAGCGACTCACCCTCGCTTCACTCGGATTCGCCCCTAGCTTGCTTCCCCATACAAACTTTCATCCCTATTCTCAACCTTCTTAAGGGATGATTTCCGCGACAAAAAGTGTCCTATGTCCTTCCCAGGGTTCAGTAAATCCATAGTACACCCCCTACAACCTCACAAACTCACAAACTTTACCTCTTCATAATATTAGTATAGATAATGAGAGGTCCAATTTAATTACTTGTTTTTAAAGACGAAGATGATTTCTATTTTATATGTAAGTATAATGTATGCATTATATTCAAATTCAAATATTTCATTCATACACGCAATCAATACAATTTATTATTGAACTACCACCAGTTCGGAAAGAACAGTTCGAAAGAAACTCAGCGCGACCAAAAATATTTTTTATCTTTTTTTTAAGTTAAATTTTAAATTACAATATTGAAGTACACTTTTTTTTAACGTTGGGAAATGCATTTATGCACGAGGTGTGGGACTCACCGGCAAAGCCAGTACTACCCACTAAAACCCAACAAAACCTTCCCCCGTCTTAATGGGGCGACGCAGGATCGCTTACGCATTCAACTACGACGCCCCGACCGACGGCAGGTCTGCCGAAGCAGACTATAACTACCATGGGGTTGCTCCGAGGTCCACTCTGTTATCAGAGAAGTACCAGGAGCAACCCGCATGGTACTCCGCCCACCGAAGTGGGCCACCTCCTTGTGCGTTTCTTGGCTTCGCGCCCGGCTGGATTGCCGGGCACTACCTTAGTACCTTAGCCCTCCACCACGACAAGGTGGTGAACGCACGTTGGGGAGGAATACTCAAGTACCCTGAAGGCATATCGAAAATAACCTGTACGAACATAAAGACAAAAAAAATCAAAGGGTTGTATTGGGTTTTGGTGTTGTGCATATACTTACTCGTAACTACACTAAGTGTCGGTCATCTTGAAATCACAGCTATCATTATCATTTTATTATACGTACGTACTTCATATCTTCTCTCTACTTACTTCGAAATATAAAATTACTAGCTCCGCCCGCGTTCAGATGACCAAAAAACAACTTCTTAGGTTTTACGTAGGTATAAGTATACTCTTACAATGCAGTTTTTGTATTTTTTCTCAGAAATGATATATTTTCCTGCGGTAAAAAGTATCCTATATGTAGACCCGGATAACCAGCTATCATCATACCAAATTTCATCAAAATTGGTCCAGTGGCTTTCTAGTGATGCGGTAACAGACAGACAAAAATTCTAAAAACTATAGATTCGGATTCTGTATCGATATTAATGTCTATTTCAATTAGATTTTCCAAAAAATATTTAATGTACAGATTCGGCCCAGTTACAATTTTATTATAGTATGTATAGAATATGAAGTAGAGAGATCGTATAGATAAATATTTATATAAACTTAACAAGTCGAGTCGATTGAGAAGAAATCCTCTTATTTATTTAATGCGACATTAAAATACATTGTTATGCATTCAAAACTATATTCATACGCCAAATAAATGAGATGATTAGACTTGTTTTTAACTGTGTACTTTGCATTACGGGCAAGTCTTTACTCTGTAGTATGTTAACAAAGCAATGCTCAGGAATATGAGAGAAACATTGTTCCTTTGGGACAGATATTAAATATTGTTGTCGTTTTCTTTGTATTTAAACAGAACAATATAATAAAGAACTTGAAGTACAATTATTGCAGTTTTATAACAAACATGCTTTATCAGTTTAAATTTATATTGATTAATCAGGCATTTTTATTGATTAACGAATATATCGTTAAAAATCTATTGAAGAAATTCTTGGCAAACATACACAGTAGATATGTCTCAGAGCTATTTCAATATCTAGAGGAAAGCGATACGCCCTTCTTTAATGTTGGGAAATGCATTTACACCTATAGACATACTGGTGGTTGTGTGGGACTCACTGCAGGACGCTAACGTGTCCACCCCCATGTAATATCAAAATAACAGCTTTTTACTAAATGCATATAAATTAATTATATTATGCAGTATTTATAAAAAAAACACAATCTTTAAAAAAATTGTCTGTCTGTTTGTTCCGGCTAATCTTAAAAATGGCTGGGCCGATTTTAAAGGAACTTTCACTGGCAGGTAGTTGATGTTATAAGGAGTAACTTAGGCTACTTTTATTTCAGTAAAAGAATTAGGATTCCGCTTAAAAAAATTAAAATGTACTTAAAGACGAACCCGACCGAAGCGAGGATGAGTCGCTAGTTATGGGTTGAATGGTTGGTGATAATGGTTGTTGCTAGTAATGGGTTGCGTAATAATATGTCAACGCTACCACGGTAATTTTACATACAATATTCCATCTTCATACAAACGGTCGGAAATCAAGTTATACCTACGCGCCTCGAGTTCGGTATACACTCGGTAGACAACCGTTCGGAGCTGCCAGATCGTATAATTGGATACGAAAATTGCATAAGATGGTTATGTTATGTAACTTTTATCATTGATACAAAAATAAACATTTTATTCCTTCCGTAACTTCGCTAATGTCAAACAAAAAAATATCGAGACATCGTATGTTTTAAAAATAAAAATTAATTAAATTAAAAATAAGAATTAAAGTATTTTTAATGAAACATTTTCTCCGATAGCAAATTTTTTATACTATTAAATTTAACAATAAAGCTTTTCGTACGTCTCAGTCGGGGCGCAAATATTTTTCAATCTCAAATTTATAAGGATCACATATCACCCTTATAAATTTGAGATTTTTTAATAAAATCTCTAATAATATTTTTTAAATAAAAATTATTATAGAGGAAGGGTGCCGACTTTCTTACATCACTCTACGACCTACGAGAGCGGAGTACATAATTCTATAAAATTAAAGTGTGTAGAACGCTAGTTCAATCAACCGGTCGACGATGCGTCGACGGTTCGACGGTTCACGTATTTCAAATGAACTAGTGCAATTCATAGACTAAGACAGTCCGTCTCGCAACGTAAACTAGTAACTATAGACTGTCTAGCGTCTACAACTACATTGAAGCGTACGTGAACCACTGTACACGATTTGAACTAGTCGATCGACTAGTCGACGAAAAAAAATGAACGGTCTAGTTTCGTTCACGCTAAATACGTCGACGACCCATCGCTAGAACGCACATGAGATATACTTATTCAATTCAATTTTCTTGTTAATCGCCTTAAAGCGTATCAGTTGAGCACAGATTACTTCGCCTAGCATACCCTCGCCAACGTCACTTTCTAGCGACAGGCGATTATTGAATAGAATAACCGGTGATACGTCAGTTTATAGTTACCAAGCTACAAAACCAAAAATTGGAGCAAGACAAGATGCTCTACAGAGCAATGATTCGCGTCCAACCTGGGCGATATATGAAGATCAGCATAATGGCAATAAGATAAATGATGAAAAATTAAATATGGTTTTGTTCAAAACCTTTTGAACGTACTCATTTACATTCTCTTTTGTTTTTGTTGATCTACTAAAATCGCTGGTGTAAGATTTAATAATAAATTACTGATTACAAACGATCAACGAGCTCAAGATTTACTTAAATATAACATTTACGTAACTATGATCATAGGTGACGCTGCTGTAGTCTTTAAAGAATGAATCTGTAAATCTGTACATTAAATATTTTTTGGAAAATCTTATTGAAATATACATTATTATCGATACAGAGGCCAAATCTATAGTTTTTAGAATTTTTGTCTGTCTGTCTGTCTGTCTGTCTGTCTGTCTGTCTGTTACCGCATCACGGAAAAACCACTGAAGGGATTTTGATGGAATTTTGTATAATGATAGCTGGTTATCCGGGTCAACATATAGGATACTTTTTACCGCGGGAAAATATCTCATTTCTGAGAAAAAATACGAAAACTGAAATGTAAGAGTAAACTCAAAAAAGATTTTTGGGCATCTGAACGCGGGCGGAGTCGCGGGCAATGCTAGTCTTATAATAAAATAACATTGCCCGCGGCTCCGCCCGCGTTAATATTACCAAAACCAAATTCTTAGGTTTTATATATTAGTATACTCGTATTAGTATATTAGTTGACCCGGATAACCAGCTATTACCATACCAAATTTCTTCAAAACCCCACCAGACTACAAAAATTCTTAAAACTATAGGTTCGGCCTCTGTTAGCGATAATAATGTGTATTTCAATAAAATTTTCCAAAAAATATTTAAAGCACAGATACTGCTTCATTAAATTTTAATGTATCTATAGATGTAACTAATTTATAAAGCCAAAAAGATTGTAATTTTGATAATTTGAACACAGGCGGGGCCGCGGGTTATTTAGTAGTAATTCTAATAAAATCACAGAAAGGTCGAATTTGTACGTTCAATTTTTTGGAATTAAAACTACGTATTTTAAAGACACATGGCGACATCTATTGACAAATATCTAAATAATACAAAAATTAATTTCATTAAAATAATTTTTTTAATGAATAAAATAGTGCTATTGATATACTTTTCCAAGATTAGCTATTTTTAATAGTTTTTGACATATTTAGTAAGTTAACTTGCTAAAATCTACATAGTATCATCGTTTTTTATTCTAACCAGTTTTTGTATTTTTTCTCAGAAATGAGATATTTTTCTGCGGTAAAAAGTATCCTATATGTTGACCTAGATAATCAGCTATGACCATACCAAATTTTATCAAAATCCGTCCAGTAGTTTTTCTGTGATGCGGTAAACGACAGACAGACAGACAGACAGACATACAGACAAAAATTCTAAAAACTATAGATTTGGTCTCTGTATAGATAATTATGTCTATTTCAATAAGATTTTCCAAAAAATATTTAATGTACAGATTTGACTTTAAGTTAGAATTTTATTATTTGTATACAATAGAAAATTCACATTACTTATCATTTTATATAATACTGTATATGAAGTGATATTGAGATACATTACGTTGAATGTTTATAATATGTTTAGTTTAGCGAACCATAGGTCTAGATTTGATAAAATCTTATCTTTTGTGCTACCTGTGGAAAATTAACGAAATCTAACATTACAATATTTTTAGTCTGTATCTATTCGCTAACTACCATAGAGTATATTGCTACATCTAACTACTTTGTTGATCTTTTCCATGAATATTCCAAGCTCATCATGTTCTTGAGTTTATAATTCTAAGCATTATAAATTTATCATTATATAAATACTAATGGATTTGTTTTTAGTTGTGATGCGTTAATTCCTAACAGTGCCTTATAAGTTAAAGTGCAATATTAATATACACTCATGAGGTGTTCCATGATCGGACTTCATTTGTTTTCATTATGACGAAGCGCCGAAGAATAGTTCAAGCCGACAAAATTATACAAAATGTTATTTACGTCTTTTGTTTATTAATGTTTTTGCAATTAAAAGGTAAGATTATAAACTATATCAATGCAATTTAATTCATAAATTTCGCTCATTCTGCTTAATGACAATTATATTTGTTTGTTTATCAGGTTACTACTCGAGTGTAAGTAATCCTGTGTTACTATATTCGACGGCTTCCAATATTCGAGTAGCAAATACTTCTAAAATAGTTAAATATAGTGCTGTTATTAAAGGATTAGAGCAAGGCTCCGCGGTTGATTTTCTCTTTAGAAAGAATTTGATATGCTGGTCAGAACAAACCGCGGAGTTAATACAATGCATGGAGTACAACAATACACATTCAGGACAGAAAGTAAGCACTAATTTAAGCTTTTTAATAATTATAATAATTTTTACTAATTATTATATATTTCAAAATATAGAAAATGGTACACCGTTTTTTGTTTATTAATAGAAAAAAGCGGTATTTGTTTAAAACATAAAATATATAATCCATAGTGAAGTACAAAATTAAATACTTTTTACAGATGAGAATAGTTTCAACTGGCTTAATAACACCATCTGGTATTGCAATAGACTGGTACACAGAGAAAATATATTGGACGGATGGTGAAACTAACAGAATAGAAGTCATTGGCATAGATCAAAAATACAGAAAAGTCCTGTTCTGGTCAGATATTGACTTGGCTCGGGCAATTGCTGTTGTTCCTAAGGATGGGTATGTTTTGAGGTTGCTAAAAAGCAATCAAATTACAATAATCTCAGCAGAAAGCTCGAATTAAGCTCTAAAACAAATATTTTAACAGATAAATATACACATAAATTTATTTAAATTAAAATTACAAATAACTTTATGTATTGTTTTTGTAATGTAAACTTACTAATTAATATATTTATTGTAAATATGCCTGTATATACTGTGAACTTAATTAAGACCAAAATTTTTTATATTATTTTATAGATTAATGTTCTGGACAGACTGGGGTGAAATCCCTAAAATAGAAAGAGCTGGTATGAACGGAGACCCAGCCACTCGAAAAGTAATAGTGAAAGACAATATTTTTTGGCCGAATGGCATCACAGTGGACTATAATAATAATTTAATATACTGGGTAGATTCAAAATTACAATTTTTAGATGTTATAGACTTTAATGGCAGTAAAAGAAAAAGGGTAATCAAGGAAGGTTTGAAATATCCGTATGCTTTAACTTTTTTCAATGAACGATTATACTGGACTGACTGGGAAACTATGTAAGTTTAAGTAATTTAGTATATTTAAGTATTCTAAACATATAATAAAATTGTAACTAAGTTGAATCTATACATTAAATATTTTTTGAATATTTTCAATATAGAGGCTCAATCCATAATTTTTAGAATTTATGTCTGTCTGTGACCGCATCACGAAAAACAACTGGAGGCATTTTGATGAAATTTGGTATGATGATAGCTGTGCTATTTTTGATGATGATGCTATTTTTTTGTAAAAAATTAAGGACATTTTTGCATAATATTTTTTATAATAATGTTTATATTAAAAATTAATGACTTTGAAAATAATTATGCATCTTGTAACAATATTAGCATAGTATTCTTTACATTGCAATAGTTTTGCCTTTAATTTTTTAAGAATAATCTCAATACATATTCTTCTATAGGATAATATACACATGGGATATTAATACTCACACTGGCTTAAAAGAAGTATTGAGGTCTGACTCGGCACCAGTAGATATCAAAGTATATGATAACAGTCGGCAAGTAATGCCTAGTGGGGACTATCCATGTAAGAATAACGAAGGATGCTCACATTTGTGCCTTTTAGCTCCATATTCACCTGGTAAGTTATTATAATTTAATATTCAAATCTTTTAACAAGACAAACTATATATAATGTACTAAAAGTGTAATAGATCTCTGTCTGTACACGAAAGATATTTGAGTAAAACTATTATATTAAGACCCCCATGTCTTTATTAACACAATAGAACCCTGGGTTCGAAATGATAATTATCATGATATTTATCATGATAAGTATAGGTTGAAAATTATCTTTGATAAATATAATCAACAGGATTTAATTTGCAACTTTAAATTGTCGATCAGCAAACTGAACTCTCTCAATCAGCTGAATAAACTCAATCAGCAAACTGAGAACTGAGGATGATATTTCACTCTTAATTTAATTAAAAATAGTTGCTTTGTAGTTGGTTAAATTTATTCTGTTTTGGTTTCTATGTCAAAATTAATAAAAAAAAAATACCTTGATTGTTAAAAGTGTATAATTTATTCTTACGAAAATTATGATAGACAAGTAGTCAAATGTCAATACCTTCACAAGGATTGCTAAGATTATATGTATTTATTTGTTATTTTATAATACTTAGAATATGCCACTTTCAGTAAAATAAAACACAATTATTACGTACCGTTACATAGTTTAAAATTGAATTTACTGAGCCATTAAAATAAAATGTAAATTTATATTTATAAAATAGCACAATAAGTTTGTTTTAATTAGATCAGAACAAATACCTATATGGCAAACTCGGAAATTCTACTTTTAATTACAGAATTAAATACTCAATACTTTCTTAAATTTTACTGAATATTTGACATTTTAAATAAAACTATCTTTTCTGACTTTTTCGGTTTTTCCGCGAAAAAATCCGAAAGAGAGTTTTAATTGAAATTTAAATATTCTAATCCATACTGTCACCTAAATCCAATTTTCTATGCGGGTTGATATTTGTGTTTTCTTTTTTACAGGCTATGTATGTGCCTGCCCAACGGGTGTAAAGTTAAAGGAGGGTAGTAACACGACTTGTTACAATGGACCTCAATCGTTATTACTAGTAGCCCAGAGATCTATGATATCTAAAATATCTCTTGATTCATCCGACTTCACTCCTTACCCTTTGCCGCTGAAAGATTTGAAACAAGCTCTAACAGTTGATTTTGATCAAAAGACCGAGTATATATATTGGGCAGATAGTTTGGTAAGTTTTGTTTAGCAAATCCATACTTTTAAATAAAATTGCATTATGTCATTTTAAAATTCATTTTTTAAATTAAATGGTACTTTATTTCTAATTAGAATAAAATTAATTGTAGAATAGTAGTTTGCTTAGTGTTAGCAAGATTGTTGAATATTACATAGTTTTTTGTTTGTGTTTTTTCTATTGCCATACTAGCACTCCAGCGCCAATACATGCTGTACTACACTTCCTTTTTCTTTAGTCACTATTTGAATTTAAAATGCACATGTAAAGATTACTCCTTGAGTTCTAGTTTATTATATTCTCCAAGTGCCTTAAAAACAAATTGTTTCCACTGTTTAAATGTTTAATTAATTTCTTAGTATATAATTTAAAGAGCATACCTACATATAAATATATGACGTTTTATTAAAATTGCAGTCTAAAACAATATCTCGAGCGCGTCTAGATGGCAGTGAACAGTCAGTAGTAATACACAGCAGCGGTAAGCCTGACAGCATTGCAATAGATCCACTTGCGAGGAACATATATTGGACTGACCCAGTGTCAGATACTATCACTGTTGCACGGCTGGATGGAAGTTCTAGAAAGGTAAAGGCATATATTTTAAAAACTCTTCAAATAATAATTCAATTTGTGGTTTTTTCTCTATGTGAGAATATAATTTTCTTTAACATGTTAGTTGAAACTGATGTCTGAATTGTAATAATCAATAGTCATAATATTAAATATCAGAATGAACAGTTTATGTAAAGGATAAAAATGTTCTAATTTTATTGTGTATCTATGCAAAATAGGAAGTTCAATCAATTAGAGTATTTTTAGACCGACTTTAAAAAAGAAGGTGGTATGTTATTTGTACATAATATAATTTTTATGTGTATGGCAAGTGTTAGTTTGGCCAATAATTGTGAACTGATTTTTATGATTTTCTTTACGATTAGGTCATCTAATATTAAATTAAAAAAAAAACCACCCTTACAGATAGAATTGTCACTCGTATTGTTATAAACCAACTTGGTTTACCTATTCAGATGATAGTTTTTTTACATTTTTTTTAACATAAACTTTTTTTTAAAGGTAATAATCCACGACGACCTTTACAACCCCCGTGCCATTGCCCTTCACCCTACAGCCGGCTGGATGTTTTGGTCGGACTGGAATGAAAAGAAACCTAAGATTGAGCGAGCCAACTTAGATGGCACCGATAGAAGATTATTAATATCTGAAAAACTCACCTGGCCAAATGGCATAGCTTTAGATACTGTGAATAATAAGCTATATTGGGGTGATGCTCGGATGCATAAAATTGAGGTATGAAATATTGAATACTTATCCCATTAATATTATAAATGTGAAAGTAACTCTGTTTGTCTGTCTGTTACGTTTTCACGCCTAAGCTACTGAAACAATTTTGATGAATTTTAGTATAGATAGAACCTTGGAGAAGGACATAGACGAAAATTAAACTTAAATGGAATGAAATAGGGGTTGTAATTTTGTATGGATAACCAACTACCTACACTCATGATAACTATTATTTTTTTTTTTATTTAAAACACACCTAAGTATTTAATATATAGACATCTAAAATGGAGATGAAATTTGGTCTAAAATAGTTAATATTGGTTTTGATTATTTTGACGTTTTTTGTAAATTTTTATTACATTTGTCTACACATAGATATGCGGTATTTAAATATATTTCTTTCCTTATATTCAATGTGGTCCATTTTTTAATTGCATTTAATGACATATTCCCTGATATAAATTGATTCGGTCAGCATTTTAGGCAAGTTGATTATTTAATATTTACTGCTTAACTTTTAGGTGTGCAACATGGATGGGTCAAATAGGACGGAATTACACAGCAGTGATATTCTGCACATATTCGGTTTGACTTTACTTGGACAACAATTGTACTGGACTGACATGCAGCGACGGACTTTAGATAGAATCAATAAAGATACAGGTAAATTGTATTTATAATTGTTGTTAATCTATACATACATATAATAAAATTGTAACTAAGCTGAATCTGTACATTAAATATTTTTTGGATAATCTTATTTAAATAGACATTATTATAGATACAGAGGGCGAATCTATAGTTTTTAGAATTTTTGTCTGTCTGTCCGTCTGTGACCGAATCACGGAATAACCACTGAAGGGATTTTGATGAAATTTGGTATATGGTCAACATATAGAATACTTTTTACTGCAAGAAAATATCTCATCTCCGAGAAATATATACTCAACGTTAAAACGTTAGTAGGGACTAACCCGAGCGGAGCAAGGGTGAGTCGCTAGTATTTTATATGATCTAATATTAAATACAAAACTTCTTATATCAAGATATGTAAGTATGAAAATCTGAGACCTAAAGTAAGGTTATCTGCCTACATATAACTTACAGAGTTAATACGAAAGCTGACTGAGTGAACATTTTTTTAGAGCAAGGAGATTAGCCGTTACATCTATTCTTGATTTAATATAGATCATAGAATTACGTAATAATTCATATTACATTTATACGAGTGACTAAATTGTAAATCTGTAGCCTGTAATAATAATAATTTATTTTTAATGTTCTAACTTGTTCGGAAGGTGGTGAAAGGCAGTCAGTGGTGGAGCAAATGGCGAACATGATGGGCGTTAAGGCAATCCGTCTCAAGCAACCGCTGGGCCACAACGCCTGTTCAAACAGCAATGGCGGCTGTTCTCATCTGTGCTTTAACCGGCCTAGTGACTATGTGTGCAGTTGTCCACTTGGTATGTTCTTCTATTTAATATAAAATATATTCAGCCCTTTTTAACGTTCCACTGCTGGGCACGGACCTCCCTTCAATACAAGAGGGATCAGGCCATAGTCCACCACGCTGGCCAAGTGCGGGCGGACTTCAGATGTCTTTCAAAAACTTGCTAGGTTCTCTCAGGCATGCACCGTAAGACAAGTGGTAATCACGTTGAAAATGATTCACATAATATCAGAGGTGCGAAACAACAGAGGTGTGATTTGACTTACAATAAAAAAATAACATGCTTCAATATAAAATAAATAAGTAAATTTTTTTCATGTACCTTTTGAATCTAATCAACGCCAATTCATTGTTATTTTAACCGATTTTTACTTTTAAAATTTTTACTGTTAAGACTTGATGTCTCGCTCCCTTTTGTTAAGTGATATGACCAGGCTTTTCTAGAAAACTGGATTTATTTATCATCTTTTTTTTAGGTTTTTGTCTATGTTTCAACTCATGTAGGTAGCAAGTAGCCCACACAGCCAGAATGTAAGCTTATCGTTTTGTCAAGTCTTAAGAATTTCACTGAAATCCTTTGAAACTTTACAATGTGAATAAGTATCAAACAGCCACTTACATAGTTAATAACAAATTATTATTTTTTACATTGGTTTTACTAGCTATGTATCTCCAGTGCATATAGGTTTTAGAGTGGAGCGAAAAATGTTTTTTTCTTACCTTGAAGGTAGAATTTGTAGCTTATAAAAAAATAAAAAAAAATCTCAACATTTTCAGGTGGCCCTGATTTTTAAAATAAATAGTTAAGTTAAATTTTTGGTTTAAAATTATTTTTTTTTTTCGAATCATCATCAATCATCGATCATCTTTGAAAATATTCAAGAATTGACGAATATAGTCAATTTCTACTCAATTTTCACTGTAATACAAAAAAAGTAACATGTTATTTTTCAACTTTTTTTATATCGCAATAAAAGCAATATTAAATCTTATTACCCTTTACTTCCACGCCATCTATTGTATATTTTCATTATTAGAACTACATTTCCTCTATACAGGCTTAGAACTGGGTAACGACAGCAAAAGCTGTATAGAGCCAGAAGCGTTTCTCATATACAGCAGGAAGAACGTGATCGGGCGAGTTAGCGTCGAGAACGAAAACAACGACGCCGTGCTACCCATCAGGGAGTTGAAGGAAGTCAGGTGAGAATGTTTTATTTTATAATTATTAGTCCGTAACACACCACAGACATTGTCTGTGGGTTTTTTGTCTTTTTTTTATGCAATCCGGACTACGAAAAAAATTTATGTCGTTGGGTTTTTTTTTGCTGTGATTTTGTTTTTTTTTATTGTAAGTGTAAGCAGCTACGCTCTAATGTAATACAATTCAAAATTAATTTTAACGCCAACGGAAGTGAGCTTTAGAAACAAAATTGACTAAATTAAAAAAAATTGCAGATAATTTTGTATGTGTATGTCTTGTTTTTAATATCTGCTGCGTTACTTTGAAGAATAAACAGGTTATACCTATAGAGTATGGATCACCCCTAGTACAAGAAAAATTCTAGCCTTTAAGTTTAGAATAATTACTTAAAAATATTTTCAAGAAACTTTTCACAAAAAAAAATCCTATGTGACGCGAAACAAGGTCACTAGTGTGAAAAAAAAATACATGTAATTATTTGTTAATGATACATTTATTATAATAATTATAGTAATTTAATATTCTTTTATAACTAAAGAAACATCTTTAACCGAATTGTTATATTCAAAAATGTTTATTACAGTGCCTTAGCAGTTCACGTATCGGGTTCCAAGATATACTGGTCGGACAGCAAGAGTAAAACAATAAATCGATGCTCAGTAAATGGAGCCAATATAGAGAAGATATTGGAATGGGTGGGATCTGTTGAAGGTGAGCTTATTGTATACTAATGTTTGTTTTTATTTCCAACTAGCGACGACAAGTTTGGCTCAGTCCGTAGTGACCCTCTTTGCTGTGCCAACGGTCGTGGGTTCGAGTCCCGCTGGGGGCATTCATTTGTGTGATGAAAGCGAATGGTTGTAATATCCAGTCGTGGGTGTTATATATTTATAACATGTTTGTATTTAAAAGTTATATGTGTGTAGTATATCAGCTTTCTGGTATCCATAACACAGGCCTAGTAGCTTACCATGGAGCTAGATGGTGATGTTTGTTAATATCCCAACATATAAAAAAATAATAATAATGTGTGACTGCTTATATAAAAAAAGACACTTTACACGATCCCTTGTTTCTTTGATTTTCTGAAAGTCTCGGGCGACAAAGGTGAAAACTTCGTACGTACATTTTATCCAGTGACGGGCGTTAGTTAAATTAAAAAATACTGACTTCAAAATGATTCACAGACAAAAATCAAATACATAACATAAATATAATTTTATTTTTCTTTTTGCTAGGTTTAGCAATAGATTGGTCGGGTCAGAACATCTACTGGACGGACACCACCACGCAGCGGATAGAGGTCGCGCGGCTGGACGGCTCGAGCAGACGCACGCTTATATGGCAAGGACTGAAAAAGCCTAAAAGCATTGTTTTGGACCCACGGAAAGGGTGTGTTATAGGTGTAGTTCGTTATAGATTTTTTGAAGTTATACTTCTTTTGGCACGTTTGAAAAAAATTATGAGAGTAAAATTTTTACGATGCGCGCCCACACCGACAGCCAAAAATTGACATGATGGAGTTAGCTGAAAGCGACATGATGACGCTAACTGCATTCCTTTTACAAATAGAGAGTTGTGACATACGGGATGAAATCTTTAGCTATTTTTGTTCTGTTACGCCGAAGAAGTATAACCTGTTACGTGCGTGCATAAGTACAGACACACGATTTTTTGCAATGTTTAGTATAAAATGCCAAAGTTTTATAATTATAGCTCAAATTCGTGATCTAGGCAACTTTTTTCCGGATCTTTTCAAATCACCTCAACCTAAGAATTAATCATGACTATGTAATATAAAAATTTTGATTTTCTTATAACGATAATTTATGTTATAACCTATTATTATAATATAAATTTTTCTATAATAAGTTGTTATGACTCATTTCTAGCTATATGTACTGGTCGGAGCTCGGCTCAAAATCAATTAAGCGGGCTACAATGGATGGGTCTTCTCCCACAATAGTGTTCGAGCAAGTGGGCAAAGTGCAGGCTCTAGCCATAGACTACGAGCGGCGAGTCCTATATTGGGCGGCGTTAGACCCGCCTGCCATAGAGCTAGCCTTCCTTAATGGCACCGGGAGGAGGGTGTTGGTAGATAATGTGTCTATGCCCTTCGCTCTAGCATTGTATGGAGATAGACTGTTTTGGGGGGATTGGCTTACAGGTATGTACTATGTTATACTTAGTACTAATGAGTTAGTTATGACGACACGTTTGTCTCTGTAGTAAACCTATTTGCTGTGCCGGTAGTCGCGGGTTCTGAGGCTGGGGCCATTCATTTGTGTGATGAGCACAAATGTTTGTTCTCCAGTTATGGGTGCTTATACATATTTATAATATGTTTGTATATCAACTATCTGGTGTCAATAACACAAGCCTCGTAGTTTACTGTGGAACTAAATGGTGGTGTGCGTTAATGTTCCAACATACTTATGAGCTACCTTCAATAATAGCCTATGTATATTTATACAGGTTTTAGTCTGTATCTGTGAACTCAATTTCATTCAAATCTGCTCAGTCAGTATAAACACACAAAATTTTGCATATATATTAGTAATTCAAATATAAATTTTATTATTTAGGATAATTATATTGAAGTATTACGTGGAAAATTTTGTTATAGCGGTTATAAAATATCTGTACTTTCATAGGTATTTCATATAGTAAAGTGTTGCGTATTGTTTTGTATTAAAAATAGCATGAGTGTTAACCGTTCAAAAACCGTTTACTCCTTTACATACTTCACAATATTACTAGCATATTTGAATTATAACAAAGTACTTACTATATATTTTTATGATTCCAGGTTTAATAGAAGTGGCAAAGAAAACAGACGGGTCAAATCGGAAAGTGATACACAAAGATCTAGATTATATATCAGATTTAAAAGTTTACCATAGAGCAAGGGATACTCTCTCGAACCAATGTGGAGTGGACAATGGTGGCTGCTCTCATTTGTGTCTCCCGCTACCCAACAACGACTATCGGTGCGCGTGTCCTACGCATTACCGTTTAAATCGGGACAACCTCACTTGTTCTGGTATGTACTTCCATACTTCATATTATAAATGAGAAAGTGTGTTTGTTTGCTTGATTGTCCTGCTTTCACGTCGAAACGGAGTAACGGATTGGCGTGATTTTTTGTGTGGAGATATTGGAGGGCTGGAGAGTGACATAGGCTACTTTTCACCGCGCGAGATTACTTAATTCCCACGGGAAAACACGTTATAATACAATCCAAACAAAAAAAAATTATCAGAATTACTTGAAACTTGGTATATCTACTCTTCAATAAAAATTAAATAAATATGTGTTTTAGCATTTTTCGAAATTCATCCTTTAAGGGGGTAAAATAGGTAATAAAAGTATGTATGAAACTACCTTTTTAGAGATTTTTTGTAGTTTTAGCGCGAGCGAAACCGCGGGTACTGAAGCAGGTACGGGAAGCCCTGATAGACTAAAACTTGTAAATATTATACAATTCCAACAAATATAAACAATTTTCATATGGGTCAAAATGATAACCTACCTTTTTGTAGCTTATGACCTATGGGGTCATTATATGCTATAGCGAAAGGTATTTTAACTGGAGGATGGTGGATGCTGAAAGGGGATGAATTCACAACTAAGCATACATAAATTCTTATGATACTATGATGTATGTCTGATCTCAGTGGTTCTGATGGTTTAGTAAAAGTGTTCCAAATATTTATAATATACTAGCGACATATCCTCGCTTCGCTCGGGTTCGCCCCTAGGTACTTTTTATTTTTTTGTAGCAGAACCCTAATTGTTTTTCTAAAATAAAAGTAGTCTAAGTTACTCCTTATAAGATCGGCTATCTACCAGTGAAAGTCCCGTCAAATACAGTCTAGTAATTTCGGAGATTAGCTGGAACAAACAGACAGACAAAAATTTTAAAAATTGTGTTTTTCATATAAATACCATATATAATTTAATATGCATTTAGTAATAATCTGTTATTTTGACATAGCAGACACTTCAATTTTATTTATATGTATAGATTACCTATTCATATATTTATTTAATATTAGGATTGTATTTTATTTAGAGTAGATTTAAAATTTTTAACATGAACATTAATTTTATTGATTAACTTTGATATGTTACAGAACCTGAAGAGTTTCTGCTATTTGCGCAGAAAAACGCCGTTGGCCGTATTTTAGTTGCGAATGGCGAATGTAACGAAGCTTTCATTCCTTTAACTGGACTTAAAAGCGTGAGAGCTATTGAATATGACCCAGTTAATAAGTAAGTTATATTTATTTCTCTAAATTTTGTAACAATATTATTGTAATAAACAATTTTTTTTTTTAATATTTCACTTATTATACTAAAAATATCCGTTATCCCCTAACTTTGCACTAATATTAAAACTACTATTAATATGATTATTCTTGCTAAAGAGGTAGGATATTCTCGAATTTTATTTGGGGCGGACTTACCTTAAGATTTTTTATATACAATGATTCACAATCATCGGTCAAAAAAAGTACTAGATACACAATCCAATACAAAAGTTCTCTTAAAACTTACAATAATTATGTTTAGGTAATTATTCTAGTTGAAATAAATATACAACAATGTAAGTTGAACCTTGAATACAAGGCTTAAAGTTGTTTTTACAAAAAAAACAATAAAAGCTCGCTCAAAATATGTACAAATGAGCGGTCATTCAGTAAGGACATTTTTTGTCGCTGATTGTGTATCTAGTACTTTTTTGATCGATGTTCACTATCGTCAAACATATCGCGTAACGTGACAAAACACACACACACACACACACAAATAAATAAATATTTTGGAATATTAACATTTAACACTCAGCACCATCTATCATGGTAACTTACGAGGCTTGTATTATGGATACCAGGTAGTTGATACACTACACATACATAATTTTAAATACATACATTATTATTATAAGTATAAACACCCATGACTGGATTACAAACATTAGTGCTCATCACACATTGAATGACTTGAACCCGCGACCGCTGGCGAAGCAAGTAGGTTCACTACAAACTGAGCCAAATGTGTCATCAAAAGTTTTTGAAGTTTGTCAAATATACAAAAGACTAACTCAAATATTTTTTTTGTAACAACGTATCATATCTAAAAATATAACCTTATTACAGAAATCTGTATTGGATGGACGATGAATCCCACGCAATCAAACGAGTACCCATCTCGTACTCGACCACCTCTGCCATCACAGACTCCACTACGGTCGTGTCCGGTCTCTCGAGACCTTTCCACATGGTCCTAGATATACTGGGCAGGGCTTTGTACTGGACGTGCTTGGACACGGATTCGATTAATGCCACATCCATTGATAATAACTCCTCAATGGGAGTCATTTTGAGGAGAGAGAATATGATGCCCCGGTTGCTGGCTTTTCATCAAACTAAAAGGTAATTTCTTAATTGTAACGAAATTTACGTTATACTATGTGTTAATTATAGTTTTTTTAGATAAGTTATTGTTTTTTAAACCAACGAGAAAATCCACCCATACACCAGGTGACTATGTATCAGTCATCTAAATAGACATATTTTTTTTAAGTTTGTTATTGCGTCCGTTATTGATTGTCTTCGCTTAGTGAGTTTATACTGCAGCCTTAGCTGACAAATTATTTACACCCGTCACTTGGACAGCCTAACCGTTGTGGTCGACCTGGTTGCTCTTTAATCGTATGTGTTTACCATAATGTATATAAATATTAAATAATTAAATTAAAGGTGATATATATCTCTCCCCCCTCCCCCCCCTCTCTCCCCCCCCCTCTCCCCCCCCTCTCTCCCTCTCTCTCTCTCCCTCTCCCTCTCTCACTCTCCCTCTCTCACTCCCTCTCTCTCCCTCCCTCTCTCTCCCCCTCTGTCTCCCTCCCCCCTATCTCCCCCTCTCTCTCCCGCCTCCCTCTCCCCCTCTCTCTCTCTCCCTCTCCCTCTCCCTCTCCCCCTCTCTCCCCCCCTCTATCTCACCCTCTCCCCCTCTCTCTCCCTCTCCCTCTCTCTCTCCCCCCTCTCTCCCTACCTCTCTCTCGCCCCCTCTCTCTCCCTCTCTCTCCCCCTCTCTCTCTCCCTCCCTCTCTCCCTATCCCTCCCTCTCTCTCTCACTCTCCCTCCCTCCCCTCTCTCCCTCCCCCCTCACTCACTCTCTCCCTCCCTCCCCCTCTCTCACTCCCCCCCCCCCTCCCCCTCCCTCCCCCTCTCTCTCCCTCTCTCTCCCTCTCCCCCCCTCTCACTCCCCCCCTCTCTCTCCCCCCTCTCCCCCCCTCTCTCCCCCTCTCTCTACCCCCCTCCCCCCTCCCCCCTCTCTATCTCTCCCTCCCCCCCCCCTCTCGTGAAACACATTAGCACAAGTAAACATATACGCACACACCTACACACGATAGTAGTTCACTTTTATTATTATCGTATAGAACAATGAAAATGTCACATAAGTGCTTGTTGTCGCCTACAGGATCCTGATCTGGAGCGACGCGGGGCTGGGCGCGGTGCTGCGCGCGGGCGCGGACGGCGGCGCGCGCGGCGAGCTGGCGCGCGCCGGCAACGTCACGGCGCTGGCCGTGGAGCAGGCCTCCGCCACCGTCTACTGGGTGGTGGCGCGCCAGCTCTACGCCGCGGACGTCGACGCGCCTAACACGTCAGATGATATCTATTGTTACACTTTATAACTATTTTATTATATTTTTCCGGGATAAAAAATAGCCTATGTGTTATTCCAGACTATAATCTATCTCTGTGCCAAATTTCATATAGATCCGTGTAGCCATCCTGGCTTGAAATAGTAACAAATAACCATCCATACTCACTAACTTTCACATTTATAATATTACTAACGACTCACCCTCGCTCTGCTCGGATTCGTCCCTACTAACATTTTAACGTTTAGTATAGAATTCTCAGAAATGAGATATTTTTCCGCAGTAAAAAGTATCCTATATGTTGACCCGTATAACCAGCTCTCATCATACCAAATTTCATCAAAATCCCTCTAGTGGTTTTTCCGTGATGCGGTAACAAACAGGCAGACAGACAAAAAATCTAAAAACTATAGATTTTATTGAATCACGCTATCGTTTGGTTCTTTCTGATTAGTTAAGTTTAAATGTAGCATTCATGTTTTTATACTCTTGTGAAATATTTGGTATCACGATCCAGGTCACTGGTCGTTTTATAGTAACACCAGAGGGAAACGAAGCCTTTTGTAGTTAGAAGTGGCTGATTGAATCCTACAAAACTCTTACATTAATTCACATTTAAATAATACTCTAACTATATTGTACGAACTACTACCGTGGATTTAGTTGTCGAATTATGTAAAAGTTCCGTGACCTGTGACACTTGTTTGTTTCTCATTAATTTAAAAATATATTCATTTAAAAAAAATCTGTTTTTTGTCGTCGTTTATAAAGCTGTATTTATAAAGTTTCGAACTCAATACATGTAGCTTTTTTAAGTAAAAAAAGTGCCTATTTGTAAACACGTATCGCATTAGCAAGTAATAAACGAGACGCGACGTGTGTCCTGTGGCAGGCGCCGCATCATCTGGCAGGGCGGCGCGGTGAGCGCGCTGGCGGCGTACGGCGGCGCGCTGTACCTGGGCGGCGAGCGCGCGCCCTCGCGCCTGGCGCTGCAGCGCCGCGACGCGCCCGCCGCGCCGCTGCCGCACGTGGCGCGCCTCGTCGCCGCCGTCGCCGTGCACCAGGTACGCCCATATATATATAGGCTCACTTTGTTGTCTGTCGCTCTGTCGAGACCTCTTTTGAAGTAAAACGTCAGTAGTTCAGCTGGTGAATGCGTGACGTAAAGTGTGAATCGGGCGAGACGAACGTTCGTTGCCATGGTAACCGTTTTTATTGTCTGACAAATAATATACAATATTATATTCTTTCCTTAAATTATATTCTATAAATATATGATTTTATGCATATGCGTAATACGCGTTATTTTTAGTATCTCACCTTTCGTAATTATTTGAAACAAATTGAAGTTCATAAAGAGTACCGATAACCTACAGAAGTTTTACTTCTTGCGCGTGTACACACTCATACACGCACTCTTTATTATTATTTTTTAGGTATGCATGGAGTTTCAATATCGTATCGTATATTCAAGTTAAAATTAAATACTCAGGTCTGCAATTCCTTGAAGCTGTGGAAACAAATCTAACTTCTAAGTCAACGCAATGGAATCAAACCCCTATACATATTTACTTCCCACTACCCCGGTATTTCCTGTTGTCCTAGAATTATGAAATTTGGCAAGAAGCAATGTCTTAATAGCATAAGCGGACAGCAGACAGCGGATGGATGCGCTAGTTTCTTTTTTTAAGCAAATTATTATGTACTTGTTTGTGCTCCTTCAAATTTTATTGTTCTTAGGTAAATCTAGTGTGTACTAGTTCTTTGTGTTGTATTTATATGATTTTGTTTCAAATGTGATTTGTAAGATTTTTCTAACAAGTGTGCACGTTTTTTTTATAAAGGTTTTCAGTAAATTAAAAATGACCCTGTATACTAGCGACTTCCCATACAAATTTTCATCTCCATTTTCACCCCCTTAAGGGATGATTTCCGGGATAAAGACTATCCTATGTCCTTCCTAGGGCCTCAAACTATCTTTTTACCAAGTTTTATCTAAATCGGTTCAGTAGTTTCGGAGCCCATATGGTACAAACAAACAATCAAACAAATCTTTCCTCTTTATAATATTAGCATAGATAACTGTTTCCAAATAAAATACATTGTATTACAGGTGGCTCGCGAGCACCCGTGTTTCGGCGGGCGCGCGTGCGGCGGCGAGCCGGGCGCGTGCGGCGCGGGCGGCGCCTGCGGCTGCGGCCTGCGCTGCGGCGACGCGCGCCGCGCCTGCGCGCCCGGACACGTGGCCTGCGACGCGGCCGCGCCCGCCGCGCCCGCCGCGCCGGCGCCCGACGTGCAGTGCATACCCATAGAGTGGAAGTTAGTTGTGTTACAATATTTATGGTGTTTAAGTAAATACATAATTTAGATAGAATTGCTAAAACTTAGCGAGCGACGTAATATTAAATAAAGATTTTTTTATTTTATTTTTTAAAGATTGAACACAAAAAAAAATATAAATTAATTAAAATACAAAAGAATTGATGATGAAAATATAAAATCGATTTTGGTAAGGGGGCGCTGTATAAAAAGTAACATATATGTTTGTATGTATATATGTATGTATGTATGTCAATATAGAATACCATAACTTTATAGGAACCTTACATATAATACGATTTTTAAGAAATTAATTGCTTACATTTATGAAAAATTATACATGCTTTATTTTTATAGTTTATATGACCTCATCATCAAATATATAACAGTACTACTAAGTAATGTGCGTACTAAATGAGTGTATAATGTATACGTACAGATGCGACGGGCAGCGCGACTGCGCGGACGGGTCGGACGAGGCGCGCTGCGACCCGTGCGCCGGCCTGCGCTGCGCGGACGGCACGTGCGCCGCCGCGCTCGGCGCGTGCGCGGCCGGCGCCTACTGCGCCAGCGAGCCGCTGCCTGACGCTTTCCGGTTAGATTGACTTTCTATTTTTCTTTTTTAGTAAGCAAAGATCTTTGTCTAACGGCTTTTCTGATGCTTTCCGATTAGGAAGGCTTTTGTTTTCTATTGTTTTTTTTTTCTTATTTTCAGTAGGCAAAGGTCTTGTTTGTCTAAAGGCTGGTATATACGGCTAACTTGAGGTTTGGGTTCCTGAATACGAGCCCTAGGTATTTATTTATTTATATGGATCTCCAACAGTATACACAATTTTTTACATTTACAATATACCTAACTAAATCTAATTTATATTTTTATGTATTTCTAATTATAGGAGAACACATCATTCGCAAAAAAACTGTGTTTTATAATGCCTAATAGTACTAATAAAAAACGCAAACAAATGAATCCAATTACAAAAAAAACGAAATAACAATAATTAAATTAAACTTAATGATTGCATTAAAGAAAATACTGTAAAACTTATAAAAAACACTTTTCACATATTTTTTTTGGCCAAGTATACATACATATTGAATTTGTGTGTGTGTGTGTGTGTTTTTTTTAATTTAGAAGTTTCGTGTGTTTAAAGTGAAGCGTTTCCTACTTATGCTGCCTCTGAGAGCACATAAAGCCCTTGATTGTTTTAGTTACGCCTTGTCGGACTTAAGATAACAACACAACAAGTGCACTATATTATCTTTTCGCACATCGCTTGTCTCTATAAGATTGATCGCCATGGCTGAACTCTGTCAAGAAGACATTTTATTTAAGTTTTAATTTTTAATATCATGGGCCTATAATGCTTATATTTGATAATCGAGAAAAATAAATTGTGTCTTGATTAATTCCATTAATTTTTGCATCATATCATTTTTTAAACAACGAATTAATAACATTAGTAATACATAAAAACACTACAACAAAATAAAAATGAAAACACGTTGTTACAGATGCGACGAGCGGCTCTGCCTGCCGATGAAGTTCGTGTGCGACAGCCGCGCGCACTGCGAGGACGGCTCCGACGAGGCGCCCGCCACATGCGGATACGTGCATAAGGATCAGGTACGATATTTATATATTTTATGTTTATACATATAATAAAAACTTAAAATAACATATTTCAAAAACCATACACGCGTACATACACAACCATACAGACATAAAAGCGTTACATAAAACATTATTAATAGCCGTCGTGCGTAACCTGTATTTTAGACTTTTATGTCGTGGGTTTTTGATATTTTTTATTTGGAGTTTTTTTCATGTTACAATTTTCCGTCGTGGTTTTTTTTTATTTGTTTTATTTGTAGATTACGTAACTTGTGGGTAACTTTAGTTTTAATAGTAAATGCAATACATTTATTTAAATAAAATAACCGTTGTGGAGAAACATGTGTGTTTTAGGCAAAAAATATTGAACTAATTTTTATAATATATATTTTTATATGTATATATCATGAACGAATAAACCACTGGACGAGACATAAAATACAAATGTATGAAAACTCGTTCAACCAAAAGACGCATAACGCACACAAAGATTTTATTACATTATTATACACACAGGTACACAATACAATATTTCTAGTGCTTGAACGTAATCGATAAAATACATATATCGATGAACCAATTAATGACATTTTAGACATTGGTTAGCATAGTCATCATATTTTACATCTTTTAATTTAAAATATCTGTATTTATTATAATAAATTAAAATAAATGAATTAAAGAGGCAATAATAATGTGTCAAATGATAATTATTTTTTAATTTGATTTATATAAATACGATGGCATTGATGGCAGCATTCTGTTGGTCTATAATAATGTTAATGAACAAATGAATATCGGGTGTATATTCCATTAATATATAATAAAAATTATTTTTTAAAGATTAAAAAAATATTAAGCTAATTTAATTAAATAAAGTGATTTTGTTGATTCTGTTATTGAATTATTTTAATTGGCTATTGATTGTCTCGGGTAGCTTATAAAAATGCTCGGGTAGCTTATAAAAAGCTTATAATATTGCTCAGTTCTTAATAAACATTTGTGAAATTAGGAAAAAGAAAAAGTGATTGCAAATTAAAGTGAGTGTTGGATCGTGAAAGTAAAATAGATCGTGAAAGTAAAGTGTTTTATTACAAATCGCCAACCCAGAAGTTTAGTGCTAAAACATTATTGTTTGATTTTGTGTAATTTATGTGTTGAAGTAAAATGATCTTTATTATTATTACAATGGAATAATATTCCAAAGTATATAAATGTGGTCTAAAATAAAATAAAAAATTAAGTACACATACTAATTATAATTTTTGCATTTATATTTTTATTTGATTTAGAAAATATTTTTATAAATTTATTGTCATCAGATTGTAGGATACTGTGATAAAAGTATTTTATGTTATTGTACTGTACAAATAACGCAATTCGTTCAGTTATTTCGTCAAATATCGATATATTTTTCCACATTGTCAAGCACTAGTCGATGTCAAATGGACTCACTCGACAGTTTTGTCATTTGTTCTGAATGGTATAATCCAGGGATTTTATGATGGTTGTCAGATGTCAACAATACATTGAAATATCGACTATATTTAACATAGTTGGATAATATGACATTTTATTTTACAATTTTATTAAATTGTGTGATAAATAACAATAAATGTAATAAAATAATGTATTTACAAGTGAAAAGAAACAGTGCTGCTTCCGCCGCTATAGTTTTTACACCATTTAACAGAACATTTAGTCATTTTTGGCAGATTGTTTGTTGACAAGTAAATGCTTGAGACTGACGCAAAAAACAAACGACAAAGGCTGAAATTTCCTGGCTACTAATAAGACAGATAAAGGTACGTCCGCTTATATGTCTGGTCCAGTGACTTATTCGTTCATGGTATATATATATACACAGTTCGCTCGTCGAGCCGTCCCTCCGTCTCAAACTCACCCTCACTTCGCTCGGGTTCGTCCCTAGCTTGATTCCCCATACAAACTTTCATCCCCATTTTCAAAGTATCCTATGTCCTTACCAGGGTTTCAAACTATCTTCTTACCAAATTTCATCTATATACTAAATTAGTTCAGTAGACCCAGAGATTACTCCCTACAATGTCACAAACTCAAAAACTTTACCTCTTTGTAATATTAATATAGATTATTCGGGTCAATATTTAGGAAATTTTTTAATATAGAAAAACCTTTATTATCATGGCAAAACAAAAAGTTTTAAAGAAAGATGTTTTCAATATTTAAAACACTTTTCTTCTATATTCCATTCGTTTATTCCACCTGTATATGGGGCATTCCATGCTAAATTGGATTTTTTAGTAACTCTCAAAAGAGGCTTCCTGGTAAATTTTGAGATTTTTTTATCACTGAATGTCAAAATATTAAGAAAATCAAAAATAAAAAAAATTGAAACCGTCCGATTTGGCGCGGAATGCCCCATATATTATGTATCTAACGAGGTGGTGTGTTGGACAGGTGGCGTCCCCGAGCGGGCGGTCGTCGCACGCGCTGGTGGCGTGCGGCGTGGCGGCGGGCGCGGGCGCGGCGCTGGCGGCGGCGTGGGCGGCGCTGCGGCGGCTGCGGCGCCGCGCCGCGCCCCGCGCCGCCGCGCCGCGCCGCAAGCCCGACCCGCCGCGCCCGCCCGGCGTCTGCGACCCGCTCGCGCCGCACTGCGCCTTCTCGCAGTCAGTACACTTGCGCACTTTTCTACTTGCTTATATGTAATTGTGTTTTTGGTGCAATGCTAGGACACCTCGTATACAGTCAATTTATAAGTTCATCTTTTATTTATTTCACATAATTGTGATTATATACACACTTTAGCAACGACTAGATTGTTCAGTGTCCATTGTTTTGTACACTATATTGGTGCATACTATACATTACATTGCGTTTTTAACACATCATATGCATCTATTAAATAATCAATTAAGCGAAAATAAGAGAATATTTGTGCGATAAATATTCAAAATAATAAATTAATGTAAACAAATATAAATAAACGATATGTATAATTCCTATTCTGTGAACAGATATTACTTAAATATCATTCAATACAACAATTCACTTCAATAATGTGTAAGCAATGTAATACAACAATACATGTTTGATGTGGAACAGGACGAGCGCGTCGGGCACGCCGTCGGCGTCGGCGTCGGCGTCGGACAGCCTGTGCGGGCGCTACCCGCGGCCCACGGCCAACCCGCCGCCGTCGCCCGCCACGCACCCGCGCCGCCGCGCCTACCGCCACTACCGCACGCACCCGCCGCCGCCCACGCCCGCCTCCACCGACGCCAACGAGTCCGAGCCCGAGCACGCGCGCGCGCCGCCGCCCTCGCCCGCGCCGCACCCGCTGCTCTACTGACCGCACCGACACCTAATGCGACCGACTTGAAGCCGCGTGAGCATAATGTGATGTTATAAATCAAACGATACCTTTAAAATGAATTAAATTTTTTTTTTTTCTTTCCGTGATGTTACGTTTACGTTTGCTGATTATCAATCAATATCTAATACTTTGAGTTTATAATTATGTGTAATAATTGGTATTCACTTATAAAAGGCAAATCCCATCTCGTTGAATCGTCACTGAGTTAACAATGTTATACTTCCCCATGCCCATACTCTAACATGAATGAGTACAGAAATGAAGTTTCATACAACCGCACAATGATAAACCTACACTACGCGATGGGGTCGTGTGTGACACCTCGCCGTAGAGTTCAAGTACGCAGTACATGTTGACAAAACCAGTTTATACCGGCTCGAACTGTTGACAATATTACACACACGCACACCGACGTTTTACGCACTGGGCCTTTACTGAGTACAGACTTGTCCAAAATGAGCCAGATGGGTAATATGACTTTATAACTAAACAAAGTTGAGTATTATATTTTTATATTAGTCATTTTTTTTTTAAATGTTATTTTTCCATACGGTGTAAATCGATAAAAGTTTCATGTCGTCTCACAATAAATATTTCGGAGCCATAATTTTATTTTCAAACGTACAATCGCACATATTTATTGTTTGAATGGAGCCAATATAAATTGTTTAAACAGTTCTTTAACAAATTACTGTATGTGTTTCTTAGAACTTTATAAATAGGAATGTAACAAATTTCTTATCATTAATTCGATTTATGTATTAATTAATATAACTACGAAAATTTCGAAATAGAATAACTTTTATAGACTAAAATTATATCAATAAATATACCTTTGGTCAACTAAGATAGCTAAAGTTATAACTATTATAAAGATTTCAAGACTAAAATTTAAACTTACTCTAAATTAAATATATATATTTTAACTAAAAAGATTTTACTATTATGCATATTAGTTTTTTTGAAATCTATCACTCTTGACAATACACAAAAACGCTCGAATTGAGTGTCTCCTTTTCAACGCTTCGCTTTTTCATAACGTACAGTTCGATAAAGCGCTTTGTAAAAATTCTAATCATTTCTGTAGAAATCAATATTTGTTTTTTTGTTGTTGTTGTAGAAATAACTAAAATTCATTTAAAAAAAATAAAGCATGTCCAAAATACAACTTGTGTACAAAGCGTGGGTCGTCTTAAATGGTTCATGAAATATTTGTAAGGCTTAAACCAGACTGGGATAATTTCGTACGATCAATACACGTTTACTTTATTTATATTAAAAAACTATGTAAGTTCTTGCCGCGACTCTACTCGCTTAGTTATTTTTTTGTATAACTTCTACGCGCGTTCAAACGAACTACTAATTTTAACGCGTTCAAACTGACAAAAACAATCTCCTCAGGTTTATTACGTAGTAATAGTATTTTTAGTATTTAAAATTCTTAACAAACAAGAAAGCCATCTAATACGTTCATTTTACGCGAATATTTTGCGTTTTAAATACTCGTAAAAGTATTTGTTCGCATTTTTTCGTGATTTTATCTTTATTTTTAATCTTTAGTAGAGACTGCTCCGACTGCAGAAATTCGCTTTAAAACATTCATTAAAATAAAAATTGCAAAATGAACCGAAAAAATAACTTTAATATTCAAAATGCTTTTTAATAACTTTGATTTTTGATTGGAAAATTTTTTTTCTGAATAAAGCTTTATTAGTTTAGTATATATCGTTACTTAACGTGATAATGGTCTTTGTATAATACAATTATTCGTGACAAATTCAGACGCGATATCAAATACGTTGCATGTTCGGGGGGCGGATAGAATATTTAGAAATCGTCCAGATGTTATGAATCATCCAGCTATACTGCGATAAGTATAAAATGGATACCGATATTAGGAAACTATAGTTTAATATTGAGTACGCATTTTTCCTTCCCATACAAAAGTTCACACAGCGCGTTTCATAACTTTAGGTAGCTTAAAGTAACAATACATTTTATAATATATTAATTTATATGTAATATATACATTTCCTTATTATTAAAAAAACATCAAGAAATAAAAACAAAAACACGTAAATTATTTAGATATGTAATTTATTGTTGTATGTACTGTGTGCCAATCGCGATTTGACTTGCTACTTCTATAATATTAATAATATTTCACACAAACATTATGTTAGCTATTGCGTTGAAATAATATTTAAAATCATTAACAAATTCTGATATGCGTAGTGTTTGTTGATTTTGTAAGTTGATTTCCTAGTTCCTAACTTGTCGTGAGGAATATTTTATATGTTAATAAAGAAATTCTATATTTTCGTGTAAAAATTGTACGAAAAATAATTTTCCTCTCTGCACTAAAGAGCCTGCTCCGGTTTGTGTACACATTCGTCCTTTAATATGAACAAACTGAATCAAATAATAAATACATGTTATTTGAACAAGCAAATTACGTAAAACGATACTTCTTTTTCGTATCATTATATGATTAATTAATCTTGTTTATGGCATTTATTTTGTATAGGGATATGTATGGCTACATGTTACACTATTTCGTGGAAACAAATAAGTATCCCTATAGAGACGAAACTTCATGCAACCGCGTAACGTTAGATACACTACTACACGCGAGCAGGGCTGCCAGATCGTATAATTGGATAAGAAAATTTTAAAATATGATTATTTTATGTATATTTCATTTAAAGTCATTACGTATTTTTATTGACTTTTTTATTCATCACAGACTATTTCTCAACAGTTTTATTAATTTGTATGTATAATAAAATTTGATTTGGTATAATTTGAGTGACCTAGCGGTATAAAATAAGTTAGCTCTACTGGCAGGCCTGCACGCGAGACAGATCACCGGCTAGTTTACGCACGCGTTGTCCGTTGACAAAACCGGTTTCTTCCGGCTGAAATCGTTGATAATGTCATACTGAGCGCGTCACGCTCAAAAGAAAATGTACACGCTATTGCCTTATGTAGTAGCTAAGTCGTGTATCTATCTCAGGAAAATTGTAAAAACTGAAATTATAAATTCGCTAGTGTGTAATCATAATATACCTAAAAATGTCCCGTGATATTGTAGGAAAGTAGACGATTTACAATACTCCGGGTAATTTATAATTTCCCTAGTAAAAAAAACTATAATTTAACGGATCTTACAATTTTCTTGCGACATATCTATCGTTACACGGTTGTATGAAGTTTTGTCTCTATGGGAGATATTTACTCATGTGATAGAATGTACCTACCTACGTACACATAACCTGTCAATATCCATTAGAAACTTTCGATTTGGTGCTATTTCAATGTTCGTGCCTCAAATCTAGTTAAATAGATAACTAAATGTTGTAAATAAACAAAGAATTTATTGTAAATAAAATTAATTATCTTACATAATATAGTATACTCGTAGTTTGTATGATAATTACGATTTTTATAATATCTTGACTAGTTGACTACTTAGCCTTAAGTGTAACAAATAATCTTTTATATCATCAGCAGTACGCACAATTACTCCTTATTAAATTATTAACTCTGAACAAACAAATGTCTTCATATATAAATTTTCACATAATAATATATATATAAAATTTGAAGTACGTGAGCAAAATGATAATATAAAATATGAACTTACTCGTGATTTCTACACCAAAAATAAATAATAACTAAATCCAACGAATACTCCAATTAAAATGCTATTTTTAGGGGGGTTCCGTACCTCAAAAGGAAAAAAAACGGAACCCTTATAGGATCACTTTGTTGTCCGTCCGTCCGTCCGTCTGTCTGTCTTTATCTCGGGAACGCGTGGAGGGGAGGTATCGAGTTGAAATTAAAACGATATACCTACCTACCTGTGTACAGTCTCTTGAAGCTGTGAAAAAATCAAACTTCTAAGTTAACGTAAAAAAAGATACTCTCAAGGGAATTTATAGGGTATTTTCCGTTGACCTAGAACAATTAAATAGGGACAAATCTTAAACCTATACATTTGTAATTCAATCATTAAAAAAAACAGGGTGTTTATGCAAGGAACGGTGCGGGCAGTCCAAATTTTGAATTGAGTTAACCGTGTCGTGTGGGGTATTCAAACTTCAAAGCGGTCTAAATTATACCTACAAACTTGTACGGAACCCTCGGTGGGCTAGTCCGACTCGCATTTGTCCGGAAATTTTTAAGTTTTTAAAAACACTTATTGAATAATTATAATTACTTCCTTAGAGACGAAAGATAACGCTTGAATTTAGTTATTTATTTTGTTGATACCATACATTTAGCTACAATTTGAAGTTCTTCTTCAGTTTTTTTTAAAATAAATACATAAATTTCAAGTATGTTTCATGTTCATTCTATTTATGATGTGTGAATTTGAAATTATAAGTGAACAGATAAACTATAACGGTTTTTTTTCTATATACACAATCATTATTTGGTAATAATTATAATTAAGGAGCGTTTAAGATTTTAGTTTTATAAGGTCTAAAATGTAATTGTTGAGCAAATTATACCTAATATGTATTCATCAACGAAAAGTTAATAATTACGTAGCAATCGCAAAAAGTGTTCAACAGGGAATATGCGTGATTTTTTTTAATTTTTATGCATTAAGCTAACATCGTTATATAATTGTAAAAAATATCTAGCTCCAAAAAACTAAAAATTTTGTATAAAAACGCGGCTTAGTTTGGCGTCACGGTATATCATGCACAGAAAAATGAAGAATTTCGCTGAAGCAATTTGTAGCAAAATCGCTAATCGCTCCGTTATGACATACTCTGACGTCATATTCGGTCTGACCAATGGCGTACGTTTCAACTACTTTGAATATAAAAAATGTTAATATAGGCTTAATTTAAAAACAATAATGATTATAGAAAAAAATATTTCACGTATATTTAAATCACACGCATATTCCGTCGTTAATTTATTAACTTTTTTTAAAGATGGTTTATATATAACTATATAGTAAATATGCATCAATGTATATGCATATAAATGATTACAAAAAAAACAATGGAAAACGACACTAGTGATCGACAGGCAGTAATAATAATAGGAAATACTTAACAGAAAAAAAGACTAACTATATATAGATTAGTAACAGCCTTAATGTGGTTCTAGTATTAGCAAAGAGATAAATGTAAGCGACATCTTACTACATTTTATCCGCATTTCTATACTTGTCGCTATTGTTGTTTTTGTTATCTGCACTTACTAAATAGTAAATATACAGGGTCATTTTTAATTTACTGAAAATCTTTTGGGAATATACTATTTACATCATAAAAACAACCTCTGTAACAAGAAAAAATAATATATCTTGAATTTTTATTGTCATACAAAAAAAATTTTCACCTTCTAGGTAGTAATATTCTAGCATCTGGCCAAGTTTAAATGAGTGAGGGTCACTTCCTACATCCCTCCACCCCTCCCCTCCACCGGTCACGCGCTTTCTTTTGCTAATGCTGGACTAGTAGCGTTTAAAAGGTGCAATAAAAATATTTGTAATTTTGTAAAATTTAAGAAATTTTTATTTTCTTACAGATGTTGTTGTTATGATGTAAATAGTATATTCCCAAAAGGTTTTCAGTACATTAAAAATAGCCCGGTATAATTTATTTCAAACTAACTGATTCCTTATACCGCACCAAACAATCAATTCAACCAAACACGTTTTTAAATAAAACGGCCCCTTTTCGAACGATACTAGATTTATTATTTTGGTCTATACGTATGTGACATGTTCAGAATTTGATTAGGATATTTCGTAAAAATAGTATATACTTATATATATTTAAAACAACTGTATAAACACTCCTGTTTTCACTGAATCGTAATTGTGTTGAAATTGACTGAGTTTGACGTTTTGCTAATAAACTTTTGTACCTGTTCATCATGTTTTATTTATATTTTTGCTTTCTTAATTATACATTTTGACAGTAAAAAATATGAAAACGTAAACTATCTTAATCACACAAGTGAATGCCCCCCAGCGGGCCTCGAACCCGCGACCGCTGACATAACAAGCTGGGTCACTACAAACTGAGCCAAACATGTCGTCGAATAATGAAAGTTAACTTAATAAAAACCTTATCAAATTTAAATACCACATGGCTTTTGCGATAAAAAACACATTCATACGCCCCCTATAATATTTTCATTAACAAAGGGTTAGTAAAGCCGCAGTCTGCAGCCATTGTCAGTCGCGAACCAGTGGCGATGTCCAAATTACTAATATACTGTTGTTTTATAGTCGTGTGGTGTGAGTTTTTAAACTGTGAAATATATAAAACAAGACCAAAAATAAAATCATCGAATGGAAACCTTGTACTACAGCCTGCTTATGACAAAAATATTTATCTAAACACAAATGGACCAAAGTCTACGATATTCTTAGGAGATGTGAATTATAAAAGCTTATATAACGTTACTATTGGCAATACTAACTTTAACCCTTCAATAAGCGACGATAATGTAAATAACAATGCCATCCCATCGGATGATATACCGAGAAGAATACAAAACTTGGAATCCCTGACTAACAGTCTATCAAGTAATTTGTACTTGAATATATCTCGTCTTGCTCGAAGAGTACAGAATATGAACACTAAGGTACGCTATTTGCAAAATTTACTAAACAAACGTGAAGAGTGTCGCTCGCACCCTTGTGCTAATGGAGGTACTTGCTTGGATTTAATCAGTGGTTATTATTGCATATGCCCTTCAAACTGGAAAGGGCCCAACTGTGATGAAGATATTAACGAATGCTACAACTACGCCGGCACTGATCTGGGCTGTCAAAATGGCGCGACTTGTCTGAATAAGCCAGGGTCATATGAATGTATATGTAAACCAGGTTGGTATGGAATCGACTGCACTAGAACTGAAAAAAATTGCTCTCTAGGTGACTTTGAAATGTGTGGTCATGGAATTTGTGTTCCCTCAACGTCAGGAGACGGGATTAGATGCATTTGTAACCAAGGCTGGACTACAGATGGGAAAGGCGTCGCTTGCTTAACGGATGTAAACGAATGTGAATCATCACAAAAGGCAAGATGTTCTGTAAATCCGAGAGTAGATTGTGTAAATTTGCCTGGATCATTTCGATGCGGGCCCTGCCCCACAGGCTACGAAGGAGACGGGTTTGCATGCTACGACATTGATGAGTGCTTAACATTAAATGGCGGGTGTAGTACTAGTCCTATGGTGTTGTGTCATAACACGATAGGTTCTCGGATTTGCGGTTCGTGTCCACCTGGCTATCAAGGCGATGGTGTTACATGTACATGGCGTGGCTCTTGCTCTATGAATCGCGGTGGATGCCATCCGTCAGCTGAGTGTGTGGAAAATTCGGCAGTAAGTGGAATGACGCAGTGCGTGTGTCCTTCTGGTATGGTAGGTGATGGAATCGGACTTCATGGATGTTACGTTGCAGCTGACGTTAATTCTACCAATAATTGTGAAAGTAATCCCTGTGGATCACACGGACATTGCCATCCACTTAGTCAGGGCTATTCGTGTATTTGTTACCAAGGATACGGCGGTGCACACTGCGATAAACCGATCAACTTTTGCACTAACAATCCGTGCCACAATGGCGGCACTTGCCGACTCGATGAGAGATCGCCAAAGGGATACAGATGTGAATGCACCGCGTTGTACTCGGGTGATTTATGTCAAGTACATTCACAACCGTGTGGCGGAGTTCTTGATGCTGAAGAAGGTAGTATTGTATATCCACTCTCTAACACGACTTATGCCGACAACGCACGATGTGCTTGGGTTATTCACACGGCTCCCGATAAAGTTATCAATGTTACATTTACTAAATTTAACTTAGAAGAGCATTCTTCATGTAACTATGATTTTGTACAGATTCATGATGGCAGAAGCTCAGCAAGCCAACTGATAGGTAGGTTTTGTGGGACTACCTTTCCTAATGGTGGCAATATTATTTCAAGTCATAACAATTTATACTTTTGGTTCCGATCGGATCATTCCGTAGCTAAAGAAGGGTTTTCTTTACATTGGACTAGTGTGGCCCCGGTATGTGGCGGAGAGATAGATGCAAGCGTACACGGACACATAAGCTCACCTGGTTCGCCTGGAAAATACCCACCAAATCGTGACTGCTATTGGCACTTACTTACAACTCTTGGTAAAAGAATACAATTACATTTTTTTGAATTTGATATTGAATCACATCAGAATTGCAGTTTTGATTATTTAGCTATTTACGATGGTGAACATACAACTGATCCGCTTCTAAATAAATATTGTAATTCAACTCAACCTGCCCCTGTCCAGTCAACTGGTTCTGAAATTCTTATACATTTTCATTCTGATAAATTAGGTAATGGCAAAGGATTTCAAATATCTTTCGCGCCTATTGAGGGAGTGCCTGGATGTGGAGGTTTGTTCACAACGGACAAGGGTGAAATCACTTCGCCTTCTTACAACAATGCTTACTTGCCTAATTTACTGTGTGAGTACAAAATAAAAACACGTAGAGACACAAAAATACGTATAGAGTTTAAATTTTTTCACTTAGAAAGATCTTTTAGGTGTCGGTATGATTATTTAAGAATATTTGACGGTCCTTCGGCTGATTCACGTCTTGTCGGTAGGTTTTGTGATACTAGGCATCCAAAAACATTTATATCAACTACGAATGATCTATTTATAATATTTAGAAGTGACCACAGTGTCGCTTCTGAGGGTTTTAAAATCAGTTACGAATCAATTTGTGAAAAAATGTTTACACAGGACAGTGGAGCTATTACGTCACCAGAATACCCAACGAACTATCCAAAACAAACCTCTTGTGATTATATTATTAGTACAACACCGGGAAAAGCGATTTCATTAATGTTTCAAGATTTCGATATTGAAAACAATAGATATTATAATTGTCAATATGATTTTGTTGAAGTAAGAGATGGGCCATCAATAAATTCAACGCTAATGGGAAGATATTGTGGCAGTTCTGAATCCACACCACCGATTCAAACATCCAGTCACAATTTCATGTTTATACGTTTTAAATCAGATGTAAGTATTTCCGGAAGAGGTTTCTATGCCAATTATACTACTGTAGATACAGAATGTGGAGGAATATACAAAAACTCATCTGGTGTTATTAACCATCCTTCTACCATCGATGGAATATATTCTAACAATCAATATTGTACGTGGATGCTAATCGCTCCTGAAGGAATGCATATTAAGTTAGAATGGAGTAAATTCGAAGTCGAAGACATGCCGTCATGTAACAGTGACTATGTTGAAATAGTTGAATATGATGACAATAATTATAATACCACGTTGGGTAAATATTGTGGACGTACTTTCCCTCCAGCTATTACAACGTATTCGAATCGTATTTCAGTAATATTTAAATCAGATATCAGCATGCGGTTAGGTGGATTTTCATTATCATATACGTTCTTAGATGAAAAAACCCATTGTGGTGGACTTTTTGTTAAATCGCATGGCTTTATTTATTCACCAGGTTGGCCTCTGAACTATGAAGCAAACCGTGATTGTGCCTGGACCATAACTGTACCCACAGGACAGCAAATTATGTTAAATATTACAAATTTAGAATTGGAGCGGCCGTATAATGAAAAATGTGACACTTCCGATTACATATCCATTTGGGATGGCTCTACTGAAAACTCGGCTTTAATCGGTCAATTCTGCGGTTACATTAGGTCTAAACGAATAATCACGACGGCTAATAGTGTGCACCTCAAGTTTCATTCAGACGCTTATATAAGTGGAAAGGGATTCAAAATTGAATGGGATGGTACGATCACTGGCTGCGGGGGAACACTATCTGGGGCATCCGGCGTAATATCATCACCAAATTATCCACAGAATTATAATGAAAATGCCGAATGCTTTTATCGAATTGTTACAAGCACTGGTACAAGAATTAGAATTAGCTTTTCAGTATTAGATTTAGAGAGGACGCAAAACTGCAAGGACGACTATGTTGAAATATTTGATGGCCGTGACAGTAATTCTGTAAGTTTTGGTAAACATTGCTTTTTATCGCCAAAACTAAACAATGTAGAAACTTCAAGTAATCATGCATTTATTAAATTTAGATCTGACATTTTTATAAGCGGAAAAGGTTTTCTTCTTAATTACAATACTATCTGTAATAACAATGTTAGTGGTAGATATGGCGCAATTGAAAGTCCTGGCTTTCCAAACAAGTATCCTGTAGATTCTGATTGTTTATGGACTATCACTGTTCCTAAAGGTAATAAAATTAATGCAACATTCACTCATTTTGACATCATCTACCCACAAATTCCTGCTGGGCCTCCAGGGTACCATAGATATGGTATGATTACAAGATTTAGGACCCCTTTCGTCTCTGGATGTTCCTCATCTTATTTACAATTCAAAGAACTATCTGAAGAAAAATATTCCGATAAACAATGTGGACCTACATTTCCACGATCGATAACTACTAAAAGTAATTCTTTGCAAATCCGATTTGTAACTGGACATAATTACCCTCGGAACGGATTTCGTTTAGAATGGATTAGTTTTGGTTGTGGTGGTCATATACTAAAGCAGTCTGGTGTTGTATCCATGGATAAAAATATGCTTTTAGCAGGTGAGGTGGAATGTGAATGGATTATAGAAACACCAGTTGGTACGGCAGTGACTATTACATTTTCGGAAGTGTATATGACAGCAGCTAAGAATTGTTCTATAGACGCCTTAGAAATTTATAATGGTCAAAGTAAAGACTTTCCACTATTATCAAAGATATGTAACCGTGGACAGACGTCATTACAGGCGACCTCGAATTTCTTATTAATAAGACTAGTGAAGCTATCACCTATTAGAGATGTTTATTTTATGTCTCATTTCGATTCGAATCCAGTTACTTGTGGAGGTAAAATAAACGCACCCTTTGGACTTATTCATTCCAAGAACTATCCAATGAATTATGACAATAACTTAGATTGTGTATGGACTTTGTCTGTGCCAAAATACCATAGGATTGAAATAAACTTCATTAGTTTTGACCTGTATTATACTGGAGGAGAAGATGATGAAGATGACTGTGGTGATTCAATCAAAATTTATGATGGCTTCGATTCGTTTAGTTCAAATTATACACTACTTATATGTCCTAAAAGTAATATAACACATCCAATTATATCGAATCACTCCACTGTAAAATTACAATTTACTAGTGATCTCTATGGATCTGCCAAAGGTTTCAAAGCCAATTTTACTATGACATGCGGAGCTGTAATAACTGCCAATTCAGATGGTGTCATTTCAAATGACAACTTTATTAGTCATCATAAAACTAATTGCACTTGGGTCATAAAAGCTCCAAACCTCGAAGATAAATTAAAACTTACTATAAGTCATATTTCAATACCTAAATCAACTGATATCATAACAAATCGACAATGCCATTCGTCTTATCTCAAGGTATTTGATGGCGATGATGAAACTGCTCCTCTAATTGAAGAATTTTGTGGACGTAAAGTTCCACCTGCAATTATTAGTCAAGGCAGTACAATGACAATACAGCTAGGTACATATACGGATACTTTATCGGGTCGATTCTCAGCACATTATACTACTTTGACGAGTTCTTGTGGTGGTCATTTAAGTTCTGAAGAAGGTGCTATTGCTTCCCCTAATTATCCACGTTCTTATCCAAGCAATGCCGATTGCGAGTGGATATTGTCGACGGCTCCCGGTAACAGAGTATACATCACATTTGAAAATTTCGATTTAGGGTATTCTGAAAATTGTAATGAAGATTATTTGGAGATACGAGAAAATGACGGTGGAGGACAATTGTTAGCTGTCTATTGTGGACATGATATACCCATTAACACTACAACTGGATCAAAGCTTTATTTAAAGTTTCATAGTGACAATAAAAACGCGGGTCAAGGATTTCTTCTTCATTATGGTTTTCTACACGGAAATGAAATCACTGGCTTTAAAAGTGGAGAGATTGCTTCGCCACTTTACCCTTCTCCATACGAAGGTCAAGGTGAATATACTTGGCGAATTATGACAAGCTCATCGACTACTATTACTCTCAACATTGACCGTTTGGAGCTAATCAGAAATGGAGATGTATGCAATAATAAATTAACTATTTACGATGGCTACGATGTAAATGCTCCGATAATTCATGAATTATGTGGATATCTGGCCGATGAAATTCAAGATTTGCAATCTACATCAAATGTTGTGTATATTATGTTAACTTTAGACGCTACCAACATTGGTGCTATTTTTTTCATTCGATGGGCAGAATCGAGTAGAAGTATAGGTGATAGCAGTCCTATTTCTAAATTAAATTGTGGTTCTAGAAATCACACGTTAGCACAATTTATTTCTCCTGAAAATAACAGTATTGAGTTTTATTCACCAAACTACCCTAATACATATAATAACAATTTAAACTGTGAATGGATATTCTCCACCATTGCTAGTCGACACTTAAGCTTAAGTTTTAATGACATACTCCTAGAAGAAACTTCTGGATGCTTTGCAGATTATATATCCATTTTCTCTTTAATCCGAGATAAATGGACCCCTATTAAAGAAAAAATATGTCTTGCAGAGAATGAAAAAATAAAATTTGAATCTACCACAATGTTAAAAGTTACATTTGTAACAGATAGTTATGAAACAAGAAAAGGATTTAAAGGTATCGTTAGTTCAGTTTGTGGTGGAACTTTAGACAAAGAAAAATCAGGTGTAATTGAAATCACTCAGGTAGATTTTAAGTTTACACATACTATTCGATGCAACTGGACGGTAAAAGTCCGCCCAGGACGTAGAATCCAGCTAGATTTTATTCATTTTAATATAACAAATGATAATGATTGTACTACGTATTTAATATTGCGAAACGGTGAAAATGTGGAGTCCCCGTTATTAGGTACCGGAAAGTTTTGTGGTTATTCACACGAAAATAGGACTTCAATCACATCGTCTAGCAATGCTGTTTATATAAGTTACGTTGCAGCTGTTCCATTAGACATAATATCGAGCCGGAAGCTTCAATATTTTAAATTACTTTACAAGGAAGAAAACATTGAATGTGGATTTTCATCTTCTCTAACTGATGATCATAAGTGGGAAGTTATTACTTCTCCTAATTATCCATCTATTCCTATTCCTTACACAGAATGCATTTGGACATTCACAGGACCACCGGGAGAAATTTTAAGAATAGATTTTATGGGCTATTTTAAATTAGAAACATCGGATGAGTGCATTTCCGAATCAATTGAAATAAGGGATGGAATTTCTGAATTATCTCCACTTAAAAAACGGTTATGCAAAGAACAACCGGAAACTATTAAAACTACAAATAATGCTATGTATATAAAATATTCTACTCAAGTAGCAGAGCCTAAAAACGGATTTAAGGCTAATGTATCAATAGATGTCTGCGGAGGCACTATTGTCGCTAAATCAGGAGAAATATCGTCTCCTGGATATCCACACATGCTAGTTATGCCGTGGGGTACAATATGCAAATGGCACATAATATCAATACCAAGACACACAATACGGATATATTTAAAAGACACTAAGCTCCCAGAATCTGAAAAACCATGTGAAACAAAACTGACATTTGAAGAATTAATACCAACCAATGGCACGTATGAAAATGTTATTATAAAACAATTTTGTGACGATGACTTTATAGACTATTCACAGTCATTTGAAACAATTACCAATAATCTCACAGTAAAATTTCAATTGGGGAAACCGAGTCAATGGACTGAAGTGTCAGACAGCAGGGGATTTAGGTTTAATTTTAATTCATCTAGAAATACCTGCGGTGGAACGATAAAAGCGTCAGAGGGGTTTTTGACTTCTCCCGGTTATCCCCGTGAAACTTCGTTACGATATTGTCAATGGAGCATTGAATTACCAGATGTGACACGTCGGGTACAAATAGAGCTTCTTGATTATGATCGATCCGACATTATAGGCGCTTTTAACGATCTGACATATGCTAGTCCTATAGCTTTAATAAATCAAAATATTTCATCAGAAACAATTCAAGTATTTAAGTCTACAGCTCACCGATTATTATTGTATGTTGCCATTGGTATAAGAAACAAACAAACACATCGTTTCAATGCCAAATTCTCTTCAGATGAACCAGCTTTATGCGGCGGTGACCTAAATGGTATTCAAGGTGAATTAAAATCGCCAGATTTGCAAGAAAATTTTATTTGTGAATGGAGGTATAGTAACACGGAGACATACGTAGACGCAAAATACAAATATAACACAATATCTGTCAATATTAAAATTACTTCATCCAATAGTAATATATGTCGTATATCCGATTCACAACTTACTATCAACGCAGCTGTAGTTGCCGGAGAAGTTTCGTTTATTAGAAATGCGTGTGGAAATAATACTGAGGTAACATTTAGCATCCCTGCTTCCAATATGAATATTAAAGCTAGTCAATTCAAAATAAGACCTCTTAGGTTTAGCCTTAGTTGGATTTTAAATCCCTGTGGAGGAATAGTTTATGCTAAAGAAGATTTCATCAATGTTATAGATGTACCTGAAGCTCTAAACAAGACGATTGATTGTGCATGGATTATAATTGCACCCGTTGGCGTGAGAGTAGAGTTAAAGTTAGAAGGAACATTTAACCTAGACTGCTCTGATGAATCGTTAAAGATATATAAAGGATTAAGTCAGTATTTTAACGACATCGGTAATTATTGTAAAAGCAAAAGTCAAGAAAAACCTCTTATAGTTGGCTTTAAACATATATATGTTCGCTATTACTCCAAACTATTTAACAAAAATAATGTCAAGCTTCTTGTTAAAACTGTTACTGCACAGTGTGGAGGCTATCTAACGCATTATGATAGATCATTTACTTCTCCAAATTACCCCCACAATTATCTAAATAATGAAGAATGTGTATGGGAAATTCAAGCAGAAACAGGTTACAGAATTTCTCTTCATTTTACAGATCGTTTTGTGATCGAAGACACGAAAAATTGTTCCAAAGATGCTATCATTATTTACGATTTCAAAGAAAATGAATTTAGTGAAATGAGCAAAATTTGCGGTCGCATAATACCCCCTGCATTTAATTCGACATCGAATCAAATGAAAGTAGTATTTCGAACAGATGCTAATATTACTTTAGATGGTTTCAAAGCAGAATGGAATCCTATTTGTGGTGGAACATACGAAGCTAAAGATAAAGAACAATTCTTGTACAGCCCAGGTTACTTCTCCGAATATGATCACTCTCTGAATTGCACTTATGAAATTAAGTCAAAACCGGACAGCAAAATAATAATAAAATTTATAGATTTTGACCTCGAAGGGTCATACCCAGAATGTGAATATGATAATGTAACAATAAATTATAAAAGTTATTACTCTGCTGATCTGAGGGTATATTGTGGAAAAGAAATGCCTCCAACAATCAAATCATTGAATGATGCTATAATAGCTTTCCAAACTGATCGTTACATTAATAAGAGAGGCTTTAAGCTGTCGTACGCTTTATTTAATTGCGGAGGAACAATTAAAGAACCTACTATTTTAGCTCCAGAGATTTCACAACTATATGTGGACGATATAAACTGCACGTGGTTAATTGAAGCTCCGCAAAATAAAGTAGTTACAATGAAATTTATATATATAAACCTTGAAAGCGTTTTTGAGTGTTACTCTGAAAGTCTTGCAGTTTACGATGGTCCGTTTATAGACGATGAAAGACGATTGGCCATGATGTGCGGTCATGTAAACAGTACAACATATATTAAAGGAAAAAGTAACAAAATGGTCTTACAATTTACATCGAACTCTAATGCGAAAGATGAGTATTTCAAAGTAGCAATATTTTTTACTTACTCAGAATTAGTTGGCTGCGGCGGGACCATAAACCTGACCGAATCAAGAGCAAATGTGAAATCTCCTCTGATTGGAAACAATTTTGTTTATGAAAATTACTTAGACTGTTATTGGGTTATAAAATCACCAGTAGATCATGTTATTAAAGTGGAATTTACAGCTTTCCATATAGCTTCTTGCCCTGGCGTTAATCAAACAGCTATTGGTTTTAGAAAATGTGAATGTGATTATGTAGAATTAATAGATGGAGATAATCCAAATAGTTTAGTTATAGATACTTACTGTGGGCATAATTTACCTCCACAGATAATGTCTTCTAATAATATAATGACTATTAAACTTTTCACTGACGGAGAGCTAGCAAGTTCTGGTTTTGAAGCGGTATTATCATCGATACCCTCAGTTTGCGGTCAATCTACTTACAAAATATCAACCCAAGTACAGACTTTGAAATCGCCAGGTTACGACACAGGCTTACTTCCTCGAAATTTATATTGTAGTTACCATTTAGATGCAAGTTCTGAACCATACTCAACTATACATATAAGAATTAACAATCTCGATCTTGAACCTGGGAGCGAAAATATCTGTAGTAAAGATAAACTACTCATATATAGCCATACCGTTCCATTAAATGAAAGTTTGGGAAAAAATTATATTTTAAACGATGGCTTATCTGATTTTCTCGCACGTGCTTCAAACTATTATGATACAGCAATAAGTTATCCAAAACGTTTTGAATTATGTGGCGTAAAAAAATCTATCGATTACTACGTAACCGGCAGTTCTAATATTAATATACAAACTACTGGTGAAACTACTCCTGTACATAGAGGATTCGAAATTGAAGTATCTTATGTAGGAATATGTGGCAGAAACTACACAGAATTGCAAGCGAGAATACAAGCTCAAACTATATTTGGAAATGACGATAGTTCTAAAGATTGTTATACTTTAATCACAGTACCTGAAAACTACACAATATCTCTTTACTTTATATCAATAACTCGTGCGTATTGGGCAGAGGATCCATATTTAGAAATTTTCGACGGTAACACTACAAGCGCACACTCACTTATTAAAATTAATAATAATTATAATACTGATTATTATCCTATTATGTCTACACAAAGATATATGCTCTTACATAATCATATATATCCAGTAGGACAGGCAATAGCTTATGACTTAAATTACGTCGCCACTAATAACAGCAGAGGATGTGGTGGTCAGTTCTTTAGTGATTCAGGACTGTTCACGAGTCCGTTTTATCCTAATGAGTATAGAAAAACATCAACTTGCGAATGGGAAATTGAAACACCGGTAGGCACACGCATCATGTTACGTTTCTTAGTATTTGATTTAGGCGTCATTTGTGATCAGAACTATCTAAGTATTATTGATAGAAGTCAAAACACGATTTCCACATTCTGCTCTGAATATCCCGCAAACTACATAAGTGATGATAACTATGTGAAAATAGCGTTTACTACTACTATGAATAACGGGGGCACGGGTTGGGTCATTGAATACATATCTGTCTTGTAAGGCATTATTATAGAGCATGTATGTATATATAACTACGTACCTACTGTAGAGCATTACAGCACTTTATAATATATATTTAAACAAAACCAAATCGGACTAGGATTTCCATTGAGAAACATTTTCTATATTGTGTACTGTGTATTTTTATGTCTCTTTCACGCTAAAACAACGAACTTGGATGAATTTTAACGCATAGATAGGAACTTGGCATATAATCGAATGAAATGAGGTTTAGTCGCTAATTCATTATAAACAGTAAATTTTTAGAATGTTCTTAAAGAAGGCTTCAAGGAAGATATTAAGCCTAATAGACCACTGCAACAAATAAATACCTACTACGGTCGCAGCGACCAACCGTCGATGTTGATCGCATAGTGAACAGGATTGAATATAACGGATAATGTAAATAGTTAGTTGCAGGCGATGTTACTACAATTTAATTAGAAATTAAATAATCTATCTAGCTGATGTCCGAGATATATGTACATAGTTCCTAGCATCAATAATATCTATTCGAATTGTCAAGTGAGTAGGGATGGTGTTTATTATTTACATCCAAGGAACCAGGAGTTGTTAAGAATATTATTTATAATGCTCTGTATTTAAATAGAGTCATTGTAATTTCATTTAAAACTTTTAAAATTATAATCATCGTTAGCTTTAGCAGAACACGTACCTCGACCATCGAGGATCTAATATTTATCTCTAATCTGCGATGCCTCCATAAATATAAAGGTATCGCAGACTAATTTATATTCAATAGTGAACATTTTTTTACATGTAATAACTTTATTTTAACACATTATTTATAATTATAACCCACCTTTTTTGTCTCGGTGGTAGACTTAGCGTCCGGTAGGTGTCTAACAATAAGGGTAAGTAGGTATGTTTTAAATTATCGTCGCCATAAATTGGTAGCTACGCTGCTAAAATTATGATTATAATTTTATGTTATCTTAATTTAATATTAATATAATATGTTGTGTTGCTGCTAAACTATATTTACTTAATTATTCCTTTAATTGTAACTATACTATTTTTATTCAAAAAGAGGGAAGTTAGAATTAATAGATATTTTCTATATAGTCGTCAAAAATCAAATATCAAAATGCAATGTTCATACTAATCTATATATATATATATATATATATATATATATATATATATATATATATATATATATATATATATATATATATATATATATATATATTGTTGTTGTAAAATATTGTTACGAATATGTACATTGTACATACATATATATAATAGATCAGTTATTGATATTCATTAATGATTTATTAATTAATAAATAAAACATTGTAATAAGATGCAATAAATAATAAAAAATCTGCATAGTGTTTTTTTTTCTTTTTTACTAATCTAACTATGCTTATAATAAAAATACGAAATTTTTCAAATATTTCCAGTATTTATTATACACGAGAACTAATGACCTCCATACCTTAGTAGCTTTAGCAATTATAATTTTAAGTAACAATCTGAAAATATTGGGGCAATTTTCGCAGTCATAAGAATTTGGATAAACGCGAGTGATTTTCACTGTTATTACGTAAATTAAGAATTTCCATCTTTTTGAGCATTTAGTTCTAGCGCTCTGCTCTGCACAGCTATTGAAGGCAAGATGTTGTTTCCCCCTGAAAATCAGGTCGTTGGTGTCCAAATTCCCTAATAGCTGTGTCCGTTGTGAATACTGGTTCTTGGCCATTAGAAATATTGTAAAGGTTACTTAATACAAAACTTAATGGATTTAAAGCTATAAATTAGCATCAATTACTTCTCCAATGTCACATAGAACGACACAGATAGATAGATAGGCTAGTAAAATAATTATCTATACATAATACAATAAAAAATTAAAAAAAAAAACAAACAAACTAGACGACAAATGTCTAGTTTGTTGCAAAGTTTATCTGTAGTAATTTTGTCCATTGGAACTATTTCTACCCGTGGACTAAGATCCCACTGCAAGATTGCTTGCTACGTTCATAGCGTATTTGATCGAAATCATTTTTTTATATACAATAATAAAAGGGACAATATGTTTTGACCGGGGTGCCTATTTAAATGTGCCCGCTAGTATGTTTAATTAACTAAATAATAGTTGACTTTTTGGAATAAAAACGATGCATTTGTTATTACAATGAATTATACTCCACTTCACAGAACTATACGTAGAGATCTTGAAAAATGATAGCTGCCGTTGCGCATTTGGCCGCAACCTCTTCGCAGCCAGGTGTAAGCGGGTCATATTTTGGGACGTTTATACGTTCATCGCGTATGTTCATCATTTATATATCAAATTAAAGCAAATTTTTTCTGTACCTGATAAACTACGTCTGCCTATATAAAGGTGGCCGCAAAAGTGGTTGCGAGCCATTAAAGATGTTTTTGTTATATTTATACGTTCATCATTTATATATCAAACTAAAGCTAATTTCTTTCTGTGCATGATAAAATACCTCTCACCTATGTAAAAGTGGCCGCAATGAAAGAAAAGAAGGAACGAATATAATATTATATATCATTTGTAAGACAATAACAACGGTTACCATGGCAAAGATAGATTAAAGTGAAAGAGAGTTAGCGCGTTAGTTAACTGTTTGTTTTTTTGCGTTGATCCATCAGTCAGTCAGGACAAAGCCTTTTATATATATGCTAGCGAATCACCGTCGCTCCGCCCGGGTTCGTCCCTAGATACGTTTTAATATAATATATATTTAACGGTTAATATTTAATATTCCTTAACAGTGTTCTGTCCCTATGAAGGTTGGAACACCTGTTATGAATAAATCACTAAAGCTGTGTAACGGGATAAGACTGCGAGTAATCTATCAAAAATTATCGTGGCCACTGTGTGTTTAGCGGTAGTGGAGCTTGCTAAATACTTTAAACGAAAATGAATTTACAGAATATATGTTAAATATCTTGTACGATACTAAATATTCTGAGTTACGATCGCTAAAATTAATGTGGTTTCCATAATATCTTTAAGAAATAATATGAAACACAAATTTATTTTTTGTAAATACCTACTAAAGTATCTATCGCGTGAACATTTTATTTTAGTAAAAACAACACCTTATTTGGCGGTACGGAACTCTTGATGCGCGAGTCAAAATCATACTCACACTTTTGATAATCATTACAGCCGTCAAATTATAAATATTAGTTATGACATAAAGCCAAAGACTTTTTTTGTAGTTTCAACGTCGGCAAAGCCGCGGGTTCTGCTAGTAATTAATATATTTAAAAAAACTGCTCGTTTGGAATTCATTTTCAATGTACCCGAAGGTCTTGGCAGACACGAGATCTGTGGATTTTTTTATTTTTTCGACAGCCCATTTCGTTTTTGAAATATGATTTTTTCTCACCAAAAAGACGACCGCATTTTTCACATTTTTTCGATTTAAAAAAATAGTTTTTGACTCACATTTCATTAAATAAATTAAAAAATATAATAGGTACTTATTTATACCTATAATATTTATAAAACAATAACATATTGTTTAATGTTTATCATGATCTATATATTTTGTAAATAGCAACATAATGAAGAACTTAGCGCCAAATATTTTAAGAGTGCAACTAAAATTTTAGTTTTGCCAGAAGTTATTTGTAATGAAAATTTTTAGTTATGACTTCGATTACCTATTTTCAAGTATTACCTTCATAATTATAGAATTCTAGCAGAACCCGCGGCTTCGCTCGCGCTAAAACTACAATAAAATATCTAAAAAGGTAGGTACCAAGGTTTCATACAAACTTTCATCCGCTATTTTACCCCCTTATAGGATGAATTTCATAAAATGCTGTAACACGTATTTATTTATTTGGCACAAGTTTAGTAAATGTATGAGACGCGGCCCCTGGAGAAGTGAGTGGTGTTTTTGGATAGGGGAGGTGATATTCATATATATAAAAATATTTTGAGGAAGCAAAGGAATCAAAAGTTAAGTCTTAAATTTAGGACATTTCCATACATTTCTATACCTAAATACGTCATTACAAAAGGTAAACATACCTTTAACGAATGATAAACATCCTTTTTCGTGTAAAATCCATATTTTCATAACAATTAAGGCTTTATTGTATAAATATTTTGATAATTTCTAAAATAATATTTTAATAAAACCTAAACAAAGTAATCTTAAATTTTGACAAAAATGTCAATTTCTTTTGTATATACCGCTTTCAGGACATAACAGATTATCGCTTAATAATTAGTTAAGAGTTATGCATATTAAAAGTGAAAATTGATGTCAGATTACTAAGATTCTAAAATAGAAATATGTTATTTTCAATTCATACATACATTTACAAATTTTTATTTCTTTTAATTAAAATATTGAGTTATATAATTAATTTACATTTAGCAAATTTTTTTAAACCATTACTTGATTTTATTATCTGTGAATACTTTTCAGTATTTTTGGAGGGTAGTCACAAAATACCACGAAGTTCCATAGTATAAGTGAATACGATCTGTACTCATTAAACGCGTTTAAGTTTTCATATTTTTTGCTGTTTTTCATAGTTTTCTCATATTATTGTCCAGTTGTTATTAGTTTTTGTTAGTTTTCGTATACGTTCGTTTCTAAAGATTAGAATATTTTAATAGAATTACTATAGTTTTAAATGTTCCTAGTGTTTAAAGTGTACTCTGTCTCTGTCTACTGATAACGTAGGTTTAGCCTTAGCCTTCTCGTTAGATCTTTTTTTTATTTTAAACCCAGAACCCCTGCTATGATTAGTTCTTTGTATTAAATTAAAATGCGGTGATAGATCTGACTCATTATTTAAAGATCATTTTGGTACTTGGAAGTGACATTTTGACATTTCGTATGTCGTAATAATGTACGGAAATTTTGTAACTTTAAGTCTCAATAACTTTTGACTCTTTCTTTTCCTCAAAACAAAATTTATATATTTAGGCTCCCTATCGCCTCCCCTATCCAAAAATAGCACCCACTCCTCCAGGGTCCGCGTCTTATATACTAAACTGCAGCCATTTATTTGTATTGAAGAGCATTAATACCAAGTTTCAAGTAATTCTGATAAGACAAATTATTAGATTGCATTGTAACGTGTTTTCCTGTGGGAATGAGATGATCTTCCGCGATAAAAAGTAGCCTATGTCACTCTCCAGCTCTCTAACTATCTACACAGCAAAAATCACACCAGTCCGTCACTCCGTTTCGACGTGAAAGAAAGACAAACGTACACACAAACAAACACACTTTCACATTTATAACATTATGAATGCATAACTGGGAACAAGCAGGCCATTCCCAACACTAGTATCTTCGGATTACTTAATACACGAACATACTTATTGTAAAGAAGATTTAGAACTAAAACTATTTTTATTTTTTATTTTTTTTTATTGTAAAGAGTAGAGACTAAACTAAAGATAATGAAAACTAACTTAATAAAAAAAACTTATCAATTCGGAAACCACATGGCTTTTGCGATAAAAAAACATTCATACGCCCCCTATAATATTTTCATTAACAAAGGGTTGGGCCGCAGTCTGCAGCTATTGTCATTCGCGAACCAGTGGCGATGTCCAAATTACTAATATACTGTGGTTTTATAGTCGTGTGGTGTGAGTTTTTAAACTGTGAAATATATAACACAAGACCAAAAATAAAATCATCGAATGGAAACCTTGTACTACAGCCTGCTTATGACAAAAATATTTATCTAAACACAAATGGACCAAAGTCTACGATATTCTTAGGAGATGTGAATTATAAAAGCTTATATAACGTTACTATTGGCAATACTAACTTTAACCCTTCAATAAGCGACGATAATGTAAATAACAATGCCATCCCATCGGATGATATACCGAGAAGAATACAAAACTTGGAATCCCTGACTAACAGTCTATCAAGTAATTTGTACTTGAATATATCTCGTCTTGCTCGAAGAGTACAGAATATGAACACTAAGGTACGCTATTTGCAAAATTTACCAAACAAACGTGAAGAGTGTCGCTCGCACCCTTGTGCTAATGGAGGTACTTGCTTGGATTTAATCAGTGGTTATTATTGCATATGCCCTTCAAACTGGAAAGGGCCCAACTGTGATGAAGATATTAACGAATGCTACAACTACGCCGGCACTGATCTGGGCTGTCAAAATGGCGCGACTTGTCTGAATAAGCCAGGGTCATATGAATGTATATGTAAACCAGGTTGGTATGGAATCGACTGCACTAGAACTGAAAAAAATTGCTCTCAAGGTGACTTTGAAATGTGTGGTCATGGAATTTGTGTTCCTTCGACGTCAGGAGAAGGGATTAGATGCATTTGTAACCAAGGCTGGACTACAGATGGGAAAGGCGTCGCTTGCTTAACGGATGTAAACGAATGTGAATCATCACAAAAGGGAAGATGTTCTGTAAATCCGAGAGTAGATTGTGTAAATTTGCCTGGATCATTTCGATGCGGGCCCTGCCCCACAGGCTACGAAGGAGATGGGTTTGCATGCTACGACATTGATGAGTGCTTAACATTAAATGGCGGGTGTAGTACTAGTCCTAGGGTGTTGTGTCATAACACGATAGGTTCTCGGATTTGCGGTTCGTGTCCACCTGGCTATCAAGGCGATGGTGTTACATGTACATGGCGTGGCTCTTGCTCTATGAATCGCGGTGGATGCCATCCGTCAGCTGAGTGTGTGGAAAATTCGGCAGTAAGTGGAATGACGCAGTGCGTGTGTCCTTCTGGTATGGTAGGTGATGGAATCGGACTTCATGGATGTTACGTTGCAGCTGACGTTAATTCTACCAATAATTGTGAAAGTAATCCCTGTGGACCACACGGACATTGCCATCCACTTAGTCAGGGCTACTCGTGTATTTGTTACCAAGGATACGGCGGTGCACACTGCGATAAACCGATCAACTTTTGCACTAACAATCCGTGCCACAATGGCGGCACTTGCCGACTCGATGAGAGATCGCCAAAGGGATACAGATGTGAATGCACCGCGTTGTACTCGGGTGATTTATGTCAAGTACATTCACAACCGTGTGGCGGAGTTCTTGATGCTGAAGAAGGTAGTATTGTATATCCACTCTCTAACACGACTTATGCCGACAACGCACGATGTGCTTGGGTTATTCACACGGCTCCCGATAAAGTTATCAATGTTACATTTACTAAATTTAACTTAGAAGAGCATTCTTCATGTAACTATGATTTTGTACAGATTCATGATGGCAGAAGCTCAGCAAGCCAACTGATAGGTAGGTTTTGTGGGACTAACTTTCCTAATGGTGGCAATATTATTTCAAGTCATAACAATTTATACTTTTGGTTCCGCTCGGATTATTCTGTAGCTAACGAAGGGTTTTCTTTACATTGGACTAGTGTGACCCCGGTATGTGGCGGAGAGATAGATGTAAGCGTACACGGACACATAAGCTCACCTGGTTCGCCTGGAACATATCCTCCAAATCGTGACTGCTACTGGCACTTACTTACAACTCTTGGTAAAAGAATACAATTACATTTTTTTGAACTCGATATTGAATCACATCGGAATTGTAGTTTTGATTATTTAGCTATTTACGATGGTGAACATACAACTGATCCGCTTCTAAATAAATATTGTAATTCAACTCAACCCGCCCCTGTCCAGTCAACTGGTTCTGAAATTCTTATACATTTTCATTCTGATAAATTAGGTAATGGCAAGGGATTTCAAATATCTTTCGCGCCTATTGAGGGAGTGCCTGGATGTGGAGGTGTGTTTACAACGGACAAGGGTGAAATCACTTCGCCTTCTTACAACAATGCTTACTTGCCTAATTTACTGTGTGAGTACAATATAAAAACACGTAGACACACAAAAATACGTATAGAGTTTAATTTTTTTCACATAGAAAGATCTTTAAGGTGTAAGTATGATTATTTAAGAATATTTGACGGTCCTTCGGCTGATTCACGTCTTGTCGGTACGTTTTGTGATACTAGGCATCCAAAAACATTTATATCAACTACGAATGATCTGTTTATAATATTTAGAAGTGACCACAATATCGCTTCTGAGGGATTTAAAATCAGTTACGAATCAATTTGTGAATTTTTTTTTACACAGGACAGTGGAGCTATTACGTCACCAGAATACCCAACAAACTATCCAAAACAAACCTCTTGTGATTATATTATTAGTACAACACCGGGAAAAGCGATTACATTAATGTTTCAAGATTTTGATATTGAAAACAATAGATATAATTATAATTGTCAATATGATTATGTTGAAGTAAGAGATGGGCCATCAATAAATTCAACGCTAATGGGAAGATATTGTGGCAGTTCTGAATCTACACCACCGATTCAAACATCCAGTCATAATTTCATGTTTATACGTTTTAAATCAGATGTAAGTATTTCCGGAAGAGGTTTCTATGCCAATTACACTACTGTAGATACAGAATGTGGAGGAATTTATAAAAACTCATCTGGTGTTGTTAACCATCCTTCTAACGTCGATGGAATATATTCTAATAATCAATATTGTACGTGGATGTTAATCGCTCCTGAAGGAATGCATATTAAGTTAGAATGGAGTAAATTTGAAGTCGAAGACATGCCAACATGTAACAGTGACTATGTTGAAATAGTTGAATATGATGAAAATAATTATAATACCACGTTGGGAAAATATTGTGGACGTACTTTCCCTCCAGCTATTACAACGTATTCGAATCGTATTTCAGTAATATTTAAATCAGATATCAGCATGCGGTTAGGTGGATTTTCATTATCATATACATTCTTAGATGAAAAAACCCATTGTAATGGATTTTTTGTTAAATCGCATGGCTTTATTTATTCACCAGGTTGGCCTCTGAACTATGAAGCAAACCGTGATTGTGCCTGGACCATAACTGTGCCCAAAGGACAGCAAATTATGTTAAATATTACAAATTTAGAACTGGAACGGCCGTATAATGAAAAATGTGACGATTACATAGCCATATGGGATGGTTCTACTGAAAAATCGGATTTAATCGGTCAATTCTGCGGTTACATTAAGTCTAAACGAATAATCACGACTGCTAATAATGTGCACCTCAAATTTCATTCAGACGCTTATATAAGTAGAAGAGGATTCAAAATTGAATGGGATGGTACGCTCACTGGCTGCGGGGGAACACTATCTGGCGCATCCGGCGTAATATCATCACCAAATTATCCACAGAATTACAATGAAAATGCCGAATGCTTTTATAGAATTGTTACAAGCACTAGTACAAGAATTAGAATTAGCTTTTCTGTATTAGATTTAGAGAGGACACAATACTGCAAGGATGACTATGTTGAAATATTTGATGGCCGTGACAGTAATTCTGTAAGTTTTGGTAAACATTGTTTTTTATCGCCAAAACTAAACAATGTAGAAACTTCAAGTAATCATGCATTTATTAAATTTAGATCTGACATTTTTATAAGCGGAAAAGGTTTTCTTCTTAATTACAATACTATCTGTAATAACAACGTTAGTGGTAGATATGGCGCAATTGAAAGTCCTGGCTTTCCAAACAAGTATCCTGTAGATTCTGATTGTTTATGGACTATCACTGTTCCTAGAGGTAATAAAATTAATGCAACATTCACTCATTTTGACATCCTCAATCCACAATTTCCTACTTGGCCTCCCTATAGGTATAGTATGCTTACTCTCTCTCTTTCTGGCTGTTTCTCATCTTATTTACAATTCAAAGAACTATCTGAAGAAAAATATTCCGATAAACAATGTGGACCTACATTTCCACGATCGATAACTACTAAAAGTAATTCTTTGCAAATCCGATTTGTAACTGGACATAATTACCCTCGGAACGGATTTCGTTTAGAATGGATTAGTTTTGGTTGTGGTGGTCATATACTAAAGCAGTCTGGTGTTGTATCCATGGATAAAAATATGCTTTTAGCAGGTGAGGTGGAATGTGAATGGATTATAGAAACACCAGTTGGTACGGCAGTGACTATTACATTTTCGGAAGTGTATATGACAGCAGCTAAGAATTGTTCTATAGACGCCTTAGAAATTTATAATGGTCAAAGTAAAGACTTTCCACTATTATCAAAGATATGTAACCGTGAACAGACGTCATTACAGGCGACCTCGAATTTCTTATTAATAAGACTAGTGAAACTATCACCTATTAGAGATGTTTATTTTATGTCTCATTTCGATTCGAATCCAGTTACTTGTGGAGGTAAAATAAACGCACCCTTTGGACTTATTCATTCCAAGAACTATCCAATGAATTATGACAATAACTTAGATTGTGTATGGACTTTGTCTGTGCCAAAATACCATAGGATTGAAATAAACTTCATTAGTTTTGACCTGTATTATACTGGAGGAGAAGATGATGAAGATGACTGTGGTGATTCAATCAAAATTTATGATGGCTTCGATTCGTTTAGTTCAAATTATACACTACTTATATGTCCTAAAAGTAATATAACACATCCAATTATATCGAATCACTCCACTGTAAAATTACAATTTACTAGTGATCTCTATGGATCCGCCAAAGGTTTCAAAGCCAATTTTACTATGACATGCGGAGCTGTAATAACTGCCAATTCAGATGGTGTCATTTCAAATGATAACTTTATTAGTCATCATAAAACCAATTGCACTTGGATCATAAAAGCTCCAAACCTCGAAGATAAATTAAAACTTACTATAAGTCATATTTCAATACCTAAATCAACTGATATCATAACAAATCGACAATGCCATTCGTCTTATCTCAAGGTATTTGATGGCGATGATGAAACTGCTCCTCTAATTGAAGAATTTTGTGGACGTAAAGTTCCACCTGCAATTATTAGTCAAGGCAGTACAATGACAATACAGCTAGGTACATATACGGATACTTTATCGGGTCGATTCTCAGCACATTATACTACTTTGACGAGTTCTTGTGGTGGTCATTTAAGTTCTGAAGAAGGTGCTATTGCTTCCCCTAATTATCCACGTTCTTATCCAAGCAATGCCGATTGCGAGTGGATATTGTCGACGGCTCCCGGTAACAGAGTATACATCACATTTGAAAATTTCGATTTAGGGTATTCTGAAAATTGTAATGAAGATTATTTGGAGATACGAGAAAATGACGGTGGAGGACAATTGTTAGCTGTCTATTGTGGACATGATATACCCATTAACACTACAACTGGATCAAAGCTATATTTAAAGTTTCATAGTGACAATAAAAACGCGGGTCAAGGATTTCTTCTTCATTATGGTTTTCTACACGGAAATGAAATCACTGGCTTTAAAAGTGGAGAGATTGCTTCGCCACTTTACCCTTCTCCATACGAAGGTCAAGGTGAATATACTTGGCGAATTATGACAAGCTCATCGACTACTATTACTCTCAACATTGACCGTTTGGAGCTAATCAGAAATGGAGATGTATGCAATAATAAATTAACTATTTACGATGGCTACGATGTAAATGCTCCGATAATTCATGAATTATGTGGATATCTGGCCGATGAAATTCAAGATTTGCAATCTACATCAAATGTTGTGTATATTATGTTAACTTTAGACGCTACCAACATTGGTGCTATTTTTTTCATTCGATGGGCAGAATCAAGTAGAAGTATAGGTGATAGCAGTCCTATTTCTAAATTTAATTGTGGTTCTAGAAATCACACATTAGCACAATTTATTTCTCCTGAAAATAACAGTATTGAGTTTTATTCACCAAATTACCCTAATACATATAATAACAATTTAAACTGTGAATGGATATTCTCCACCATTGCTAGTCGACACTTAAGCTTAAGTTTTAATGACATACTCCTAGAAGAAACTTCTGGATGCTTTGCAGATTATATATCCATTTTCTCTTTAATCCGAGATAAATGGACCCCTATTAAAGAAAAAATATGTCTTGCAGAGAATGAAAAAATAAAATTTGAATCTACCACAATGTTAAAAGTTACATTTGTAACAGATAGTTATGAAACAAGAAAAGGATTTAAAGGTATCGTTAGTTCAGTTTGTGGTGGAACTTTAGACAAAGAAAAATCAGGTGTAATTGAAATCACTCAGGTAGATTTTAAGTTTACACATACTATTCGATGCAACTGGACGGTAAAAGTCCGCCCAGGACGTAGAATCCAGCTAGATTTTATTCATTTTAATATAACAAATGATAATGATTGTACTACGTATTTAATATTGCGAAACGGTGAAAATGTGGAGTCCCCGTTATTAGGTACCGGAAAGTTTTGTGGTTATTCACACGAAAATAGGACTTCAATCACATCGTCTAGCAATGCTGTTTATATAAGTTACGTTGCAGCTGTTCCATTAGACATAATATCGAGCCGGAAGCTTCAATATTTTAAATTACTTTACAAAGAAGAAAACATTGAATGTGGATTTTCATCTTCTCTAACTGATGATCATAAGTGGGAAGTTATTACTTCTCCGAATTATCCATCTATTCCTATTCCTTACACAGAATGTATTTGGACATTCACAGGACCACCGGGAGAAATTTTAAGAATAGATTTTATGGGCTATTTTAAATTAGAAACATCGGATGAGTGCATTTCCGAATCAATTCAAATAAGGGATGGAATTTCTGAATTATCTCCACTTAAAAAACGATTATGCAAAGAACAACCGGAAACTATTAAAACTACAAATAATGCTATGTATATAAAATATTCTACTCAAGTAGCAGAGCCTAAAAATGGATTTAAGGCTAATGTATCAATAGATGTCTGCGGTGGCACTATTGTCGCTAAATCAGGAGAAATATCGTCTCCTGGATATCCACACATGCTAGTTATGCCGTGGGGTACAATATGCAAATGGCACATAATATCAATACCAAGACACACAATACGGATATATTTAAAAGATACTAAGCTACCAGAATCTGAAAAACCATGTGAAACAAAACTGACATTTGAAGAATTAATACCAACCAATGGCACGTATGAAAATGTTATTATAAAACAATTTTGTGACGATGACTTTATAGACTATTCACAGTCATTTGAAACAATTACCAATAATCTCACAGTAAAATTTCAATTGGGGAAACCGAGTCAATGGACTGAAGTGTCAGACAGCAGAGGATTTAGGTTTAATTTTAATTCATCTAGAAATACCTGCGGTGGAACGATAAAAGCGTCAGAAGGGTTTTTGACTTCTCCCGGCTACCCCCGTGAAACTTCGTTACGATATTGTCAATGGAGCATTGAATTACCAGATGTGACACGTCGGGTACAAATAGAGCTTCTTGATTATGATCGATCCGACATTATAGGCGCTTTTAACGATCTGACATATGCTTGTCCTATAGCTTTAATAAATCAAAATATTTCATCAGAAACAATTCAAGTATTTAAGTCTACAGCTCACCGATTATTATTGTACGTTGCCATTGGTATAAGAAACAAACAAACACATCGTTTCAATGCCAAATTCTCTTCAGATGAACCAGCTATATGCGGCGGTGACCTAAATGGCATTCAAGGTGAATTAAAATCGCCAGATTTGCAAGAAAATTTTATTTGTGAATGGAGGTATAGTAACACCGAGACATACGTAGACACAAAATACAAATATAACACAATATCTGTCAATATTAAAATTACTTCATCCAATAGTAATATATGTCGTATATCCGATTCTCAACTTACTATCAACGCAGCTGTAGTTGCCGGAGAAGTTTCGTTTATTAGAAATGCGTGTGGAAATAATACTGAGGTAACATTTAGCATCCCTGCTTCCAATATGAATATTAAAGCTAGTCAATTCAAAATAAGACCCCTTAGGTTTAGCCTTAGTTGGAATTTAAATCCTTGTGGAGGAATAGTTCATGCTAAAGAAGATTTCGTCAATGTTATAGATGTACCTGAAGCTCTAAACAAGACGATTGATTGTGCATGGATTATAATTGCACCCGTTGGCGTGAGAGTAGAGTTAAAGTTAGAAGGAACTTTTAACCTAGACTGCTCTGATGAATCCTTAAAGATATATAAAGGATTAAATCAGATTTTTAACGACATCGGTAATTATTGTAAAAGCAAAAGTCAAGAAAAACCTCTTATAGTTGGCTTTAAACATATATATGTTCGCTATTACTCCAAACTATTTAACAAAAATAATGTTAAGCTTCTTGTTAAAACTGTTACTGCACAGTGTGGAGGCTATCTAACGCATTATGATAGATCATTTACTTCTCCAAATTACCCCCACAATTATCTAAATAATGAAGAATGTGTATGGGAAATTCAAGCAGAAACAGGTTACAGAATTTCTCTTCATTTTACAGATCGTTTTGTGATCGAAGACACGAAAAATTGTTCCAAAGATGCTATCATTATTTACGATTTCAAAGAAAATGAATTTAGTGAAATGAGCAAAATTTGCGGTCGCATAATACCCCCTGCATTTAATTCGACATCGAATCAAATGAAAGTAGTATTTCGAACAGATGCTAATATTACTTTAGATGGTTTCAAAGCAGAATGGAATCCTATTTGTGGTGGAACATACGAAGCTAAAGATAAAGAACAATTCTTGTACAGCCCAGGTTACTTCTCCGAATATGATCACTCTCTGAATTGCACTTATGAAATTAAGTCAAAACCGGACAGCAAAATAATAATAAAATTTATAGATTTTGACCTCGAAGGGTCATACCCAGAATGTGAATATGATAATGTAACAATAAATTATAAAAGTTATTACTCTGCTGATCTGAGGGTATATTGTGGAAAAGAAATGCCTCCAACAATCAAATCTTTGAATGACGCTATAATAGCTTTCAAAACTGACCGTTACATTAATAAGAGAGGTTTTAAGCTATCGTACGCTTTATTTAATTGCGGAGGAACAATTAAAGAACCTACTATTTTAGCTCCAGAGATTTCACAAGCATATCTGGACGATGCAAACTGCACGTGGTTAATTGAAGCTCCACAAAATAAAGTGGTTACAATGAAATTTATTTATATAGACCTTGAAAGCTCTTTTGAGTGTTTCGCTGAAAGTCTTGCAGTTTACGATGGTCCGTTTATAGACGATGAAAAACGATTGGCTTTGATGTGCGGTCATGTAAACAGTACAACACATATTAAAGGAAAAAGTAACAAAATGGTCTTACAATTTACATCGAACTCTAATGCGAAAGATGAGTATTTCCAAGTAGCAATACTTTTTACTTACTCAGAATTAGTTGGCTGCGGCGGGACCATAAACCTGACCGAATCAAGAGTAAATGTGAAATCTCCTCTGATTGGAAACAGTTTTGTTTATGAAAATTACTTAGACTGCTATTGGGTTATAAAATCACCAGTAGATCATGTTATTAAAGTGGAATTTACAGCTTTCCATATAGCTTCCTGCCCTGGCGTTAATCAAACAGCTATTGGTGTTAGAAAATGTGAATGTGATTATGTAGAATTAATAGATGGAGATAATCCAAATAGTTTAGTTATAGATACTTACTGTGGGCATAATTTACCTCCTCAGATAATGTCATCTAATAATATAATGACTATTAAACTTTTCACTGACGGAGAGATAGCAAGTTCTGGTTATGAAGCGATATTATCATCGATACCCTCAGTTTGCGGTCAATCTACTTACAAAATATCAACCCAAGTACAGACTTTGAAATCGCCAGGTTTCGACACAGGCTTTCTTCCCCGAAATTTATATTGTAGCTATCATTTAGATGCAAGTTCTGGACCATACTCAACTATACATATAAGAATTAAAAATCTGGATATCGAAGCTGGGACCGAAAATATCTGTAATAAAGATAAATTACTAATATATGGCTATACCGTTCCACTAAATGAAAGCTTAGGAAAAAGCTATATTTTAAACGGCTTACCTGATTTTCTTGCACGTGTTACAAGCTATTATTATGATAAAGCAATAAGTTATCCAAAACATTTTGAATTGTGTGGCGTAAAAAACTCTATCGATTACTACGTAACCGGCAGTTCTAATATTAATATACAAACTACTGGCGAAACCACTCCTGTACATAGAGGATTCGAAATTGAAATATCTTATGTAGGTATATGTGGCAGAAACTATACAGAATTGCAAGCAAGAATACAGGCAGAAACTACATTTGAAAGTTCTAAAGACTGTTACACTTTAATTACAGTACCTGAAAACTACACAATATCTCTTTACTTTATATTAATATATTGTATGTATTGGACAGAGGATCCATATTTAGAAATTTTCGACGGTAACACTACAAGCGCACGCTCACTTGTTAAAATTAATAAAAATTATAGTACTGATTATTATCCAATTATGTCTACACAAAGATATATGCTCTTACATAATCATATATTTCCAGGAAGACAGGCAATAACTTATGACTTAAATTACGTCGCCACGAATAAAAGCAGAGGATGTGGTGGTCAGTTCTTTAGTGACTCAGGACAATTCACGAGTCCGTTTTATCCTAATGAATATAGAAGAACATCAACCTGCGAATGGGAAATTGAAACACCGGTAGGTACACGCATCATGTTACGTTTCATAGTATTCGATTTAGGCGTCATTTGTGATCAAAACTATCTAAGTATTATTGATAGAAGTCAAAACACGATTTCCACATTCTGCTCTGAATATCCCGCAAACTACATAAGTGATGATAATTATGTGAAAATAGCATTTACTACTACTATGAATAATGGGGGCACGGGTTGGGTCATTGAATACATATCTGTGTTGTAAGGTACTGACCATCGAGGATCGAAAAGAGTGTTTATCTCTAATCTGCGATGCCTCTAAAAATATAAAGGTTTCGCAAACTAATTTATATTCAAAAGTTAAAATTTTTTACATGTTATAACTTTATTTTAGCACAATATTTGTAATTATAATCCATCTTTTTGTCTCGTTGGTAGACTTATGCCCGATTTCACTAAGTCACCTAAGTTTAAAGGATCGCCTAAGCGTTGTTAGGGGGCTGTTAGGGGACAGTTTCTGTTTCACCGACAGTTAGGGGTCACCTAAATGTTAAAAGGCTCCCTAAATTTAGGTGCTCGAAATATGGGCTTAAAGACGATGGTAAAACGAAATTTAATTTAGGGGCTAGTTTAGGGCAATTTTAAGCTAGGGATCCCATACGTAGGTGGTAGCTTATGGGTTGTTGGTGAAATCATTGAATTGCATTAGAGTCCGGTAAGTAAGTATCTTACTTATTAGTGTAAGTAGGTATGTCTTAAATCTCTCTAATTTCCTAATTTGTCTTATCTCTTCTAAAATTACGATTATAACTTAATGTTATGTTAGTTTAATATTAATATAATATGTTCTGTTGCTGCTAAACTATATAATAATTATTCTTTAAATTGTAATTATACTATTTTTTATTAAAAAAAATAGAAGTCAGAAGAAGAAGTACCTATAGATTTTTTTCTATAGTCTTTGTGGCGTCAAAATACCATTGTTGTAAAAGTATTATATTGTTACGAATATCTACATTGTACATCATATTTTGGTTGTCCCGTTAATTAGTCCTTATGAGAAAAGCCAAAAACATTTTACTAAAACTTTCACTGTTATCAAGATTTTCTGATTTTCATGATTTTATTGAAAATTTATTAGCGTAATACGCATAATTTATGCCATTTTATTGAAATTCGCAATTTTTTATTGAATATTATGTCTGCCTAGATGTGTAACTAGATGTCTAGTTCAGTTTCCCAACAACATAAACAGTTTCTTTAGAAAATAATATTAAAGTTGCGAATTTCAATGAGACAACATTTTTCATCCAAGTTTAAAGTACTGTGGTGTTAAAAAAAGTACTACATCCTTGATACCCATTGGCTTGAAAAATAGTGCGATGAATAAAGATTTAAAAAAAAAGTAAAGAAAGAACAAAGTTCAATAAAACAAATAAGTTATTGCTATTTCATTGCCGAATATCATAATTTTTCGACAAAAGTCTTTGGTCTGATTTTTGTAGTAGGTATATCTCAAAATATTGTAAAACTTATAGATTGTGGCCAAATAGAACCAAAACTAATATTATATTATTCATTTATTACATGCCCGACACCTTCTAATAAAACAATGTTTGATTCGTTGTGCATTATTACTTAGTCTCATGAGGAGCGGTTTGGATACGCGCACGCAGCTCTTCAATATTAACAATCCGCTTCTTGTACCCAAACTCCTTTAGGCATCCCCGATAAAAAAATCCAAAGGATTTAGGTCGAGAGACCGTGGAGGCCACAAAATAGGTACCTTCGTGTGTTCATAAGAGTACACAATTCCTTCACCGAACTACTATTAACGGGAAATCCTGTGTAATAGATCAGTTGTTGAATATTATTTTTTTATACTATTTGTTTCTATTAATTTTTTGTTGACTATTAATGATTTATTGATGAAAAAATAAAATAATTGTAATAAGATTCAATAAATAATTAAAACTCTGCATAATGTTTTTTTAACTAATATACCAATGCTTATAAAAAAAAATCAATTATTTCCAGATTGGGGATTTTAATAAAATATTGAGATATTTTCGCAGTCATAATAAAAACTTTTAAAAAAATAATAAAAACCGACTTCCATGCACTAAAATGGAAAAAATAACTAAACGGGGGTTTTCATTTAGAATAGATACCTAATCAGATATTTTGAAGTTGGTGCCAGCCGATGCAAAGCAAATCTAATATATTTTTATACGTAAAATACATATTTAGCTATTAGATATTCATATCTTAAAATATTGTCAGCTGGCATTTTTCGCTTGGGTACATTTTACTTTTTCAATGTCGTTACAATTTTTAATTAACTGCCTCGGTGGTGCAGTGGTTAGCATGTACGGCTGCACACCCGAAGGTTCTGGGTTCGAGTCCCGGGTCGGGTCAAGTTTAGTTATTGAGTCTTTCTGTATAATAATGCCTCAGTAACAGCCCCGAGTTGGGAAGTTAGCGGTGTTTCACTCCCGTGCCTCGGAGAGCACGTAAAGCTGTCGGTCCTGCGTCTTAGCTCTCACCGGTCGTGTCGAGCAGACAGCAGTCGTCCCACTAGAGTAGGAGAGTGACAGGAATAAAGAGTGCACTTGTGTCTGCGCGCACACGCGCTGCAATATCTCTTGCCCAGCTGGCTAATCTGTAATCTCAATGAGATAGGCCGCCATGGCCGTAATCGGTCGGGAGGGCATTATTTTATTATTACAATGGAGAAGACAATAATAGAATAACTGGTAACTATATAAGATTATATGTAAACCGAGAATAGAATTTAAATCTTTGTCAATTTTAATCAAATAAATCTATGACTTACGAAAAAGTTTCATTCAATCATTGGTTTGTCATCGTGTCACTGTTGTCAATTGTCAATGTCACAACACGTTGGAAATTGGAATGAGGAATCAGCACTCGGCAGCTATTTTGACATAAATCACAAAAGTTTCTAAATAACACTATTCTTTAAATCTTTTACGGTTTTGATAAATAAGTTGTGATCTGAAATGTAAAAATAAAACTATATCAAAATATATCTTATATTTCACTTTATTAATAAGAGTAGCTTATTCTTATTTAAATAAAATGGATATTTTAACTTTGCTATCCACTATTGCTGTATACGGTGTTTTGACCGGTTTAAGTCTTTTAATATTTGTAAGTATAACTACACAACATTCTCAAATGTACTAGTTTTAATTAGTAAGAACCAATTTATAAAATTTACTCTATAGTAGGTTTAAGTAAAGTATAAAACTGCTTTACAGTTAGCCTTCTCGATTTATTTAACTACTAAACCATATCCTTCCGTGGAGAGAATGGAAGAGGAAGAATTTTATAAAGATCCAATATCCAAAAGAAAAGTGAAGTTTCCCAGTATTCAAGATCCATACAGTGTGCATTTAAGTGTAATTGTTCCTGCATATAATGAAGAAGATAGATGTAAGTCTCACTATTTATCCTCTTGAGAATGAAATTCTGAACATGTTTTATAAATAAAATTCTTAATTTAGGAGCAATACTTATCATGCTGATTCTTTTAATGTATTAAAAGAAGTATCTTTCTTTCAATCTTTAAATAAGCTTTAATATTCCTTATTTCAGTAATACCAATGTTAGATGAAGCTATAGACTTCTTGGATCGAAGAACCAAAGAAAACCTATCATATAAATATGAAATAATAGTAGTAAGTGATGGTAGTAAAGACAACACAGTAAAACTTGCTGAAATGTATGTTGATAAATATGGCAGTGACAAGATACGTTGCTTGAATTTGATAAAAAACAGAGGAAAAGGTGGAGCTGTTAAATTGGTATGATTTTGTCATATTATCTTTGAATCATATTGTATATTCTGAGAATATTTTTATAAAGGTATATTTTTGCATACTAAAGTAAGATAACATTGTAGGGTATTTTGAGCTCAAGAGGAGCCTCTATATTATTTGCTGATGCCGATGGAGCATCCAAGTTCGAAGATTTATCTAAATTGGAGATAGCTCTTAAAGAGATAACGAAATTTGATTCCATAAGCCAACCACAAGATATCAGTCAAACTGAGGCTATTGTTATCGGCTCTAGGGCACATCTGGAAAAAGAATCTTTGGCTAAGAGAAGCATATTCAGGTAAGATTATTTAATCAGAGATAAGTTGAAACCAATGTTTGTTACTCAATCACGCAAAAACTAAGTGTGTGACATGTGAGTGGATTTTAATGAAACTTTACAATAATATTATATATATCAGAATAATATACATAGGCTACTTTTAGTCATGGAAACATGAATGGTTGCTGTGGGATAGATTAGTTTTTCTTTTCTAGTAGTAGTTGCTAGTAGCTAATATACTGATATAAAAACTTTGTGTTTTAGTCATTCGAACGCTAATGAGACCATGGGCAAAGCTAGTAATTGTAATAAAATCAGAGGGGTTCTTTACATTAAACTTTAAATATTGAATGTTTTTTATAATGTTCTGACGTTATGAAAACATGAAGCAGCAGAGCTGTCGAACTAAACATCATTCTATGGTATTGAGATTTCTATAAAAAATACCATCCAAACTGCCAGCTTTTATGTTGAAATTTCCAAAAACATGTTTTATACAAATCTTGTCCTGAATATTAACACAATGAATCAACGAATTCTCAAGTGATCCTCTTTCATATACTTGTCAATTTATTTTTATATATTGTATGTATGTATATATATATATATATATATATATATATATATATATATATATATATGTAGTTATAAAATTTAGTAAAAAAACAAATTCCCATTTTTAGGAATATTCTAATGTACGGCTTCCACTTCCTAGTGTGGTTGTTCACTGTGAAAGGCATTAAGGACACACAGTGTGGCTTTAAGTTGTTCACAAGGAAGGCAGCCGAGATATCATTTCAAAGCCTACATGTTAATAGATGGTATGTTAATAATTCTCTCGTTTAATCTTTCTAACGTTATTACGTTACATAACGTTAACGTTTTTACGTCTAATGGAACGAGTAATAAGTTATCAGTACACAAAACTTAGTTTAGATTCCTTCAGTATTTTTTGTGTGAAATGTACACAGACATACAGATAAAAATTTCAACAACTATTGTTTTAAGGACTATAGTCTCAATACGTAACAATCAATTTACAGATTGACAGACTTGATATACAGATTTTGTTTTGTTACTGTCTCATATATAGACATCGGAGACGAATTTAAAGCCCTTTTTTGCAGTTTACATGACAAAATTTATTAAAATGTTAAGTTATACAATTAAAAATTAGTTGTCGTTTCGACAAATGGATATTGAATGCAGTGACATGAACTTAATTTTAAATTATTTTGTATTATGCCTAGACAGATAAAAAGGCAAACATTTGCTAAAAAAGTAACTGACAAAGTCTATGGTTAAGGCGTTAACATTTACTATTTTATTATATGTATGTACAGTAAATAAGGATTTTATTATAATTTTCTAGGGCATTTGATGTGGAGCTTCTCTACATAGCTCAAAAACTAAACATTCCAATCGTAGAAATTCCCATTAGATGGACTGAGATCGAAGGCTCCAAGGTCACTCCCATCATATCCTGGATACAAATGGGATGCGACTTGGGCCTAATATGGTTGAAATACAGAATTGGCGCTTGGAAAATCAAATATAACAAATAAGCACAAATAAATGTATTATTATTGATAACATATTTTATTTACATTATAATATTAAATGACTTAAATATATTATCTATTTTTTATTGATTAAAATCCATATCACTACGGAAATCTCGCATCCATTAAGCCTATATACTTACATAACTATGTATGTATATATAAAAAGAGAAAACCTCATTATACTAATAAGTTCTAAACCAAAATATTGTATTTTGTAATATTAAAAGGCTTAAATTCAGTTACTTAAAAGCTTAAAATTAATAGTTTTCTTCCATAATTATCTTACAAATATGAATTGAATTTTCATTCAAATGCAAAAAAAGTACAAAGCCGTGAATACTCCGAACAAACTACATACAGAACAACAAAAGAACAGTCAATTCAGGTAATATTGGAACAAACGAGATAGTTTTTAATCTTATCCTATTGTAACGCCCGTAATAAATAAATGATATTTGTTATAATAAATCAGTTTATTTTATTCTCAAAAAGACATGACTCAAGTTACCCTGAGGTATGTAAACCCCACGTTTCCCGTTATTGTCCACGTTCTCTGTACTTTATACTTAACTAAGGATTCGCTCGAGTTGGTCCCTGGGTTGATTTCTCGTATAAACTTTCATCCCCATTTTCACCTCCTTAAGGGATGATTTCCGGGATAAAAAGTATCCTATGTCCTTCCTAGTCTCAAACTATCTTCTTAGCAAATTTTATCTAAATCGGTTCAGTAGCTCCAGAGATTACCCCCTACAACCTCACAAACTTTACCTGTTTATATTAGTATAGATTTTTATTTGATTTGTAGCAACAATCTATATAAAAAGAAATAACAACTTTTATTTGCTTAGGCTTTTTACTTGTACTTAAAATTATACTTTTGAAATGAAAAACCGTCATGCATTTGCATTAGGTTGCCATAGTAACCGTTGTTATTGTTTAAAAAAAATTATATGTATAGATATTCTTTCCGTTGCTATCTTCAAAAATTAATATTTTTACTAATTTGTTTTCAAATATGCAAAATATAACCAGCGCCTCACCGTCGCTTCGCTAGGGTTCGTCCCTAAGAGTTTATGCGATAGATGTAAGAATCCAGCTAGATAGAGATTTTTCAGAGTGTAATATTAAAAGTTTTTATTAATTTTTTATTCTTACAGATTTGGAACAAAAATAACCAATGACGTTTCAATACTAACACGTTTCATAGTAATTTGTTTTTTTTTTCTTTTAGTATAATAACAAATCTCAGAACTGCTATTTTATAAAAAAAATCCTTATATTAGTAAGAAAAGGACTAAAGGGAGCATAACAAGCATTTAAATAAAACACAAATTTTATAAAAAAGGAACATTTAATAAAAAGAACTATAGAAATATACAACAGCAAATATATCTACACAGAAAATGAGATTTAACACATTTTAAGCTTTGTATTTTTTGACATGAAAAATATATGTATGTGTCTTTATTATTTATACATGTGTAAAGTTATGTAAAATGAGTTTAAGAAAAATATTGAGCTCAATTTGAGCAACATTTTTCTGATTGATGCAAGTATATTCTATAAAATAAGGATTTTTAACGTATATGCAACGAGTAAATTACATGTAAATGAAAAAATGAAAACTATATACTAAAATTATATTTAATAATCCAATATTTATTATCTTCCAGAAATTGCTTATTTTTAATTATCTGTTTCCATGAAACCGAATTTTACACTGAAAAATTATTATTTCCATGTATTATAATGTAAATGTAATCTTATCACATTACAAATTGATTAAATTTTAAAGCCTATTTTCACTTATGCGATGTAGGTCTTTGCCTAAAACATACTAAGACAAGGTTTCCCAGATTTATATAATTGAAAATGTCATATTTTTAAAACAATATACCGAATCGAATTCTGAAAAAATATGTAATCTTAGAATTTCTAGCGTACAGATAGATATAAGTTACACCATTATTCACACTTTATTGCATCGAACAAAATAGCAGAGATAGGTTTTAGCTGTGGTATAAATATTTATTTCTTTTGTGTTTTATCTTTATGTAAAACTCCACTCCCAAAAATATAACGTATGTCCTGAACGAAACAATGTGTACCCTTGCCTTTAACTTTGCATGGACTATGCATGATTACTATTTGACATTATAATAAAAATGCATAAAATCTTATAAGCGAAAATAAACTTCATATTAACGATATACTTTTTTCATATAGCTTAAAGCACTGAGTAAGCTCAGCACAAAATATTAATTAGCAACAGGTCCAGTCGCTAGCTGGCGCCACTGATAATCTCATTCTCTTCATACTTTTGTTATGGGTGTTATTAATTCGGTGGAAGGTAGGAATCATAACGTTGTGACATGCAGTTATATTTAAAACCACCGTACATTGTGAAATTTTAAAAAGAATGTACATTATACATATTTACTATGATAATATACCCAAGTAAGATAACCTAAATGGTGCTAATTGCTTTTCTTTAAAATAATCCTTATTCGTTCTATTTGTATGTCCGATTTAGTTGTAAAAAATAAATTGTACCTGAAACCTGTCCGAATGTTGAAATCGGACTTCAACATATATATACAATTATACACATAGATATGGACTCAATATTTCCCTTCTAACATTGATCATTTACTGAAGAAAGACTAAGCGTAATGTGTGTATATATATATATGTATATATATATATATATATATATATATATATATATCTTTTTCAGTAAATGAAATTAAAAAAAAATCTTTCTGTAAGCATGTAAGGATTCATACACAGAAAAATCTTAACATTTCGTGGATATTTTGCTATAGGATTTATATGAATGTTTATTCTAATATAGCCCTTAATTTTTACTATTTGTAAATGTTTTATACGAAATCAGTTACAGAAATCAAACCAATAATTTTTAATTATATTAACTGTTCGCGTTAATAAGATTTTTATTATATACATTTTTTTTAATAATCCTTATTGCTTTTGAATTAATATTAATATTTTTGAATGTAATTTATTTTTTAATAAGAAAATAATTATTAAAAAGTGCAAATATAGGTGGGAAATTCAAATTAATTGAAACGCAACGCCATTGGTCAGATCAAATATGACATCAGAGTATATCATACTTAGCAATTAGCGACTTTATCGCTACAGTTTGAGTTGCCATTTTTCTGTGTATGATATACTGACGTTACGCCAAGCGCGAAAAATGGCGGGCGTTTAAAGTATCCCTACCGGTGGACATTGAGGGGGCCTTTGATAACACACCTACGGCAACCATCCTGAAAGGATTAAATGCAAAAGGTGTTGATATCACAACCACCAGATGGGTGGAATATATGCTCTCCAACCGGTGTGCGAAAGTTACGTTAAACGAACACTCGCACAACTTCTATACTACAAGAGGCTGTCCGCAAGGAGGAGTGCTTTCACCCCTATTATGGACACTAGCTGTAGACCTACTACTTGTAATCATGGCAGATCTTGACTACGATACACAGGGTTATGCAGATGACCTTGTTGTAGTAGTAAGAGGTCCCTGCCTGAACACAATTTCCACCAGGTTACAAGGAGCTCTCAATACCATCACAAGATGGTGCAGAGAAAATGAATTATCAATAAACGCTGATAAAACAGTTATTGTACCATTTACCAGGAAAAGGAAGCTTGAAAGGCTGACTGAACTCAGACTCAATGGCAAAACCCTTAACCTATCAAATGAGGTAAAGTACCTTGGAGTCACTATTGATCAAAAGTTGACCTGGAACTCTCACCTCAACAACATTATACAAAAAGCCAAAATGGCCCTCTGGATATGTTGTCGAATGGCTGGAGCCAAGTGGGGCCTCAAACCCAAAATGGCTCTCTGGATGTACACCGCCGTGGTAAGGCCGATCATAACATACGCCTCAGTCGTATGGTGTAACAAAACCAAACAAAAGACAACTATGAGTAAACTAGACAGCATACAACGGATGGCATGTCTAATCATCACGGGAGCCTTCCATTCGGCACCAGGTGACGCTCTAAATGCTTTGTTGGACTTAGCTCCGCTATATCTCCACGTGCAAAAAGAAGCTAAATCTTGCCTCTACAGGCTCTGTACACAATCGAATGTAAAGTTGCAATCGCAATATATGAACAAACTCAAAGAGTTGACATTCGAACACAAAACTCTGAAAATGCCAGTCGATGGCATGAGTACAGAGTTTAACTTCGCAAAACAGTACCAAATAGATCTTCCCAACCGGGACATGTGGCTAAAAAACCAAGAGTCTCACAAAAAGGGCAGTCATGTTTGGTTTACAGATGGATCCAAGAAAGGATCTGATGTAGGGTGCGGTATCTATGGCCTTAAGCCTAGATTTGACATGAGTGTCAATCTGGGCAAGGAGGCCACCATCTTCCAAGCCGAGGTCTTCGCCATTAACAAATGTGCTGAAGTAATCCTGGAGAGAAAGCTTAGAAACCAAAATATCTACATCAACTCAGATAGCCAAGCAGCACTTCTGGCTATAGATTCTCTTGAGACCAACTCTAAGTTGGTCAAAGACTGTATGGATAATCTGAATGTCCTGGGCACATCCAACAGAGTTACCCTCAGATGGGTCCCGGGCCACTCAGGCATTGATGGGAATGAAAAGGCTGATGCATTGGCAAGAAGGGGCGCTGAAACCCCTGAATGTGGCCCAGAACCATTTTGTGGTATTGCAAAACAACATGCCTATTCAATTCTCAAAATTCACTGCAATCGCCAAGCACTTCAAGAGTGGCAATCCACTTCTGGACAAATACACTCTAAAGCGCTAATTAAGGGATATCGCAAAAAGTTTACAAAAGAGTTGCTTCAACTCAACAAGTATAAAACCAGTGCAGTAACCAGAATACTTACTGGTCACTGCAAACTCAATAAACATATGTTTACCCTTGGCCTCAGTCGGACCGCAATGTGCAGACTATGCCATGAGACAGAGGAAACTGCTATGCACATCCTCTGCTCGTGCGGCCCACTCATGCACCGCAGAAGTATCTATCTAGGGCAGCATATTATGCAACCGGAAGAGATACAGATGCTCCCCGCTCAGAAAATCTGGAAGTTCCTGGAGTCAACAGGACTAAGCGGAGAACTTTAAACTCACTATAAAGGGAGCTACAATGGACCAAAACTGGTCGACGTAGCTAGGGCCGACCTCGGCACCACACCCAACAAAATAATAATAATAATAATAATCCCTACCGGTATGATATTTGTAACTTTTTTATACTAGTAGTTTTTTGGAGCTGGATATTTTTCTTAACAATTTTAAATTAAGCTATTTTGTAAAAAAAAATCACGCATATTCCCTATTAATTGGCAACAATTATCATTATACTTTGTAATATTATATTATATAAAAACCCCAGTAGCTGTCTACCAATATCTACATTTTTTATTTTAAAAGTACCTTACCTTATCCTTTAGAGAAGGAACCACCACCATTATTAATTAACTTACTTTCCGTATGTTATATATCAACTAATTATTATAATATTTAAATAAAAAAATGCACATTCTGACACACAAATAAAATTCACAACGTGCGGTATGTTTTAAAAACCCAACTATATGAATTAGACATATTATTATATTATTAGAATATAAAGAAATAACTAATGTAAAATGGGAAATGTTATATGTATGGCAACACTGAGTCCTTTTAAAAAAATCCCTTAGCAAAAGTTATAAAGTAGTGGAGCCCAAGAGGGGATATTGGGATTTACTCAAGCGCTGTTGGTTGGTTGGTTTACATAACATCATTTGAATTTTTTTTTGATAAGTTAGAAATACTTGAGCATGGTGGTCGGCTAATTACATGCTGAAAAGTGCGCAATTCAATAATCTATCGATTTCCACAAGCCGAAGAATCAAAAATCGTCCATAAACTTTATGACTTGAGTAGCCATAAACTTTATAGCGTTTGAGTAAACCCCAAAATCCCCTCTTGAGCTCAACTACTATTATCATTTAACGACAAATATAAACATAGCTTCATAAGTAGCTCTCACAAATGCTAAAATTGGAATAGTTACACAACACGTACTTAAATATATTATTTACGTAAATGAGAAATTCATAAGTGAGAATTTCAAGTTCGTTTAAAACTTCACATGGCATTGAATTAAGTTAAATTTAAAATTAAATAAATGCAAGGACTCAATGTGCAAATGGTAAAATTATCTGTATATTGGTTGTAAGTCAAACCTGTGCGATGTATCGGGCGTTGTTACGGCCAACACTGGACGGAAAAAAGTCGCGGTTAAATACAATACCTTCACTATTTAGAGATTGGTTATTTATTATATACAAAGTGTTGTGTGTATTGAAATATTGCATTTTGATTTTCGTGTAGGTAAATTTTTAGTTATCCAAGATGGCGCTAGTCTTTACACCAGATGAAACCGTGAGCAGTTGTTAGTTAATAATTATAAAAATTCAGTTGTAATTATACAATAGCAAATAATTTATATCCATACACTTAAAAACACTATATTGAAGTATACAAGTAACATATATAATATATTCAATTATAAAAATATCCGATAGTTATATGATAGTGAGTTAATAGAAATTTTAGCACATGCTTCGCAGTCTATAATATATGCATTTAAAGCTTTACAGAAAAACACTTTTACACACATTCTCTCAGAGAAAAGGAAAAGCGCATTTTATATGTGAAATATAATATTTTGATACATTAAGCTAAAGTACTGAAAAAATTGTAATATCAAATTTAATTAAATTTTTAATATTGCTACTCATTTTTATTTAAAAAATATTTATCAAAAGTGAAAATATGTCTTTAAAAAAATTAAAATAATTAAGACATTCCATATAGATTCCAAAAAATCGACAGTAAAATAGTATATATTAACACAGTACCAAAGCTAGTTTTTTCCACATGACTCACAATTACAGCCAATCACAACATTATTTGGCATCTCATATAGTTATTATACCTTGAGTCCGAAGACCATTTTGAGAAACTGCTCATAGTGTATGGTGATGACTCCGTCTTGGTCGGTATCGAACTGACGAAAAGCTGATGTTAAAGTCTGTAAAATATAAACGTTCTTTTTAAATCTTATAAAGGGTTATTAAAATTGATCTCTACTCTATTTGGGAGTTCTGACTGTATATTAGGATCTCCTCAGCCAATTAAAGTAGTTACTTATTTTATTAAGTTAAAAACTTATATGAAATAGGTAAAGACCACTTACATGCAAAGAGTAATGTATAAGTAAATTGTTCAACAAAAATTTATAAAACTCCTTACGTCATTCTAATTAAATAAAAAATAACAATAAAACAAAATAAAACAGCCTTTATTACAGGAATCAGAGTTACAGGATTTTCAAATAAAATTGTTTTAAAATTCACATAATATCTCTGATTTCTGTGTGCCTTTTGGCAAAGGCCTACTCCAACTGTCTCCACTGGACTCTATCTAGCGCCACTCGTGTCCATAGTGGCCGTAGAGTTACGCGGATTTCATCCTCCCATCTCCTTATCTGGCGCCTCTTTTGCATTTACCATCTCTAACTATTAAACTAATTATAACTATATAACTAACTATATTTCTAATTATTAAACTTAAAAAAACACTATAATAAACATCAGAAGCACATTAAGCCACTTACGTATAAAGTGATACAGCATTGAATAAAGTCATCAAACAGTATGGTTCCTCTACCAAATCTGTCAAACTTTTGCACCATAATGTTGACAATTTCATCAGACAGTCTGTATCCAAATGCTGTGAGGGCATTTTTTAATTCCACTTTATCAATATTTCCTGAACTATCTCTGTCAAAAGAACGGAAACAATTTTGCCAATCGCTCACATACTTCCATAGAGCTCCAAAATCCTCAAATGAAATAACTCCTCTATTTTGTTTGTCAAACATACCTGCAACATGAGACATCATAGATAAAAATATATAATCAGACTTGATGAGTAACATCAAAAATCATAACATTTTGTTTTGTTTTGATTTTTTGTTCCCAACTTGAAAAACATTCAATAATTTGCATAAATGAGTGTCACTAACTCTATGACAAGTTTTTCAAAAGAAAAAAATCATATTTAGTACTCACACTCACATTAATCTTTTTTTTCTTGGGATTGATATAAACTTCTCATGTAATTCAACTTTAAACTATTATTTTATTACCATAATATTTGATACCTACACTATTTTAAGTAAATAATAAACAATAATAATATTTTTTTAAATTAATAACCTGTTTAGTTTAAGGAAAACAGTAAAAAAATACATATATATATAATTATTGATTTCTAAATTGATTTACCTATCATAAGTCGCACTGTTTCTGGATTGAATGGATTCCATGTACCATTTGATAATGCTTGCTGTAATTCATCTGCAGATATATACCCACTCCTGTCTTTATCTACCCTGTAAAATTTTATTATTTAAAATTAACTGATTATATTCATTTAAATATTGTGTAATTATTGTGACTCACATTAGTGGTTTACTACAATGACTTTTATGAATAATAATGACCTTTCAGAATTATAAGCTTATGACAATTAAATGTACATACCTTCTAAAGATATCCCACAAAAATTCTCTGCTAGGCATTGGAGATTGAAAAGACATTGTTATCTAAAATATAAAAAAAGAAACTATTAAATTTTATCTATTTCAACTTTTGCAATTGATTCAAAAAGTATAATTAAGTAATTACTCAGGGTTATTAAAAACAATAAACTAGGCTATTGGGGCAACAAACACTAAATTGAAAAAAATCATACCTAACACTTTATCTGCAAAAACTAAGGAGGAATCACTAAACTAAGTAGAATTTACTTTTAGTAAAAAAGACTTACAGATCAAGTGCTAACTAAACAGTAATTAAATGTTTAATATTTCCACTATGCTCTTTATTATCAAATAGGCCTTGTAACTTCTAACTGTAGTCTCCTTAATCTGTGATTCTAATTTCTAACTGCCTTGCGCCAGTCGTTAGTCGTTACACAAATACACACAATATACGTGGATGATTAATCAAAGCACCAAGCCAGATAGTTACTAGTTCTTTAATCTGTGAAGCGAGATGACACTTGACAGATGACAGACCACGGTTAAATAATAAAAACTAAATTTTGCGTAGACTGAGAATAGAATTCTACGAAATTTTGTCACCGTGTGTGTCACCGTTTGTCTGTTAATGTTTTGTTCATTCTGTCAAATTTTATTTGTCATCCATGCTTTTATTTGTCATCCAGGATGATCCATGCAGTCAAGACCTCATCTAAAAGTATTGCCATATGACATATATGCAACTTATTAATTTTGCTTTTTTTCTTTACGTGATTTTCTAAGTAAGTTCAAGTATTTATAATTCTAGTAAATTAAATTTCCACTTGATTTTTACTTAAGAATTAGGACAAATTAATATTACATAAAATTGGAATATTATATAGTCATTATTTTTACAGTACAAACGAAATATATATAGATTTTTTATAAAATGGCACTGTTTATAATATTTTATATTTTCTTATGATCTCTATCTCATGATAAATTAAGGCTGAATAAAATACTTTCTTGTATACGTCTTCAAAACTATATTAAAAAAACAACTCAGAGTTTCTTTGATATTAAAATGGCGGATGTCTCAAGCGATGAACGGAAAGTAAAGTTAACTAAAAATGGGAAAGTTGTGAAAAGACGCTTACGAAATCCAGAAGGTAAGATTGAGGCTTTTTACTCGGATTTTGTGGGTACTATCATTCATCATATATAAATTACTACCCTTATATATTCATTGTTTGAAGTTTAAGATAGTATTAAATTTTTGACTCTTACTACATTTTTGATACGTAAGTCATATTACAAATAGTTATAGAGTTGATTTGAATGATTATTTATTTGTATTTTAATGTACAGTTTGCTTTAAAAATCGTATTTTTCCAATATATAGTCCTATTTGGTGAAACACTATGTTATACCTACTTTTAAATATGTAGATAGCAATACTAAGTTCTTTTTCATTGTATATTATATCTATATTTTAGTTTATGTTATTTATCTTTTCAGAATGGCACAAACAAAAACAGAAGCGTTTAAGAATCGCTGGATTGGAATATATAAATGCAAATGGCAAAATAGTTCCCCCTAAGCAACCTGGTCCTGATTGCAATTGCCGCCGAAAATGTTTTCAAAAAGTTCCTGAAGATGTTAGACTTAAAACGTTTCAAGGTTTTTATTCCATGAAAACTCACGACGAACAAAATGCATATCTTTTTGGACTTATGAGGCAAGTTGACGTTAAACGGAAAAGAGTAAAATCTAGCAGTAGACGAACATGCACATTTGAATATTTCGTAAGAGTTAAAGGACGTGAAACTCAAGTATGCCAGACAGCATTTAAAAATATACATGCAATAACAGAAAGGAAGGTCAGAGTACTTTGCAAAAAAATGGATGATGGAGTAATGTTTCCAAGTGACAATCGTGGTAAAAACAGCCATAGGCGTTCTGGTGAAGTACGACTACCGTCTGCAGTTATAGATCAGATTAAAAATCACATTTATTCCATAGTTCATACTCACAGATTGAAAGATTTTATCAGACTTGACAAAATTGCTGGTCTAGAAATTAATATATCAAAAATGTGGAAAGACTATATAAAGACTTATGATCCAGACAACATATCAGCCACAATGCCTAAATCAAAAAGAAATGTTGATATAGTCTTATCGAGTGAACCATGTCAGCCTACACAGCATCCACCTCCACAAGACACCTTTGCCCCCATTGCTTATCCTGGAAGTGGTCACCTTGTTAATATTGCAGAAAATTATTTTGAAAATCAATATCAAACTGCTTTAGCAACTACTACAAATTCAACAAACTTTTATCCAACACAAAATGGTCCACAAGGAATGGGAATACTTTTACAATCAACTGTGTCAAGAGCAACTCAACCTACTGCCTTCATTTTGCTTCAAACTAAGCCTGAGCCACAACAAGACCCACTTGCTATTACTAATGCACCTTATAATCACAATATAAGTGAAGTACAAGAGAATGAAAAAAGTTCAAAGAAATCAAAAAAAGAAAGAAAAAAAGGCCCTCTTGTCAAACAATGGAGGTATACAAATATATTTCATGATGAAATTAATGGAGCAGCATTAGTAGCTATTAAAACAAGACTAGGAATGTACTACGCAGAAAGTGATGCTGCAAGAAAAAAGGCCAAGCAGGCTAGACCTCAAGAGTCAGTTCAAACTCAAACACAAAATGAACAACCTCAAATTAGAACTGAATTAGCACCCATAAGACCCCAGCATCAACCACTAAGATCACATACTGTTACAATATATACATAACACAATGAGGGCTAATATTAGGTTTGTCACAAATGTTAATTATATATGAGATTGATGCTTACCTGGAAAATATTCTTGTTCCTAATACCATGAGAGAGAAGCAAAAGCTACATTCAGTATGGTGTTATATTTACATGTGATAAAATTTTGTTTAGATGATTTTCTTGATTTGGTAATTGACTTGCTAGGATATTCCTTATATTGTCTTTTGTATCTTAAATCAAATAAGCATTAACATCACTTAATTTTCCATATAAGCAAGTCTTTCTCTAACATTACACATTCTGTGCAAAGCAGTTTTTAGCCCTCATAAAAATTACAATTATTCACATATGACTGATATTAAACAATGTTAAACTTAGTTGGGAATTATAACCGTTAAAATCCAAATAGGTTATGCAAGTTTTTATTTATCTAAACTGCTACTTTTGTATTAAAATTGTTACATATTACTCATATAAACAAGAAGAGTAGTAAAGAGTATTATTATACTCGCTTAATGCTTAATATAATTTCCTTTGAAACTTTAAAATAATTCTAGATGTAATGTAACTCCAGTGTCTTGTTTAGTAAGTTGGTAGCAATAACTATTTAAAATATTTTGATTCCATACACAATGGTCTTTAGTCATTACTTTTAGGATTTTATAGAAATCATGATATTATCATATTTATATTATTATTCAATCGTGTATTTTTTTAATATGAATCGCTCACATCTATGATGTATTACAATTTTAATGTAATATTAAATGGATAGTGTATTTACTTTTATGTATTTTTATTTAACCTAGTCTTATTGAAATGAAAACTTCTTTAGCCGCGTTGAGCGGTTTTTGGTAGGGTAAAACTTATAGGTTCGCGTCACCGTCATGCTACGTGTGACATGTTGCGTGTCGATGCAGTCTGGCGCACCGTCATATTTTCATTAATAAATAAACTATATCAAAATGTAAATAATTATTGCTCGCAGTGCCAATGAATGTGAAAACCAGACTATTAATAATTTCAATTTACGAATTATGAATATTTAATTATTCATACTATAATTAAAAAAAAACAAAAACAGTTCAATAACTGTTTAGCTAATGCTAAAGTAATAAGTTTTCACTTCTGTTAGCAGTCCCCATGACTGCTTGTTTTATTTTCTGCATATTCTTTTGCGGCTTAGTGGCTCCTCCTTTTCATTAGTTCGGGGCATTATGGTGTTGGCACCCAAAGCAATGCCAAGTAAAATAGAAACTCACTAATCACTTTGAAGTTTGAGCAGAAAATATAGAAATGGTGTCAGATATGCAATAATATCCTGACAGAGGACGCTTCAACATTCTGTATATTTTCCTATAGTATGTTATATTTGCGGCATGGCATCTTATTTCTGAAGTACCAATATTAAATCCTACTAATAGTTTAACGCGAAAGTTTGTAAGAATGTTTGTTACTCTCACGCAAAAACTACTGATTGGATTTTGATGAAACTTTACAATAATATAGCTCATACATCAGAATAACACATAAAACTACTTTTTATCCCGAAAAAATGTACGGTTCTCGTGGAATAGATTTGTTTTTGTTTTTCTAAAGGCGAAGCGAGGATGAGCCTAGTATTCAATATTGTTATTGGGGTAGATCGAAACGTTTTGAGACACTTATATTCCAAGCTAAGCTGTCCTAACCTCGTTTGGATAAAGCAATTGCCCAATATCAAATGATTGATTAAAATCGGTACCTACAGAGATTATAGCTTACAAACAAAACCAAGTCTTGTTTGATGTCCTCCTGACCAGCTCGGCGGTCTAGCGCCTAATATATAAAAAAAAAATGAAACATATTTCAATTTTAGTTACACGTTTTAGTGTATCATAAAAATTACTGAACCGATTTTGATGAAATCTTTACTATTCCGTAAGTGGAATTAAATGTAAGCAAATAAAAAAAGAATGATCACGATCCGATTACTAGTTTCGGAGAAATGCGTGAATAAACATACATATATACATATGCACCTATAAAATTTTGTATATTTGTTTGGAAGCCCTAATGGATTATTATCATATTATGTGAATATTTTGTAGTTCCAATAATATTACATACATATGTACGAGTCGAATTGATAACCTCCTTTTATTAAGTTCGTTAAAAACTAGGATGACTTGGAAAGGATCTAAAAATATTATCAATTGTTGAAGTTCGGATAGCCAAACTAAAACAAATTCAATTATTAAATCCTTCACTTTTGTTCTTGTTAATATTGTTATTTATAAGCATGGGCACATAGGGCGCGGAAGCAGCGGGAAATCGAGAGCTGACATTCCATTCTATCTGCATATAAACAATTTTTAATTATATTGTAAACAAAAATTCAATAATTACAAAAAAAAATACAAAAATTCTATTCTCATCTATTTCAGATGAAAATACTTGTACCATACATAATATTAATTAATATACGAATTTACTAAGTAGATAGTAAATGCTAACTCAGCGCTATTATGTATTACAAAACATTAAGTTAATACTAGTAGCGCCAACCAACATCCCAAGTTCTATCAGAAAACAAATTGTGCCATTTCCATAAATGTTAATTAAATTTTATATAGATTTACAAAATAATTGACAATTGAATTTAAAAGAAAGCGATAATTGCCAACTAATAAGTATTAAAACAAGATGATTAAATTAATACTAAAAGGTGGTGGGCGGTGGCAACATCTAGCGACATCTATTATCTCGACCCTGAACTACTTCTTGACTGAAGGTTTTAACACAATATTTACGTCTTTTTCTGGCAATTTTTGCCCGTTATGTATGACTTTGAGCTATTTGTATGTATGTATCTGTAATTCTTACAATATTTACTTATAACAGAGATTTTACAAAACCTAAGTAATGTAATAAGAAAACAAAAAACATTATTTTATATTTTTATTAAACTTAAATTACGCAGACAGTACACATGCTCCACCAACTTCTTTAATCTTCTTTTCAGCTGTTTTGGAGAAGAATTTGGCTTTGACAATGACTGGCTGTTTGGGTAGCTTTCCCTTACCAAGCAGTTTGTAGTAACCCTATAAAAAAGACATTTTATGAGTTGTTTACGGTTAAAATGGCATTACAATTTTAACAAATGAAAAATGCATTTTTGATAAGATTTTGCTGTATTTTATCCCATACATATTTATAAATTTGTTAATTCATTCAATTCAACAGTTTACAGTTTGAATCAGTCTCTGTCTATTTAAGAACAAAAATAAAAGTGTCACTCAAATTAGGGCTGACCAATTTCATTGTATGGAATGGAGTTTCTTGTGACTGTATATTATGGTGTCAACTTTGAATGTACACAAATATATATTATGATATAGACAGGTGGCATGCAAATAAATGTCACAGATAAAATAATTTAAATGTATGCATGCACATGTGTATATATATAATAATTTTAAAACTCAGACCAAACCAGGGTTTAACTTTAATGAATTAATATTATATATATTCATCTGAATATTATTAATTCTAAAATGTAGCAAACAGAATATTTGGCTGAATGGTGCATTTTATTGTAGCAGAGTAATCAGATTGTTGATTTTTAATTTCTCTTTATTTTTTAATTTGGTGAATAAATGATTGTATCAAGTAATGTAGTAGAGTGCAAACACATGGAAAATTTAATAGAACATTTGGTGAATCTCTTGTGAAAATTAATACATATGACATTATAAAATTTCAATAAAATTAATTAAATATTATACTCACAGCTTTGACAATATTAATGACTGGAACTTTTCCATCTGAAGCATTGGCATATTTAAGCCTGGCTTGCTCAGAAACAAGGGTCCATAGCTTGTCTAGATTCAGCACAGGGCAGAATTCCTTGTTTCTTCTTAAGTGGAAATTTCTCATACCCAGCTATAATAAAAATTTGAGCAATATTGATATATTGGATATTTTAATAACAATATGTATTCTACTTAATACTTTTATTTAAATTTAAGATGCATACACAAATCTGTTGGTTTAACCGATAATCATAAACAACCCATCTAACTTTTTACATATTTTAAAAAACTTACTCATATTATAAAAAAACCTGATTTCATATTAAGTACGTTTGAAAAATCTTTTAAAGGCTCTTAAAGCTCTAAAGCTCTTATAGGGGGTTTGAAAATATTTTTTTTTTACCTTGCCAAAGTATCCAGGGTGGTACTTGTCCATGTTAATTCTGTGGTGGTGTTCACCACCAGCGTTACCGCGACCTCCAGGATGCTTGCGGTGCTTTCCTAGTAGATAAAAGGATATAATAAAAAAACTCCATATCAGAAAAATACACGAATGTTTTTTCTTAACGATTTGTAGAAATTAAAAATAATATATATATACGTAATTGATACTTACCAATACGTCCATGACCATGGCTTACATGCCCTCTTAACTTCCTGGTCTTCTTCTTAGAGGTAGCCTGCAGGACAACAAATAGGTTAACATTTTGTTTTCATCAACAGTAAATTACTTATGAAAATATACCGGTCGGCGTCACATCATTCACTATTGAGTCACAAAAATGATAAATATTATACATTTATTATAAGGATTACTTAGAAAATTTGAGATAAAACACCAATATAAACACGAACCATATTTCCAGTCTTCAACAAGAACTGTAAAAGAAAGAGAAAGATACAAGATATATGTCAATGTCAAAACTACATGAGTGGCCACTTGCCAGTGTAAATAAATAAAATCCATAATATCCATGGTATTGTATTGTCTTTTAAGTTGGAACAATTATAAAATACATTATTGAATATTAACCCCAACAGGAAATCAGCCTTCCATCGGATTACATCCACCTGGCATGAAATTTTCTCATTAGATTTTAACTTCTTTGTATATGTTGTCGAGTAAATAAATGCATTAATTATTTAAAGCAGTACATTTTTTTTCATAAACAACAATAACAAAATATCGGAAATACTCCAACTTCCTTTCTTAAATAAGTATAAAAAAATATTTGTTTTAATAGCATAGACAATGACCTTGCCTCAGAGTATTTTGAGTAAGTATGATTTACATATATTTTATTCTGTACTTACATTATTGTCCACTGACCTAACTTCCTAGTTCCTAGTTCCTTAGTATATTAATCTCTAATCTGTGGTCAGTATGTTTCCAGAAAATGGTAGGATTGTGTGTCGAGATCTGACACGTATTTAGTTAAAAATCGTAAATAATTGTTAAAAAGTTTATTATGTGGTTTTATTAATTGAAGATATCTAATAGAATAGGTACTATTTAAGTTTTCAAAAATGGAGTTTCGCGAGACCTTGTTAGCTGCTCAACGAAATCAACAAGAAAAGTCGTCTGTAAGTTTTAATTCTTATTTTGCGACTTAATTAGCCTAAGTTTATTCAATACCAGATGACTCAGTCAAAGAATTTCGTTTTTGTATTAAATATGACTAATTTCATTTATTTTTATCCAAAGGGAAAAGTTATCTCCATAAACAATATGGGTTAATAATCACTAGTAAATATCCATATTCCATAATGAAAATTTCTTATCTTTTGTTTTCTTCTAACGTAATAAGTTATGCCAGTATACCAACATAGAGTAAAATATTCAAAGCTATTTAATTAATTTATAATAAGAGAAACATAGTAAGTGATTTATTAAAATTTTGTATTTCAGGACAGAACATTCTACAAGGCCCGTTTTGATCCACCAAAAAAAGAACAAAAATGTAGGGATCGTCTGTCTGCTAATATTCAAAAATTTTTGGCCAAAAAAGAAGAAGAAGAAAGGCAAAAAAAATTAGAAGCTCAACGAAAAAGGGAGGAACTGAGTGCTATGCGTGATCCTAAGGTCAAACATTCTTCTATTTATAATCATATAACCTCTAAAGTTAATAAACAAGGTATTTGAGAGCCTTAACCATTTTTCCTAAACCTTATAACAGCATTATTAATAAAAAATGTTTTCAACGTTACTTAATTTCAATGATTGTGGTTTGCTTATCTCTATTCTCTACAGATAAACATATCTTATAGTTTATGAAATAAAAAAAGTGAGTGCATGTAACCTTTATGCACGGTTCAAGTAAAACTTCATTGGTGCTGCGTCAGATACTGCAATTAAATTGAAACAAATCAAAATATAATTATTGTTATAAGTAATAACACAGGTCTGAGATGAAAAAGTTTTTGTAATAATTTCATTTAAAATATATCATATGTGTATATTCCAATTATATACTTTGTTTTAACATATCATATCACTTTTTTTTCTTTCTTGTACATACATATAGACAACATTGTATCTGTATATAATGGAGAAAACAAGAAATTGTAGAGTATTTCATAAAAGATTATAATTTAGTGTTTTGCTGTACTATTAGTGGTTTAAAACATAAAGACACCAAATTAAATGATAAAATTGGAGGCTTTTTATATACTCTTCAGAAATAAGCATGAAAGTTAACCCCTTGCATGGGCAACAAAGCATCAACACTTGTAGCTCATTACGTTTGTCCTAAAGAAGCTAATGCTAATTTTAAAAGTATTTAAGGAAAATAAAATACACCAAAACCAAATGGTTAATTTCCGATGTCTAAAAAATCATATGTATATCATCTGAACTGTCAGGAAGGAATCGTTCACTCCGTCGAGACATAATAGAAAAAAGCTATCAAGGTTGTTGGGACGTCACTGAGATAAAGTGAAAATTCATAAATACCAATCAAACAGCTATTTATTGAGCAAAATAGGCTTTTTTTTGCTTTCTGTATACCTTTTTGTTTAAATTGCAAATTTAATGCTCAATAAAACTTTGAAGAATAATAATTAGAATTATTTTATTTACATATTATTTGTTTTGCACTTATTTATATTCAAAATTCAAACAAAACGCCATCTATATCTGGTAAATTTGACTTAGTATATATATTATGTATGTTTATTTTAAATATGATTTCTTTGTAGGCTTTGAGAAAAATTCAGAAGACACTTAAAGTTATTAAATCGGCTAATAAATCAGTGCTAGCTGATGCAACAGATAGAGAACACACTGCAGTAACTAGAGAAGGCCCAGATCAACCAGACCAGGACGATTATGGATATGAATCACAGGAAGCAGCAGCTTTGTATCAAAAAATGATGCAAAAGTATAGCAAAGTTCCTGATGAACCAAAGTTTGCACCCGGAGGTAGAAAAATATATAAATGACAATTTTAAATAAAACTATCTTTTCATATTACTTTGCAGATTTATTTTGACTTTTAGTTCCCAACGTTTCAAATGTTTTACAGCAATCATGGTCACGGGAGACACTAAGGTTTTAGACTTCTCATGATCTCAAAGGCATTTTAAACATGTTAGAGACAGAAAGGTTTATTTAAAATGTCAAATATTCGCGTAATTCTAAGAACAATTATTTATATATTTAAATAACAAGTTAATTTTTTATGAAGAACATATTAAATTTAAGTAATTTTCTCTACAAATCATTTGTTAATAAATTATATTTTTGTAGTATATCAAGTATCATGACACCTGCCATTGCGTTTTTTTTTTACTTTTTGTAAAATTTGCAGGTAATTATGTAAGTAAAGATATAAATGGTACTAGAGAGCGAGTGAAACATGCTCTACAACATGAAGATGATCCTGTTCCACATAAGAGAAGACGTAGAACCGAAAATGGAGGTGTGTACTTTTATTTTATTAATTGTTGGCCAAACAAGTTGTCATTCCAAAACCTTAATATCAAAGCTACATTGCCTCAAAAAACAGTTTCTTATAACTGCTAAAGTTTGGTCATTTTACAATAACATATGATGTAAGTGAATAAATTTAAATGTTTGTTTTTTTCCCGTTATATTTTTTTGTTTGGTGTTGTATATTTGAATTAAAATAATTAATTATTTTCTAACAAAACAGGTACTCCAACACTTAAAACTGATTTAGGGTATGACTTATTAATTAAAATAACAACTATTATAATTGTTTAATAACTGGCAGAAATATATGAGATATTAAAAACATACATACTATAAACTACAAAATCACATCTACTTCATCAAATAAACTTTTTTTTTAATTCATAAATAGGGCAATTGAACATAAAACAGTAATTTTATAGTAAACACTTATACAATTCATTTCAAACAGTTGGGTGAAGTACTGTACTGGTTGCTAGGTTATAAATATAATCTGTATTAAGTAGTAAATAAAATAGTAAATTATACTTTCAGAGAGAGAATTGACGCCGCCCACAAAGTATGAACCGGAAAGAAAGAAAGATGAGAAATCGGAAAAGCCCAAAATACGCAAACCTGCACCACCACCAATGGATTTCAATCAATTATTGAAACTGGCTGAACAAAAAAAGAGTGAACCAATAGAAATAGCTACGAAGAAAGTTGTGGCCGAGCCAGAACCTGATAGACTGATGACAAAGAAGCAAAAGCGGGAGTATGAAGAAGAAATGGCGCGTCGACAGCGGAGGCAAGAAAGGATTGAAGCGGCCAAAGCAGGCCGGAAAGGTATTTTATATATATCTTATATTAGGAGTAACCAACATGCACACATGAAAACTTTCACATATATCTATTATAGTCTGATGACTATTGTATACTAGCTATTTACGTTTTAACGTTTAGCTCAGAGATGAGATATTTTCCCGCAGTAAAAAGTATCCTATGTCAATATATCTTTTCCTGTTCAAAATATTGCATACCTACAATGAAACAATAACCGTAATTAGCTGTTAATAATAAACACATTATTTGATATTATAATTTATAACCCCACATCACGCACTTAATTTTTCGCCTGCTTTTTTTATAAACGCCAGATAAATCAGAATCATGACTTTAGATTTACTAACTTTAAATAATACTAGGTCGACGTCCCTAGTTACGTTGTAACGTTCGTCCCTAGTTACGTTTCACGTTTAGTATACATTTTTCAGAGACGAGATATTTTCCGGCAGTAAAAAATACCCTATATGTTGACTCGGATATCCAGCTATCGTCTTACCAAATTTCATCAAAATCTGTCCAGTGGTTTTTACGTAATTCGGTCACATACAGACAGACAAAAATCCTAAAAACTATAGGTCCGGCCTCTGTGTCCATAATAATGTCTATTTCAATAAGATTTTCCAAAACATATTTAATGTACAGATTCGGCTTAGTTTGGATTTTATTAAATGCATAGATACAAAAGTTTGAATGTGTGGATGTTTGTTACTCCTTCTCGCTGAAATGGCTGGATGGATTTGGATGTACAGAGATAGACTTTGACCTTGAGTAACACATACGGTATTGTTTAGCATCCAGGGACACATCTGAGGGTAAGTCGCTATTATATTTATATCCCATCCCATGAATCTATACTAATATTATATGAAAGTTTGTGAGTATGGATGCTTGTCACTCTTTTACTCCAGAATGGCTGAACGGATCTGGATGAAATTTGGCACAGAGATAGATTGTAGTGTTGAATAGCACATGGGTTAGTTTTAATGCTGGATAAAATAACGGTTCCCGTGGGATAGATTTGTTTTTGTTTTTCACTAGGGACTAACCTGAGCGAAGCAAGGGCGAGTTGCTAGTCTTAGACAAAACATTAATTTGACATTTTTAGTGCTGAAGCGGTTTGTTTAAAATGGTAGTAAAGAAATGGAAAAAATAATATTAAAAGATATTATATTTGTTATATATATATCTTTTGCTTATTTACTCTGTTTCTGTTGTAATTTACTCTGTGTTAAGACCTCTTCACGTTTACATCCTTTTACCTATCTATATATTCTCTGAGATAGTGCTCTGTAGTTTAAAGTTTTATTTCAGTTCCTAGAGAAGAGAAATCAGATAAGCCAGAGAAAGAAAAGAGAGTAGAACCATCCAGCTTTGGTCGCATTCCAAAACTCACGGATAAGAACTCCTATAAAGAGTTTACTAAGAGTGATTCACCTAAAACTTACGAAAGAGAAAAAGACAGAAGCACACAAGATAGGGCTAGAGAAAGATTGCAGAGAGAGAAAGAGAGGATGCGTCTTGACAAAGAAAGATTTGATAGAGAAAAAGAGAGATACGACAGAGAGAAAGAAAGATACGACAGAGAAAAAGAGAGATTTGACAAAGAGAAAGAGAAATCGCGATTAGAAAAAGAAAAATATGAGAAAGAGAAATATGAACGAGAGAAAGAGAAATCTGAACGAGAAAAAGAGAGACTAGACAGAGAAAGACTCGATAAATTAAAAGCAGAAAGAGATAGAATAGATCGGGAAATGGAGAGACTGAACAGAGATAGGGAAAGATTAGATAAAACGAAAATTAAACTAGAAAATAAGTCGTCAGATAAAATGAGAGAAAAAATCGTAGACAGATCTAAAACAGGCTCGAAGGAACGCGAAGTAAAGAAGAGCATAGATTTAAAGAGTCAAAACACATATAGAATAGACAAGAATTCTAATGAAAAGAAACTAATACCCCAAAAGTCGATCGACCCAAAAATGAACGGTCATAGCAAACCAGTGCCAAAATTAAATAAAGACACCAAGGAGGTTACAAAGAAACCTATAGACAATTGCAAATTAAATGGTAATATTAAGGATAAACGGTTGTTGGAGTCCAAATTGCAACAAAAGAGAGCTGACGATAAGCGGCTATTACAGAAACCATCAGCGGGCCCGAGTAAACCAGTTATGTCTAATAGTTTTGATTTCGATAAACATGTCAATTCTTTAGGCAAGAATGGTTCGAAGCAATACCCGTCCGGGGATGTGAAAAGAAGAGCGCAAGATGATAGGAGAAACAAGAAACGTGAGTCAGCTATTTTGTTTTATTTATTGCTTTTTGTAGGTATAAAAGTATATATGTTGTTGGGACTTAACACACAGCACCATCTAGTTCCATGATAAGTTACGAGGCTTGTGTTATGGATACCAGATAGTTAATACACTACACATATATAACTTTAAATAAATACATATTATAAATATAAATATTTTTAATACGTATTTCGAATGCTTTACAGCAATCATGGTCACGGGAGAGACTTAGGTTTTAGACGTCTCAAAGTGTCTCTAACAAGTATATAACGCCTTTGAGACGTCTACAATCTTAGTCTCTCCCGTGACCATGATTGCTGTAAAGCATGATTGATGTAAAGCGTTCGAAACGTCGGAAACCAAAATTTAAAATAAATCCGCGAAATAATCCGAAAAGATAGTTTTATTTAAAATGTCAAATATTCGCGTAATCTAAGAAAATAACATATTTTGTTAATTACACAAATCTTATATTTATATAAATCAATTCAATTTCCTTCTTAGTTCCTTCAAAGATTCCACATAAGTTTTTTCGATGATATCTCCCTTATGATTACTGTCTGGGTTGTAAATAAACATTATTTATTTATTTTTATCTGTTACTCAAAACAAACAATATTTTGTTTTTTTTTTCATTTTTAACCAACTTCAAAATGGAGTAGTTATCAATTTGTTTGTAGGTTTTTTGTAATATGCCGTCTAGTTATATCTTAATTTATATCCAAAATAAAATTGTAAAAGTGTACTGGTTTTTTTATATTTTTTTTATCACTTCTTAGGTGATAAAAGGGTAAAGTTCGGTTTTATTGACATGCACTTTTTTAATAGATAGTCATTTTATGGAGATATTTATATAGATTAATAAATCTTCAAATTTGAAAATATGACTTTCAGGTCGCACGTTGGATTCAGATTCGGAATACGACTCGGAAATGGACGACTTTATCGACGATGCCGATGAAAATTTGGATTACTCGAGACATATTAAGGAGATATTTGGATATGATAAGTCTAAGTAAGTCTTGTTTGTTGTTTTTACGCTTTTTAAATTTAATTCTACTTCGTAAATTCAAATACTTTTTGAAATCTATTTGGAAATGTAATAATTTTTTTTTGTCTTTCCAATAATTATATGTATTATATATGTATTTAACAATAATTATTGAAAACTCTACAAGAACATTGGATGTAATTTCAAATCAAAATAATATACTTAAATATATTTTTGAAATATCAATTTTTGCATTTAATTGAATGTACATGATTTTTAGTTAAATTAGTTTTATTTAGTTAAAAGCTGATTTTTCAATCATCTGTAAAATTATGGTCTTTAAGAAGACATTATTTAATATTATTCCGTAACTTTTTATGTTTTTTTTTCGCTGTTGTCGAAATCGTTTATACATTATTATTATTATTTTGATTTTTAAACGTCGCTTTATATATATGTATATATTTTTTAATTGTACATATGATATCATTTTTTTATAGATACCGGGACATGGATGACGACGACGATCCCATGATGGAGTCGAGCTTCGCGCGGCAACAAAGAGAGGAGTATATCAGCAAAAAAATAGGTACGAATGTATTCTTAGCCCTCGGGAAATAAAGCGAAAATACAATATATTTTATACTTTATAAAAAATCCAAGCGAAGATTTTCTTCGGAATCATCTTTCTTTGAGTATACAAATCTTAGTCCGGGCAAGTTAGCCCAAAAATTAGGGGTAGGTTAACAAATATTCGCATAGAGCTATGTGAATATTTGCACTTATCTATTTTGACCGGACTATATTAAGTTAAAATTTCTTTGTGAAATCGTGCCCGCATTAATACAAGTTATTTGAGATCGTGAAAATTAGAGGTTTTAAATATCTGAGAAATACTATGACTTTGTATCTTCTTGTCACATAAAAATCTTTATTTTCCTGGACTTAGTCTACGGTAATTTATAAATATGAAAGTTTTTAAGGATAGATGGATGTTTGTTTGTTACTCTTTCACGCCAGAACGGCTGAACAGATCTAGATGAAATTTGATACAGCGATAGATTATAGTCTAGAATAGCACATAGGTTATTTTATCCCGGAAAAAGTACGGTTTCCGTGGGATATGTTTCTTTTCGTCTAGAGACGAACCCGAAGCGAAGCGAGGGTAAGTCACAAGTTATAATAGGTCCAAATAAATTATACATAATTACGTTCCTTTATCACTTTACATGACACAGTATTTTATTTTATTTATTTATTTATTTTAGGGAAACAAACAGTACAATATTACATAAATAAATAAATAAATATTATTATAATTTTACCTATATTGTGAAAGATATCAATGTAAATGGTTTTTTTTAAAGATATTTAAATTGAACAAATATTAAGTTTTTTTTAAGAGAACTTTTGCATGGGATTGTATATCTAGTACTTTTTTTTGATCAATGGTTGGTTTAAATTTGAATTACAAAATAATATTTTCCGTTTGTATTACAGGTATCATGGAAGATTTGGAAGATATGAGAATGGAAGCTATGCAGAAAAGTAAAAATAAGAAACGGCGACGGCTAAGCGACGACTGACCAATCGACCACACCCACTTCGGACCAAGATTACTTCAATTATTTATGTGTGCTTAAAATAAAAAAATGTATTTTCGATGGTTTATATCTGATTATAATATGTAAATCATCTACCGTGATCCGTGTTAAGTGAAATCATAAAAAAGAGTTAGTTGTAACAGTGAATGCAGCCATAATTTTGTATATCTCGCTAGTTTAAAAATAACGTGTAATTCGTCATTGTACATTGAAATAGCACAATTAAAATTTAATTGATCACTCATCATGACCTTTACGAATAAAAACTGCCTCTGTCCGGTTGTAATATATAGCAATAGTTGTATTTCTGTTGTAAATCCTCTAATAGACTAATTTTGTACAGACATTTTTTGTGTTAAATATGATTTTTATATACGTCGCAGGGGAAATTGTAAGAACAGTTAAATTGTAATTTCAGTAGTGAAGTTATAATTACCCGGAGTATTGTGAATCGTTTCATTTTTTTACAATATCACGGGACTTTTTTAGGTATATTATAATTTTTTTAAGCGCGTCCAGTGAATTTTCAAAATCATTGATTGATAATTAAAAGGTTTCAGTAGTGGAATTATAGTTTAACGGATAATTTTTTTTTTATATTTCCCTGTGACATAATATGTATATGAGCATTTGAATTTACTTACTTAGTTTTTAAGTGAGAAGTTGTGTTGTCGTGACATTGTAAATTGATTCATTATACACGAATATATCTTACAGATAATGTAATATAGTCGTGAAATTTTAATATTATATTTTGATCAATATAGTGACAATATCGTTATTTAACTGTATAAACGGGTTTAATGGTTGATTAATTTTATCCTATAAATTTAAAAACACTTATACAAACTTAAACAATGAATTTAAATATTCAGTTTTAGTATTTATTTTGGAGTTACCTTTTTTCATACTATCATGATGACAATGAATTATATTGGAAGTTAATCTCTAAATTATTTAAATATTACGATTGAGCGTGTAATATGTCTAGTTATACAAATATGTAACAACGTGAGATAGCATGACATGAAAAAAGGAAAAAAAAAAATAAAGTGATTTATTAATAGCAAGCATATATATTGTTTTATTGATATATGTAAGGATTATTTTTAATAAGGCAGTAGTAGCCCAGTGGTAACGCGCTCGCTTGGGAAATCGAGTGATGCGGGTTCAAATCCCGGGTCTCGCACCTCTGATATTTTCATGTGTAAATCATTTCCAACATGATTACCGCTTGTCTTACGGTGAAGGAAATCATCGTGAGGAAACCTGCATGTCTGAGAGAATCTAGTAAGTTTTTGAAAGACATGGGAAATCCGCCAACTGGTACTTTGCCAGCTTAGTAGACTATGGTCTGATGCCCCTCGTATTGAAGGGAGAGACTTGCCCAGCAGTGGGATGTTAAAAAGGGCTGCACATTTATAACTACCTACATTTTAACGATTTTGTTCGTCTTTAATCGGGAAAGAATATGCTTTAGATGAACATAATATCACTACATAGTGTAAAACAAAGTCGCTTCCCGATATGTCTGTCCCTATGTATGCTTAGATCTTTAAAATTACGCAACGGATTTTGATGCAGTTTTTTTAACAGATAAGAGTGATTCATGAGGAAGGTTTTAGTATATAGACCAGGGTTGAAACCCTTAAAAATGGTAAAAAGTGTAAATAAATAGTAGGATGAAACCCATTGGAAAAGGAAGAGAATATAACAAATATAAAAGGAAAAATTATTTACGGGCGATCTGAGGTCAGGAAGTGGGAGGTGTTGAGTTTTTTAAGGGTAAAAAACGGTTATCGCGATTTCCGGCAAAACTACAAGTCCTATGGAAAAAAGTTAAATGGCAAAGTTGTAAGTAATAAAAAGATCTACAACTTTTGTATTTACCCTTTTTTCACATAACCTCAAAATTTATGTGAATATAATATTTACTTTTATCTTTTACAAAAAACAAATTATTTTCACGAAATTTAGTGAAAACTTGCGTTTTTATGTCCCAAATATACTGTATTTTTTGTTATTTAAGATATTTCTTTTTTCACCTTATTAATCAATATATCATAATTTTCAATCGAAAATTCTCGCGTCAAAATATCTGCTTTTTTAAAAAAGTTAGTGGGCTTTTTGTTCGATGAAATCTCTACTTTCTGATGGTGTAAAAAAATATACATTAATATGGTAAATTTTCTCAGACAATGCAAAAAGTATAGGCCAGACCCTCATAGCTCTTTCCCTACTTCTGTATGAAAACCTTTTGATGGGCTAAAATTTTCCGTAGATCACTCAGGTATATAAGTTATGTTAAAATAAATAAATAGGCATATAATTTAAAGAAGATTCTACTACTTTCTCAAGATATTGCAGATATCTTATTAAATATTAGTTTTTTTAATTGCATTTTCTGAAAAAAAAAAAAAAATTGAAATTGAAATGTTTAGCCATTTTTTTATTTAATGTATTTTGAAGATTACATTCCTTTAGTTTCATGAAAATCAAAAGATTATTCTAGAAATCAAAAATAAAAAACCAAGAAAAAGTAAAAAACCGAGTTTACTCCAAATATCTTGAACAATTTGAGGTTATTGTAAAAAGTGTTATTTAAAAAAGTTGTAGATTTTCACTAGACCTACATCTTTGTACAAAACATTTTTCGATAGAACGTCACAGTAAGCCGGAAATTGAAAAAAACTATCTTTCAACTTCGCTTTCTCTTTTTCTAGACAGTGGTCAATTTTATAAGAGCTATATTATGAGAGCTCTGTTCATTCTAGATCTATGGGTATTTCCCCATATATGGTTGCCACATCTAACTTATGTTATATAATTATTACACTTGATCCCCCAAGTATTGAAGGAAGGTGCATGCCCAGCTGTGGGATGTCAAAAAGGGCTGAATACATACAATTATTAAAATTAGATACATTATTTTTAACATTTATTGACATTATTGTTGCGTTTTATTATCTGTGGTCTGGTATTCGATATACAATTTACAAGACAATTTAGAAAAAAAAACAAGACAATATATAGCCATCTGCCATGGCCCATGACATTAGACAAATGTCATAGACAAAGAACAACAATAGTCTCCTTAAGGCTTAATCTGTGGACAAGGTCTTGTCGAAAAAATAAAATCACATTCTCTGTGTCTGTGTCGAGAACGAGAAGTAACTTTTTTGATTTTTGGGCAATTAGTTTTCGATTAGAAAGAAATTTTTGTATAGTTATAAAGAAAGTAAGTCATGAGCTAGATTTCCTTTAAATATGAGTGTTTTTATTTAAATAAAGGTTGTAAGGACACTCAAAAAATGAGGTCTTCCTTTGAATTCTAAAAGTTTATTTCAAATACATATTCAAATAAAGTAATGATACATAATTACATCATTAATTTACCTAGGTCTTTTGTTAAAAGTAAACTCCAAGTTTCAGCCATGAAAATAATAACAAGTCTCTGTGAAATGCCCGAACTAAACAAATGTAACGTTTACGTCAAAGATAAAGAAGATTTATTAAATAAAATAAATCAAATAATTACTGCTGGTCATGAAAAGTTACAAATTGTAACAGACTTCGACCACACGCTAACAAGGCATAATATGGACAATGGAAAAGTAGTTCTCACAAGTTTTGGTAATAATAAAAATATATTGTAATTAACACGAATATAATATATAATTATTTATTGTAGCTATATGACTTCTATTCAAATAGCTGTTCACTGTTAATGTTAACATATTTATGAGAGGAAACATATAATTTTCAGCTATGTTTAGAGAGTGTCCATCAATACCGAAAGATTACAAAGATGAAGAAATTAGATTGGCAGATATTTATAAACCAATAGAAGTAGACTCTGAAATTAGTATTGAGGAGAAAACCAAACATATGGTAGATTGGTATGTGGCTGCCCATAATTTATTAAAGTAAGTTTATTTTATACCTCTTTTGCAAAATAAATACAATGAATAAAGTAATCCAAAATACAATTTTTTTATTAATTTTAGAGGAATGAAGTTCCCAAGAAATGAACTGGTAGAAGTTAGCAAGAAAATGGTGGAATGCTTCAGGTAGGATGTCCTTCACATAAACCTTCTTTTTATTATATACATTTAAAATACATCCATAGCTAAGTCCTAAGGCTCTTATTAGACCAGATTTGTTATTGTGGTATAATAATGTTCTCCTGGTTGAATTTGACCACGGCGGCCAATCTCACAAAGAGTAGCTAAATTCGCAGGAGATATTATAGTGCTGTGCATATAAACAAGTGCAATCTCTATTCCTTTTACTTTCAAAATCAAATGGGGAGATATTTTAGACATGACCAGTGAGAGTTAAGGTGCTGGACCGATGGCTTTAAGTGCTCTCCGAGGCACGGGTGTGAAACACCACCAACCTCCCAACTCCTGGCTGTTACAAAGAATATCTTAACAGAAAAACTCAAACATGGACTGGGACTCGAACCCAGGACCTCCGGATCTGTAGCACTAGCACCTATAAATGCTATCTGACTAGACCACTGAGGCAGTGTGTTGTAATATTATGTCTACTCATATATTTATTATTTTTTTGACATTGGATTTACTTGTGTTGTTATGTAAAATATAAAAATAATTTATTTGCTTAAAATATTTTATATTAAATTTCTAGGATAGGTGTGTCAGATTTAATTAACTGGAGTGAATATAAGCAAGTCCCAATGTTAGTATTTTCTGCTGGACTTGGAGATTGTGTTGTGGCAGCTTTGAAGTCTGCAAACTATCTTTTACCTCATGTAAAGGTAATTTAAAATTTCGATGTTTATATGAAATTAATGTTTGGTGCATCATTAAAAAAAACCTGTTAACTTAGGTGTTTTCTGTTCATTCAAAATATTTTATAATTGTTTCTATAGGACAAAAGACTATCACATACAAACAGACATTTATCACTCAATTATATATCATTCTCAGATAGCAACTTAATTTCTTAAAGCATTATTTCAATGTAATTCAATTAACATTGTCAAGACCTTTAATAAAGATATCATTGATAAAATATAGATAGTAAAATTGTATTGGTAGATTCAAACAAAGAACTTTTGTTTTAATAGAAATTACCCATTAGTATAGTATATAATATTCTTTATATTCATAATTATAGTCATAATATTCTTTAAAGTTATATTAACAAAACTTTTGTTTTATTCTTTTTTATTTACAACTAGTGACTCACCCTTGCTTCGCTCAAGTTTGTCCCTAGCTGTCCTAGATGTTTTGACGCTTGTATGGAATATATATATTTATTTTTTCATATTTTTTTCATGTATTTTTCCGATGTTTTAATAGTTATTCTGCTATTCGGGGTAAAGACACACAAAGACAAACAAAGATCATAAAAATCGGTCCAGCAGTTCTCTAGTTATAAGTGTTGTAACAAACCCGACTTTGTTAATTCTTTACATATATATATATATAGTATATATACATAGTATACTCTGTAATGATTTATTGCATGCCTACTTAGAGCTTTTTTACCAAATATTTGATTTTCTAAGCAAGTGTTTATTTTGTTGAAGGTTGTATCAAACTTTCTCGCGTTCGACGAGAATGACACAATAGTTGGAATCAAAGGCGACGTCATCCATACTTACAATAAGAACGAAGCTGCTATTAAAAACACAGAATATTACGAAATGGTCAAAGAAAGGAACAATGTTCTTTTGATGGGAGATAATATAGGTGATGCTGGAATGGCAGAGGGCATGGACCATTGTGACGTCATTGTTAAAGTTGGCTTCCTTGGCCGTAATACCGATGCTAATTTGCAAAACTATATAGACAAATTTGATATTGTCCTAGTCAATGAACACACTATGGATGTACCGAATGCCATATTGAAATTAGTGCTGTGATTTTTTATAATGAGATTATTTCTTGTAATTGAAGCTACGTTTCATTTATACTGAGTAAGTCATTATTGATATTAAACATTTAATAAAAAATGGTATTTGCATGTGAGTTTTTACAAATGATTATAATTAATGAGTTTGTATATTTTTAACTCTATTAATGCTTTACCTTAGATGATTATAACTGTATAATTATTATTAAGTTCCTAGTTGACATAATTTTCATTTCTTCACAATCATTTGTGACTCACATCATGTAATACTTGTAACACAGTATAATGTTTAAAAGCATAATATATTAATACTTTATTGCATATTATTAATATAATATGAACTTAGAGGGTACTAAAAGTTTATAAGAAAATGGTTCTTTTTGTATAAAAGAGAATAAAGTTTTATTTTATTTATAGTTAAAGATGATTTATTGTTTTATACACATTTTAAATTAATTCATTGTTAAAAAAAGTAAAAAGTCATTTTTGTTGTATTTTGTGTTTTAAAAACAATAATTAGTGATAAAATATGTAGGCATTAAGCAGTTATTGGGAAGTTTCAAGTTAACATGTATAGAGAATTTTTGTAAAAAGTAATAGTGGCAACAAACACTATTGCTCATGTATTTAGAATTGAATCTCCCATAAACAAAAGAAAACAAGGTTTGAAAGAATGTAATAAATAAATTCTTTATTGTAACTTGTCTACGATTCATAAATTAGCATAAAAAAGACAAAATTATTTATAGAAAAAAAGGAAATTTAATTAAAAACATGAAGTTGTCTTCAAACAATATAATATTTGCTGTACCAAAAATATTTTGGGAATTTTTTGATCAGTTTTTAAGGTCATTGTTTATCCACATATACTTATATTTACAAAAGAAACTAAAATTATACCTCAATTATAACTAAACCAAATAATTTTTTTTGTTAAATAAGAATTTACCTACCTTTGTTTAGGTTTTTGGACATAATATGGAGGAAAATAAAATGAATGTTTTAAAGAAATTAAATATTTTATTATTATTATTATAAAACAACATGTATTAATATAAATGTATTTTCTAGTCACCACTGTGCTTGTTTCTGTTTTATCTAAGAAATACTATTGAAGAACTAATTTGATGGTAATGGCAAGTCAATTTTTTAAATTCTAACATAAACGTTCAACAAGTCTGTCCGTCTATCCCAACAAATTAGTCCTTCAAGGTGCATCCCATGAAAATTTCTATTGCGATGTTATAAATTACTTTTATTCCTTTCTTGTAAGCAATAACGACATACACAATAATTACATAAGAGATCATTGGTTTTAATATTTCTTTACCATTTACATATAACATAACTATATAATATCAAAAATCCAAAACTTTTAAAAATATTTTGATAGTTATAGGTAACTTAATTATAGCTATAAGGATGCACCTTTTAAAGAAAAAAAATGACTCATGATATTAAATTATTTATTTTTAAATTAATCATAATTTTATACAATCGCCACTAAATGCTAATTTTTAAATAAAAATCGTAGGAAGATCTGTTAGAGAAGAACGCTATCGCACATTGTAGATTTTTTATCGATTATTAATTTTTTTCATAATTGGATGTCTTAAAGGAAGAGTATCGATAACATCTCATCCTGCCCCGAATAAAGAAAAAATTATGTCATCCAATTTGATCTTTTCTTTACATATTCCGAACGTAGACTACGTGCTGATAAGATAATATATTTAAGAGAAAAAAACTACAATTAATACTACTTGTAACTAGACGCCAGAAGGTGTAATGGGATTTTCGTTCAGAATGAGACATTTTCAGTAATATTTCAACTTCTTTATATAGTATAAAATAAAGTCGCTTCCGCTGTCTATTCGCTTAGATCTTTTAAACTACTCCGGATTTTAATGCAGTTTTTAGTAATAGATAGTGATTCAAGAGGAAGGTTTATATGTATAACTAGCATTACCTGCGGCTCCGCCCGCGTTCAGATGACCAAAAACCAAATTATTAGATTTTACATATTAGTATACATTGCAGTTTTTGTATTTTTTCTCTCAGAAATGAGATATTTTCCCGCGGTGAAAAGTATTCTATATGTTGACCCGGATAACCAGCTATCACCATCTTTTTCAATAAGGTTTTCCAAAAAATATTTAATGTACAGATTCGTCTTAGTTACAATTTTATTATATGTATAGGTAAATACATATTATATGGTTCGTCGCTAGTTTTTTATATAGAGTGCATATAAGAAGCACTTTCTTTTTAATGTTAATTGTTATATTACTACACCAATATATTTAAAAATTACAATGCTTTCATCCTGCGTTCTATATAAAGTTATGTTACTGAAAATGTCACGTTTTGGGACGAAATGTTAGACCAGTTAGACCAAAGTTTGGCGTCTCACGAGCAGTATTAATTGTAGTTTTTTTTTCTCATAAATATATTATCCTATCAGGCACACAGTCTACTTTCACAATATGTAAAGAAAAGATCAAATCGAATGAGATATTTTTATCGTTATTCGGGGCGGAAATGAGGACCTTCATTTAGTACATAATAAATATCTACAATGTGCGATGGCTATAAACTTAACAACAAATGCCCAACTCTATATTCGTTGACCGGAGACTAGGTGAATTTATTAAAAAAATACTGTTTTACAACGTTCCTAAAACAAACGGTAACTAATTTTATTATTTTGAACATTATACATGCTTATTGAATATAATAAAGTTAATACGAAATCTAAAACAAATTGCTCAAATTTTGTTATATTCTTATATTGAACTAAGCATAATGTAAACGCCATTTTAGAATTTTTTACTTGAGATATTTTTTTGAGTTATTAAATACCAAAATTAAAATGTAAAGTAGATCAACTGACTATATTTTATTGTATCTGGAAATAAAGACAAACGATTACGATTATAAATCGATAGAGAAACATTTCGATTGAGAGCATACTAATTAGTAATACTGAATTTTTTCACTTAATTACTAATTAGTAGGTATTTTACCAATTATTATTTAAATATTTAAAATCGATTTAACATAATTGATAACGATAATAATAATCGTCTGCCATAACATAACAACGTCCGTTTCCTTATATCAAGTAGAATTTAGTAGGTAAAATTTCAAATTTATGGCAAGATACATACATAATAGTGGAGTCGAACATGACTCGAAAATACATACTTTCAATACACTTTTAGTTTAATAAATCAACAAATTAAAACCTCTAAATAAACAACAGTCTTAGAAGGTACAAGGTATTTACACAAATATTTATTTATATAAAAATATCCTACTGTACATTAACAATTATGTAGAAATATACTTTTGTCTGTATGTACAATTAGAAACAGTATTAAAAATAGTCAAATCTTTAGGAATTGCATCACGAAGGCGAGAAATACACCGCCCGTGGCCACAAGGCACTTGATACATTCTCCCTATTCTCATATAATATGTGCTCAGGCTTCGAAGTTTAAGACCGCTACAGACGACCAGATTTTTTACGGCCACGAATTGAATTTAGCTCTAGTTTAAAAGAATAATATTTTATTCGCTACACACGGTCGGAATTGCTATCATATAGTACATTATTTATCTGCGCATGAATTATAAGTATGTATCCAGTATTATTTATAAGTATCTGGCAGGTTTGGTTTTATGCAAGCAAAGTTCATCAGATAGAGAAATAAAAATTTTTTTGACGTACAAACTACTCACGGCAATTCAATTTAAAACGGATGACATTTTATTGGTCGATCCAGTGTGTAGCGGTCTTTATATAAGGAGGATTCATAAGTAAACTGAACACGGAAGTTCCGAATTAAGCCGTCTGGTGTCATTAATCAAATTAAAGAAAAAGTACTTAGCTATTTGCACAGAAAAATAATTTTAGTAAAATTTTCATTCAAGCTTCTGCTATGGCTATTATCTGTAGGCGGAAAATATAATAAATAATAATAGAAAACGTGTTAAAAAGGCGTTGATTAATGACAAGAAGTGATTTTAATTTTAAAGCTGTGTATCCAAAAAAAAAGAAACTATAATATTCCTCTTTGTATATTCTTCATGTATCAGGCAATATGATATGAGACGGGATGTACTTTTGATTTTAGTATGTATTTTATTATTGCGAATAAGAAAAGATAAAAGTTATTTAAGGCAGAGTTTTTACATACATTTTTCCTAAAACAACAATGGAATGTTTAGTTTTCAATAAGGCGGCGGCGAGTGTATTTCTCACTATCTTAACGTCGAGTAACTTCTGAAAAGTTTCATCACGTCAATATTTACAGATTCAAAATGATACAATTATTATTTAATATACCAATAAATTATATGTCGCATATTAATTAGAATAACATTGTGTACACGTATATCTATTCGTATATTATATGTATATATTTAAAACATTTCCCCGATCCGAAATCCTATTTCCATGAAACATTTGCAGAAGTTACAGGGTTAGGTGAAGGGTAACACGTGCAGTCTCTGAAATGCAAATGCTAAGCTGCGAAGGAAGCCATTGTCTAGTTGATACAAAAATACTCTACCCAATGTCATATCACACACGCTATGAACACGAAATCAACGGTTTCACAAACCGCTGTAAGTATCGCCTGCCTTTAAGAACGTAATTGGCATTTTGGAAATATTTTAATTTATTAATATTACTAATTTCTAATACAATAAAAAGCGATATGCGATCACGCTTGACAAGAACGTTTTTATATTGTCTGATTTGCAATGAATTATAAGTACTTATAAGCTGAACACATTTAATTATACAGCCTTAGATTATGAATCGTTTATAGTTATACCATTTTCATCGTCCTTTAAAGGGCTATCGAGAATGTAATCGATCAATGCGATAAAATTATCATTACATAAGGCATCATTAGTTTAGAAGCGAATAGGCTTGATAAAATTTAACTAACAAATGTATTCGCAGCTCTAACTGATCGTTTCACTCTTTGCGTTAATTTATAGGCACTATTCGTGAAAATGTAAAGTGCACTGAAGAAGACCAGCGCGTTGCAGTCGTGTCGATGAAGAGGAATAAAATATTTCGTGTATTAAATAAGATTCATTACCATTCATCATCAATAGTTGGTTGCTATACCCACATAGATCGATAAAATTAAAGCGATTCATTCTAACAAAATCAACGATCAAGTATCTATTATTTAATTATCACAAGTAATATTTAAGGGCAAATGAATAAAGTTATAGACCAATATCGTAGTGTATAATACTATTTTCCTATCACCGATTTTTATTTCTCTTCAACGGCTCGAAGGAAGAGCATCAAGGCACTAGCCGCATTGGTCCCGTCACACGACGTCGCCGCGCCGCACTACGTGGCGCTTTATTGCGCTGCGTAGAGCTACACTATGCCATGTAGCGCTACACAGCGCTCGATGTAGCTACACTGCGCTACGCTATGTTAGACTACGCAGCGCTAGATAACTACAGCGCACCAGGTAGCGCTGCGCAGCGCTAATTTATACACTAGTGTCTAGGTCTAACAGATCACAGCCTAGGAGCGCTCGCGCGTCAGACGTCACGTGATGGCGGTCACGTCCGCATTCGGCTTCTGGAGCCCGTCCTCGTCCGTTGGTCTGGAAATGTTTTGAAACGATTATTAATCATCTTAATTCATTATTGTTTAATAATAATATGATTTTTAAATTTAATTTGGATATCAAAAAGATTATATATTTGTACATTTGCAAGTACAAATATATAATATTTTTTCATAATTACTTAATTAAGATAATAAATAATCATAATTATCGAGAAACGATGTTTCATAGGTGGAAAAAGATTACGAAGATGCCCAAACCATAAATGAATTGTTAAATATACTTATTTGCATTTATTTATGCATTTAAAAAAAATCATTTTAAATATATTATTTTTTACTACATTCTGACAGGCCGTAAGCAACTTGTATCTAGGTCCATAAACGAATTAAAAATAAACCAACCTATATACATGCGCGGAAGCAGAGGGCGTGTGGTAGTGCGCGGCGTACGGTCGCGCGCGGCGGCGCGCCAGCACGGCGCGGCCGAGCGCGCCGGGCCGCACGCTGTTGCGCGCCGCGTGCCACGCCAGGCGCGGCGCCAGCGACGCCGCCGCGCTCAGCACCAGCACCAGCCAGTACACGGGGTCCACGAACGCGTGGTGCATCACGAAGTACGTGGACGGCAGCTTGAAGCACGACACGCATACCGTCTGGTACGCGAGGGTTAGCACGAAGAACGACCCCAACGAACCCGTCAGCGCCAGCAGGTGGATCACCGTCTGTGAACATCCTCTACTATGATCGACTATTTTCGATACGCTTTACGCGCTCACAGTACGAAGTGACAGTTCTACCATAATGTATTTCATCATCACTTACGAGAGTTTAAACAATCAATATTATATATAAATTAGTGAGACCACTGTTTAAACAATCAATTGGTACAAATCCAAAAACGTTAAAATATTATTTTTAGTAAAGACATCTATATATAGTAGGCATGTGCAGTGTAGTACATTTTGGCAAAATTCCGTTTTATTTTCATTGGCTATTCTTAATTCTAAATTCTTAATCTTAATCCGATTTTCTACACATGTAACATAAAACATTCAGTTGTGTGTACTATTACGTGTTTTATATACAAGGCTATAAAACGTGATTGTGCTTAAAAAACGTGGTTTAATTTTTTTTAATATTAAATTAAGTACATAAATTCATTTTACACACATTATAACACTAATATTTGACGTCCTTCACACACAAAGCGACTTACAAGTTTTGTATGAAATAGCTGCATGAAAATGTAATTTTATAAATAACGTTATTATTACAAAATAATTGAAATAATGTTGAACTTTAATTTTATAATAAAAATAATTTAAATTATTATTGTACTTTTGGTATACTTTATATAATTTTATTGAATTCATAAATTTCTGCATTCCTGCAAATCCTCCAGCAATGGGTACGTTCACGCTCTTGAAGCATGAAAATTGGAAGATATCTTCACTTTAGTAAATACATAGCAAATTTTGTGCAAACACCGAGTTAAACTCTACAATCTATACAATAAGTCTACCAAAGATATATTTTTTAGATCTCAAATAGTCCTATCATTTTAACGACAAATTGTTTACATCGGACCGCGCTCAGAGAACACAGTTACTACACGAACATTTTTTATCATAAAAAAAAAATCAAAACAACAACAACTCACCCAACTCCTCGTCTCTATAGCCACATAGAGCAACATAATAACTAGACAGCAGGTCATATTGCAGAGTCCGAACAGCCATATGTCGACGTCGGTGTCCCAGTAGGCGGCCACGGCGGTGAAGAAGATGACGACGCTGATGTAGACGGACTCGGCCAGCACGAGCCAGTAGGAGTGCGCGCGGTAGGCGAGGCCGCGCCGCGCCGCGCCGTACAGCCCCGGCCGCTCCGTCAGCAGGCTGGCCGGCGCCACGCGGTCGTACGCGCCTGCGCCGAACACGCGCATTTTTATATATGGTACTAGCGTAACTCACTTTACTAACAACCCCATTTGCATTTAATTATGCATTTTTAAGATGATTTCCATTGTATGGGCTTGCATATTTATAATGTCGTGGAAATATACTGCTTATCTAATATTACTTTCCACAATAATAAGGATGAATATTAATTAATTAATGAAATAAATATATACCCTTATATCCCTGGCTTCGCTCGGGTTCGTCCCTAGATTGCTTCCCAATACAAACTTTCATCCTCATTTTCACCCCCTTAAGGGATTATTTCCGGGATAAAAAATATCCTATATCCTTCCCAGGATCTCAAACTATCTCCTTACCTTTCATCTAAATCGGTTTTATAGATCCAGAGATTACCCCCTGCAACGTCACAAACTCACAAACTTTACCTCTTTATAACATTAGTATAGATTATAATGTCTTGACCGATTTGGATCGTGGCGGACAATCTCACTGAGACTAGCCATAGCTGCTAGCACAGGAGATATTATATTCCGTATGCACGCAGACACAAGTGTACTCTCTATTTCTGTCACTCTCATATTCAGATAGTAGAATAATTTGACACAACCGGTGAGAGATCAAATAGGACAGACGCGACGCCTTTACTTTGCTCTCCAAGTCACGGGGGTAAAACACCGTCAACTTCCCAACTCCGATTTGTTACTAAGAATTTCTTAACAAAAAATCTAGTAATTAAACTTAGTACGAATGTAAAGTAATTTGTGTTTTTAAAATTTATTAACGCTTTACGCAGAATATGTGGATAATGAACGTTTATGATTCGCGCGCCCTTTGCATTGCAGTGTACATAGGCCCTTGGTCACCTAAAAGTCCAGAATGGAACGTCAAAGCCACATCTTTTATAATATTCCTGATTACTACTTTAAATTACAGTCAAATTTGGCAAAAATAATTTGTTTTTTTTTTTTTTTTTACTTTTATTGAACTCATTTTCAACACTGAGTTCACACTCGCATCACGTGTGTCGAAATCTAAGAATTATTATGTATATTATATTTCTCGAATATTTAGAAAGTCTTTATGTGCTAAACTCGTCTTAATTACCTATTAATATTAATAAACAAAAAAGTCGTTTATTATTTTTTGTTTAAATAAAACAACTTATTATAACATACAGAATTACAAATAAAAGTTTAAATTATATTATTTAAATTATTTTATTTGATAAATTAAAATTCATCCTTACATTGTGGGAAGTAATATTAGATAAGAAGTATATTTCCACGAACGACATAACAAATATGCAAACTCATACGAATCGTTGGTGATTTAAACGAAGTCATTTAAACATATTGAAGCGCAAATCAATAAACGTTTCGATTGAAATAATGTTTAAATTGTCCATATTATATATAGATAGATATTGATTATTTTCAGCGATGGCATTTCGATTATTTTTTATTGAAGTCATTTGAAGTTTATAATAAGTTCAAAGACCAGAATATTTTTATTTAACTAAACCGTTTAATATTTTACTAAGGAAGGAATTGAATTATAAAAGATTGTACGCATACAGAAATTAGATACATTTAGACTGCTAAGTGCTAATATACTTTACTGCTAGGAAGTGGTAAAATAATTTTGTATTACGAGTATTTTATAAATATATACTTAACATAGTCGAATCTGCAAGCAGTAGCGGACTTTTGTCTATTAACATTATAAAAGTATACGAACGCCAACCCGCAGTTGGCCAGCGTGGTGGCCTATGGCCTGATTTCCCTCGTATTGAAGGGAGGCCCGTGCACAGCAGTGGGATATTAAAAAGGACTGAATACATACATACATATATACATAGCAGTTACTGACCTATGACGATGGGCGGGAAAGCGGTGAAGGCAAGGTTGTACGCCATGAGGTGCAGCTGGTCGATCATCACCGACGACGAGAACCCGCAGAACAGCTGGTACCAGAACACTAGGAACACGAATGTCTGGAATTTGTAAAGCGTTCATAAATACAAAATAGGAGCATATAAATAAATACAATGTATATTTTCGATAACTACCAACCTAAATATGTTAATTTCTCATTTAATTAATCCAATTTACGTACATAAATTATCATAAAAAAGTAAGTTAACGTGGATACGATAGCTTACTTCTTGCATGGATATGCAAATATATAAATAAGTATATTAAAAAAATAATCTAAGAATTCCATTGCAATCTAGACGTATTTTTTTATTATTAATCTGTTGGAAGACGTGTGACATTATACGAATATTTTTCCAGTATAACCTGTAAAGTACATATAAATCACAATTTTTAACGAAACATTTAGTACAATCAAATGTAAGCAAAGACATACAATCATATTAGTATAATAAAAAAAAGTGCGTGTGTGTGTAATTCACACATGTCAACCAACAACGGTTACCATGGCAACGTGGCGATGTATTCTATCTCATTCTCTCGGCGGCTTAATCCTATACATTTGTGTCTCTTTTAAGTGTCGTATTTTCGTTTCATCGAGTTTCAAATCACAACGATTCTAAAGAAGTTTCATTTCAATTAACATATTTGTAAAAAGTACAAAAACACTAACGGCATTTTTGAGGAAGAAGTATAGTATCATGCGCGCGAGGCGGTCGTAGCACCAGTGGCCGTGCACCAGCAGCAGCCGCTCGATGAACTTGAAACGGGACAGCGCGAAGTCCGACGCCATCACCGCCTGCCTGCCTTCTTGGCCCGACAGACCTGAGTAAATACAATATCATATAGTAACACAGTAGGTATATCAACCCATTTTAACGTCCCACTGCTTGGCACGGATCTCCCTTCAATACGAGGGGGATCAGGCTATAATCCACTACGCTGTCCAAGTGTGGGTTGGCAGATTTCACTTGTCTTTCGAAAACTTGCTAGGTTTTCTCAGACATGCAGGTTTCTTCACGATGTTTTCCCTCACCGTAAGGTAAGTGGTAATCATGTTAGAAATTAGTCGCACATGAAAATATCAAAGGTGCGAGACCCGGGATTTGAACCCGCTGGCCGCTTCACTCGGTATCCCAAGCGAGCACGTTATACCATATTTTTAATTTGTGTCGAAACGTGTCGAATGCGTTACAACAATCATGGTTACAAATACGAATCAAAATAAATCCGCGAAAAAATCCGAAAAGGTAGTTTTATTTAAGATGTTTACAATAAATAGTTTTCAAATTCAATTTACTATTTATTTACAGAAACAACTTTGTACATATAAATTTCTTACCAACTCCCACATCAGCCGTCTGTATCATGGAGACATCGTTGGCTCCGTCGCCAATAGCCAGTGTCGTAACTCCTAGTTCTTCTTTCACCGCCTGTGAAATAATAATATTTTTCAACACTGGAAACCTATTTCTTTGAGAGAATCTTTTTGAAATACTTCTGAAGTTCGCCTATTCGCATTTGGCCAGCGAGGTAGAACACCTGATTCACCTCGCATTGAGAGAAATTCTGTGCCTAACATTGGGACTGTAAAAATATTGGTATTATTAATATTTTTTTCGAAGTAACATAATAATAGTTTATAGATAAACAAATATTAATTTAACATAAAAAATAAATAACAAGTTTATGCTACAGTTGTTACGGACCATCCGGTAATTTTTTCAGCGGGCGAAATAAGACACTTGAAAAGAAATGCAAGAAAAATTTATTATTTTTTTATTATCTGTGTAATATATATTTTCTTTTAAAGTTGACGGGACATTTTCAATTATGCCCATCAGATTTGATGAGATTTAATTGGATCCCCAACACAACCCCCTCCCCCGATTTGGAGTTAACGTAATTAACGGATGCCCCTTTATTGCGTTTCAATGTATAACACTATATATATATATATATATATATATATATATATATATATATATATATATATATATATATATATATATATATATATATATATAAACACACCGGCATATTTAGCGGAACATAAAATAAAGGTTTGATATCAGTATCATATAAGGTTGCCGGCTGGTTTATACGTCATTTAATTTAAAAAGAAATATTTTCAAATTAAGAAAACAACTGAACATCACATTTTATGCAAATCTTTTAATTTTATTCAAATACACCTTATCTGGAGCGAAATTCGAGTATTTCTTCCTTCTGAGTTTGATTTAAAATTTCATTGAAATACTGTTTTTTGTTAGTTTTTTTTTAATCGCGTATCTTTTTGGAGTTGAGGACTGAATTATGCCTGACTTAGACCCAACGGAGATTGCAAGGGCACTCGAAATGCGAAGAAATGGTCAAACCTACAGAGTGATATCCAGAGATCTTCGTCGACCAGTTGCAACGATCCATCGCAGTATCCAATGGTTCAGGGAGACCGGTACTTATGTGAGAAAAGCAGAACAAGGCAGAAAAAGACGCACTTCGAGTAGGGATGACCGTTTCATTCGGCTTCGTGTACGTAGGAACCCCTGTTTGACAGCCGTCCAAGCCCGACATGAGTTAGAAGCAGTGCGGGGTGTAACCGTAAGTGAGCGTACGGTACGAAGAAGGTTCGAAGAAGCTGGTTTGGGTTCATTTGTGCCCGCCAAGGCTCCAAGGCTCGAGGTAAATCATCGTAGAAACAGGTTAACTTTTGCTCAGGAACATCGACTTTGGAACGCGGACCAATGGAGTAAGGTATTGTTTAGTGATGAGTGTAGAATTCTCTTAAATCAAATTGACGGCAAGCAAAGAATATACAGACGCAAAGGAGAACGATACATCCAGACAAACTTTGAAACTACAGTTGCATACGGTGGTGGATCAATAATGGTTTGGGCGGGCATTTGTTTGGGAGCTCGCACAGACTTGGTAGTGATTGACAGAGAGAGTCTGACTGCAGACCGCTATATCAGAGAAGTTTTAGAAGAAAATGTCGTACCGTTTGCCCCATATATCGGTAACGGTTTTGTTTTTATGCAGGATAATGCTTGGCCGCATACCGCTCGGGTAACTCAAGCTTATCTTAATGATATGAATATCACTGTTATGGAGTGGCCGGCGAGATCACCAGATATGAACCCAATAGAGCACGTTTGGGACTTGCTGAAAAGAAAAGTTAAGTCCAGAATTCCAGCTCCTGCCAACGTGGGTGAACTGCGAATCACCGTAGTCGAGGAATGGCGGAGACTATCCCAGGACCATCGATAACATTATTCTCAGTATGCCTAGACGGGTAGAAACTTTAATAAGAGCACGTGGAGGAAATACGCGATATTAATCACCATTTTTCTAATTTAATTAATTGTTATTTTAATATTAATTTTCACTTTTCCCGGTTATATGAAAAGTTCAAAAATGTACCATTTTTAACAAATAGCCTTTACTCGCAAAATCTGTTTTTAATGTGATCTCATTTTAAGTAAAACAAATGAAACTTTAAATAACAAAAGAAGTGTAGTAAGTAGATTTTAAAATAAAACCATATTTTTTTAATAGTGGACCTTTTTTTTGTGTTCCGCTAAATATGCCGGCGAGTGTATATTATATACCTTAACAATGTAAGCCTTCTGCAGCGGCGTGGCGCGGCAGCAGAGCACGGCGGAGCAGCGGCGCGCCAGCGACAGGAAGGGCGCCACGAGGCCGGAGCGCCGGTCCAGGATGTAGGTGAGCGTGCGGCCGTCCACCACCAGCGCGCGCCCGCCCGCCGCCGCGCCGCCCACCTCCAGGTACGCCTTGATCGTCGACTCGGCGTGCTCCTGGTGTCACGGTTTGTATTCATTCTTTACTCATGTCTTAATTCCATTATTATTAAAAACTACAATTAATTCCCACGGCTCCGCCCGTATAATTCAACTCCGTATATATTATACTATATTTCTATATTACTACTGTAAAGTTTCATCGAGGTCCGTTTAGTAGATTTAACGTGAAAAAATAATTTTATAAATTCAAAAGGCATCTAAGAGACGCACCCGAATGAAAATATATATATATATATTATTTATGACGTAATAAAACTCTTTGCTTCTTTAGTAATAAAATTTAATTTATATATACATTTACCAGAAATAAATGACTTGATTGGTTGCGCTATTGGTGTTGACAATATTAACAACATTTGTTTGTCACTAATACTTTATAGCCTTTTTAACGTTGGAAAAAGTATTATAGCAAGTCAAAAATGGTGACCCATCAGCTATAAAACTCAGTAAAACCCACAAAAATCTAACCATGTTAACTGGGCGCCGCAGGACCGCACTAAGCCACGTCACCTCAACGGCTGCCTGCCGAAGCAGACCACAACAACCAAGGCATTGCTCTCACAGTCCACTCTGCTATCAAAGTACCAGGAGCAACCCACACCTTATATAGTAAAAACAAACCTACAAACTACTAACCTTATCTCTCGACATGAGATGCAGCAACCTATCGCTTTGAGAGAACAGCGCAGCGGAGTACGCTATGTTGATGGCAGTTTCAGGCTTATCGCCGGTGAGGACCCATACTATGATGCCGGCGTCCAGCAGCGCCCGCACCGTGCGCGGGACGTCCTCCTGCAGCCGGTCCTCTACGCCTGTCGCGCCTACAAGTGTTAGAGCGCTTTCTAAACGCGCGAGTGAGTCTCGTAAGCGTTTTTCTCTACCTGGATAGAATAATTTTGATACTTTATACATATTAACCAACTACTTAATCTATACTAATATTATAAAGAGGTATGTGAGTTTGTGGGGTTGTACGGGGTAATATCTGTATCTACTGAACCGATTTAGATGAAATTTTGGTAAGAAGATAGTTTGAGACCCTGGGAAGGACATAGGATACTTTTTATCTCGGAAATCATCTCTTAAGCGAGTGAAAATGGGGATGAAAGTTTGTATGGAGAATCAACCTAGGGACGAACCCGTGCGAAGCGAGGGTGAGTCACTAGCGTTATATATACCTAGTACATTAGAGAATAATTTATGCTTACTATATATGTATGTATTATAAATTTAAGTCCACAACCGTCAACCACGCTGAATTTGCATAAATCTTAGTAACGGACTTTAATACGGTTTTCACCAACAGTAAGTTAGGTTATTAAGGAACGTTATAGGCTACCATTCATGAACATTGCGAAAATTTACTACCGGTATGAGGATAATAGTGATTAAAATCAAGGAAAAGAAGTCCATAATATTATAAATGCGAAGGACATTTAGGGACGCACTCGAGTGAAGCGAGGGTGGGTCACTTGTACGATTGTAATTGTTGGATTGAATAAAAGCAATATTGATATTATACAATAAACTCATCAACGCTCGCGCTTTTGTTTTTCGTAGTCTATTTTTTTTCAATTTTATCCAAATAAGAGAAAATGAACTACGAAGTTTTAATATGTTTTATCTGCTAAATTTCTCAATGTTAATTTTGTGTATGTTTTGCGTTATCTTTGCTTATTATGAGCTGCGGCCTGCGAGCTGTTAGTCCCATTAAAAAATAAAACAAAAAACTCTCTTGAAGGTGGCATAATTACTTTTAATATTATTTTAATAAGTAAGCATTATGTCAGTACACATTACTTATTTTTTCAATGTACAGGACTTATTATTTTTTCAAGCTACAGAGGTGATAAAAAAACTTACAGCCTGGTTGGTAAGCGGTAATCGTATTCTAAGTATTAAATAATAGGAACACCAGTAGTACATTAATTACTTCTAAAGATACAAAAGAGAATAAAGCAATAATTAATATAAATAATAATTAATCATATTATAACTTATACGAAAAATATTAAGATAAATTGTAATAATTAATGTTGAGAAATTATAGTAAGATTCATTTTAAAACCCATCAGGAAAAGATAAACAATTAGGAAGTTATAAAGGTAAAATAATAAAATAATCCTAGTTTATAGTTATTCTGTATTAATGAGTTGATCGAATAGAATTACTATAGAATTATCCTCATAGTTAAACAAATACATAAAATTGTATATCTTAAAGCATTTCTTCATTAAGTTATCTATACATACATATAATAAAATTCTAACTGAGCTGAATCTGTACATGAAATATTTTTTGGAAAATCTTATTTAAATAGTCATTATTATCAATACAGGGGATGAATCTATAGTTTTTAGAATTTTTGTCTGTCTGTCTGTCTGTGACCGCATTACAGAAAAACCACTGACACTGACTGGACAGATTTTGCTGAATTTCGATATGATGATAGCTGGTTATCCGAGTCAACATATAGGGTATTTTTCGTCGTCTCGTCGTCTCTGAAAAATGTATACTAAACGTTGAAACGTAACTAGGGACAAACGTTACAACGTAACTAGGGACGTCGACCTAGTATTATTTAAAGTTAGTAAATCTAAAGTCACGATTCTGATTTATCTGGCGTTTATAAAAAAAGCAGGTGAAAAATTAAGTGCGTGACCTGGTGTTTATAAATTATAATAATAAATAATCTGTTTATTATTAACAGCTAATTACGGTTATTGTTTCATTGTATGCAACATTTTGAACAGGAAAAGATATATTGACTCTAATGTGACAAACAATACGCTTTCAAGGTCAACGTGATAATACAGATGTTCGTGTTCTGTCTTCGCGCTTCACTTGAGATCTGTTAGACGGATATCTATCTATAGGGTTCTATTGTACTAATATTCTAGTTATTTTTTGTATAAACTAAATAGACTCATTGTTATTTGTTAAGTACTATAAGTGTAATTTCAATTACTGAGTCAAACAAAAGATATGTCTTGAACTCCCTGTTACAAACACTCCCAGATCATAATGAATTAGAATCGGACTACCGTTCAGAGCAAGGAAACTTGGTTTTGATCAAATTGGTCCCAAATCGAAATGCTTTTGGGTTTAAGGTTTAGGTTACGTTCTTTAACCGATAAAACCGGCTTTCCTGGAAAGCAGTTTTTGACCTATTTAGGTTCCATGATCCAAATTAACCGGTTAAAATGAGTTTATGTGCATTAACATTTGGCGAAGCTTTGCTAATGGCGAATTACTTAGTAGAAGCATACATGTACGTTTCTTACTTATAAATGTATTTACGGTTAACCGGTTTAATTCAGTATCAAAACTTAAGTCCAACCTTTCTATAATAATAACCGTTAACCATTATTATTTCCGTTTACTAAACCGTTCGTTTTTATTAACCGGTTGATAACGAGCGATGAATTAACCATTACATTACCGAAATTAACTGTTTCTTTTGAAACCGGTTTAGAGCCCTACTAGTTTTATAAGTTCGAAAGATAACGTGTATGTCTGTGTTTGTTACTTCTTTAGGCTGAAACAGCTAAACGTATATTTATTTAATTTAGTGTACAATGACTGTATGCCCTGGAGGCTGGAGCAACAGGTAGCTGCCGCACTAGAGTCCTTAAGTCTTTAGTTACATTATATAAAAAAATGGGTGCGTGTACCCATTACGTGCGGTTGAAGTAAAATTTCTTTGGCAAATATCGCAATTAAATTCAAACAAATCAATAATTAAATAAGACATATTAGGCATATTCAAATATTTATATTACAATCATATATTTATAGAATATCTAATACGGAAAATTATATATATATATATATATATATATATATATATATATATATATATATATATATATATATATATATATATATATATATATGTAGCCCAGTGGTGACGCGCTCGCTTGGGAAACCGAGTGAAGCGAGTTCAAATCCCAGGTCTCGCACCTCTGATATTTTCATGTGCGAATCATTTCCAACATGATTACCACTTGTCTTAACGGTGAAGGAAAACATCGTAAGGAAACCTGCATGTCTGAGAGAACCTAGTCAGTTTTCAAAAGACATGTGAAGTCCGCCAACCCGCACTTGGCCAGCGTGGTGGACTATGGCCTGATCCCCGTCGTATTGAAGGGAGGCCCGTGCCCTGCAGTGGGACGTTAAAAAGGGCTGAATACAATACGGAAAATATATATTATAATACTAGCGACTAAGCCTCGCTTCGCTCGAGTTCGTCCCTAGCTTGGTTCCCAATACAAACTTTCATCCCTATTTTCACCCCCTTAAGGGATGACTTCCTGAATAAAATATCCTATGTCCTTCACAGGGTCTTAAACTATCTTCTTACCAAATTTCATTTCAATTGGTTCCGTAGATTCAGAGATTACCCCCTATAACGCCACAAGCTCACAAACTCACAAACTTTGCCTCTTTATAATATTAGTACATATAGATTAACGGTTACCAAGGCAAAATCGCAATGTATTCTATCTCATTCTCTCGCCGGTTTAATCCTATATATTTATGTGTTTGCCTCTTTGTAGTGTCGCATTTTCGTTTCACAGAGTTTCAAATCACAACGATCCTAAAGATGTTTCACTTCAATAAACAAACGCGACCAGCAATAACAATTAGTCCTGAAATATAACAAACACTAAACATACAATTATAGGCATATCTACATACCTTCACCAATTTCCGCAGCCCGGGCGTGACCGGCCAGCCACTCCTCCCAGAGCGCCGGCTGCATCGTACGTTTAGCCATGACCAGCGTACGAAGACCCGCGCGCGAGTACTCGCTCAATAACGAACGAGTCCTCTCGTAAGCGGCCGCTTCCGCTGAGCCCGCTCGCATAGGCGTTAGTGCCCCGAGGACTGTACTGTCTGCGCCTTTCACGTACAAAACTACCTGGGGATTTCAATAAAAATTATTCGTATTGCATTTGTTATAGTATGTTAAGTAAGTTAGTCATATATATATAAAACTAGCATTGCCCGCGGCTCCGCCCGCGTTCAGATGACTAAAAAACAAATTCTTAGGATTTACATATTAGTATACTCTTACAATGCAGTTTTTGTATTTTTTTAGAAATGAGATATTTACTACAGTAAAAAGTATCCTATATGTTGACCAGCTATCTCCGTACCAAATTTCATCAAAATCTCTCCAGTGGCTTTTCCGTGACGCGGTAACAGATAGACAGACAAAAATTCTAAAAACTATAGATTCGGCCTCCGTATTGATAAAAATGTCTATTTGAATAAGATTTTCCAAAAAATATTTAATGTACAGATTCGGCTTAGTTACAATAATTCTATTATATGTATAGAAGTACCGTATTTCAGTGTTTTAACTAATATTAGTTTTGCTGTCAGAGTTTCTAGGTTTTATCATCGCCTTGGGCGTTATCTTAGAGTAATGATTGTATGACCATATGTTTTTAACGGTCTAATAAAGACAATCGGTAAGAACTGAACAATACATTAGATTATAGACATACCACACGGGCAGTAAAAACTTATGTGAGGTAAATTTTATCTCGGAAAAGGAAACTGTATAATGCACATTGTATATTTATGTATATGATACTAGCGACTCACCCTCGCTTCGTTCGGGTTTGCCTCTAGGAAAACAAAAACAAACCTATCCCACGGGAACCGTACATTTTTCCGGGATATAAAGTAACCTATCTGTTATTCTGATGTATGAGCAATATTATTGCAAAGTTTCATCAAAATCCATTCTGTAGTTTTTGCATGAAAGAGTAACAATAATACATCCATACATACATTCTTACAAACTTTCGCATTTATAATATTAGGAGAATTAACGTGGTAAGTACGAGTAACGTACCTGTCCAGTAGGCGTCCTGAGCGCAACCGACATGCATTTTCTGTTTGAATCGAACTGCTGCACTCGAAGGACTTTTAATTTAGACAGTTCCCCGCGTATTCCCAGTTCGACTTCGTCTGGTGATCTTCCTCTCAGTTCATAACCATAAGCTAATGCGGCCTCAGCTAAAGCCAGTTCATCCGGACTTTCTGCTTCGAAACGTGCTAACTGCGAAATATTGTTCACAATTGTTTTAGTGAAGGTACTTAAAATACAACATTTTATTTTTTTATTTTTATTATTCGAAGTTTATCGTCATTGCATGTTATGAGCCAATAATTGAGTTTACGTTCTTAAGGATGAGTCATTTGAGTGCGACATATTCTTTTCTATACTTGTACATGGGTGTGATTTTGATAGCTTTAAAATACGTTTCTAGCAAATATTTAATAAATGTAAATAAAAACTTAAAATACATGTTTAAACGAAGGTTTTACACAGATATACGTAATGGCTGAAAAAAACCTATCGAGGAGAAAGTGCTTTAGTATGATTTTAACAATGAGTTATGGCAAAGTTTCCAAGGTCTTCTGTTAAGAATATTGCGAGGCGAGAATACATAAAATTTTCTTTTAGTTTCTAAAGAACATTATAAATAATATTATATAATATTTATAAAAATATCTCGTAGACGGATGGAGTAAAGTAGACTGACTATACCTATCAGTTAAGATGACATCGATAATAATTTAATGAAAACAATTACACGTACACTTAACAAATAAGGGTATAGGAAATAGGAACGATCATTGAGTAATCAAATCATCTTTGAGATAGGAAACAAGTCCTCATCTCAAATGAATTAACTATCTCAAACTATCTCAACCTACGTTACGACTCCTGCTTACAAAGTGCTAACATTTCAAATAAACAATTGTGACTGATGTGCTGTGCACTCTCGTTATAGTAATTTATGGATCACGTGTGAATGGAAGGTATTTTCAAAACAAAATTTCAACTTGTTATGTTAGCAATTTATGATGCACACTACATACATATATTTTTAAACAAATGAATTGAAGGAAGTTAATAATTTAGAACATCGATTTTTAGTTTAAAAAAATAGGTATAGGATTTTATTTAGTATTACCATTTCACAAGTTTACTGTACATAGTTATACATTAGAAGTACGTATACACATATAATGGAAGATAGCTTTTGTATGTACATATGTGTAAGTCCTCTACGAGGGAACTGTTTATATTGGCCGCCACAAATATTTATCTCGCTCTGGTTTTGATTAAAGCAGGGTATTTGGTATCGCAATTTAGGATGGATACTAACAAATTCTGATATTTATTTTTTATAAAAATGCCGCCGTGCGTGTGTATAAAATCAAAAATAAGAAAAAGTCACAGCTAATACGAATCTAAAAGATAAATTAAAACAAAATTTAGTAGTAAAAAAACTTGAAATTTTAAATCTGGTTTGTATTACATAATATGGAGTCTATTCTATTACATATAATGTACAACTTCTGCAACTCGAACTCGCTACTATTATGTTTGCATCTCAAAAATGTAAATGTTAAATTGTAAGCGGCAATGATATATTTTAATATAATTTTAAGTCTAATATCTTGCAATAACAAGAAGTTTTTCTCTGCCGTGTGAAAAAGACTACAGGTTTTACTAATAAATATATAATAAAAAATGTCTAAGTTTCATTTGAATCTGCCGAGTAAATCCGATGATGCTATTTATGTTTTCTGTTGTTGTTACTATTTATAAATTATAACTCGAGGGCATGTAGAACAGAAAACAAGCAGGGATCCGGGGGGGGGGGGGGGGGGGGGGGTGGGGGTCATGTCCCCCCTTTAATCCAAATATACTTTTTTCAGAAGTTTGAAGTCTAAGAAAAGAAGGAATAATAATTTTTTTTTAAGTACCTAATTCGAAACAAATTAAATTTTATTCGTTATTAAGTTTTTCTTTAATTTAAATAGCGCTATACAAATAGTCCGATTGCGACGTGCTACACAAAAAATTAAAACCGGAAGTTTTATGTTTTTAAGACGTTTATAGCAAACAAGACAAAGTATAGCAAACCGTTTAAAAATTGTTGTTTTTTTTTTTAATTTCTGGCTTGTTGTGACATGTTATCGAAAAATATTCTTTACAAAAGTTGTAAGTCTAGTAAAAATCTACGATTTTTACAATAACCTCAAAGTTTTCGACATATTTCCAAAAAAAAAAACGATTTTTAATTTTTTCTTGTTCTTTTGTATTATTTTTAATGTCTGAAAAAACTTTTTGATATTCATGAAACTAGAGGAATATAATCTTCAAAATACATATAATAACCAATTTTTTGAAATTGAAATGTTTAGCCGTTTCCGAGAAATTTATAGGTATAGTATGGTCTCGGGAGGCTTAAAATCACCCCCAATTTCAAGTGGATCTTTACATTTAAAAAAATTGTCGTTCAATTTTCAGATAGGGCTCATATTTTCATCTTGCACTCTACTTTTTGAAAAAATAAAAACATTGTACGGTCGTTTTGTAAAAATAGCCTTAAAAATGAAAAAAAAAAACTGGAGAAATCGATAAGTTTTACTTTGTAAACTACATTTTTTTATAATCATTGAAAAAGTGTACTTGATTGACCAAATTTTGTTCGATATTTTAATTTTTTACAGTAGTGTATTAAATTGGGGGTAGCTGGACAGCGGGGGCGTTTTAAGGATTTTTAATCCTTATATACCTGCTAAAGTTTTAAAGCCATAAAACTTAAGGTCTTGATAAATTTTTTTAAAAGTCATTGTTTTTAAAAATACTTCATGTACAGATTTTGCTAAGTTACTATTTTATTATATGTACATTTCAGGTGCTGACACCCAACCCCCCTCCCCCTCCCCCCCTAAAATAGATCTGCGCCTTGTCTCAATTGTACAGATTTTGCTAAGTTCCTGTTTTATTATGTGTATATTTCAACCTATGACCCCCTAAATTTATCTCTGGATCCGCGCCTGACAGAAAATAAATTATTTGCTCCTCAACGACTTCGATCACGGTGGCCTATCTTACTGAAATATGAGCTGTGTAGTAGATATTATAGTGCACTTGTATTACCTTACATAGACTTCACACAGGTGCATGTTCTATTCTTTTCAAACCTAAAGTTCGGACGAAGTTTAGGACGACAATTTACAGCACAAAACACTCGCGGCGAAGTGTGCAGGATTTACGTGTCCGTGACGTATCTCACAGCGACAGTGTAACACCGCCAACGTCCAACTTCCTTCTACTTCTGAGAATATCTTTGTCAGAATTACCCAATAATTGTTCTTGACCCGACTCAAGAATAGAACCTCCGTCCACTGTACCGATTAGACTAACCGAGCAGTTGAAAATAAGACCTATACGTACAGAAACAGACAGAAAGTGGTATGAAAAATAATACGATACCTGTATTTCAGCCGACGTGCTCGGTTCGCTGACGTTTTCCTCCCGACTGCCGAACGGTAGTTTCGGTAAGCGGAGGCGCAGTGGAGACGTTGTGGACGGCGGAGGCGACGGCGTGGTGGACCGAGATTCAGTTAATCTAGCGTACCTCCAAACCAATCGGATTCAAATATAGATCATTTAAGAAAAATTTGGAAAATTTTTGACTGCTCTTAAATGTAATCTTAGCTTTATTTCTCATTTGAAGCAAAATAATATACAGGAAGGATAATCGTGACATTAATAGACTATAGCATCATTAATTAAGGCACGGACGTATGTCTGTGGGTGTTAAACTTACTCAAAAAAAAAGCAGCATTAATTATGACTTTACAATATAAATTAAATAACAATCTTTCTAAAATTTGTAGATAAATGTGTTAACTTTTCCGTTTTATAAATATTAATTAATATGTATGTAGCTCATTATGCGAGCTTACACAAAAAAATATCCCAATTATCCTTCCTGAAGATCTTTATGAAGCAATTTAATTAATCTATTAAATGTTTAATCCCAAAACAATCTCAAAAGCCAATTTTCAAATTTAATTTTTATATATAGGCAATAATAGTAAAATTATTACGTTAAACTTAAGTTTATGTAAAGATAAGCATTAAACTCACTTGTCGTTTGATCGTAAAGTGCCATTAGCTCGCGAAGTCTTCTGCGGATGGAACTGTTCGCTGCTTGAGCCGGACAACTGCATCGAGTCGACATGAGGCTGGCTGACCACCACCGTGTTGCACACGGCGAGGATGAGCAGAAATTCTCGTACCTGATAATAATGATATCAACATATATCAAAACATAGGAAATGGGGAGTATTCTTACATAATTTAAAACGTAATATCTGTCTGTCTATTTGTGAGGTTACAATGCGAGCATCACTGATACTAATTAGAAGTTACAGGTTTGATTTCCATAGAGGGCAAATTTTGATTAATTTGTTGACTACAGATGAGTTTACACCTACCGAATATGAAGATATTACATCTACATTCATCAAAAAATGGTGGATAGAGTGGTTCATTCTCTCTGCCTATCACATCTGCCACAAGTGATACAAAAAGGTACACTTATAATATAAGGCGAAAAAAATATGCATAGCCAAATAATATACCCATATTTAATAAGTATTTAGTAAAAAAATATACAAATTAATCCGGTATCATAAAATATCAGTAGACGAAAATCATATAAAATAAGTAAATTCTCCCATTATTGACGTCAATCAACAAAGAAACGCGATAAACTGGTAATATAATCAGTAGGAAGTATCTACACATTCACAGTGTTAGACCATTTTAAATAACAGTTATATTTAGTACTACTTACAACGTTGCTACTTGCTATCGGGAAAATGTGCTTAAAACTTTAAAAGTAACATAAATATGCATGTATGCTATACGTTAAGTGATAAGCATTAAAAGTAATTTTACTTTTGGAAAGTCGAGAAGTTACGTTCATTAAAATTCATTAGCATATAGATAGGTAATATTCGACATGTATTTCCAGTTATATTTGTGAATAGATTGCATTTATTTTTAAACTTCTAATTATAGAATTAGATTATAGATAAAATTAGTGTTAACCAAAGACAAAAACATCATTAACATATCACAAAGTTTATGTAATGTAATTAATCAAATTCAACAAAGAGCAAAAAAAAAATGTTGTGTGGAGAAAAAAAAATATTGGTTTTTCGTTAAAATGTATCATTGATCGTGGCAAAGTTAAACGTTTAGTTTTTTTTCTTTAATTATAATTAATTAATTGAAATAAAACCTTAACGCTTAATGTCTATTTTATAAAACGGAGGTTAATAAAAAAATTGCACTGAAGGTCTAGCATATATTAGAGTGAATGTAATAATGAGATGTAAGATAAAAAGAAAATTATATATAATATGCATGTATTACGAAATTAATGTAAGAGAAAATAATGTAATTAGTTCCTGTAATGATTTCATTAGTGTTACCTTATACATAAATACTTGTATATAAATAAAATATAAGATTAATAAAATGCATTGTGTAACATTCGAATTTGAATTATAAATATCTGTACCTTTTGAGTGTGTTGAGCGTCATTACTGTCGAGTAAGTGCTGAAGCATTCTCCTGTTCGGCGATACTTTAGTTATGGGTGTGACAACTGGAGGCAGAGACGTTGAAGGCTCTGCGTCAGGTCCCGGAGGGTGATCATAATCGACTCCGCCAACTGTACAACGCCGAAAAACCATCTTGTTTTCCGTTAGCGTCCCAGTTTTATCACTGAATAAATAATTTATCTGCCCCAATTCCTCTGTAATATTTAAAGCTCGACATTCCGTCCTCGTATTCGTTACCGAATCGTACATTTCGACGTCCTGGTGAATATGATAAACTTGTAAGAGCTTTGTCATTTCTATCGTAACGTATAATGATACTGGTATCATCACTTGTAACACTATAATGTACGTCCAAAATATAAGTAAGCCCTCATAGGCTGGTTTGTCGGCATGAGGGATGAATGGCGTGTATTTATATATGGAACTGTATCGATCTAACCACACTTTACACCCGACTGCTCCCGCACAACAAAGAAAAAGCAGGACTAGAACACACCATATAACATCTGTGTTCATTTTCCTTTCCAACTTTGAACATTTATATCTTGGTCCTCCGTTATTTAACATAGCTTTGGTTTCGTGTCCAGCGTAAACTACTATGCCCTCCACATAATCGGTATTTTTAATAGTGCACTCTCTCAATAGGAGGTTTTCTGAGTTTAGTGGCACACGGCAACCGTTTGGATGTGAAATCGTTCCAGTAAATCTGTATATTTTGGTAGATGGTCGTTCAACTTCTACAGAACTTCTGAACTTCATTGCTGAGAAATCTAGTTGCTGAAATATAAAAAAATTACTGTCATTAATCGACGATGACGAGTTTGGTACCTATGGACTTTTATAATAAAACTAGCAAACGTAGAATAGCCGGAGGCTACTTGATAGGTATTGTCACGTTATTGTCGCGGATTTCGAAGTAATTTTAGTGAAAGTTTCCCACCATTTTGTCGCGGTAATGATTGTTGTGATAGTTACCGTGTCCATCGAATTATGCAAGAAGTGCTTCATAGGAAATGAAAAATTGAGGTTAAACTCTAGCTAGCTAACAGTTCACTGAGCATCTAGTTAGTAATCTAATCTATATTTTGGTCAAAATTTGGATAATAACTAGTTAATTTTTGGCGAGTGAGATGTTTATATAAAAATAGCAATGACGTAAATTATCTTTAGCAATTATTTCTTATTCATAAAGCTGTCAAAACATTTTAGAAGAAAGTAATACTTTTTCTTTAAATCCTGGCGCAACTACACGCTGTTTCAGATTTGTTTCACCATCTAGATTGCAAGTGTCAAGGTAGCAGATCCCCAAAGGGTTCGAGGAGTGCAACAGAACCATATCTGCTGGCACTGCTTCATTGTTAGAAAGGTGGACTAGATCTCCTACGCGTACGTCTCTCCATTTCACTCTCACGTATCTTTCCACTGATCTGAAAAAAGAAAATAAGTATTACAACACGGCATAAATATTATAATAACTAATTGCATGGACAATTGTATGTATGGTGTAATTCAACAAATATCTATGAAATTAGGAATCTTACGAATGCAGGTAGGTACATATGTATATACCACAGATCTTTTGCATATTATGCATCACATAACTCCTTTGTTTTGAGTTTCATGAGGGCTTTCAAGAAGATTGCCTGACTAGACGGACCAATACGAGAAAAAAAATACAGACTGCTTTATGCTCTTCCGTTACCTTTTAAAGGGCAAATTTCAGATGTTTTGATTGTAAAATAAAATTGTAATGTCGCTATGGGTGAGAACCGAGAATAATTTATCTAGTACTTAGATTTTATAAACGCAATCCTACCTAATGTGGTTAATTATATACATAATTTACAATTAATTGCTCATTATGAAATTAATAAATTGATAATTACTTGTGAATTTGATTATAAGTATAAGGAGACAGAATATTTATAGGTTTTTGTAAGAATATAAAACTAAAGATATTATAATATTATGATTTTCAAAATATAAAACACAACATATTATTAATATTTTCCTATTTATGCTTTACGTATATTGAGTTTTCCTAAACATGTTTTTGTATCTAGTATTTTTTGGTCTTTAATGTAATTAATATTCTACGAATGTGTGGGCGCAGTTTTATAACAAAGGAAACACCTTGTGTAGAGTGGAGTACCTATACATACAAGATTAATAAAATGTACATAATATGCTATATTTATTTAAAACATTAATCTAACATAACATTTAGGAATACTAATAAAATCTAGTACATATTGTTTACTCAAATTCTTACACGTACATTTATAAAGTTTAAATAGATTATAAACAAACATAGATCGTACACATAGCAACAGTGTTTGTTCTTCATTTTTTTTAATTTTTTAATCTGTTTGCAAAATAGATTAAATCTTGTGTGGTGTATAGCTGTAAAACTCACGATCTTGGCCTCAATGCATTCTTTGTCATTATAAAAGACAATTGTAACATTAAAAAAATCCCAGATAATTATGCAGATATCTGATAAGCCATATCGTCATTAATAATGAAAACTTTTATAATATAATTTTGGCAAAGAGATAGTTAACAGTTTAAGAGTGTTCCTTAAATATTATGTCAAACTAGCGACTCACCCTCGACCCTCGTTTTGCTCTGGTTCGTCCATACTACCAAAGGTACGTTTTAATATAATATATATCATATGATATATATATATATATATATATATATATATATATATATATATATATATATATATAGCCTTCCTCAATAAACGGGCTATCTAATGCAAAAAGAATTTTTCAAATCGGATTAGTAGTTCCTGAAATTAATTAGGCAAATAATTGAAGTTGTTATAAATTTAATCGCTAACGGTTTGACGTCTATATCATGTAACGGTATGGCGGCAGGCGAGGTTCATATCAATCTGATAACGGGTCACGAATGAGCAACAGGTAATAAAGGTATGGCAAAAAGAAAGCGATTGTCATTGTTATAAAAATTTGTGTTGATGCTTTCACTGTTCCGTTGTTAATGTTATTGCAGATTTAATTTGAATTCGACATTCAAATACAATGGAAAGCTAACTCTATTGACAAGCTTTGTTGCGTGCTTAGCTTTGAACAGCAGTTTTGGGACCGTGTTTTATACTCGCGTGTCATGTTTGAGATTCCTGATGAATGGCCAAGGGTGAAAAGTTAATTTTACATGCATGTTGTTTACCACTAACCATGTGGGATCGTTGTATATATTTTTTAAAGCAATTGCTTCTATTATGATTGTACAACCTTAACCTATTCGCAGTTATTCAAATTGATACATTGTCCATTGTTCAAAAATTATAGTAGTTAATAGGTAAATTCATGTGAAACTTGAAAATGTCGGCCTTTTATTCTTATCATAAAATAAAGCACTTAAGTTGTAATACTAGATACAAATATTTTACATTAACTTTCTTTTGTCACATTATTATATCATATAATTAAAGCGAGGAATTAAAAAGTTATCTTTATTGATTTTATGTTCGTGATAAATCAGAAGTAGGTTATCGTAACGAGATAAGTAACGTCACTAAACGGCGCGGCGAGAGCATTGTTTTATCACGTAACGGTTAGGTACATATCAATCACCGTTTTATTTTGTTATATCATTTATTTTATTAAAATAAAATGAATCATAACTACTTATCGCCTTTGAATGTATATATTATCTATGTAGTAGGTACGTTTGTACGATAAGAAAATGATACAAGCCTCATCTTGCGATATCATCGGTTAAATCCCAGTATCATAAATTAAAAAAAATCCATACTGTATCGAATTTTATACGAAAAAATATGTTTAATTCATATGTCATTAATTGATTAAAATATATAGATATGATTCTGATAACTGTTTGCAATGCTTTGCTTTGCGTATTATACCTATAGCAATTTCACGGACGCCCATTAAAATTATAATTGTCTATATTTAATATCTTTTTATTAAACACGACTATGCATTTACTGTATGAAATGATTTTTGCAGTATTAATACTTTACGCAGTAAAGAATTTTCAGTTATAAGCAGTTCAACTTAAGATAGATAATCTATACTTACTAATATTATAAACGTGAAAGTGTGTTTGTTTGTCCTTCTTACACTTCGAAACGAAGAGGGGGATTGGTGTAATTTTTTGTGTGGAGATAGTTGGAAGGCTGGAGAGTGACATAGGCTAATCTTTACCGCGGAAGATCATCTCATTCCCACGGAAAAACACTTTATAATACAATCCAAAAAAATATTTACGATCCGATTTACTTCAAACTTGGTATTAATGCTCTTCTATAAAATTAAATAAATAACGTGTATTAGCATTTTTCGAAATTCATTCTATAAGAGTAAAGAGGGTAAAACCGAGGACGAAAGTTTGTATGAAACTACCTTTTTAGAAATTTTGTAGTTTTAGCGCGAGCGAAGCCGCGGGTTCTGCTAGTACAATAATAAAGTTAAATCAACAATTAGGATGTATGCACGTACATATTTCTTTTTAAATCATTAATATATTATGTCACTTTTTTTAAATAGGTATTTGAAATTAAGAAAAAAAGCAGCTGTTGATTCGTCGGCATTTTTGTGCCCTAAGAATGAGTCACAGACCTGTCTGTGGCATCGTTTAGGTGAAATTGTTATTATATTGTTAAGAAAGCTAAAATGTATGAAAAATACTCTAACAAAAACTATTTTTCACATTAAAACACTATGTAAATGTCATATTTATACTGAAATTTAAATACTACAAATATATTGACATGGCTTTTTACGTCACATTTTGTTTTGAACAGTGCTGTCAGCGGTGTTTTGCAATTTCAATTTTTTTTTTTACTTTACATTAGACATGTTTCTTATAAAGCCACAATTGTATCTACTAGGTACTATCAAATTTTCGTAGAGAGAGGAGTTAGGCGTCTCGTCCAATCGAAGCTACTCGTGAAGTGTGGCCTTGTTATTAATCATTAAAAAAAAAGACGTGGTGTGCTGTATAATAATAGATACATAGATTGTACACGCGGGTACAACCGTAGTAACAGCTAGTAATAATGTTGTCTCGTGACCAAAATAAACATAAAGGACTTATGCATATTGCGTGTTATCTTCTATTTTTATTTAAACTTTTTATTGTCAAACGTTTGTAAAAAGCGTTGAAAATATTGGCAAATGTAGACGTCTTTTCAATTGCCACAATAGACCACATAAATTCTTTGCTTAAATGAAAATACATACTTACATAATAATACACATAGATTTCTCTATCCTTTCTTCCTTCCTTCTATCCTTAAGAATTCAAGAATTAAAAAAAAAACATCCTTATGGGCTTTACGTTATGTGCATAACTCGTAGTATAGTGAAAACGCGCCTTGAGAGCATAGCATTCACATTTATAGTAAGCGATCGATTCATTAATATTTTTTATATCGGTCTAACAATAAGGTATAATGGAAAGTGCAAACCAATTATATTTATTTACAGCTACGTGGGAAATTTTTATATATTGTCTTAATTGGATTACTTTCATTTCTAATACACCTGCTGTTGTTTCATGAGAGCTTATTAAGAGAAACACATTTATTAAAAGGCTTAACATATTATATTAAATATTTATTAGTTACAAGCGACTCACCCTCGCTTCGCCTCTAGTTCGTTATAACAAAAACAAATCTATCCCAAGGGAACCGTACATTTTTCCGGGATAAAAAGTACATAGGTTATGTGCTACTCCAGACTATAATCTATATCTGTGCCAAATTTCGTCCTGATCCAATCAGACGTTCTGGCGTGAAAGAGAAACAAACATCCATCCAACCATCCTCAAAAACTTTCACATTTATAATATTAGTGTAGACTAAAATTATGAACAAATGATGAAGAGGAATGTTAAAGATATGCAGAGTAGTCAAACTTCCAACTAGTTAATCGAAAGATTGTTGTTAAAACGCCCTATTAAAGAATATTTTGTAGAGATTTAATAATATAACATGATAATGTGTAAAAGATGTATGCATTTCGTGTTCAGCCCTTTTTAACGTCCCACTGCTGGGCACGGGCCTCCCTTTAGTACGAGGGGAATCAGGCTATGTATGCATTTAATATCCCGAAATAAATGTCATTTAATAATTATATTATATAGAATATCTTCGAGCACAAACATAAATACGGCAAATTTTTCCATGTAAAATTTTAAATTATAAATACTGACTGACGTAAGGCGTCTGTTTTTGCTACTTTATTGGAACATTGTCTCACATCGATGGCATTTATGATCTAAAATCAAAGATTTTCTTAGAATCACATTACTGAAATATTTGGATATTTAAACAGGTTTAAGAAAGGAACAACAAAAGACTACATATCAGATATAGATTTATCTTTTTACGGGTAAATTGCGCGTTATATTACTGGTTTATAATATATGTATTAACAAACAAATAGTGTGTGGGAGCCAAGGTTTATGCGATATTTATAAATTTCCATCATTTAACTTAATGATTTTTTGTGTTAAAAATATCATAAAACCTTGTTGCTAAAAGGATCTAAACAGTCAAAAAAAAAGCTTTTTAGAGTTAACATAATTTGAATGTGTTGTATAGAATGCTACCCATACTATCTCTGCCTAACAATAAAAACACAAAACTAGGTTTATATTTTTATTCTAATAATGTTGGAAAATATGTCTATACGTAAATTTTTGATGTCGTTGTAATATGTATTATGTTGTTGTTCAGGCTATAAAGTAGGTACCTACTTATTCCTAAGATCAGGGTCCGCAATTTTTATGACAATGAACATTTAAAAGCTTCTTTCTGTTGAAGCTTCCTCTAATGACGGTTTAAATTTTGTAAATTTCTACTTTTTTTTAATTAAAAAAGAATATTCCGGTGACTTTCATTCGACGCCTCTTCTTAGAACATTCATTGAGAGGACGGGAATTTTTCCATCTGCCAGACAAACAACATCAACAAGTATCAAATGTTAATTCTAAAAATACCAATATTGCTAGAAGTTTTCGTATTTTATATACCTACAATTTTGTTGACAAACACTACAGTACAGTACAAACACTCAGTATTGCTTTAATTTAGTAATCATAACTACCATCAAAAAATAACAAAATATGACTTTTGTTTTGAATATTTATTTGAATGTTATAATTTCATACAAGCTATAACAATTATAGCTTGTTATTATTCTAGCTTTTTAGTTTTTTACGTTAAGCATACGGTTGACGGAAATACATGAAACTAAACTCATTATTTAATAGTCATTTATCTCTTAATTCCACCTGGAAGATTTTTTTGTCTATATATTTTAATTACGGAAAAGAATCTGTCTGTGCCCTTAACAAAATAATGTACACAGACACATTGAGAGGACACACATCAGTCATCATCTAGCGTGGTCACGGTGAATGTGTGGTCGCCTATTATAATAGTCCATGACTTGTAATCAATGTCATTGCATTGCTGACTTCTTAACATTATTCTTGGTCATTGGTTATTTATACTTAATTCATTTATAAAAATTAGCTTGTTAATAAGTATGAGGTATATTCGTATACTCGATAAAAAGAAAATAGATTATCTACTCTGTAACTAAATCATCATATATTTATTTCAAATATTTTAAAATTTTATATTATAAAAAATATAACTAAAATCTCTTAGAGCAAAGAATTTGTAACATAAGACCAAATTGCCAGGAAACAAACTTTCTCTTGAGGTGCGGTATTCAGGCGTCACGACTAATTCATTCGTTCTTCGGTTTGTATGCCGCTGGTCGCGTTACATCAGCGGATCTTGGTCAGCGCGTGCAATGTGAAGGCCACCACATTCACTATCGACCTTAGCGCCAGATCCTTTGGACAACACTCTTGAAATATAAACATAATTTATGGACTAATCATCTCGTATTATGATTTATGATTGAACATTTTATAAGCTTATTAGTTTTATATGACGAGATTGTATTAAGCAAAGTTTTATTTTTTTAGTGTATAGTATTGTACTTCTGCTTAGTAGAAATGTTAATGTTGATAGTATTTTTATAAATAAAATGTCTAATAACGTTGACAATTTATTGTCATCTATACATATAATAAAATTGTAACTAAGCCGAATCTGTACATTAAATATTTTTTTGGAAAATCTTATTGAAATCGACATTATTATCGATACAGTGCCCGAATCTATAGTTTTTAGAATTTTTGTCTGTCTGTCTGTCTGTCTGTTACCGGATCACAGAAAAACCACTGGAGGGATTTTGCTGAAATGTATGGTGGTAGCTGGTTACCCTGGTCAACATATAGGATAGTTTTTACCGCGGGAAAATATCTCATTTTGAGAAAAAATACAAAAACTGCAATGTAAGAGTATACTAATATGTAAAACCTAAGAATTTGTTTTTTGGTCATCTTAACGCGGGCGAAGCCGCGGGCAATACTAGTTTTAAATAAAACTATCTTTTCAGATTATTCCGCGGATTTATTTTGAATTTTGATTCCCGACGTTTCATTTAAAATGTCAAATATTCGCGTAAATCTAAGAAAGTATTAATTTATTGTCATTTTATTTTTAATCTACTTCACTTACTATTCTTTTCTATGTATCTTATATATATATATATATATATATATATATATATATATATATATATATATATATATATATATATATATATATATATATATATATATATGAGTCATTCTCAAAAAGTTATCCCGTCACGAAATTGTCAGGAAAAATTTCGTCAAGAAATGTCAGGAAATAATCTATAGCGTGGATGATATTATACCATAAAATATGATGGAGAAAATAATAATTGTTCATGTGTTACGATTTATTAAACAAAAAAGTAAAAAAACTACAAACGGAAAATCAAAGGCCCAAATCAAAAATATTTTTAACAAACTATTTGTGCAGTTCAACTTTCTGTGTAAGCACTACAAAGTAGATATATTATATTTAATAATACTGAATGGGAGAGATATTTAAATGCACAGACCTAATATCCCTACATTTAAATTTCTTTCACATTAACATCCACAGGGAAAATGAAGAAATTGCCTTCTTTCGGTCTTTTCTTCTTTCTTGACTTGAATCCTTGTACCACAATTTTGTCTTGTGATACATCTTCGATTCTGCAAACAAACCGATACTCTTTGTTTCTTTGATTTGGAAATTTGGCTAGCACAAAATCCCCGTTCTTGAGGCGTCATATAGTGTTATTAGGTTCTTCTCATTCTATTTCAATATCATCTTTAAATAAATTGTCGTTTCATGATGAAGATGGATGGATACTGTACTAATTCAGGTAAATCACATTTATTTTTTTGTCCATGTCATTAGATGGTCTGCCTTCATCTTGCTCAGTACCTACTTTTGACATACCTACTGTTTCTATTTTTTGAGTCAATACCTTCAGTTGCTCGTTTGTATCTTTCGTTTCTGCTGGTAGTAGCTTTAGTTTAAAAATGCCTGTAGTTTCATCTAGCAGCATGTGAATATTACTATTACTTAAAACCTTAATTTTAGGTGTAGCATTGCTAGTATTGCTATTGCTGTTTGGTCCCAATTCTGGCTCAATATTTTCTTTCTGCTTGCAATCATAATTTTGTACATGTAGTAATGCTATTGTCTTTTTATTATTCTGTTCCGCGTCATTTTCTGTCTTAATTTGGTTTTTCACGTTTCTATCTTCCTCTTTTAACTGTCCTTCGTTTTTAATTTGTGTTTTTCCTTTTTTGTTCGTTACGCTCTTCTGTTCAATGTCCCTTTCAGAGTCTTCATCCTGTTTTAGTCATTCATTTTCGCTTGTGATGTCATCGAGATCTGTGTCTGCATATGTGATATTATCACTGTCTTTATCACATTCAGAAGATTCTGACTGTGAATATTTCCTGCCTTTTTTACCTATGGCTTTAACAGTTTCTTTTGGTTTTGTCTTTGGTATCATGGTCTTATGGCATGGCCTAAACAAAGCATAAAACTGATAGTTAAAGAGAGTTGTTTGCTGTTATTTTGTTTTTAATAACGAACTAGCACATGTACCTGCTGCATAAACACATCCAAAATTTCGTGACGTCAAGAAAATGTCAAGAAATTTTGTTAGTAAATTTGTGATATAATCTTAATTTTAAAATTACATCAAAACTATCTATTGAATTCGTAAAACCAAGTTTCCAAAGTAAAAACCAACTACACAACAAGTGTTTTAATATATTAAACTATAATATTACTAACTTTTTGGCTCGCTATCACGTCACGAAAGATTTTTATTTAGCATCCCACATGAAATGCTCCAACTACTAGGTGCTTTGACGAACGAAAACAAAATGGCAGCGCTTGGTTGGTGTTGTCTATCGAAAGCTATTGGGTTGCCGTTCACAAAAAATAAATCTACCGAATAAATTCCAGTTCCGTTATAGGAAAAAAGCGTCAGGAAACATTGTCAAGAAATCTCAAGAAAATGAGGGACATTGGTTGTTTTCAAAGTTTTATATAATAAATCTAACAAATAAAGCTCAATTAGGGTTTCAATAGTGTGAGACATTATTTAAGCTACAGAGCACATAAAAATTCTGTTGGTATAATTGACAGTGTTAGTTCCACGACAATTTTAAATCGCTTGTGTAGGAGGGGGACAATGAAGATTTCTATGAAGGACATTTTTCCTACCCGAAATAAAACCATTTCTTTTAAATGTACTAATATCTGCAAGTTGTTTAAATAGTTTTTTTGAGTAGATTATAAACTGTTACAAGATTCAAACTATAAAAAATTTGGGACTGACTTTATTTTTGCTATATACTTACGTTTTTCATAGAGAGACAATTATTTTTTTTGAAAGTGGACAACTTTTTGAGAAAGAGTCATATATATATATATATATATATATATATATATATATATATATATTCATTCGCTTGCATTATGTTTAGTATCTAAAATCTAAATCAATTTATTAACAATCAAGATATGATTCCTAATTAGATACCAGAGAATGTATCTCCGGGATTCCGACAGACCTGTTGATCACTAAAATAATTTTATTTAGTTTATATTACAGGTAGGCATTTATAAAATTACTCACCACCAATGCCACTATTAATGTTAGCATTTAAATATGTATACTTTGTAGAACACAAATTATACACATTTCAAACAAAACTGTACAAAGCGCGTAAACTATTAATTGCAGGCCATTAACTAGTGTACAATAACATTTTTATCGTTCCAACAAAAGCTTCTACTTTCATTACGTATGGAAAATTTGGATGTCGACATTTGAAGCTGTTTATCTAATAAAATTGGTAAAAATAATATATAACCAGTTTTGACAGTGACTGAGCGTGAATATTTGCATAATAATGAGTTTGTATTGTCATCTGTTTTAACATGTATGTACCAACAATACAACACTTACAACATAATTCTAAATCAGTTACGAAAAATAGACATTGTAAAAAAGCTAATTATTTAATAGCGATGAGTAAAGTAGTTCTTATCTTAAGTTCTTCTTTCTTATCTTAAGTTTTAAAATATACATATAACAATCTAATTTACATACATTTCATTGAAACAAGTGTTATGTATTGATTAGTTCAACAACCATATTAGGATACTATCACTATTCATAGAAGGGTTTGTGCGTTACTAGCACTGCCCACTACTTTGTTATTACCCTGAATATTAAGGTTGCACGTTTGTATTAATATTAATATTGATAGTGTTTGTTTTAACCATGCATATCACACGATATCTGTTTCTGATCGAGATGAAACATCAGTAACACAGTAACAAAACATACGCAAAACAAAAGAAATTGCGTCAAGATGGTATTTTTTTTTTATATTAATATTATTTACTGAATGCGAATATAACTAAATATCTAAATGATTTGAGATTTTCTCGAAATTGCAGAATAAAACAAACAAATTCTAAATTATTTATTACATTATCCGTTGTTTACATGCTGATGTTAAGAGATTCAAGAAATACTGCAATGAATAAATGTAAAGGATGAAAATCTGGATTTAAATTCTGTTTCTGGAGCCTTAGCCTTTTAGGGAACAATTTGTCACACACTTGTATGTATCTCAAATTAATGATGGCTTTTACTTTATGACAAATCCAGCGCTGGATTTACACTAGGGGCACTCAAGGCTAGTGTCCAGGGCGACAAATTTTTAGGGACGGCAAAATTCGGAGTGTGGGAAAAAAATTCTCTTCGCGTTATCGAAAACGCGGGTTCTTTATTTTCCAAAAAAGGAAAAATTAATAAAAAAAACCAGTTTATTTTGCATTTTTCCAAAAATAAATCATAATTTTGTTTTAACTTTATCGAAACTTTACCCATTTTACGCAAAATTTCGATAATAGTGCGGTATTTTTACTATGCCCAGAGGCGCTAAGGTGGAATACGGCACTGGATAAATCCAAAAAAAATTTGTAATTTAATTTTTAAATATTGTTTTAAAATCATGAATAATCGAATCCACTGTCTCTTTATCGTTGAACAAAAATGTACGGAATTTTTAAATTCATGTTACTTTGCAGAATCCTGCTTACGCAAGTCCGACTCGTATTTGTTACAAATTATATTTAAATTTATTACTACAACATCTGCTCACCACTACTTTAATTATTTATAATATTCGTATTATATATAAGTTGAAATTCAACTATGGCATTGAAAACTTCGTCAAATGTATTTCATTTTATTAATCTTTAAAGCAATCTTAGTTTACAAAGTTTTAAATGGTTATCTTTCATCAAATTAAACCACTATCAAGTGGACATTTAGTATACATTATGCGCAGTCAATTCATTCGGTCCTTGACCCAATAAAGTTCTAGGACATAATTATGTTTATATGTACGTCTAAACATCCTTAGAAAGTAAGCCGAGGTTACATTTGTAATGATATTTTCTTTGAAATAACAACACATCGTTAGATCAAACATAAAAGAAATCTGTAACATAAGTAATATTGTTTTATGTTATAAAACGTATTATAATGTATATTTAATCGTATCTTATATTAGCCGAATCTATTATTATTAATGGATCAAACGGTATTGTATACTTATTATATTTGTATACTATAATTTTCCTTTAAAAAATCATCTTACTTTTTCAATACAAATATTGCTTGAGCATAATATTACACACTTTTGTAAATATACCCCCTTTATTAAGATTAAATATTAATGATCTTGATTAGTTTGATTGTGAAATTTCTAAAATAATAATTTGCACTTTTACCATTACCGTAATTCGTAACGACCTCGCTCTGTTTGCACGTAGTTTTCCTTCCTCATATTTCATTCGAGCGGTAGCGACATGACCTAGGCGGCTAGGCCGTTTCAAATTTGGCGTACAAGTTGGCGACAAATAGATACATCATTATATATACCTCATCTATATTACATATTTATTTGGTCAGTTAAAAACGTGATAATTTGTTACTGCAACTTCAGCCCCATGTAAGTAAGGGCTTATTAGATTCGTAATCTACATCTTAAAAAACCAACTACAATAAAAACGAAGTAAAACGACGGAATAAATTGATGAAGGAAAATAGTACTAAGCAGACGGAGACATAACTATAACATCTATGAGATACAATGTTTGTTCGAGAGATTTTATCCTTACCATAGGCACTATCGATTAGTTTGATAATACATAATATTATATTGACGGCGTGTTTTTTTTTATTTTGTTTTGGTTCGATTACCGGTTCAGACCAACTTTGTTAAAAATATTTGAAATCAGTTATTATTATTTTTAAAAATAACAGAATGTTTCCTTTGATTACAAATTGATATTTTCAATATTTAATGTATTTTTCTTCCATGTCCCGTCCATTTGTTCCACCTGTATAATACTTATTTCGCAAATACAAAGTTTACTAAAATTAATAACTAGCTCTGCCAGCGATTACGACAGCTTGTCAGATAACCTACAGAGTTCGGTTCAATCATTGCGGAAATTAGCAAACATTTTTTTTATAATCTTATCCTGAAAATAGCTATATTATGAGCTCAAAATGTAGTGGTTATTTTAAAATCACAGTCATGCTTCATTTTATTAATTTTTTTTAACAATTTGTAAAAATATTCACGACAGATAGACGAGTAAATTGGCTTAAATTGTGATATCAATATTACATATTTTAATATATTATCTAAATAAAAAATAAAATAAGTTTAATTACTTACTTTTTAGCCGATATTGAAAGTGTATAGAAATTACGAAGGCGATCAATGTTTAATTATTCATCTTTGTTCAACGACCAAGGCATGTAGTGCAAACGTGTCAGGGGGCGGGTTTCAACCGTCGATATGAATTAATGGATTTTAAATTACTATTTACCCTCCGTGGAACCTATTTACGCAGATTTTTTAGTTAATTCACTTATTGACAATTTAATAACTGAAATCGATGCTTTTTGTTTATCGAATCTGTGTGGCTGGCATAAGTTAATTAGCACTTCGCACACTAATGTATGTAGTTGCTATACCAGAGCCTCTAGTTACAAGACCGTTGGGGTACAATGAGGTATTTATTTAACTCCGGCTGTAAAGTATTTTATTCAACTCTAGCTATGACAAAACGCAGCGTGGGGGATTTAATTCTAAAATCACAAAATGTAATATTTATTATTTTCAATTTTATTCAACAGATTTTAAGGTAACTTTTAAAAATATATATATTTAATGTAAAACTGTGTTACTAAATATACACATGAAGGATTCATTGAATTGCTTCTGACTCAAATCACAAATGACTTTGATCCACTTTAGTTTGATATGTTGCACTCCCACGATAGCGTGTCTATATGAACCTGACCGTTTTAGCGCTCCATATTATGTATGATCGCTCCATTTAACAAGTTATATACAATAGGTATATTGTTGTATATTTTATAAGAAATAGGAACTTTTATTATTCAGATTAGAAATAATTTGAATGTGACATATACATAAGAATTAGCGATGTAAACTAAGTGTACCGATAAGGTTAATCGTAAATTACGTACCTAACTAGGTACTACTTTGAACAGACTATACATAAAAACTTTTTAACAAAAAAACAAAAACCGACTTCAAACATAAGCACTAAAAAGTAAAAAATAACTGATTGGTCGTTTTCATTTACTATACATACCTAATCAAATATTTTCGAAGTCGGTGTGCTTTGCTTTGTATGGGCTGGCACCGATTTCGAAAATATTTGATTAGGTATGTATTTAATAGGTAGACTTTCATTACTTAGCCAAAGCACACCGACTTCGAAAATATTTCATTAGGTATGTATAGTAAATGAAAACGACCAATCAATTATTTTTTACTTTTTAGTGCTTTTGTTTGAAGTCGGTTTTTATTTTTTTGTTAAAAAGTTTTTATTTTTCCCTTTTTAGTGTAGACAGTAGTAGCAAAGTAAGAATTCTAACGTGTTAGGCTTGTCGAATCAAACAAAATAAACCCAAACTCAAAGTATCTACTATTAGCCGTTGAAGAGTTCCACCTATCCACCTTCTGGCCTTACCATCAGATCAGGTCAACAATACCGAACCACTGTACTAACAACGGAAATAGAAACACTTGCAAAGTTTCAAGTCAATATGACATTTAAATGGGACCAATCTGGAAGTATACACTTTCAAATAACACAAAAATTGTCCAAATCGCTTAATAAATGACGGAGTTCTGAGGTAACAAACATAAAAAAAAACAAATACAGTCGAATTGAGAACCTCCTCCTTTTTGAAGTCGGTTGAAAATATGTCCATTGCCATGATTTGGTATTTTTCTTTGAAAAAAGTATAGGACCTTGTTAAAGAATGTCTTTTTCCTATTGACTGAATATTTAAAACAAAAAATGATATATGTACGAGTATAATGTACAAGTCATCAAAATATATTTAATTATCTTTTGATTATCTTTTATTGCACTTGTAATTTTAAGCATATACAATAAATGGATGACTGAATAAATCTTGATTTATTTACTGGTATTAGATTTATTAGAATTTTATCAAGCTTGAAGTATAGTGCTTGGTAATCGTGTCATTAATGGCGATAAGTAAAACAGTCAAAGGCAGTGGTAGCCCAGTATTAACGCGCTCGCTTGGGAAACTGAGTGAAGCGGGTTCAAATCCCGGGTCTTGCACTTCCGATATTTTCATGTGCGAATCATTTATTTCTGACATGATTACCACTTGCCTTACGGTGAAGGAAAAAATCGTGAGGAAACCTGCATGCAAGTTTTCGAAAGACATGTGAAGTCCGCCAAGTCGCACTTGGCCAACGTGGTGGACTATGGCCTGATCATGATCGTATTGAAGGTAGGCCCGTGCCCGGCAGTGGAACGTTAAAGATGGCTGAATACACAAAGCTATTTTGAGATAGCTATACATAGTACAAAACAAAGTAGCTTTCTGCGTCTGTCTGTTCTGTCTCCGCCTAATTTTTGATATTGATACGACTTTCACTAATAGACAGAGTTATAAACGAGGAAGGTTTATGTATATTAATTGTAAAAATTTAGCACAAAATGACTGAGCCTAGACGGTATTTTGTCAAAAAAAAACTGTTTTTGTACGGTTACATGTGATTCATGACTAACGCTGGTTGAACGCTTATAAATACATAAAAAAACATGTACTCGAAAATTGTAGGTAGCAAGGGCTAACAGAAAAGTCCGCAATAGCATGTGTCTATCTTCTTAAGGTACCTACGCTTACAGTACCTGTTTTTATTTCATAAACCTTATCTAGGGGACGCTCCCGAACGAAGCAATGTTAACCCTATCAAAATAAATTAAGATATATCATATATTTTAAATGGCGTTATAATTAAAAAGAAACTTATATTTAAAGCAAACGGTTAATAAAAAATATTTATCTGTATTATGCCTAGTGCTCATTAATAACACTCAACGAAAGTCAAACAACGGGGCAAGCATAACACATTGTATCAATAATATTAATAGCAGCTCATAAAGGCTAATACGCTTTATTTTTAGATCTAAACAGTCTGATTTACAGTTTATTTTTCTTGATGAGATATTGACGTAATAATAAGTACTTATCTATATAATAAGAAACCCACTCGTATAATTAAATTATAATATTTTAAAATGTACAACAATATATAAAACATTGCTATAAGGAAAACTGTAGAGTTTTTATTAACATATTTTCTGCTAATATCATAAACCAGTTATAAATTGCTTCATATTAATTTACGTATAGGTAAATTATAAATTATAATAAAATTCGTTTATTTATAGGAAGAATGGAGTTTTTATATTAGGTTTTAATATAATAATTGTTATAATTTGCAGGAAGACAAACATTAAATTCTTTATTTTAAAGATTATAATGCGGATTATTTCAATATGTTGAGTTCGAAACTACTACGAACAGATCCTTTATTCTATTCATGTTATCCACTCACATTAATATTTGGTATCTATAAGCCTAAACTATGACAATTTTAAAATTCATAAGGTCTAATGGTATTTTTTATGATTTTGTATGTGGCTCAATAAACGCGTCATTACACTACCGTTATTATTCGCTTTCTAAGGCGTATGTGGTGAAACTCCTGCACGGAACGAGATGTCAGTATCAGCTATTGAACTGTATGGAATTGAGTGCAATACGTATTAGTAGATGCAGTAAATGTTCACTTTTATATAACGCATATCTATATTTTCAATTTTTACACATACAATACGTAATTTTTTTTAAATAAATAAGACATATGTATATATGTATGTATGTGTGTATAAATATATATAATATATAATATTTAGTTTAAGTCAATTCCATTTAATGCTGTACTGTACCTACACCGCACTAAATTAACTTATTTTCTCACTTCTGAAGGGTTTCTGAAAGAAATTTGTTGAAGAGATAAGTTATCCTTTGTCAACATTTTGTTACTTTATTTTGTATAAGATATACTTTACCGTACATAAATAAAGAATAAAAAAAAGCAACGATAAAATTAGACTATAAACTTGTCTCCATTTATTCCAAATACTGGATATAATCTTTGTGTTTTTATAATAAAATACAGTTATAAATATAAATTCATAATGTCTTATAAAAAGTTTACTAATGAAATTATAATAAAGCCATTAGCCCATAAAACTGAGCTTTGAAATTGAGATAAATGTTGGGAAAATAAAAAAGATTTGTATACAATGCATTTAAAGAGAAAGTTATTAAGTGAAGTTAGTTACGTGTTTTCGCAAAGAAACGTAACAGGTAAATACGCAGTTCAACTCTTAGCTCGTGGGGAAGCCATGTCCAAAGGCCATTCTCGTATGACTCACAGCGTTATATTTAATTTTATTGTAATTTACTACGTAAAATAGTTTCTTTACTATTACCTTTGTTGCGCAAACACGTTAAAATCCAATGAGGAAAAAAAGATAAACATAAGAATAATACAATTATAGTCGTATCTAATTTATTAAGTAAACAACACATTCTAACATATATACATATATATCGTAACATTTTTTTTAAATAGAGCAATCTATACTAATATTATAAAGAGGAAAGATTTGATTGTTTGTTTGTTTGTACTGAATAGGCTTCGAAACTACTGAACCGATTTCGATGAAATTTGGTAAGAAGATAGTTTGAGACCCGGGAAAGGACATAGGATAGTCCCGGAAATCATCTCTTAAGGGGGTATGGGGGTGAAAATGGGGATGAACCCGAACAAAACGAAGGTGAGTAGCTATATAAAAATATAATATCAAAAACACATCTGTATGGTGTTAATAATACATCTTGGCGGAGCAAAATTTTAATCGTAAACAAACAATTATTGCCGTGATAAAGACAAGAACACATTGTATAAATTAAGCAATTAATTTATGTAGATAGAAATTACGTCATTGGTTTTGACGTGATCGACTTACTCCCACTCCCACATACTTATTAGACTTTCTAAGAAAAAATATATCCGAACGAAATAAATAAAGAACTCTTCAAAATGGATTCTACTTGCATATACATATATTTTTAAATCCAAATTATGATTGGAATTTTTTATTTTTCACACCTTTTTAATAGTAATAAATGAAAAATGTATAAAAATCATCAAAATTTCCTAGCTAAAATATAGTAGGTACACGAATTTTACGTAGCCATAACAAGTTAGATAAATAACTTAGATATAGGGGGGTCTATAATTAGACAACTGTCGTATCAAACAGCAGGAAGTAATCGGCGTGTCCTCGACCAAGGTAGGCTATGCGTGTAAAAAACCCAATACAAACCATAGCGCCGAATCATTCCTGTGTATTTTATTGTGAAGCATTACTAAAAAACTTTTTTAGATAAAGCAAATAATTGAGGCGAGATACTGCATCGGCCTTCGGCTATCAGAACTAATAACTAGTTTTCTAAGTGAACATGGATAGACACCCGCCTGGCAGTTATTGCAGATGCATCCTGCTATTTGCTTCCGTTGCATTTACATTATATAGACTCTGTCATACCCGTATATTAGTGACATGCGGCATATGCATTTACTAATATTATAAATGCGAAAGTGTGTTTGTTTGTTTGTCCTTCTTTCACATCGAAACAGAGTGCCGGATTAGCGACAAACTCGAGGGAAGCAAAGGTGAGCTAGTATTCATATAAATAGAATTTCAAATTTCTATTAGAACACACGAGTAATTATTTGTAAAAAAGGTTATTATATATAAGATAAGAATTTAAAAATATAACTAGAATTTCGAATGCAGTAAAAAAAATTAAATTGGAGCGTCGCCAATCCAAAGTCTACGTCAAAATGCAATTACTTCATAACTTTACTCTAAAAACAGAACAAATTTTAAAGGTCATTGCGGCAAAACAATTCAACCGTATGCTGGAACGTGTTACCAATATCGACTCGCATTAAATCATATTGATACGTATAGCGTTTATTAGTTTCTGTATACTACGAGAGGCCTTCGAAGCCGATTTAGTACATTTGATGTAGCGTCTGGTCGTCACTTGTCCACCTATATTATTAATTTACTACAGTAATAAAAATCTTCTTAGAATTCCGTGCAACCCCAAATGAGCAAACAATATTGGGAATTGGAATCTAACTGTTTATGAATATAATATACCTACATATATAATATGTATAATGGTTAGCATGTACGGCTGCACATCTTGAGGTTTCGAGTTCCAGCTTCAGGTCGAGCAGCTTAGCTACCTCTGGATACTCTCACAATCAGTGAGATTGGCTGACATACAAGGACTGAATTTATATTGTAACTAGCGATTCTCCCTCGTTCCGCTCGGGTTCGTCCCTACTTACGTTTTAACGTTTAGTGTAGATTTCTCAGAGATGAGATATTTTCCCGCAGTACCATCAAAATCTGTCCAGTGGTCCTCTCGTGATGCGGTAACAGACAGACAGACAGACAGACAGACAAAAGTTCTAAAAACTATAGATTCGGCCTCTGTATCGATTATAATGACTATTTTAATAAGATTTTCCAAAAAATATTTAATGTACAAATTCGACTCAATTAGAAATTTATTATTGGTATGTAAGTATCGATAGATATAGAGATTCTATATTGAAAATCTATCTATCTATATTATATATCTATAGATATAAAAAAAGTAAAATATAATATGTATGTAATTAAGAATACCATTTATCTAGCACATTCGTAGGTACATGTATTTTTTTACTCAATTAAGAAGAAGTCAGCCCAAAAGGCAACATATTTTCGTTCTACTGCCAATGACACGGTACTGCATCTTTTTAGTACATCGTTTAAGACAAAAAATATGGTGAATTATTTCATATTGAGCTATGTATAATGTTATTAATTAAGTATTAATAACGTGTTATCATATCGTTATAGGTTTATTATATTTAAACTTTAAAGTAAATATTTTTGCATTTTTTTTCAAGGAAAGGGAGAAAAACAATAGAACATCTAGGATTTGCTTATACAGAACCATATAAAATATGCCCGTGTATGGTAGGCATATGCGCAATTGACTTCCTAATTGATTCAGATTGAAGACGACCCAGGCAAATGGGAAATAAAAAGAATAAGTAGATAGCTATTGTGATGTTATAGTGGACGTTTATATTATATACTAGCGACTCACCCTCGCTTCGCTCGGATTCGTCCCTACTTACGTTTTAACGTTTAGTATCGATTTCTCAGAGATGAGATATTTTCCCGCAGTAAAAAGTATCCTATATGTTGACCCGGATAACCAGCTATCATCATCATATTAAATTTCATTAAAATCCCTCCAGTGGTTTTTCCGTGATGCGGTAACAGACAGATAGACAGACAGACAGACAGACAAAAATTCTAAAATCTATAGATTCGGCCTCTGTATCGATAATAATGTCTATTTCAATAAGATTTTCCAAAAAATATTTAATGTACAGATTCCTCTCAGTAAGAATTTTATTATTATTATATACTAGCGAACCACCCAGACTTCGTCCAGGAGTAAAGTGACACACATATATACCTACAGGCATAAATCTCGAACCTGTAGTTCGTACATTTCCGCATAAAAAATCTGCCATGGTCAAAGTAAATATCAAAACATATTGTAATGTCACAGTTATAATACTTATAGGATCGATAAAGTTACACACAATATTTCCGTGTTATAATTCAGTAAGTAATACTTGGGAAATAAAAAAGGTACATTATTTATATTTCATTCTAAGTACCTATCGTGTCAAACGGAAATGGACAAGCTGTTCAAGGAAAGCCAAACACTTTATAATAAAGCTATCAGTACGTACCTAAGCCAAAATATGCAATGGATAGTGTGATTGGTTATCATATTTCCCAGAGGATTTAGGCTACAAAGACTTAAGCTACTTTTTAACCTGATAAGAAAAAAGGGTCCCACAGGTTTAAATTAAAAACAAACTTCAAATCAAGTATTGATTTATTTATGAAGTGCTAATTTAAAAAAAAACGACAAAAATAAATACTTCATAACAAACGACCACTGTTCAAATCACAGTGCTATTTAAATCTGAGGCCGATCAGATTTATAAACAATCACAAAATTTGTTTTAAGTCCAGTCACGAATAACCTATTAAATATAAAAGTAAAGTCTAACAAACCTAAATAAACAATTCCTTCTAAAGTTGAATTGTATTGGAATGAATCAATCATGTGGTACAATACCGGAAAATGTTCTTATAACAGCGTGACTCGAACTTCAGAATTTTTTAAAAATAAAAAGTTATTCAATTCTAATTTATTCAATAATTCCATTATATTATTTATTTTCCAAGTGATCTTATTTATATCTTAAAGAATGTTTTTTTTTTTGGCCTCAATATACAAAAAAAATCCTAACTTTATCTAAATTAATATCTTTTTGTTCAAATATATATTCCCTTTTTGTACAATTGTACATTTGCTTCATTAATCCCTCCACGACCGCGGACAAGCCGGCGTTACAGTTAACAATAGATTTCTTAAAAATTTAATTAATTTCTTTGGTGTTAAAAATTGTTTGAAAAAATAAATACTACAAAAACATCAACACAGACATCTAACACCTCAGTCGCTCCCGTGACCATGATTGCTGTAAAGCATTTGAAACGTCGGGAACCAAAAATGAAAATAAATTCGCGAAAAAATCCGAAAAGATAGTTTTATTTAAAATGTCAATTATTCGGGTAAATCTAAGAAAGTATTAAATACTACAAAATTTAATGATCTTTACAGAAATTAAGTAACTTAATTGATCCTTGGTTGGCCAGCACACGTGCAGATCCTTAATAATTAAATCTTGGTTCATCTATATACTCTACTCGTATGTATGTATTTCTTCCAACTTATATTTGAAATAGGTAATCTGATTTTAGAGAAATCTTCACAGCTAGGTAATAAAGTAATGTAAGATAGATCTCGAGATAAAAAATGGTATTTAGATTTTTTGCATCTGTATTTACGCTCCTTGGAAAAACAATTAGATTTTGTTGAATATTTTCGAAGACCACGTTTCATCGCTCATATACGAAATATGTAATTTTTGTTAGTGTATGAGCGTAGAATAACAAACATTTACTAATATATCTTACATGTATGAGTGCTATATAAAATCTATACATATAATAAAATTCTGAGTCAAATCTGTACATTGAATATTTTTTGGAAAATCTTATTGAAATAGACATTATTATCGATACAGAGGCAGAATCTATAGTTTTTAGAATTTTTGTCTGTCTGTCTGCCTGTTACCGCATCACAGAAAAACGACTGGAGGGATTTTGATGAAATTTGGTATGGTCATAGCTGATTATCCGGGTCAACATATAGGATACTTTTTACCATGGAAAAATATCTCATTTCTGAGAAAAAATTCAAAAACTTTAATGTAACTGTAATGAGTATACTAATATGTAAACCCTAAGAATTTAGTTTTTGGTTATCTGAACGCGGGCGGAGCCGCGGGCAATGCTAGTCATTTCATATTCTCGCAACCTTTGCAGCGGTCGAAGATATAATGAAGCGAAGTGATTAGCAACGGGAGGCAGTTAGAAGCAATTATCGCTTTAGTCCGTCAACAATTAGCGATGTGCAAATATTACCAACCATTACTCCATATGAGGAACTGTATATATACCTCTAATAGACGTATTTGTGACGGGGCAGACAATAATCGCAGAAGAACAATTTTAGAATATGTCATATTCAACTAAATTTCTTTTACTACCTATTACCTATTTAGGTTTCAATAACACAAGTTTAAGTATTGCCACTATAGTATTCTATTCTTTTAATAAATAATCTATTAATCTTCAAATACGTGCCCTATTTATAAAAAATTGGATAACTAATAAAATATTGTTTCTTATAAACCATTTCATTATTGTTTTCAATAGCTGTGCTATAGTTATTTAACTGGAAAATTAACTTTGTCTAAGTGTCTTAGATCATCAACAAATATTTTTAATTTCATTCCATTACAATTTCTAGAATTTAAATATAAATTACTTTTCGAAACTGAAATATAATCTTGAAAATTATCTTTTTTTCCTTTTTTACTAAAGTAGTAAATGTGTAACGTACTTATGTAGGTTATATTACACAACATATGTGAATATTGAAGTTGGTAACCTATTAGTAGCTACTGGCTTCTGTAGTCGGATAAGGTAAATTAACACGGAAACCCCGCGACTGTTGGTCTAAAATTACCTCTAGTAGGGTTAATATAGAGATTTTCCTATGTTTTGTAATAAGAAAAAAAAATTAGACAATAATTATATCAAAGATATATATATATATATATATATATATATATATATATATATATATATATATATATATATATAATGATATTAGGCATGGCGTCTACATGCACATTGTTGTTTTTAATGAAAATTGCATTAAAATTCCAGTTATGACATATTAGCGCCTCACAGATCAGATTAGTGAAAAATAAACTAATCTGTCCCACGGGAACCGTAAATTTTTTCGAAATAAAAAGTAACCTCTGTGATAAACCAGACTGTAATCTATCTCTGTGCCAAATTTCATCGCGACCCGTTCAGCCGTTCTGGCGTGATTGAGTAAAAAACATCCTTCCAAACTTTCGCAATTATAATATTAGTGTGGATTATTATAGGATTATAAAAAAATCCCATTCAATGAACACAATTAAAATAATTAAATCATATTTAAATAATAGTAAACCTACTAGAACATATTAGATCAATTGACTTTTTTTTAACTAATTCGTCTCTTTTCTGGCAAGATCCCATGATTATAGTAATAACTACGGTATGTATACAACAAACAAATACAACTATTTGAATCGGATATTATTAAATTTTTCATTGGTTTTAATTTTTTTTCGTGGAACCCTATTTTTTTCTAAAATAAAAGTAGCCTAAGTTACTCCTTATTACATCAACTATCTGCCAGTGAAAGTCCCGTCAAAATCGATCCAGCCATTTCAGAGATTAGCCGGAACAAACAGACAGACAGACAAAAATTGTACAAAATGTTGTTTTGGTATATGTACCGTGTATACATATGCATTTAGTAAAAAGCTATTATTTTGACATTACAATCAGACACTTCAATTTTATTTATTTGTATAGATAAATAGGTACGCTAATATCAAGTTAGTATTACTGTGAAGGATCACATTCAAAAGACATCAATCGATGGTTTATTCTAATTAAAGATCTCTACTAATACGTGATATCAATAATATTCACATACACTTTTAGATGACTCTATTGTAAATGTTTCTTTCACGATTCCACCCTTAAATAACATAGAAGTTACTCAATAAATAACATAGCTTTAAACACTAAAATAAACTTTGACTTTCTTGTTTTACTTCGAATTCCTTAAAGTAATAAAACATTGGATTTTGGAAGAGTGCCATCTACAAGTTTCTCTTCCCTGTATATCAAAGGTTATTTCAACTTGACTAGAAACAAAATCCATATGCAGATGCTTTCTATTTTCATCCTAACTTGGTCCACTGACCTACTTATACATATTATAGCACTTTTGTTCTTATATAAATTATCTTATTTGTTAAAGCATTTATAATAGGGAATATGCGTATGATTTAAATGTATGTAGGTATGTATGTATTCAGCCCTTTTTAACGTCCCACTGCTGGGCACGGGTCTCCCTTCAGTACGAGGGGAATCAGGCCATAGTCCACCACGCTGGCCAAGTGCGGGTTGGCGGTCTTCACATGTCTTTTTGAAAACTTGCTAGGTTCTCTCAGACATGCAGGTTTCCTTACGATGGTTTCCTTTACCGTTAAAACAAGTGGTAGTCATCTTGGAAATGATTTGCACATGAAAATATCAGAGGTGCGAGACCCGGGATTTGAACTCGCCTCACTCGGTTTCACAAGCGAGCGCGTTACCACTGCCTTGTGATTTAAATAAAGGTGAACTATATTTTTTATAATATTTATTGCTTTTAAATAACATTAGCCTATATTAATATCTTTTAATTTCTTCAAAAAGACATTACATTTTTCTTTTTGATTAAGAAAATAATTAGTTAAGTATAGGTGGGAAATTCAAAGTAGTTGAAACGAACGCCATTGGTCAGACCAAATATGACATCAGAGTATATCATAACAGAGCGCTAAGCGATTTTGTCGCTTACAAAATATTGAGCCGTCATTTCTCTGTATATATTCTGTGACGTCACGCCAAGCGCGCGAAATGGCGAGCATTTAAAGTACCCGGTAACGGTATACATATTTAAAAAATATATATTCTAAATTTTAATTTTTTGGAGCTGGATATTTTTTTACAATTACATAACTACGTAAGCTATTTGCATAAAAAATTAAAAAACGTGCATATTCTATAATTCCTTAATTTTCTCTTATCTAATTTTGTGAAAGAAATCGAGCTCGTTCTGCCTTCCGAGGCAAAGGGTGTAAAATGTAAATACACCAACTATTTAACGTTGAGCTGCTACTGACAATTTTTTGACAGAAATGTATAACTATTATTGACTCGACCTAAGATTCGAGTCCAGAACCTCAGGACTACATACTTACCCTTGGTATTTTACTCAGCTATACATGTTAACTAGTACCAGCGGCAGTTACATATAATAATTAATATTATATAATTTATATTAGATAGTAAAATATTTTATTTTACAGAGGTATGGGCAATAATTATTATGTTTTCAAGTTTAGAGAGTAAAAATGCTTGATATTTTAGGATACACAGAGGGATGTTTTGAAGAGGTATGCAAGGAGTGCCTGCTAGGTATAATAATTTTTATTTTTCGTAACTTGAGTAGGTACTAGGTACACCATAGCAGTTTACGTAAGACCACTAAAATCTATATTCTACAATTACACTACATCTATGCCAATGGTGAAATATGATCAACAGACGGACATGACAAATTGTAAGGGTTACGTTTTTGCCTTGAGTACTACGGACACCTACAAAACTGATCAATTGTGAGTCCGACTCGCGCTAGAAATTTTATCTGCTAATCAGTAAGATCTTATTTTATTGGTAAATACTTTGTTCAGGCAGATATGTACATATATGGTGCAAAAGTGACTCCCAATGACCTTTGTCTTTAGTTTTGGTTTACAATAATTCCTTCTATATAATGTAATTATTTTAACTATAGACGTAGAATAAAGTAAAAATTCAGTCACTAGTACTTAGTTAAATACGATAATGTTTCTAGCGTCATGACTAGGTATGGTAAAACTCCACCACTTATGAATATGTATAGAATATTTTTAAACGATTATAATATCACAGTTCAGTTAGTGATTTTAGTAAACGTTAAAAGGTCACAATACGTAAATTTAAATGCCCAGAAGGCACAAAGCCACAATTACATACAATGTCTAACGAGTTCAGTACATATATTATATTTTCGTCGTTATCTAAGATCTTCCGAATATTTTTTTTTTTAATTAGATACATATTGAGTGACGTTTTTAAAAAAAATAATATACGTTTAATCGAAAACTAAAAAAAAGATCGTTTAATGTATAATTATTGTATTGCTTTTCTAAAACATTGCAATATATAATGATAAGCACTTCTAAATATCTTTAATAGAAAATTTACGAGTAATATCAGTTAATACATGGATGGAATTTACACAAGTGGTTGTGTTTTATGTAGAAACCAGCTGCAGTATGACGCATGCTCCATTAAGCAGAACAATACATTTTATATTATTAGTGCGAAATCAGTTCCATTTATTTTAACGTGTGGGGAAGGAAAATCACTCCCTTAGGCTAATTGTTATTAAATTGTTAATTCTAAGTATAGCATTTTAGTGGGTAGCTAACTTAAATATATAAAATTCTACTTGTGTATAATAGTCACATTTTTATAAAGAAGAGCATGCTTAAGCATTTTTATTATATAAACTAGCAGAACCTGCGGCTTCGCTCGCGCTAAAGCTACGAAAAATCTTTAAAAGGGTAATTTCATGCAAACTTTCATTCCCTATTTCACACTCTTATAGGATGAATTTCGAAAAATGCTAAAACACGTTTTATTTAACTTTATCGAAGAGCATTAATACCAAGTTTCAAGTAATTCAGATCATAAATATATTTTTTTCGATTGTATTATAACGTGTTTTCCCGCGAGAGCGAGATAACTTCCCGCGGTAAAAAGTAGCCTATGTCACTCTCCAGCCCTCAAACTATCTCCACACAAAAAATCACGCCAATCTGTCACTCTGTTTCGACGTGAAAGAAAGACAAACAAACACACTTTCACATTTATAATATTAGTATGGATGTCACATGTATGTGCGTGCACTGGTTCGTTCTCGGCTTCCTTTATTTTGACTCAACCTTACATGTGTGCTATAAGAAACAGTTAAAACATAACTTTACACAAAAACCAAACCAACTCTACACTGGGCATATAATAGAACAATTGGCAATTGACATATCTATACCTACTTAATAACATAAAGAGGCAGAATTTGTTTGCTTGAACGCGTTAATCTCAGGAACTATTCATCCGATTTGAAAATTCTTTTTGCATTAGATAGTCCGTTTATTGAGGAAGGCTATATGTTATACATATATCATATAATATATAGTCTATCTATTCTATACTAAGCGTTAAAGCGTACTTAGGGGCGAACCCGAGCGAAGCAAGGGTGAGTCGCTAGTTTTCAATAAATAAAAGTTTATAGTTTACCGATCTGTTGTACGGTCTGTTAGTTGTGTTTGGCTTTGGCCAAACAGAAAGGAAGTATTGCGGTAATGGAATTTCAGTCCTTTAACCTTTTACTTTACTACGGTAAAAATGTTATAAACGAATGTTGGTGTTCAATATTTAGTTATAATTACTTACTAGGAGGATTATTTTGATTACATATATCGTATTTAGAAATACAAGTTTGATATGTAGTATAGTAGACTCATGATGTTCAGTAAAAAATTGTAATAATTTAATGCTGAATAAAATATTTTGAATTTTGAATTTATGAATTTTGAATATGTTTTTATTTATTTTTTTTGTAAATCTTAATACCTATCTACCTTTAAATACGTTTCAAAATTACAATATACTTCGCTTCTTCTTTCTTGTCTAAGACTAACACCTAAAATAACAAACAAAAAATGTGACAAATTTAAAATTTAAATGTATCAAAATTTTTATATTATAATAATTAAAAATAAGACTAATAATTATTCTTTACCGGATCTGCATAAATTCGGTGCACGGCACGACCAATAAACGATCAAGACCCGGTTTCTATATATGCGCGCGTGCGACACCGCATAATAACAAAACGACCTCAATGGAAATAATATATCGCACGGACTACATTAGAGCAGTCTGCAAAGGACTTAGATTTGCTTTCACTTTACTCCGAGTGTTAGGGTCTGGCCTCAGTAAAGTTAGTTATCAATTTTATGTAATGTTTACCAAATGTTACGTTTTGAATAATATATATTTCATATATTTAAACGAGCAATTCTTGTATATATATCAAAATATAATCTGAATCTCGGAAACGGCTTAAACGATTTTCATGAAACTTAGTATACAAGGGGTTTCGGGGACGATAAACCGATCTAGACTAGTCTTATGTCTGGGAAACTGCGTGTTTTCGAATTTTCATGTGGTTTTCTTTTGCATTATTCCACGCAAAATATTATGTTCGATAATTTCGTACGCTCGGATATAAGTATTATGGTCAACCGGCCAAGGCGCAAGATTGATAAAGTATCCAGGTTCAAATCCCGGTCGGATACAAAGTTATGATTTTTGTTTTTATTTTGCATTTATTCAAGTTTTTTTTTTAAGAAATTGTACTTTAGACCATAAACTCCGAGCGAAGCTCGATGGCCCAGGTATTTTTAGAAAATGTCGTTTTATTCGTGTTTTCAATAATCAACTTTATCGATAATCATCTACTTAAAACATAAACTCATTTTTTTATTGGAAAAAAATAATAAAATGGTGGCGTTTGGGTAGTCCTAATGATGCCACTTAAACATAAACTGAAAAATATGACTTTCTGACATCTATTGGCGAATAATAATACTATTTTTTTTTAATTGTAATCTGAATCTCGGAAACGGCTCCAACGATTTTCATGTAATTTAGTACACTGGGGGTTTCGGGGGAGATAAATCGATCTAGATTAGTCTTATGTCTGAGAAAACGCGTTTTTTCGAGTTTTCATGCAGTTTTCTTTTGCTATTCCACGCAAAATATGGTCGGTAATTTGCACGCTCGGTTATAAGCATCGTGTTCAAGCGGCCAAGATGCAAGATCAACAATCACAGGTGTCCAGGTTCGAATCTCGGTCGCATACAAAGTTTTTCCTTTTATTTTTTAGTATTTATTCACGTTTTAAATTTAAAAAAAAGACTTTAGATTGACAATCATAGGTATCCGGGTTCAAATCCCGGTCGGATACAAAGGTATAATTTATTTTTGTTTTTTTTTTTTGTATTTTTTATCAAGTTTTTAGTTTTTTTTAAAGAAAATTGTACTTTTTAACCAAAAACTCCGAATAAAGCTCGATGGCCCAGGTACTTTTATATAAAGAGGATAATGCGCAACTTAATTAAATATTAAAACAACATTTATCGTATATTGCTGTACTACTTTATAGAATGAGTGGTAAATTAATATAATCGTTGTAACAATATTCAAACAATTGATACTCCAAATTTTCATTTCCAAAAGACCTCAATATTATCAAATTGATTGATTAGCCTTAAAGGTTTATACGACATAGATATATATTTAATATAGTCCCAGCAATATTAGTTGAATTGCCTTGACAAAGTTTATGACTAGAAATCTCTACTGCGGACGAAACCACCTCGTTAAGCGTGAAAATGTATCGTAAAATGGGCAATGTAAAACGTGACGTAAACCCACGAATTGCGATCATCGTGAGTGGTCCTTATTTATTGCAAATAACATTATCTATATTCTACACACTATATATATTTAAAGTTGTAACGTTTAGAAATTACCTATGCTTAGAGATGCTTGATATATTGTATTAGAAGTCAGATCAATGTAGAAATATTAAGTTTTGAAGAATATATAATGCTAAAACGTTACTTTCAAAATTCGATATAGTAGTCTTGGATAACAAAGTTGTGGTAAATAACGAAAGAGTTTGAACTTGGAGTCAAGGAGTTAAAAAATATATTTACAAAAATTAAAAAAAATACTGACTGCGTAAAAAGCGAGCTATAAAGAGAACAAGTTAACCAAGGTACATAGTATAATCCCCCCCAACGTGCGTTCACCTTGTCGTGGTGGGGAGGCTCAGTAGTGCCCGGCATTACAGCCGGGCGCGAAGCCAAGTAACGCACAGGGAGGTGGCCCACTTCGGTGGACGGTGGGAGGTGGCCTTCTTCGGAGGGCGGTGTACCATACGGGTTGCGCCTGGTACTTCTCTGATAGCAGAGTGGACCTTGGAGCAACCCCATGGTTGTTGTGGTCTGCTCCGGCAGACCTGTCGTCGGGGTGTCTTAGTTGAATGCGTAAGCGATCCTGCGACGCCCCATTAAGACGGGGGAAGGTTTTGTTGGGTTTTAGTGCGAAGTACTGGCTTTGCCGGTGAGTCCCACACCTCGTGCGTAAATACATTTCCCAGCGTTTAAAAAAATAGGTCCATAGTATAACAAACAAGGTATAATACGTTATAAACATTACTTAAAAAATGGACATAAGAATCGTCTTCATAGTAATGAAAAGCAAGTTTTATTTTGTAAGTAATAATAAATCAATCTACAATCAATATTTGGATAAATAAATATGTAAAGTACCTATCATGAGAACTAAATCTGAAATCACTTATTGCCAGTTGACGTGTTGCCCGAGTGGTTGACGTGTACGATAAACAAATAAACAAATGGATAGTTTATGAATCAGCCTTATCATAATTCATAAACCACTGAATAAATAATCGATTTTGCTATAAAGAAATGCTTAAACACTTTTTAACTTTTATTATTTCTAAAAAATGAATGCTATATCTTTTATAGAAAATTTCATCGAGTAAATGAAATAAATTGTACATATTTTTAATTTCTTTTTATCTTCCTTCCTTTCTTAATGAATGAACCGAATAAAATGTTAAAGTTATTTCTCTCACAAAAACTACGAGTCATTTGAGAACAAGTGACCCACAAAGTTTTTAACTTTCTACGTGCGACTTTAACAAGACGTGACGTCTTTGGTAATGTTGTGAGGTTTCAATTCAAACAACGAAAGTGATATAAAGTGTTTCGGACTCAGTTACTCGTTTTTATCATTAATCATTTTGCAAGTCAGATCTTGCCAGTAAAAATTACCTATTATAACAGGTACACTGGCTTCAAAATCACTTAAAAATGTTTTTTATTTTTGAAATTTATATGGAATCCCTATTGAGGTATAATCTGCCGGGCTTTGCCGGTGAGTCCCACATCTCGTGCGTAAATGCATTTCCCAACGTTAAAAAAAAGGGTCACTACAAAGTACAAACTGAGTCAATCGGGTCGTCAAATACGTCCCTCATTTTTAAGTCTATCAAAGAAAATCTAATATGCAGTGCCGGATTTAACCTTAGTGCCGCCCCTGGGCATAGTTAAAAACGCCGCCTTATTATCGAAATTTTGAATAAAATGTTGAAAGATTAAATTTTTTTAATTATTAATATTTTAAAAAATGCAAAGATACAATTTATAAATGATATCAACTTTTCGAAAAATGTACAGGTAGGTAGTTAGTTAATCTTTTTTTAATTTTCATTTTTATTTTATTGTAAAATAAAAAACAACATTTTTGATAACGCGAAGAAATTTTTTTTCCCACCCTCCGAATTTTGCCGCCCCTAAAAATTGCCGCCCTGGGCACTAGCCCTGAGTGCTCCTAGTGTAAATCCAGCGCTGCCTATAGGACTAAAATCGAATGCTTGAACTTTGTTGAGAATGATACATTATAAGTGGTTGTGTATATTAATTACATCATGATTTAATCCGATTGCAGGTAAATAAGATTATTAGTACGGCCATCTTTTTTCTACGTTCTCCACGCTTTACATTTAATATGAATACTTTGTACTCTCCATCTAATACATCTCTCTCTCTCTCTCTCTCTCTCTCTCTCTCTCTCTCTCTCTCTCTCTCTCTCTCTCAATCTCTCATCTAAGAAACTTTTTGTGTTGAGATTTTCCTAAACTTTATAACGTATAAATTTCGTTTAATGTGGTGTAACTTTTAGGAAGAGCAAGTACGGAGATGACAAGAACATTTAAGTAAAAGAACTTTTTTTTATTTTATTAATTATACTTACGGCATTGTGTGCATAGGTATGTTTGTTACATTAATATACACTGGGCGAACGAGCTTCGCTCGGCGTTTTGTGAGATCGTGTTTTTTTTGCAAAAGACGTAAAAGTTACGTTTTTTTTTTTCAAAAAAGACATCTACATATATAGACAAAATAAAAGCAAAAATTCAAATCGTTAGACCCGTTTTGGAGATACATTTATACATTTTTTTTAATCAATTTTATCTATAGTCTATACTAATATTGGTATATTAATACATAGTTTGTTTGTTTGAAATTTGAACGCGCGAATCGGAACTACTATTCCGATTTGAAATACTTTTTGCATTAGATATCCCGTGTATTGAGGAAGGCTATAGATTATACATATATCATATAACATATCTATTCCATATTAACCGTTAAATCGTACCTAGGGATGAACCCTACAGCAGTATATTATATACAAGAATTGCTCATTAATATTGTAAGATATGTAGATAAAGTCGCGATATGATAATTAAATTCCAAGTAATATATAAGCAAAACCTGCGGCTGCGCCCGCGTTCAATCTACAAAAAAAACTCTTTGTCTTTATGTTATACAGGGACTCACCCTCGCTTCGGGCGGGTTCGTCGGTATGTATTTATATATTTCACCCCTTTGGAGGTTGAATTTTGAAAAATCCTTTCTTGGGGGATGCCTTTGTCATATGAGGAATACGTGTGCGGATCTTCAATTTTCTAGCCTTAAGGGTTTGGCCTGTGCGTTGTTACATCAGTCAATCACTTTTGCCTTTTATATATATATATATATATATATATATATATATATATATATATATATATATATATATATATATATATAGATATACCTATATGGATTCTATTCTGCGGATGATAGTGATACAACAGTGCCCATCTGATAACTGACAAGTATTTCTCTAAATATGTAATTATTCGGTTGCTTTTTACTATTTTGCTAGATTAGTTTAAAAAAAACTGTTAAATTAGCAGATTGGGATCGAGCAAGTGTTATTACGAAATAAAATTTGCTTTTATTATTATGAAGATAATTCTTATTTATGCTCATTTTTTAAATATTTTTTTAACGTATTACGTTGTTAAAAGCTGATATTTATATAATTTGTATATTTACTGTGGGTTCTATTTTAATACTCGACTGCGGCGAAGCTCAAAGGAGGGTTATGTGTTTGACTTGTACATGTATGTATGTATAGATGTCCGATTCTATGTTCCCTCGTAATTACTAAACGGCGCGGCGTAACCAATTCTGATGATTCATACGCCAATCAATCGAGTGGGGTATTATTAATACAGGGTTTTATTAGGCGATTACAAAAATATATACAACTTACCTATATCTTTAAAAGTAATTTACTCGATCCCAATCTGCTACTTAACAGTTTTTTTTAATTAATCTAGCAAAATACTAAAAAGCGATAAAGTAAAAATTTACATTTTAATTTAGTAGATAAGTCCACCTTTGCCCTCAATATTCTCATAACTTTGTATATTTTAATGTTTATGTGCAATAATATTAATAATATAATAATTTATATATACTATATAAAAAAATGAAGTTTGATTATTATTAGTCAGCGTAAGAATAGTGACAAAGCATTAAACTTGATTTTACTCGCCCTATAATCTTAAAAAAATCACCCTTGAGTGGCTTCAAAATCTTATGAAAAAATTAAACCATTCGAATTGAGAATCTCCTCCTTTTTGAAGTCGGTTAAAAATAAGAAATGCTTTTTAACCTAAAGCATAATTGGCATTGTCGTATAAACAGTGGTACATAATATATGAGTAGATAAAATATTTATTATTTAACCACAGCCTACCAAAGTCGATAGCGTGCGACTAAATTTTCATTGTTTAGTGGTGGCTAGATGGATTTTCGATAGCAATTATCTGTTTACATCACATGCTAAAACCTTGGCCAATGACACATTTCAAAGCTTTGTATATTCTCGTAAGCGGTCATTAGGCCTGTGTTTAAATATTAAATCACAACATAGTTTTAACCTTTTTTTTTTTGATAGAAAACATGGTGAAATTGTTATTTCATCACTGAGATTTGATATAACATTGGTTGACATATCTCCATAGGCCCTTCGAATGCATAAAATTATTGTTTTGGAAACAAAATCTTTTCAATTAATCATAATATTCATTTGCCCAAGAACCTATAAACAAAAAAATCGACCACATCCCACTTACTGTTTTACACTTTTTATGTTTAATCTTGTTATTTTAAAACCGAATTCCAAAAAGGAGGAGGTTCTATGTTCGTCTGTATGTATATATTTTTTCTATGTACCTATGTTTAATAATTAATTTCTTTTTTATAGTCTTGATAAATTTATATTTGAATCTTTTTTACCGTTTGTTACTGTATCAGGCATTAAAATACAATTTACTATATGTAATACACGTTCATTGTATAACATCAAAACCAAGTAAATCGTTAGTACTAATAGTGTTTTATCTTAATTACTTTTTTATGAAACTAGTGGTATCTGCAAATTTTTCTAACTTAACGATAAATTTTTGAATTTTAATAAATTCTTATTGTTTACTTTATTTGACTTTGTGTTCAAATTTCTGTGGTATCTGTCATTATATTTCTATTTCCTAAGGAAAAAATCTTAAATATTTTAAAACTGAAAACTAAACCTGTCAAATCAAAAGCCAAACATAAGTAAACAAAATAAACTTTAAGCCTCAAAAACCTTAAAACTTCTAACTTCAGGCCTGTGTTTTTGGATATTTATAAGGGTTCACATATGTATGTAATTGTAAAATATAGTTAAATTATAACAAAGAAGATAAAAAAATGGTAAATATGGGTTTCATATCGTTTCAATAAATTTTAATCAAAGAAAAAATAATTTATACAAACTATTATAGCTTTTTAATTTTAATAAGTAAGAAAGATAATAATACTTAATGATAGAATTTTCTCGAGTAATACCAACGTGGTATTTCTAGACTAGGAAGATAAGCATAATTAACACCCCAATAAAAGTAATTAAACTTATCTTAGTAGGAATTGCATGAATACCGTGTTTTACAGTGCGACCTTGAAACCTCAAATCAATGAAAGAGTCGTTGACGACATGACGATGAAGGTAAATGGTTATTGTTACAGTAAAACCATGCCTCGTTTACACATGTATTAAAAAATCAAATGTCATATACATATATTGGTCATTTATTACGATAACGAAATAAGGTCATAACCTATATTATCTATCTATACATATAATAAAATTGTAACTAAGCCGAATCTGTACATTAAATATTTTTCAGAAAATCTTATTGATATAGACTTTATTATCGATACAGAGGCCGAATCTAGTTTTTAGAATTTTTGTCTGTATGTCTGTCTGTTACCGCATCACGAGAAAACTACTGGGCAGATTTTGATGAAATTAAATTTGGTATGGTGATAGCTGGTTATTTGGGTCAACATATAGGATACTTTTTACTGCGGGAAAATATCCCATCTTGGAAAAATCTATACTATACATTAAAACGTGAGTAGGGACGAACCCGAGCGAAGCGAGGGTGAGTCGCTAGTTTGATAATAAATTTGGTAGAATCTAGGGAATGATAATGAAAACTAAGAAAATTTTTTTCGATATTTCGTTTAGTTTTTGAGAATTGCAATAGGTGAAGTTTTTGCTTTTGTTTACATTCATATTTTGTCATGTCCATCTGTTCTAGAGGAGGATTGGAGGTACGTAGCTAAAATTTGATAAATAGATATCTGCCTGATAATTGTACAGCCAAATTAAAAAAAAACACAAGAGAAGTTGAGAATAACATTCCGATACCACGTCTTTGGTCGCAAAAGTAACTCTTTAAAACACAATTTTATTTTTGCATTCACAAGTAAACGTGCGTTGGTTATGATACCTATGTTCTTTTTTTATAATATTTACATATTTTTCGTATATAAATTGGCATTTAGTCATTGTCGGACAAATTTTATTTTTTATTCATCCGACTGTAGTACAATTAGGTTTATTATTAACAAATTTAACATACAAAATATTATTTTCAAATTAATCGTTATTCGCTAAAATGTGAAACTACTATTTTTCGATAGACTTGAGAAATCTAAAGCAGACTAAAGTTTTTATTATGGCATAATCGCACTCGCATTGAGAGATATCAGATACACAATATGTGCCCAGCCATGGAGAGGTAAAAGGGAAATATTATTTATTATTATGTAACATTCATATTATATATAACTCTGAGGAAAAACTAGACTCTTTCATAGATTAGTTGTAGGCTATGAGTATTAATAGCTTATAAATAGAATGTTCAAGTAGCTAGCGGTAAAGAAAAGAGTGAACGTTGCATAACGGAAACTCACTGTTTGCAGGCCAACTTATGAAATATTTGAAGAGCTTCGATCACACCGCACCTGCCTGATATAATATTGAAAACCAATTTGGTGACTGAATATTTGCTTTCGTTTCATTACTCTTCGGCATAGCTATCAAATACTAATGAGTTTAACGATTAAATGAACACTGAAGAAACACCGATTTCTTTAGATATTAATGATAAAATTTTCATTCGATGCCTTTTATCGTTACTCATATGCGATGTTATTTTTCAAGGGGACCTCTAAAAATTCTGACTTTTCGTTTACCTATATTATATATTATAATTAAAACCTTGAAAAAAAAGTATCTCTAAAGTATTTTTTAAATTTGATGAGAGCAATTTTTAATTATATAATTTATTCCACTTCTTAATTATTGATCAGTTCAGTTCAGCCTGTTTTATTATTCAGTTTTTATAAAATAGTTTAAGTATTGTGCGGCGGCGGACGTTGATAACTTCAACGCAGTTTATACTTTTGCAGTATCATCGTAGTCATTGTTTTACTGTATAATTTTTTATTTTTGTTTTTTATTTTATAATATATAATATAATCTATACATAAAATAAAATTGTAACTAAGCCGAATCTGTACATTAAATATTTTTTGGAGAATCTAATTGAAATAGTCATTATTATCCATACAGAGGCCGAATATATAGTTTTTAGAATTTTTGTCTGTCTGTCTGCCTGTTACCGCATCACAGAAAAACCACTGGAGGGATTTTGATGAAATTTGGTATGGCGATAGCTGGTTATCCGGGTCAACGTATAGGATACTTTTTACCGCGGAAAAAATACAAAAACTGCATTGTAAGAGTATTCTTATAAGTAAAACTTAAGAATTTGGTTTTTGGTCATCTGAACGCGGGCGGAGCCGCGGGCAATGCTAGTGTACTTATAAGAATTGTTACTAAATAAATATGGCAAAGTTATAACAATTATGACGTCTTCTATTTTTCTTTATAAGTCACAATAAAATTTTAAATGTTTAAAACTTTTTAATTGTAAGAAATCTGACGACCACTTCGAATTTTTATAGTGATAATGCACGTTTGATAAAATAGATACGAAGTGATGTCAATTATATTCTTAGAAATTATATTATCATCCTTAATCGAAGGGATCATCGACTATCTATTCCATACTAACCGTTAAAACGTACCTAGGACCGAACCTGAGTGAAGCGAGGGTGTTTCGCTAGTAAATAATGTTTTACGTAATTACAGTCTGAATATTATAATAAGATCACAATCCAGTTTGGTTGATAAGCGGTTAAGTAAACAGTCTAATATGATTCTTCCTTAATGATGAATGATAAAATACATAAGCCCAACTGCCTCGGTGGTGTAGTGGCTAGCATGTACGGCTGCACACCCGGAGGTCCTGGATTCGAGTCCCGGGTCCGGCCAAGTTTAGTTACTGATTCTTTCTGTATAGTAAGTCTCAGTAACAGCCCGAAGTTGGGAAGTTGGCGGTGTTTCACCCCCGTGCCTCGGAGAGCACGTAAAGCCGTCGGCCCTGCGCCATAACTCTCACCGTTCGTGTCGAGTGGTCGTCCCACCGGAGTATGAGTGTGATAGGAATAGAGAGTGCACTTGTGTCTGCGCATACACTTGAGCACTATAATATCTCCTGCGCAGTTGGCTAAGCTCAATGACATTGGCCGCCGTAGCCGGAATCGGCTAGGAGAACATCATCACATAAGCCCAAAAATTTTCTATTCTAGATTCTAATTCAATTGATATTTGTAACTTCAAGCATTATCTTGTATAAAATACCTTAATATTAAACTTTAAAACGGGCAGCCTTAATAAACCTAACACTGATACTATAACTGACAGTGTCTAGACATCATAAAAGAAAAAAAAACACTTGCATAGTATTCCAGATTGCTAGCAAATAAAGCACTTAAACTAATTAACAAATAATAGTTATAATTGTATATTATTCTTGTAGATTGTGAATCGTACATAATATCCATACTAATACTAATATTATAAATGTGAAAGTGTGTTTGTTTGTTTGTCTTTCTTTCACGTCAAAATAGATTGAGGATAGGTGTGAATTTTTTGTGTGGAGATAGTTGAAGCCTGGAGGATACATACGCTACTTTTTACCGCGGGAGATTATCTCATTCCAACGAAAAAACACGTTATAATACAACATACAACAAGTATATAGGTATGTATATCATATTATATAGTCTATCTATTCCATACTGACTGTTAAAACGACCCCGAGCGAAGAGAGGGTGAGTAGTAATGTATTATAAATATAAAAAAAATACCAAGGGGTTAGTTTCGCGTGTCAACATTCAAGCACCAAAGCTAAATTACTTTTCTATGCAAACTAACACGAGTAAATTTAAACAAATAATAGAAGGTTAAAACACTCATATTTAAAAAAAAGATAAATTTATATACATTTAAAAAAGATAAAAATCAACATAAAATTTATAAGTAATATATAAATTTGCGTTTCCAAATGCGTGCCTTTCATAATTATAATTAGGAACAAACAAATTATGGTATGCACAAATTAGTATGAAAATATTTTTTTGTTGTTTATTCTTTATTAGAACAAGTTTTTGATATTCATTGGTATAATATTATTTTAAGAAAAAAAAATGTGAGAATAATAATTAACTGGTTTTGACTGGTTTCTATTGGTGAGTGAGGGGTTCGGATTTGATATCGTTATAATTTTTAAACGCAAGGACATCTTTACCTTTCTCATTTCAAACAAAAACATTTATTAATACTTTAACCGTTTCATCGTCCTCTATACGCCCAGATCGGGTCACTTATTTAATATGTATGGAAGCCGGAATGGACCTGAGTATAGTATAGAATATTCAAGTGTCCATTATCAGTAGCATTGCTTGCTTAAATGGCGTTTAAATAGTTGAAGCAGTATTCAGTTCCAATAATGTGACTATTTAACATATATGTACATATATAAACCTATGTACAGATAAATTACATATCTATAACCTACTATTTAATCAGTATATTACTACAAGTAGTTCTGCGAACAGTAGACCTCGCGAGCACAAACTGACGAGACTCACGCCGAAGATCCTTATCAGAGCTTGACCAAATTTTTATGAGACCAACTTAAAGTTTACTACCTGTCAAATAAAAAAGTGCCATTGAAATCGGATCTCATAAGACAGAGATATCCCCCTTTAGAGAAGCCCCCTTTTTAGAGGAAATATCCAATCAAAAAATATCTATAAAGTCTACTAAGTTTCGTCCAGATCGGTTATAAAATACGACCTGTAGAGGAGTACCAAAGAACAGACACAGGCACATCAAATTTTGGCAGACTTGAACAGAGACGCTGCGCTCGCTCGGTCAATTATAGTTGTATCATTTACATCATTAATCATTAAATAGATTTTTTCATTGACTTTAAAATTATAATTTTTAATTCTTAACCATTTATTAAGTAGGTACATATGAAGCGCTAGAGTGACGGGTATTCTCCATATTCTGACTCATTGCATACCTACGTACTGATAACGTTACAATTTTATGCAAAAATTTTGTATAAAAACACAATTTACAAAAATATGTAAATTTTGTAAATTGTGTATTTACACAATTTTATGCAAAAAATAAACAATACGGTTATGCATATTATGTCATACTGTTTTTTAGTAAAATATATACCTACAATGCGATTTGACGAAAACATATAAGTAATTATCATTTGTCATGTGTTTCGACAGAGTCGTATCTTAATTTTGAATAATAGTACTATTTTCAACTTTTTAAGTTAAAAATTTCATTACCTACCTATTTTATAATAAAGTGATTTTTTTTTACAAATTAAAAGAACGAATGTATTATCAATAGATAGATCATAAACCGTTTCATAGTAATTTAATAAGGGTAATAAACATTTTATGGACTACTATTCTTTTATAAAGATTTGGAAGAATATGAAAGTGTATAGTAAAAGAATAGATAAATCAAACTTATTTTCAAAGATTTCTCTCTCTTTATAACTCAATAAAATGCTTGATACGCTGATACCTGTAGTTGATGTAAATTCATTTAAACAAGGTAGACGTGTTCCCAGCATAAATACAATACCGGATATACAACTCATTGAGTGTATTATTAATTTACGTATATTTATATGTCATTTCAATTACAAATATAACTATGGTTTTTATTTTTTAGCGTTCTGAAATTCATAGTTAATTTAAAATATTTACGCAGTAAGTAAATATGAATTATTAGCGTTTTTTCACGGCCCCGCTTGAGTAGTTATATTATATATCTATTACTAAATATTTAAAATTTATAGCCGATGTGGTACTTTAATGTATGAGCTATATTATGTACTATAAAGTTTCATCATAGTCCGTTTAGTAGTTTTTGCCTGAAAGAGTAACAAATAAAAATCCGTCCTCACAAACTTTCGCGATTCTAATATTATGGTAGGATTATTCTCAGTAATATGAGCGTTATGAATGTTACGCACGTCACAGGAAAGACCCGGATCTACATAGAGTAGGTAGTGAAAGTGAGTAACTCACGATATATCAATAAACTAGTAAGTTATGCAAATTAGGACGCTCTTACTAAGCTGTAGAAGCTGATTTGTACACTTTTACAACGTTTGCGTTTCATTCGCTTTTTACCGGCGCTAATATTTGATATATTCGTTTTTGTCCTATTGTAAACAAACTTATTGTGACTACATAGTCAAATTAATTTGGTATAATATGTTTCTATGCCTAATTCTAAAAGATTATCAAAAATTTAATAAACATTAGATATTTGAATAGTATTTTTTAGCATTATTGTTTAAATATTATATTACTATGTATTATTTCATGTTCAAGGTAAATGCTATTTATATACTATTCAATGAGATAATGTCTATGTAAAGCAGTCGATAGATTTTTTAATTGACTTATAGGTATAATGGTTTGTGGGTGTTAATAAATAGGCACATGGTTATAAAAACAACTACCTATATAAGGAATAACAATATTCATATGTTTCGAGCTTTATGTCTTTGAGATAAAGTTTGAAATAAAATGATGTTATAACATTTTAGGTCTTTGTTATTGATAATTACCTCATCTGGTGTGTACTTGTGAGTTGTCGTATATCATGTATGTCATATGTGCTATCTTTTAAGTCTACATCACTTGGGATTGGCATTGTTAGGTGACATCATAATAAGCCACGATACAAAAATTTTGAACATTGGATACGTTCAAATTTTTTTTATAATAATATATTTAGCAACTTTGATATTAAATTTGGATTTTATTGTAATGCAGGTTGTAGCATTCTCTGCTTTAAACAGAAAAGTAGTACTTAATTTAAACAAAAATATATCCTAAGGAATTTTAAGCCAAACTATTAAGAATTACAGATATAGTAGAAACTCATGGTAGAAGATTCTTTAAGGATAACTATTTTATAAAACTATGAACAAATTTCTACAATTAACATTTGTTTTACTAACTATATTATTATTATCTAATAACACTGTTTGTGTTTGTGTTATTTTATTAGTATGAATTACTTGGTATTTGTTATTAGAATAATTTTCTAGAACTATAAAAATAAATCAAATATAGTTTTATCTAATTTCTTAATGTTCAAAATATAATTATAAGTAATATAATTTATATTGATAATGATGGCTGTTAATGTTTGTTGGTATATATGAAATATTACAAAATATTTATCAGAAACAGAGATTGTGCAATATTACACAAAATATTGTAGATGTCATCCTTATAGTGTAAAAAGCAATTGTATATGGAATATTTACTTATGTACAGTACAGTGATGACTGAGTGACTTTTTTGTAGAATTGTCTACTAATAATTACATGTAAAGTTTAAGAGAGTACAGTACTTACTTTTTGTAGACTCTACAGAAAGAATTATTTATTCGTTTGTCGGATAGGTGTCTTCGACGATCTTCAAATAAGTCCTTAATAGCGGTCACTCCAAGCACAAATAACACTGGTAGCATAGCCACTTCCTTGCCAAATGCATTAATAGCTGGTACCCAGTTTAATAACACTATAAATATAAAGTACACATTTGCAATCCTGTGGAATTGCTCAAAGAGGTTTTTAGGTATAAAAGAGAGCAATGTATATTTAGTAGTCCTGATTTTATTATTGCATCTCTGTCCATTTGGATGATCTTTAGGTGGAGTTTTGTCAGGGACAAGATGATTGGGAATAACTATTAAATGTCTATTGTCAACAGCTGGCTGTTGACGTCGCATTAACCAAAAAACCGCACGACGCCATGGTGCCACTACAGAGGCTCTACGTAAAGTGTAGATAGAATCAGAGCGCGATGCCTGACGAGAGTGATGCCCTCGTACAGATGATAAGCGAGGTTGAGCACTCGCCGGAGCAGCCTCTCGATGACCTGGAGGTAGAATAAAATCTGTACGACTACCGGTTCGACTGTGACCAGGTCCAGAAGCGGCACGTTGTCCTTCGCCAATCTGACCGTGGGACAGGGCCCTCTGATGACCCCGCATTGCCGATTTGAGAGGCGGTCGAGCAGTTGCTGGGTTTCCGGCCAACATTGGCATCCCTCCATGACTTATGGATCTCGAATGTCCTTTCACTTTCGGAAAAAGATACGTTTGCTCTGGTGCTCCTGGCAAATTCGGTATCGCCGAAAGAGTCTCTCCACTTCCTTCTGTTGACATTTTTATTCATCTGAAGGTCGTTCAGCTCACTTTTTCCTCTCATTTAAAATCTCGTTCCTTAGTGCGCCGGACCGTGTATTTTATTGCTCTCAATTCATCTAAAGAGAATGTGTCGAAAAGTTGAAGCATATGGTTTGAAATCATCCGTTCACTGTTTTACACATCACTACCGTTCATATTAAGCGAATGTTTACACAAACTTTATGTGATTTAAAAAGTTTTAGAACTAAAAACATTTTTCGATAAGAAGATTGCAAGATAGTATACAGTAATATTTGACCGCCACGAAAGATACAGTCACACGTGAAGTGTGCACAAGACAAACTCAAAAACAAGCAAAGTTGACCGACCGACTGACAGTGACAAGTGACAACAATACAAATTGGAACCATAGATTACAGTTCTTCTGAGTTCTAAATTGTAATTTTTATTTGTCATCCATGATTGTAATGTAGATGTATTCATTGACCTCTTCTTTATTTATATTTAAAGTTTAAACATTTAACGGAATATTATTACTGTCATTATTATAATTAGATACAAGAGGGACATTCTATTTAATTATCTATATAAAATATTTATGTAAAGCTTATACCTATATATTATAATTATTTATAACTTAAAACAACAAATTTATGCCTTTTAATTAAATAATGAGCTTAGAATATAAGAATTCTTATCCTTTAATGTTTCTCTTTTAGAAATAAATATTTCAATGAAGTCAGAACGATTTTTTATGAGATGTGTAGTCTAAGTCCTTTGCGTATTTTGCGCATTTAAAAATTAAAATAAATTATGGTAATCTTCTTTATGTTGGTATAGATATCAACTCGTCGACGTCATCCCCGGCAGACATATTCGTTTAGTTTTCTGAAATTTCCGACATTTTGACATTTGTTCCCCGGTTAATCATATATTTCTAATCATATAGGAATTTTATTGTAATAATTTTTCATCAGCATGGATGAAGAGTACGATGCAATCGTTTTGGGCACCGGCCTGAAGGAATGTATTCTCAGCGGAATGCTTTCTGTGTCTGGAAAAAAGGTATTGCACATTGATCGTAACAAGTATTACGGTGGTGAATCTGCATCAATTACCCCGTTAGAAGAATTGTTCGCAAAGTTCAATGCACCAACACCTGATGAATCTTATGGACGTGGTCGCGATTGGAATGTGGATTTAATTCCTAAATTTTTAATGGCGAATGGACTTCTTGTGAAATTGTTAATCCATACGGGCGTCACCCGGTACCTTGAATTTAAATCTGTTGAGGGTAGCTATGTGTACAAGGGTGGTAAGATCTCAAAAGTTCCCGTGGACCAAAAGGAGGCACTGGCATCGGATTTGATGGGTATGTTTGAAAAAAGGCGTTTCCGAAATTTCTTGATATATGTCCAAGATTTCCAAGAAGAGGATGCTAAGACTTGGAAGGACTTCGATCCTAGCACAGCAAATATGCAATCTCTTTATGATAAATTCGGCTTGGACAAAAACACCCAAGATTTCACAGGGCATGCTTTGGCTCTGTATCTGGATGATACTTACCTCCAGCAGCCTGCAATTCAAACAATTCGTCGCATCAAGCTTTATTCCGATTCTCTTGCCCGGTATGGTAAGTCACCATACCTTTATCCTATGTATGGTTTAGGAGAACTGCCTCAAGGTTTTGCTAGGCTTTCTGCTATTTATGGTGGAACTTATATGTTAGACAAGCCTATTGATGAGATTGTTCTTGGTGAAGGAGGAAGAGTTGTTGGAGTGCGCTCAGGCAATGAGGTGGCCAAGTGTAAGCAAGTGTACTGTGACCCCAGCTATGTCCCCGATAGAGTTCGTAAGAAGGGACAAGTAATCCGATGCATTTGTTTGTTAGACCATCCTATCAATAATACTAAAGATGCTCTGTCTACCCAGATCATCATACCACAAAAGCAAGTTGGAAGGAATTCTGACATTTATGTGTCTCTGGTATCATACACCCATCAAGTTGCTGCTAAAGGCTGGTTTATTGCCATGGTATCTACTACAGTTGAGACTAATGATCCTGAGACTGAGATTAAGCCAGGACTAGATCTCTTGGGATCCATTAGACAAAAGTTTGTGTCCCTTACGGATTACTATGAGCCTACTGATGATGGTAGCCAAAGTCAAATCTTTATTTCAGAGTCTTATGATGCTACCACACATTTTGAAACTACTTGCTTAGATGTTCTTAAGATCTATAAGAGAGGCACTGGTGAAGATTTTGACTTTTCCAAGGTTAAATTGGAATTAGGGGAGGAAGAGCAATAAATATTGTCATATTATGTATATTGCTTGTTGATTTTAATATTTGTTTATATATCTGGCTAAATAAATGTTCAATTAGGGATATTGGGAAAAATTTGAGCTTTGATGTATTGCTGTAGAGTTGACCAGCTCTTTCATTCTATAACTGTAGCATTTTATTTTTATTGAACAATAATACAAAAATATAAAGATTGTTATTTATAAGATTTATTCATCATTTAAGGATGCTTTTATATATAATTTAAGGTCGAAGCATGTAATGATCTGCACAAGAGAAGGGTAGTTTGTGCATTGGAAATGCATTCCATTCTGGTTCTACATCTGTGTATCCATATCATTTAAATAATGTCAATGTATGAATGCTCACTATACACCTAAATGTTGTGTAAGATCATGAATAAAGTTACTGATTAAAAAATGTCTTATTTTTATTTTAACCTTTTTATTTCAATATTGTTTATATATAATACAATTTATCACACCTAACCACTTCATGTACTAGACAATTTTAAAGTCTACAATGAAATTGATATCAATGATTGGACACAAAGATAACAGTAATGCTTAAATGTTTCAGACAACAATTGTTTTTCTTAGAAACATACATTTATTTTCAAACTATTTTATACATTCATTACATATTTTATACAATAAAGGTGATCATCTCTGCAACCAATAAAAATGTAATTTCTATATACTGATGGAGATGAAAAAGTTTCATTTGGCAATTGGTAGTTTGACACTATCGAACCAGTCTCAGAATTGAGTATACATAATATTCCATTATTGGATGCTGCTAATATATACTTCTCTTTCAAACTACAGGGTGTTGAATAAACTGGGGATGTGAGTTGAGTTTTCCAATACAAGCTTGGCTGAAAGTTCTTTATGTTGATGCTGTAAACTTTGTTATCATGACAGCCAAAAACCATCCTCCATTTGAATTTGTCCACTTCTTTAAAATATATTGACGAAAATATGTTCCCTTTAGCACCTTGATATTTCCAGATCTGTAAAAAATATCAAATGTAATGTAACAAAGTATTAGCAAAAAATGAAGTAAAAAAAGTGCAAATAGCTCACCTTGATGCCTTTTTCAACAGTCCGACAGTGTATTTCACCATTTACTTCCGCAAAGACCACGTATTTATCATTATCGAAGAGAACTGGGCTTGAAAACACAGGGCTGCCAACTGTGCCGCGCCAAGCCACGGTTTGCGTCTCGCTGTGTACACTCGCGCACACTCCTGATAAAGTGCCAAGTAGAATGAACTCGTTCTTAGCTAGGGCTAAGTCAGCAGATATTGCTTGGTCGGCTATGTGCATTGCGTGTTTTATTTCACCTGACTGAAAAAAATATCATGAATTTTAACAATTTCTATGAAATATAGACTAATTTGTAGTTAGTTTTTTTCTAACAAAAAAAAACAGTGAACAATTCCATCCATCCATGTGGTTAAGTGTGAATTTGCATAATTGAAGGCGAAATACCGCACCACGCTATTTTTTATTACATTTAAAGTATTGTCTGCATAATTATTATTTATTTATAGATACTAATGTCCTAAAGTATATGAGATAGTTTGTATAAACGCGCTTATCACTGAAAGTAGCAGTGAGATTTCAAATAAATCTTTTTAAATTATAGCCTATTTATCGAGGAATGTTGAAGGCACTAAGAATAATGCATAGATAAACTTGAGAAGCCGCGTTTAAAAGCTAGTACACGATATAGGCAAAAACTCATTCGTAACACACAGGATTGAACCCGTGATCTCAACGCATTAGAATAGACGATGCCCAGCCATACTGGTACGAAGGCTTTAATAATATTTTTGGTAATGAATACAATAAATTATGAAGTAACTGGTTAAAATAATTTCAATGTTAATTAAACATTAAAAATGGCACAAAGTAACTTTATAATTAACTTCTATTACGTTACAGTCTTCAGTAAATTCCAACTGACTGGTCATTTAATTAGAAGTTATATCTTCTATAAAAAATGTGTAATTTATTTACAAACCCAACTCCCAAGGTGTGTTAAGCATAAGCAACCTACATCTAGAAGATTCATCATTAATCAAAACATTCTGTAATATTTTCTTAGATTTACGCAAATATATTTAACATCTTTACATGTACGAGTATAATAAAATTCTAACTGAGCCGAATCTGTACATGAAATATTTTTTGGAAAATCTTATTGAAATAGATATTATTATCGATACAGAGGCCGAATCTATAGTTTTTAGAATTTTTGTCTGTCTGTTACTGCATCACACAAAAACCACTGGAGAGATTTTGATGAAATTTGGGATGGTGATAGCTGGTTATCCAGGTGAACATATAGGATACTTTTTACCGCGGGAAAATATCTCATTTTTGAGAAAAAATAGAAAAACTACAATGTAAGATTATACTAATATGTAAAACCTAAGAATTTGGTTTTTAGTCATCTGAACGCGGGCGTAGCCACGGGCAATGCTAGTTTTAAATAAAACTATCTTTCTAAAGAGACTCTCCCGTGACCATGATTGCTGTAAAGCATACGAAACGTCGGCAACTAAAAATCAAAATAAATCTGCGAAATAATCAGAAAAGATATTCAAAACGTTGAAAACGAAAAAAAAACGAGTTGTATCGAACATAATTTCATTAAAAACATTTCAAATTATCATTTAACAGAGATAACAATGCTTGTTACCTAACACTATGAAATATCTATAGTATACAGTAATCTCTTTGTTTCACAAGTGCGAAATAACAAATACATGAAAGTGATTTTAAGCTTAATTGCCTTTACAATAAATATAAATTTTCTATAAATAACATTACATACAAAAAAAAACCTTATCATAACAGCTGACCGTTTAATATTTACCGTAGCATCAATGCAGCGTATAACGCCGTCATATGAAGCGATATATAGACATCCTTTACAATATATTCCTTTGCTTTTAACCATAGAGCCTATATTTATTCGCCATATTTCTGTACAATTTTCTAATTTAAAACATATGACGGTACCATCATAGGTGCCAACAAAACCATATGGCGTGGACGTTTCAGGATCGCTATAGCATAGTACAGGGGCTTCGACCCGTGATTTCACCTTGACTGCGCCTTGCGTTATACCGCTTATTGCATCAATAACAACGATTTTCCCCGAATGACTGCCCACGGTCACGTACAGATTGCTGAAATAGAGCAGAGATAAGAAAAAAATATTGTTTTAGAAAATTCAAAAACTCACAGTAAATTAAATGAGTTCAAACTAGAAAGTTTTATAGTAGGTACAATTGTTCCACTTTCTGGTATCTGTTGCTTAATACCTTAATATCTATACAGATAAATAAAATTGAAGTGTCTGTTTGTAATGTCAAAATAACAGCTTTTTACTTAATGCATATGGAATTACACGGTATTTATAAGAAAAACTCAATTTGTAAATTTTTGTTTGTCTGTCTGTTTGTTCCGGCTAATCTTCAAAACGGCTGGGTCAATTTTAACGGGACTTTCACTGGCAGGTAGTTGATGTTATAAGGAGTAACTTAGGCTACTTTTATTTCAGTAAAAGAATTAGGGTTCCGCTCAAAAAAATTAAAATGTACCTAGGGACGAACGCGAGCGAAGCGAGTGTGAGTTGCTAGTAGTTCATACAATTTACACATTGATATAACAATTAGATTAGATAACAATTAGGTTAAAATTGATTGATGATTAAGATTTGAGACCATTGCAGTGAACAGTGGGTGGCATTCAATGCAAAGGAAATATGTTTTATTTTGTTTCTAAAAAAAATTTCAAAGCTAATTAAATATATTCTGTAAGAAATTAATACTTACAGGCCATTCTGAAATAGTGTAGGCGATGCATCAACACATTTCCCAGTATCATAAGTCCAAACAACAACAAAATCTACGAGAGTCAGTGAGGGGTTTTCCATTATTTTTTTAACCGATTGATTTGTTGATAAGCTTTCGGTTATAGATCTGGATCTCTTTAATCTTTTCTTTGGCTTATTTTCTTCCAGTCCTAATTCTTTTATAGCTAATAACATTATCTCACCTATTGTGTTTTTTTGAGAAATCAAGTAGGGTAAGATGAACTTTCCAAATGAAGGAGAAATATTGGATATTTTGTTGCACAATGCAACTGCTAGAAATGAGGTACCGCCAATAGAAAAAAAATCCATATGTTTAATTTCATCATATGTAAAGTCTCTATTTAATAGACTTTTAAATTCCTTTAATAGTAGCACTTTTAAGGACTCAAAAGTTTGTTTTATATGAGTCTTTTCGAACATTTGAGATAAAATTGTTTTGGAGGTCTTCCCATGAGGGTTTATTGGTAGGTTATCCACTCTAAGTATTTTGTCTGGCCAATGCTTATCATCCAACTTACATTTTAAGAAATCTGATAATTCTTGACTACTGAGAGTTTCAGAAGAATAATATACAACTAGTAACATAGGCCTTGGCAACCAAATACATGAACTTGTCTTCACCCTTGGACACTGCATTATTGTGGTCTCTATGGTTTGTAAGTTAACTTTATTTCCAAATCTTTTAATAACATCATCGGTTCGACCTCTGTAATATATAGTGCCATTTTTTAGTTCTCCCAAATCACCTGTGTCAATATACTTTATACTTCCTTCGTCTGTACTAATAGCTTTGTTAAGTATCATACATTTTCTTGTCTTACTTGCTGCAATTAAAAAACCATTATCTTTTTTTTCCTCAAAATAATTAAATGTAACAACAATGTATAATATCTAATGTTTCGAAAAATCCTTTAATCAAATTACTGTATAACTCAAAATTTTCCATGTACAATTAAGTTATATTCTGATAATATCTAAATGATAGCTAAAAATAAATTATAACAATGTTTTAGAACATAAGTATGTCTGTATTAATTTTTGTACACAGAAGTTTACGATTGGTTAAGGCTTGGTAAAAAAATTGAGTAGGAAAAACTATATTAAAAATAAATAACAATTTACATGCAAATTCATTGTATTACAACTTACTAACCCAAAATAATTTTGCCTGTGTTATTTTTATGAGGAGGTCCTAATACAATTTCAGTTTCAGATAGACAATTTCCTAAAGGCACTTCCCGGTCATTTAATATCCTATTCAGATCCAATTCAGCGACACAAGCCCAGCAAGACATTTCAGTAACACCATACAGTGTAAAAATTCTAGTATTATTTTTTGTATCTTTTAATTCTTTCAATCTCTTTATACCATTAAGAGGTTCCCCTCCTAGGGCCAATGTTTTAAGTGTTGAATTTGCACTTAAAATTTTATTTTTTATATCTAAATTTGAATATTGAAAGAATTTTGATGGAGTTGTCTGCCAAAATGTAATTGAGTTTTCATTCTTCTCAGGAAATAGAATATCGACCTTTTCTGGTGCAATCAGTAATGAAGCACCATTCATACAGGCTAATAGAATTTCTATCATAGATGGATCAAATGTTAGAGGAGTGGAAAAATATATTACATCACTGGGAGTAATTTCAAATAATTTTGTCATATCTTCTATGTTTGGTTGCATACACTGTACTGGAACTTGAATGTGTTTGGGTTCACCAGTACTTCCAGACGTCATTGCTATATAAGAGTGATCAGTTGCATAACTATGGTGACTTCCATTTATATCTAAATTATATAAATCAATTACTAAATTAAAAACTGTTAATGTTTTATCTGGTTTCTTATTAAATAGTTCTGATGATAATGATGATGCATTCTTTTCCAACTCCTTTATTGTAATTATTATTGTAAATTTAACATCATTAGCAATTTTTTCTATGTCATGAGTTGGATCAAGGAACATAAATGTTGTGCTGCATTTGTGAGCCCTGAAAATTAAAAAAAAATGATTGCTTTGTTTAATCATGATATTCATAATATATTTATTTTATATACTTTATGGTATTCATAATATATTTATTTTATATTAACTGCCTCGGTGGTGTAGTGGCTGGCTTGACGGCTGCACACTCGGAGGTCCTGGGTTCGAGTCCCGGGTCGGGCCAAGTTTAGTTATTGAGTCTTTCTGTATAGTAAGTATCAGTAACAGCTCGGAGTTGGGAAGTTAGCGGTGTTTCACCCCCGTGCCTCGGAGAGCACGTAAAGTTGTCGGTCCTGCGCCTTAACTCTCACTGGTTGTGTCGAGCAGTCGTCCCACCAGAGTATGAGAGTGACAGGATAGAGAGTGGACTTGTGCACTATAATATCTCCCGCGCAGTTGGCTAGTCTCAATGAGATTGGCCGCCGTGGCTGGAATCGGCCAGGAGAACATCATCTTCATTTTATATACATACTAATATATCAGCATGGCCAATGATTTATGTCCGCCTACTTTTCGGGCCTTACATTATAATAATCCACTGTTGTTTTGTTAAGGTATTCAGGAATATCCATCATACCAACCTAAGTATATCAATGAATTAGTCACTAAAATCATATGAGGTCTCTCCTTTTTTAAATTAACCTGTTTATGTTTATATCATAGATATTAGTCTTTCATCATTCATTATAAGTTTAAGTGAACTTAGATCATGTGAAGATTTCAACACTTTTAATTTATTCATTCATCAATATTCAAATCTATTCACTCTTCAGGATCCAAATCATTCCACCAGACATATTTCCCAGATATGTTATATGTTAACATAATATTCCACTCACCATTATCTTTGTCTTTTAAAGAGAAGATTTACATATGTTATTGTAAGCAGAGCAATTTTAAATATACATACCACTTACTCCCCTCAATGTAAATTATACTATAGTAAATAAAAATGGGACTTACGCAGCAACAACACACGGAATGATGATATTTCTTTCGGAAACTAATCCAATTATTCCCTTCTTACATGTTAACTGTTGTAAATTCTGTGATATATATTCACATACTCCATACAGTTCCGAGTATGTATAATTCTTATAAATGCCATCTGTGTAGTGTCTGATAGCAGTTTTAGATGAATACCTAGCACATGTCCGAATGAAAACATCATAATAGCCGAGTTTTAGTTTCATTTAATTATTAAATACGACTAAAAATACATTTATTAAATGTCAACATATACTCTCTGTATTTTGAACTTTATTTATCCCTGTTTTTTTTGTAAAATCACTATAATATATCTGAATTTGGATGAATTATTTATTTTAAGACTAACTAAATTGCAAAGCAAATACAATGTAATATTTTTGTTTATTGACTTCTGACAAGTGACAAATGAAATGAAAGATGTTCTCCGTTTTCCAATTAGAGCACTAAAGCTCATTATGCGGCATAATGCTAACTTCGATTTTTTTCAACTACAGCAACGCTTCGCACAATCGAGCATTTTGAAAAGTACTGTTTTGGCTGATGCGCGCAATGATACCAACTCAGCAGCAGAAAATATAAGAAGTGTTTTTTCTTCAATTTTTTTTTTCAATATCGTTTATAGTCGAATATTAGTAATATTTGTTTATATTTTATTTATATTATTATATATTTATTAAATTTATTTAATAATATTTATTACATAATTTTTGTTACAAAATTTATAATATACATTATTATATATTTATTAGTTATATTTTTTTCTTTCAAAACTAAACCTAGTTCCCTCTGTTGGTGCAATTGAAAACTAATTCACGTTCTAATTAAGCATTAGCACACTTCGGTATTATGCGCCAAAGTGCGGCATTATGCTCTGTAATTGGAAAACAAGGGGTATTCCGTATTCTCATTGAGTGACATTGTTCTGTTCTATGACAGAGACAATAGAGCTATTTGAGTGTAGATAATTAATCGAGTTTATTTTTATAATTTAATCTTTTTATTTATAGCTTTTAAGTTTTTATTTTACAATTTTTTGTCTCAACTTTCTTCTCTCTCTCTCTCTATATATATATATATCGCCTCTTAAAAACTGTCATTTTGATACGATGACCGATTTGGAAGGATTTTTCAAAAGACACATACATATTCGCGCTTTAAATGCGCCAATTTTATTTTTAATAATATTTATATGTACTATGATACTCGTCTGATCAAGACGAATCTAACGACGTATCAATCATCAAAATCAGTTAAGCCATTTAGTAGTTACGAGGAAACATAGGATCGGAGTCACAGGTCAAACACGTAGCCCTGCTTTGGGCTTCGCCGCAGTCGGATAAAAACGGGACTCTACCGCACATTATTTTGTTTAAAAAGTAACTCTAAAGTGACGTGCCTAAGTTCAAATTTGTGTTTAAACAATCAGGATTTACGACTTTCAAGTTTTAGGTTTTATTCTTTGGTTTGATCACATTACGAAGCCGCTTTTTAAAGAGATTTGTTAGGAACTGTGCATCAAGGTTCTGGTTGTCACCAATTATAATAGCTTGTGTCTTTATTCAGTTGCATAGAGTTTTATAAATTAGAAACAAAATTAATGAAAGTCAGTTTATATAAGTATGTTGCGTTATAAAATACACTTATTTTTATCCCACTGTGACGAAGACAAAAAGAAAAAATAATTGCTCAGCAGTTTTCAGGTGAGCGTTATTAACAATTCCGATTTCTGGTAAACAAAATATCCATATTTAATAAGTAGTAAGTGAGGGTCAACTAATAATTTCTTTGTGTATGAATACATGAGATATATAATTGACATATGTATGTGTTGATATTTAAGTAACTAACGTTATATTAAAATTGATGATGTCCTATTAGTATCTTATTTAAAGAAAGTTTGTGAAGAAAGTAAACGAGTATGAATATTTACGACTGGCATTTGTCACGCACATGGACCTCGTTCTTATCAATAAAAATGTCAAAAACCTGAATAGAAAAGAAACAAAATATAAACACGCGAAACAGTCGCAAGCAGAATTTATATCTATGTAGGTAATAAGAAAATATATTATTGCCGATATTTTTTCATGGCGGTGCTAAGATTAACTAACAATAAGAGAATCTGAGTTACTACATATTTACTCTGTCATCTGTCGGTATTTTACTGTATATTTTATAATTTTTATAAACAATACTTTGTCTGTTAGGAATACATTATAAAATTAGCGAAAAATCGTTTTCTCCATATTTTCAGGCAAAAAGATTTACCCACCCGACATGGTTCGTAATTTCGTCGCCGTCTGAATAGCCTAATGGTTAAAGCGTTGGCCTACTACGCCGAAGATCTGTAGTTTCTGTTTTATTTAATATAATATTAAATGAGCAATACTTGTATATTTATATATAAACTAGCGACTCACCCTCGCTCGTTACGTACTACTTTTTAAAGTTTAGTATTGATTTTTTAGAGATGAGATATTTTCTTGCAGTAAAAAGTATCCTATATGTTGACCCGGATAATCAGCTATCGTCATATCCATCAAAATCTGTCCAGTGGTTTTCTCGTGATGCGTTCTAAGACAGACAGACAAACAAAAATTCTAAAAACTATAGATTCGGCCTCTGTATCGAAAATAATGACTATTTCTATACTATAAAACTTTCCAAAAAAAAATTTAGTTAGAAGATAGATTTATTTCGTGTATCTCGAAAACGGCTCTAACGATTTGGATCAAATTTTGTATTAAGATAAGGTTTTTCTTTTTAAGTTTATCCATACAAATAGCTGATTTTTCTAAAAAAATGGAATTTTATATCTTTTCTGAAGACCAAGAAAATGCCGAATGATGCTCGGTCACTCAGGTACTAGTTCTAAATTAAGCAATTTATACTTTAAAAAAATATCGGAAATGTGATGCCTGGCTAGCGACAATTTATTTCATTATTTGGGTGATAAAAAAATATCTTTTTTTTTTGGCTACTCAACATTATACATATAAGGTCCATTGTGGGTACCAAATCGTATTTTAAAGTTTATAAAAGGTAGGTAGATTCCCTACCTACGATAAGTTCATGCAATTATATATATATATATATATATATTATATATATATATATATATATATATATATATATATCACAATAACATGTAAACTCACTAGCAACAACAAAACACACCTCTCGACACCCTCAGCCGATCACGCTATTCATCTATTTAGTGAAGATGATTCACCGCTTGCTTAAATTTCAATGTTGAGGCTGTGGAGAAGGCAATAATCCGCTAGCGTTATCCCAGCCCAGTTTTTTATTCCATCCAAACTGAAGTTTAATTTACATTTTTATATTTTCCATAAATCCTTACACATTAGCCGATAGTAATGAGAAGAAAAGAAAAGAAAATGTTCGAAGATGGATAACCGTACTGTAAGCGTACTTAGAAATTCAAGATGCACATTTATTATTCTTTTTTGTCTGAGTGTTAAACGTTACTAAACTTTTAATTACTTTTTCATGCTTTCATTGATGCATTTCATACTTGTATATCATGGTGGACGTTATAAAGGATAGGAGGGATACTTATTTTTATTACGCAATACATTACGTATACATATATATTTGTATTAATACTTTTGCCTTGGATATAATTAAGGTTTCGGGAAAATGAGGAATATTCGTCTATACTAATATTATAAAGAAATAAAGTTTGTGAGTTGGTGACGTTGTAGAGGATAATCTGGATCTACTGAATCGATTTAGATAAAATTTGGTAAGAAAATAGTTTGAGACCCTGGGAAGGATATGGGATACTTTTTATCCCGGAAATCACCCCTTAAAGGGTTGTGAATGGGGATGAAAGTTTGTATTGGAAAGCAAGCTAGGGACGAACTCGAGCGAAGCGAGGGTAAGTCGCTAGTGTGATATAATTAAAGACTAAATTGATTTGAATACCTACTTACCTCGCTTACCTATAACCCGGAAAAAATAAATAAACCACGATATAGACACATAAAGAAACAATTATTTTTTTGTTATTTGACGTGACATCAGTATGGTGTACGTAATAATTTGAGTATAATATGCGTGCAGAGACAAACTACTGCATAGATGTTCTAGAAGTCAAAAAGAAATTACACAATTGAAAACAATTTCGTTACTTTATAGACATAATCTCTAAGTGTTTGATCAGTTTCGACCACGGCGGTCTACAAATATGTATATAAATATAGGATCTATTTATGTAAAACTTATTTTTTTTTTTCTGAGTGTATTTGCAATCAGCCCTAAGATTATGAACAAAGTTGTTCTGTGATGCTGTCATGTGGAGCGGTTTCCAGTTAGAAGCATCTACTCCTCTGCTGCCCAGATCTACTGTCGGTCCTCTAGCTCTAGGATATTATGAAGTTTTAGTCGTCTCCACATACTGGTCCATGGTGAGCTGGGTATAACTTATATATATATATATATATATATATATATATATATATATATATATATGTGTATGTGTGTGTGTGTGTGTGTGTGTGTGTGTGTGTGTGTGTGTGTGTGTATAAACAATAGGTATATAGGCTAATCTAAAAGCGTCAATTAGGTTCGCTTTTTACTATGTATCTATTTATTGTATGAAGTTACTATTTGAAGGCTTAACAAAGTTTTAATTGTTGAAACATAGTCTTGCGTACTTTTATGGCAATATTAAGGCGTTTTGTTAGTCATTGACATCGTGGTACGAAAATTATAAATGTATAGCATCTGCAGGTAAATTTCTAAGAAATTAATAAAATTTTTAAGAGACTTATTGTTAACTGTAACGCCGGTGTGTCCGCGGTCGTGGGAGAATAGTTATAAAGTAGGTAAGAATTTGTCAGAACAATATTATAGTTAGTAATATTTAATAATGATTTATTTTTAAAACTTGTAAAATAGCTACTTTGGACGATTAGCTACTTTGTTAGTTAATTTGCAAGAGAAGAATGTAAAGACTATTTCTAAACATATTTCTAATAAGCAATTTCTAAAGTTTTCTAATTATTCCTAATGCTTTAACTGTTTTTTCAATCAATTAGCTTTTTTTTAATGGAGTAGGTACCACTTTTTTTTAATCAGTCAAAAGTTGTTTTAAAGCAATCTTGCAGTTGAAATTCGCCGACATCATGTACAAATATCCCCATTTTACCAAACTGAATTGTCTTTCATAATTTATAAAGATAGATACAAAAGCTGCTATGAATAGTAATAAAAAGGACTTTTTAGTGCGACAGATGTCGTCTCCATTTATGCTTTATACGAGTAATAAAATCGTGGATGCCAAATCTGCTAATTAATATAATATTTTTAAGGATGCCAATATCTGTCCTTAAATGCGCATTTCATAATAACTTATTCGCGGATCACGCAAAAAATATTAGACAGAATTTGATCAAATATAGTGACTAGCATCTTGCACTGGTTTCGCTGGTTCCGCTTGTCGTTTATTTGACATCTGAATTTTTGTCTCCCATACAAAGTTTGCCAACCCTTTTCGAGGTGAAAAGGGTTGGCAAACTTTGTATGGATTTGATTTTCAACACTTGCTTTCATAGCGCTTATTATATTGTATTTTTTTAGGAATCAGATGTAAAATTTCTTTAGGTTCAGCGGTTTATATCTATCTATACACATATATCTACTAAACATTGTCTATACTTCGATGAGTCGGCTGAGACTTGCCGCTTTAAGCGTAGAGATATCAAAATTATTTAATTGACTATTATTACTAATATTAGATGCCCGCAAGACAGGGGTTAACCAAAGAAGGTTTGAACAAATATTTTAAGTAAGCATTAATGTTATATTCTATAACTTCTTACGTTATTAAGGAAAATAGGCTGGCTCTGAATGTCGAGTTAGTACACGAGAGGACGGACAGCGTAGGCTAAATCATAGTTTTCACTGAACTCTTAGAATATGGAGATCTTAAACAGGGATAACGAAAAAAAATTGTTATTCTTGTTCAAGGTCGCCATTATATTCAAGTTTTTTCAGTAATTTTGCTATATTAAAAAAAATAGACTAAGTTGTTACAATTTCTTAGTATTATTTATAAAGTTACTTAAATACAACTAAATAAATTAAACTGGCCCGATTTAAATTATTATTTTCTAATGGAAATACTGGGTAATTGGCAGGTTGTGAGTAAACTGGTAACTATTGGTAATGTGAACAAATAACAGTGAAAAATAAAAAAAAGTGACTATGTTATATATAACTACCTAATCAGTATTTAATTTAAATTGGTCCAGCAGTTTCAGAGAAAACCAGTTACAGACATACATACAAAAACAATATAATAGTACTCCAATATATATATTGTACTTCATTTGTTCTAAAATAAACAAGGGTAAAAGAATTAAAAATTATGCCGAGTACTTTAAAATATGAGATAACTTGTGGGAATTTCAACGGTCACGGAGACAGCTTTATTACAGTTCGGTTGCCTTATAATGCCAAAATTGTTACTGCATTGAAGGCATTAATTTTTCCCATTATAATTTATTTATATATTAAACAAGTAAATATATAAGTATATTATAGTCAATAATAGTCTTAAAAAAAAAAAAAGGTAACATTAGGAACTCCTAACAAGCAGTTGCTGAAAAGGTAGAGTTAGATTATATGATAAATTCGATATCTATACAGATTAATAAAATTGAAGCGTCTGTTTGTAATGTCAAAATAGCAGCTTTTTACTAAATGCATATGAAATTATTTACGGTACTTATAAGAAAATTTTAAATTTTTTGTCTGTCTGTTTGTTCCGGCTAATCTCCGAAACGACTGGACTGATTTTGACGAGACTATCACTGGCAGATAGCTGATGTTATAAGGAGTAACTTATGAAGAATACTTTTATTTAAGAAAAAGATTTAGGGTTCCGCTCAAAAAAATTAAAACGTACCTAGACAGAGACTATATATATCTATACATATAATAAAATTGTAACTAAGTCAAATCTGTACATTAAATATTTTTTGGAAAATCTACGATACAGAGTCCGAATCTATTGTTTTTAGAATTTTTGTCTGTCTGTCTGTTACCGCATCACAGAAAAACCACTGGAGGGATTTTGATGGAATTTGGTATGGTTATAGCTGGATGTTTGGGTCAACATATAAGATACTTTTTACCCCGGGAAAATATCTCATTTCTGAGAAAAAATACAAAAACTGCACTGTAAGAGTATACTAATATGTAAAACCTAAGAATTTGGTTTATGGTCATCTGAACGCGGGCGGAGCCGCGGGCAATGCTAGTATATATATTATTTAAGTAAGTATTATAATAAATTATTCTCATATTCTCCATGTATGTCTAAAGTTTAGTCATAAATGATATTATTTTAAGTCATGCGAATAGTTGTGTAGAATTCAATTGCGAACTTCATAAAAAATATACGAAATTTTACTGATTGAGTCTCTCTCTATATACAATTTATGTTTTATAGGAATAAAACATAGAGCAGAAAGATTTTGCCTTTTTGACCGATTTTAAAATGGTAGAAGAGGAAAAAAATTCGTTTAAATATAAAAAATAAGTTCCAACCCAAAGGTGATAAATTTCAAAAAAATCCTTCTGTAAGGATTACTTTTAATTACTTTTATAGATCGGTGCAAGTTTATTTAGTAAAAAATAATTAATTATTAAATGAAATAGTTATTATTACTGTAGTGTTCATAGTGTAATTATTTGGAAGTTAAACGCCAAAGTAAGAATCAGTATCAAAATAACTTTTTTACAGAAACTATTTGAATCAATAATTAATTTAATTGGATTCTATATATATGAAATTTAAAATATATTTTCAGATTAAGAATAACTTGTTACAAAATTAGACTGAAATAGGCAAGTACAAGTAAGACTCTACTTACGACCATAGAAGTTTTCTGACGTTTTGTGAATATCGTTATTCAATAAATCCTTATACATATGTAGTATTTTAATTTAATTAAAAAAATAACCACTATCATGAAATTATGAATGAGCATATTTAGATAGAGTAGGTAAATCATGTGAGAGTAAAGTTTGTCATACAACTCTAGTTCGCCAAGTTTTGCACAGAGTAAATATGCGCACAGCGCAGGCCTCTGCGGCGATGGTGACCTAAAACGTATTCGGCAAATGAACGGGTCCAATCAATTAGGGGCGGTCAGCGATCCGACGGGAAGGAGGGCAGCGCGCGCGCTCCGTGGAAACTCGGGAAATCGTCTGTGGGAAGGGTGCAGGAGGGTGGGGGGTAGAGTGCGAGGAGGGAGGGGGTGTGGGGTGGAGGGGAGCGGTGGCGAGGCATGGTGCCGGAGGGTGCGTGCGGCGGCCGTGCATCGATCGCGCGGGGCGGCCGACTCGCACAGTTCAGTCCGCCGGGGCGGCCGGCGAGAGCGCGCGTGTGATGCGCTGTCGCTGATATGGCCGGCGCTCGGGCGCTCGTGGCCGCCTGCTGCTGCTGGTGGTGGCTGACCAACGCAGCCGGTGAGTAACGATAATTCCATACAAACCGATCAGCTGATAGTTATGTTAACGCGGCACACGTTTTCCACGGTCTCGCATAATAACTCCCCTTGGGGTGTGCCGATCAGCTGATCTAAAGATTTGCATTTTCACTCGAATTTGCGGGTTCTTTTAAATTTTTCAAGAATACGACAGCGCTGTGTGCCTTATCCGCGATCAACCCTCCTGTGTAATGACTTCGAGGGTTCAAGTTCGTTTAAAATGCACCTAATATTTATATTGATTCCGGTGTTTAACTTTTTGTTGCTGTTTAATATAGTTTGAGTGTTAAAGTGTTTATATTATTTATTAAATTTCTTTTCCTAATTCATCACTATTCACATCGACTATATCTTTTTATTTCTGTAAGATCTATTTTAATTTCAAGGACTATATTAATAGTGTACCAAATGCACTTTTAAGTTTTATATTTAAAAAGTAAATAATATTATATTTATTTTAAAGAGCACAAACTTTTTTGTCACGTCTTATAAGAAGGCTCGTTTTATAAGTTACATAAGTGACGTTGCGCCAAGTTCATTTAGGATTATTCATAGAGTAACTTTGTTTGTGAAAACTTTACACTGTCTCTATATCAAGGTGTCTTTGCGTGAAACGCGTTAGCAGAGTTCTGTATTTTGAGATATAGAGGGTTGTCTCCAAGCGGCTCTAGCATGAGCCTGAGTACGAACGTAGAGCGTCCTTGCGACGACCACTACCAAATACGTTACGTCATGCCGAAAACACATCTGCGTGAGTAAATATTGATCATCATCACGCCATTGCGAGCCAGCGTGTGCAAGCGCATCTTTGCACCTGCCGGTAGATAGAGCATTTCACGACATAGCAAAGTCCCATGATTGACCGGCAATAAACCGTACTTGTCAGTTATGTTTTTAACTTTATTTCATTTTTTTAAATATTCCAATTAATTTCAAATTTATTGAGAATGCTTATATGACAAATATTATGTGTTCATATGTAAATGCGCTAGGGTTTAATAGGCTTAAAAATCGTCAGAGAGCAAAAGAGAGGGCTATTAGTTGTCACGTTTTTTTTTTACTTTTGTGGAATATTTTTTTATTCTTGCTACAATTTTTATCGATTATGTGTTCCATCTTGGTAGCACTGCTGGAAATTATTTCTGATATTTTTCTAACTGAAAACATAAAGTAACTTTTTATAATTTTCTAACAAAATTTAAAGTTTTGATTGCGAACGTAAATGACGATTTTACTAAATAAGATATGCAAATGAACGCTTATGATATTTTAGCTACCGATAAGATTTTTTAAATTAACGATATCTTATCAGAGCTTATTGCAATTCCTGGCGGAGATTTGCCAGTAGTCTTATGCTTTTGTCGTAACTATGTCATATTCATGTAGGTTTCTATGGGAAATTCTATTTCCATTTCAATCATGACTGTTAATAATTATTATCTTTTAAATCTAATACTAAATATGGTAAAAAAATTAACAAAGATTATTTAATATATGTATTTTATTTAATTGTAATATTACACATAATTTAAATTATCATATTTTCTGTATTTTATTATTATTTTTTATATTTATTACCGTACTGCTGCTATTCATTTTAGGTACTCCACTTAGCTTCAGCTAGCATTCTTTACGTCTGAAAAAATTATTTCACATGAGGCAAAAGTTCTATGCTTGAAAAATAAAAAAGGTCTCGGAAAAAGAGAATTTTGATCCCTTAAAAAGACTTCAACGCGTAGCCCCTCAAAATTTTATTTTATTTTGTGAGGAATATATTATTTATATAATATAATGTTATAATCTTCAGCGAATGTATATTATCTTTACTTCAGTTTCATATATCTCTCTTAAAATATATATAAAGTTAGTTAAAATACGCGTTATCATTATAATAAATAATTAAATACTTTAGTATAAATACCTTATTATAAAAATACTACGCTACGCGTAACATATGAATATGCGCCTGCATCTACACCATGATAAATATTGTAGGACGTATGTATAATTCTACCAATATATGTTTATATTTGAATTGAATTGAATTTCAATGTTTCCTGCTATACGACTCGAATCCACGACCTCCGGCGTTGAAACTTCTACCATTACGACAGAATAAACAATATTACATTTTTTATAGGTTATAGTTTTAACAAACTTTAATTTTTTTAGTTTTAACAAACTAAAAAGATCCAAGGCACATTGCAAAATTAGTTATATATCTACGAAAAGCGATATCACGATGAGTCTATAAAGGATGTCATTTTCCATGAAAATTTGTCAAGTCGACTCAGGCCGATGACCTGAATCTACATTTAGGACGACTTTAGTTATAACCCATGTTAAGTTATAGGCTATAATACGTTGATTTTCTATCTAGGTAGGTATTATATACATATATATATATATATATATATATATATATATATATATATATATATATATATATATATTATATATATATATATATATACTTGACTTTTTCATATACGTATATTGAAATATACGAAAAATAATTTCATCATGTTATTATAATTATCGAATGTGACAATATAAGGTCAGATAAAAATATCTAAAAATATCTAGAAAATATATTCCATTTTTAAAATTACCTCTTCACTTTATCAAAAAAAAAAATGTTGCAAGCGAGCTTTTAGCCAAAATAGAACACAAAAGGAAAAAAACATAAAGTGAAAAATGTATAATTAATTAGAGATGACGTGACGTTTGCTCAATGCTCATCATTCTTATAGAAAGACTAGTATTGCCCGCGGCTCCGTCCACATTCAAATGACCAAAAACAAATTCTTAGGTTTTACATATTATTATACTCTTACATTGCAGCCTTTGTATTTTTTCTCAGAAATGGGATATTTTCCCGCGGTAAAAAGTATCCTATATGTTGACCCGGATAACCAGCTATCCCTATACCAAATTTCATCAAAATCCCTCCAGTGGTTTTTCCGTGATGCGGTAACAGACAAAAATTCTAAAAACTATAGATTCGGCCTCTGTATCGATAATAATGTCTATTTCAATAAGATTTTCCAAAAAATATTTAATGTACAGATTCGGCTCAGTTGCAGTTTTATTATATGTATAGATATACATATAATTTTACGTTCGTTTTAATTGTAGAGATCGCTCACCCCACCGTACTTAGCCGATCAGTAAATACGGCATCAATAGGCTCGGCTTTACTGGCGCTCACGTTTAATGGGTCACCGTACGAGCGACACGGCGGATGCCAAACATCGGGCCTCTTACATTTGGCGCAGCGCCAACCCACCTGCAAGTGATACAAACTACTGAATATGCACATGCACTGCCCAATTTCTTTTCATTGCATTTATTCAAGAATAATGGAGAAAAAATTTAATTATTTCTTTTACAAAGAAAATATTTCAATATGTTCCCAAATAATTTACTGAACAACTTCAAATTCAAATAACACAAATATTTTTTGTAATGCTTATTAAAGGATCGTAAAAATAAATAAGTCTTCAAAAATGTTTAGAATTTACTGAAAGCAAATAATGCGTTTTTACATCACAAAAAGTAATTAAAAGTCACTAGCAACACTTAGATAACGTATAATCGTAGAGTGGGACTCATATCGACTTAGCATACATTATTTTAAGAAAATTACGTTCGGATTATTGATTTATGAACGTCATCAGTTTTCCCAAAATAGATTACGATGTGTTTAATTTGCTGATTCCAAGAACACGTTTCTAAATCTGTTGAAGTCGATTATGTTGCGAAAAACCACTAGTTCGGAATAACTAAATTATACTATTGAATTTAGTTTGCACGAATTCTTAGACGCCCAAGTTCGCCCGCCTTACGTAAGCTACTTGCCGCATTGAATTTTTATCGCTTCGCCCCGCGCTTGTCGCATTCAAATTTTATATTCTATTGCCGTCTTATCGAAATATATTGAGTCTCGACATTATTCAGCTGAAAATGTTGCTTTTTTGATGTTTTACTTTCTTTCAAAGGCTTTGACTAAGCCGTGCGCATCTTATAATATACATTTTTATATTGATCTGACTACCCCACGAGTTCAACAGCGTATTTAACAATTGCTAATTTACATGCTTAATAAATATCCTGAAGCAGTACGAACGTGATTCATTTCATTATGTATTTTATGTAATAAAATATACATAATATTTTCTTATACATAAGCAAAGTTCTGTAAAATACTTTATAACCGATTTTGAATAAATGTGCTATTATCTCGCGGGCGGCTTAAGAGTCGTGTAATCAATACGCTATCTTATCATATACGTAAATCTGTTTAAAGAATAATCCAATACAGCTGATACTGTTCTACCGTATACCTATATTCATAATAATTATTGTTACTGCGGCTCACGCTATTATTACAAGTTCTTTTATTATTGGCTAAGAATAATTGATCCAATTATATTCTATGAAAATATTTTACGTTTGGCTCTGAATTACGAAAAGTATTTTCGTAAAGTTAATTTCATCATATAGGTATTAAAAGAAACACCATATGTAATGATTTATGTGATAAGGTGTCTATTCTATTTCGGCATTTTCTTAGAAAGCCATCCGTGGGAAGGTTCGCGGCAAAATAAATACAAATATAATAAAATCCACCGCCATCCGCCATTGAACTATTGACTGTTGACACGCGCTCGTATTAGGGACACGTCACAAGATGGCCTCATGTGATTCCTTTTAAGTTTTGTTAACATGTTAACATGAATTAGAAATCTTGATTTTAAGTATTATATAAAAAATTGCTGATCGTCAAAACCACTGGAGCTTTAGGATTAAAATTTTAGTTCTTATTTTATACATATATGTACATGTACAAAGTGTTTTATTTTCTGTCCACATTTGTATATTTATGGACAATGAACTGCTACAGTTTCGTTCAACATTTTACGCTAAGGCTTCGGTATATATCTAAATAAAAACACCTTTGCTCTTTATAGCAGCTATAAGAGACAGTAAAACAAACATAAAGCATTGGTAGTAGTAAATATGAAGTCGTCATAGTATTTTTATAGCCGTGATAAAACCGTGTTTCACTAGTTACCGAACTCGGGGCTACTAATCAAAACGCAATCTATTCTACTGATGTAATAAAGCAAATACGCAGGTAACGATTTAACAATTAATTTTTCATCCGACATTGTTATACCATTACACAATGTCTGCTCATCTAGTATCTTCTTGAAATATGACTTTAATTTTATTGCTTACATCTCAATAAATAATAACCTTGCAAATTTTTAAATTACCTTATTAAAGCATGACAATAAATATTAAACATAGAGTCGTCACCTCGTACAGGCGCATCCCTATATAACTATTCGAAACAAATTTATACGAGAACTAATGGATTATTATAAATAATAAAAACTTTTTAACAAAAAAATAAAAACCGACTTCAAACAAAAACACTAAAAAGTTAAAAATAACTGATTGGTAGTTTTTATTTACTATACATACCTAATGAAATATTTTCGAAGTCAGTGTGCTTTGCTTTGTGTGGGCTGGGACCGATTTCAAAAATATTTGATTAGGTATGTATTTAATAGGTAGGCTTTAATTACTTAGCCAAAGCACACCGACTTCGAAAATATTTCATTAGGTATGTATAGTAAATGAAAACTACCAATCAGTTATTTTTCACTTTTTAGTGCTTTTGTTTGAAGTCGGTTTTTATTTTTTTGTTAAAAAGGTTTTATTTTTCCCTTTTTAGTGTAGACAGTAGTAGCAAAGTAAGAATTCCAACGTGTTAGGCTTGTCAAATCAAACAAAATAAGCCCAAACTCAAAGTATCTACTATTAACCGTTGAAGAGTTCCACCTATCCACCTTCTGGCCTTACCATCAAATCAGGTCAACAATACCGAACCACTGTACTATCAACGGAAATAAAACACTTGCAAATTTAAAGTTAATATGACAATTAGAAGTAGGTTAAATTTATCTTTAGCTATTTTTTTTATGAAATTTAAATGGGACCAATCTGGAAGTATACACTTTCAAACCACACAAAAATTGTCGAAATCGGTTAAGAAATGACGGAGTTCTGAGGTAACAAACATAAAAAAAAAACAAAAAAAAATACAGTCGAATTGAGAACCTCCTCCTTTTTGAAGTCGGTTGAAAAATAGTGAACGCCAATCTAATAAAGTATCTCTTTGCAAAAGAGATCTCTTTATAGGATTGTTTTTCTCTGCCAAAATTTCATGGTTTAAGGCTGCGTAAAGTATAATTAAATTAACGAATACTATAATAATAGGAGATAAGTATATACATATAGGTATATATATATATATATATATATATATATATATATATATATATATATATATGTGTGTGTGTGTGTGTGTATATGATTTATAGTAATTTATAAGACTTATGTTTATATTATATTAAGATTACAAGTACATTAAAATATGTATGTGCTAACACTACTAAGCGGTAATCTTTCGCCGTTCCTTACTTTTTTATTTAAAGTTAAAATAATAAAAAATATATAAATTTTTCTGGCGTCCAACAATATAATGTTGTAGCTCAATTTATAAACACCTATCAAATACGTATGGTTCGACATCATACGATATTAATCAAATATTTGAGCGAGCAATTGTATCGGCAAAAAATTGATAGCAAGTGCCGAATATATCAAGACATGACTATCTATGTTTGTACATACACTATACTATGAAAGGGTTACCACCGCATTGGGACAAATATGTATATCATAATACATTTTATACGTAGGTATAATGTTTTTCATGTCTTAAATGAATTATTACGTAAAAATGATTTATAGGAAATTCTGTACTAAGATTAATTTAATTTAAGCTCTCTGTCTGTAAACATTTATATAAACTATGTTCTAAAAAATAGCTTTAAGCCGTTAACTTAATATTCTATGCTAGTAATATCCTCGATACTACGATGGTATTTGTATTTGGGCCACCCACTACTCATTTTATTTATATTAAGTTAAAATAAAAATAAATGTCTATCAAAAAATGTATAGTGCATTCATTATTTCACAGGAAAATTGTGACTGAAACAAACGAGTGAAAACTAATACTACCGTCAGAGAGTCGACAAACCAATAATGTTTTATTGGCTACTAATAAAGTATGCAATCAGCTACACAAACAACCGCTGCAAATGTTGATTTTTTTAAATCACTATAGTTTAGTTTTTAGTATATATTTTGTTTACGACTGTCAAACGAGTAGAAACTTTTGTTTAATTTAAGTATGATAAACTAGCGACTCACCCACGCTTCGCTCGAGTTTGTCCCTACTCCCTAGTTTCATTCCCCATACAAACTTTCATCCCCATTTTCACCCCCTTAAGGGATGATTTCCGGGATAAAAGTATCCTATGTCTTTTCCAGGGTCTCAAACTATCTTTCAAATTTCATCTAAATCTGTTCAGTAGATCCAGAGATTACCCCTAAAACGTCACAAACTCACAATTCACAAACTTTACCTCATTATAATATTAGTATAGATAACATCTAATTGAATATTTTTTAAATTAAGTTCTTGGTTTTGACTTTGATGGGGTTCTGATAACAATTAATGTATAAATTCTCTCATACATGCAGGTTACTTCATGATGTTTTCCTTCACCATAAGGCTAGTGATAATTATGTGGAAAATAATTCGCACATGAAAATGTCAGACATTCGCATCTCTGAGATTTTTGCGAGTGAGTCTCGCGACTCGAAGTTTGAACCCCCTTGACTTGGTTTTCCAACCAATCGCTTTATCAATACTACAACCATTACATGCCTTTTAATGAGCCACCACAATCTCAAATACTTGTGCTATAGGTATATAATGTTAATTTACACTAAGTAGCTCGTGCTAATGATATAATTGATTATTTAGACAGTAAAAAACAATAACAGGTACCAACTAACTGTTGTTTTTTAAAACCAATTTTTAAACTACAAAGAAGATCGCAATTTTGTTAGGGGCTGTGTATATTTTATGCAACATTTTCATGGCACTAAAAGATAGATTGCATAAAGGGCGTTTACCTTCAAAGTGCACTGTTTCGTAACAGATATATTAATCCACTAAAGCAAGTATTATCTTTAGGGTTCGTTGTCCTTCTTGGTGGTGAATATGAAACGATCGTGTGCAAACACGCTAGACAAAACATTTAAATAAAAACTAAAAACACTTAAAATGGATTGAAATATACATTTTTCTTGTTAGTATTTATTGTTTATTTAGATGTATTTAATATAACATGAGATAAATGTTTAGATTAGGATTAAAGGTTAGTCTTTTTTTTCATTGATGCCATTATCGTCATTATCTTTTGAAGTATCTAAAATAATTCACAACAATTCATTAATACTTCAATTATTCTGATATTTGGGGACTTATAAGTATAGAGCAATTAGTGACCAGTAGTACTCCCTTCGTTCTTTCATCTCCTGTAAATGATTATATTGAATTGTTTTACATTTTAAATAAAACTATTTTTTCGGATTCTTTCCCGGATTTATTTTGATTTTTGGCTCCCGACGTTTTGAATGCTTTACACTTATCATGGTCACGGGAAAGACTAAGATGTTAGATGTCTCAAAGGTATTAAATAGTTGTTACAGACAGCCTAACCACAAAATAACAAAATGAATTAAAAAAATTGTAATTATTATAATAACAACAGCTAAAATTAAATAAACAATATTACATATTCAATTATAAAACTAATTAAAATTATAGAAATGTTTAAAATTCAAAAATATTGTAAGGTACTTTGCTGCCATTTTTCAATTTCTGGAATGTCTAATATTCGCGTAAAACTAAGAAAGTATTAATAGTTTTACAGTAATATTCCACTTGAAACACCTTTATTTTAAGGATTTAAAGAAGATTTTATCTGTCGGTAATAAATTGTATCTATCTAAGCGGAAAACTACGTGAATATGCTTTCTCATTAATAACAAATATTATTTAGTAAGAAATATAATTTAGTGTAAATTTTAAGTCTTATGTGTGTAGATTAGCTATAATAACAATACAAGTGAAAAGACTCGCGTGCAGTGCTCCCCTGGCAACAAGAAAGTCTAGAGCCACCCTAACAAGAATTTTAACGACATGAACTTTGATTTTACTCAATATCAATCTTTTGTTGATGTTTCTGTGTCTGTAATGTACTAAAATTATCTTATAATCTTGAAATTCTTTATACGCTTAATTTTAAGAGAATTCTAAAATAAATAATATGTACATATGTATTAATTATAAATTCAAAAATATTATACGTTCTAATACAGAAATGGGTTTCAAATCTATACATATAATAAAATTCTAACTGAGCCAAATCTGTACAGTAATATATTTTTTTTTGGAAAATCTTATTTAAATAATCATTATTATCGATACAGAGGTCGAATCTATAGTTTTTAGAATTTTTGTCTGTCTGTCTGTGACCGCATCACGGAAATACGACTGGAGGGATTTTAATGAGGTATGATGTAACTAGTTATCCGGGTCAACATAAAGAATACTTTTTACTACGAGAAAATATCTCATCTCTGAGTAATCTATACTAAACGTTAAAACGTAAGTAGGGACGAACCCGAGCGGAGCAAAGGGTGAGTCGCTAGTTAATTAATAAAACTAAACAAAGTGAAAAATTTAAATGTAATTTGGTTAACTCATTCAATTTCGTACGGAAGCTCGCTGCTCAAGTGAAGTTAATAAAAGACTTAATTCACTTATAGAAAATAAAAGGAAATCGAAATTGGAAATCTTCACATATATGTATATCTCTGCTTCCCCAGCGTGTGATAAACTGCCCTATTCATTCGAACCCTTGCGTAAAGCACTTTTAAATTGATATTTGCTGTAGGGGCGCCAATTCTTTATATCTTTTCTTATAAAAATGTCTTGTGACCTTTTGAGAAATAAAGCTGTACTTTTGTTTATATAAGAGTAGAGTCTAAATTATTGAATAAACTTCATGCAAAATTTAAAGATGCCGAGACTTTGTACATTACTATAATAAAAAATATTTTCAAATAAAAAATCAACATAGTCTTACATTTTAAAACACTTACTAGGTATTTACTTGTTAAAATTTAAATAAGAATTTTAATACAGTTTCCACCAGATTACTCTGTAGTCTGTGCCGAAGTATGTAAACACTTCGAATATTATAACTATTGAAAATCGAATTCTAATATTCTAAAATTATTCTCTAATTATGTATTTATTTCTTTTCGAAAATTTTTTAATAAAATTATACTATTTTAGTTCAAAAGTACATTTTGTAACAAATTTTTGCTATTCTACCCTCAGTTCAAGAGTATTTCTTGATTTCATTAATAATGTTTTCTCAACATTCGTTTAGCGCTATTTTTACGTATATTCCTACCTGACCAAAAATTAAGTATAGTTCCACTGAGTAGTAAAGTTGAAATTGCTTTAATATACATAGCTTACTCAGGGCCGGATTTAACCTTAGCGTTGCCTCTGGGCATAGTAAGAAATGCCGTTTTTTTATCGAAATTTTGCATAAAATGACCTTTGATAAAGTTTATTTTTTTTAATTATTAATTTAAAAAAAATGCAAAAACATCATTTATAAATGATTTTAATTTTTTGAAAAATGTACTGGGTTTTTTAAATAATCATATTTTTATGATTTTTTTTTGACGCCCCTAAAAACTTGCCGCCCTGGGCACTAGCCCTGAGTGTGTTAGTGTAAATCCAGCGCTGAGCTTACTATTGACTGTCTCAGACCTAAATAGACGTAGTTTTCATGTTACATAGTACGTCAACGTGGTGATCGACACGCGCCTCAGTTTACGTGACACGAACTATGTTGAGAAGTTCATTACTTTTTCAGTACAATTTTATTTACGACTTTTATAGCATGAAGTTATATCAAAAAATAACTTACTGTATGATTTTTATTCGGATATACTTACTTTGTTACTGAATATTTGTGAATATTTCCTTAAAATATATGGTAAAATTGAAGTCAAAAATTTTAAGGATATTAAAACGTATTTTAATTATAATGTCTTGATAATTGTTATGTATTGTTAATTTTTTGTTTTTATATAAAACATACATGAAATATAATTTTAATATGCGTTAGACACTTAGGAAAAGAGGTACATTTCAAGAAAACATGGTAACAAGATTATTTAAATTAATTCTGATCTGTCCGTCGGCAGCAAATTTTTATTCAAGCCTTGGCATTGACACTGATTAGTTTAGCGACTTTGCGCATTAATAAAACATTTTTTTAATGAAATTTTCATGAATACCGAGAGCAAAGAGTTTTATATTCCTGTTTTTTCAGTCATAGATATAAAATGGTGACGTGATACGTGTTTTTTTTTAGCTTCCAACGGACCTGTTAGATCGATTGTGAAAAATATTTATTATTAGTAGCAAATATGTTTTGTAATGCTATAAAAAAAATATTTCTCATATTTCTTAATTGAATTGTTTTCAAACTATATGTTTCTTTTATTGATGTCATTTTGTTGTTAAATAACACCTGATATCTTTAATGATCTTGCCTACGAGTATTCCACTTAAAATTTGGTGGGTAGAGCCCATAGTAATAAGTAGAACAGTGTGCTCCGCATATCCTTTGATTGTGTTACTATTGTGACCTTATTGTTACAATCTATACTAATATTATAAACGTGAAAGTTTGTGAGTATGGATGTTTGTTACTCTTTCACGCCAGAACGGCTGAACGGATCTGGATGAAATTTGGCACAGAGATAGATTAATTATCTGGAATAGCACATAGGCTACTTTTTATCCCGGAAAAATATACGGTTCCCTAGGGATAGATTTGTTTTTCAAATATTTTTTAATAAGCACATCCATGTGATATAGTTGATATATAATTTCATGTGCCCACATGAGATGTGCTGCAGCGTGCAGGTGTCGCAACGAGCGCATTGCGGCGATCAAATCTTCTGACCTCATTCACGTTCATGGTCGCTTCAGCAATCGTACAAACTGAACATTTCATTTTATACAATTCTGCTCGTACGCTCGCTGACAACTATTGCGAGAAAAAGAAATACGGAGTTCGTTTAATATTTTACATTTAACAATTTGTCTCAACTAAATGAAAGTTTATGCAGCATTTGTATTACTCTGCAGGAGTAGTATATATGCATGTAGCAACTACTGAGATCATTCTTTTTTTTTATAAAATGTGTATAATAAAATATAAGACCTACTGATAATTTTTCTAAAGATTGACACATTACGCTTAGAATATGAGTTGTATTTAATATTAATATGGATCACATTGAAAGTTGTGTGTACCTATAATGTAATCAATAATAATAAAAATCCGTATCAAGCCATAATAATTTAAACCCTTTTATAGAACTGACGACCTTGACTTTGTAGTCATAGCCGTTATAAATACATATTACCTAGTATTATCAAGCTCTAGATATAAGCGTTCACTTTGCTAGCAAAGAGAATTTATAACAAACTTAGACGATAAGCTCATAGCGAGCTACTTTAAATTTACTTTTAAAATATTATTAAATTTACTTTTAATATATATTTTAATCAAATATTTACGTTTTCTTTTGAGCTTATGAGCTCGCTACTAATTTGAATATTTTTAAGTTGTAGGTACATACTTTAAACAGTTTTAAAATGTTATCATCTGAACTCATTATTTAATTAAGATAAATTCTAACATCATGTTATTATTCTTAGTTGTTTTTTTTATTTTTAAATTACATATAATATGCAATTATTTGGTTAATTACACACACGCACAAACCAACCCCGTGCACCACGCGCGTTGCTCGGCGACGAAGCCACGTGGTGCCAAAACTTCAGTATCGATCTCCTTGCGTAGCGCCAGTGAATTCTACATTACCTTTAATTATGGACGCCCACGCCGTAATGAGGCCTTTACGTAAATACCGTTTGTTTATACGCCCCTCGAGACACGTTGTTTTAAATATATCATAACATCTGATTATTCACTTTTTTCACATTTATTTTTTGCCTTGTCATTTCTTATCCTATATGTAGTTACATATATAAACATATATCGAAAAAAAAAAAATATTTAAACACTTTAAGGATTTTAAAAACATGTATATGAAAATCTAAATGTGTTGTTTTAACGTTACAAAAATCTTAGCACCAGTACTTATAATGCGTTAAATTGTAGAGTAAAAGCCAACGTTAACGTTAAAGCTATAAATTATCTTTCTATGTTCTTCTATAACAATTTCATAAGTTTCAAGAGACTAACTAACGACTATATTATTATTAATGGTAACTTAGCACATTGTTCAAGCACAGGGATAGTTAATTATGTAATCTAATTAAACCTACTTTGGATGCTCTTTAGCCATTTGTTAAATTAAACTAGAAATTTTCAACTATTTCGAAAGTTTCATATAACACTCTTTCATAAGTTATTACCCACATGGATATTATCTATACTAATATTATAAAGTGGTAAAGTTTCTGAATTGTGAGTTTGTGACGTTATAGGGGGTAATCTCTGGATCTACTGAAACGATTTAAATGAAATTTGGTACCTGTACCCTGGGAAGGACAAAGGACACTTTTTATCCCGGAAATCATCCCTTAAGGGGGGTGAAAATGAGGATGAAAGTTTGTATGGGGAATCAACCTAGGGACGAACCCGAGCGAAGCGAGGGTGAGTCGCTAGTTTTTTAATAAATCAATGTGCTAATGGAAATAAAAATTAACTTTAGTAATTTTTTATGTCACTAGAGACTGTTATGGACTAATGCTTATGTATGTAACATGCGAATGTTTGTTAATTGCTATTAAATATATTTTGATATTTTGATTTAAATATATTAATTGTTATAGAAATAATAATATTATGTTAGCATAGTTATAGCCCTTTGGGAACACGCTCGCTCTGGAAAAAAAATCGCACATCTGAGATTTACACGTTTTCGAATCTTATTTTGAATTTTGAACATGATTGTTAATAGATTTTTTTACTAATAAGGTGAAGGAAAACATCGTAAGGTTATGAATAGACCATTAAAGCACATTTGGATCACGAGTTCAGTTCCACAATACGACGCATTGAAGCTCGTATCGGTAGTGGGACTCTAAAAAGGCTTACATCGTTATATTATTACGTTTGTTCCACTTCAGATTATTTTTAAGTCTTAGTAATAATGTTTATGTTTATAGTTTTCGCAAAAAAAACCAGTAGTTGCCAATCTTAACAAAAAAAAAGAGTTCTAAAAAAAGAACTCACATTACTCATCCTCTCTACTGCATGCTGTGTTATCCTTAAAATCCTTTCTTTAACTAATCTAAACGAGTGTATTGAAATACTAAGTGACTCGCTCTGATCGTCTGTTCAGAACTTCATGCTTAAAATTCTAAAATATCAAAATAAAATATAAAAATATTTTATGATTTTTGATTTCTGGCGTTGTATTTAGCATTTTAGTATAATCTACTTATAGAAAGATTACCACAATTAGAGAGGTAAAAGTATCATTAAAAAAATGTTTGCAATATTATCTATACTAAAACTATAACGCCTCCAGGTAAATTTCTAAGAAATTAATTAAATTTCTAAGAAATCTATTGTTAACTGTAACGCCGCGCCGGCGTGTCCGCAGTATGGATGTTTGTGACCCTTTCACATCAGAACAGCTGAACGGATCTGGATGAAATATGGCACAGAGATAAGATATAGTCTAGAATAACACATAGGCTACTTTTTATCCCGGAAAAATGTATGGTTCTCGTGGGAGAGGTTTGTTTTTGTGTTTCTAGAGCTGAACCCGAGCGAAGCGAGGGTGAGCCGTTAGTAGTACCACATATTTATAATTTTAGTCGCAAAAGTTTTCTTGACGTTTTATATTACTTCAAAAGAATACAGAACAGGCAAAACGACAGTGCTCGAGGCGAATCGGTGCTCGCAATTTATTTCTTGCACTACACAAAAAGAAACAAAACTACTGCAAGAACTAGGGTGGCTGATGTCTTTCTGTAGCTCGAAAGTTATGCAATGAATGTTACTAAAGAGATATTTCTCTTGCCAAAAGAAAACTCTTTTGTTTTACGGTTCTATTTTTTAAATATGAATATACCTTCTTACTACTATTTGGTGGTCGCTTTTAAATGTAGGAAAAGAAAAAGCTACTGATAAAATTAAGTATTTAAAAGAACATTTAGATAAATAAATACATATAATTATACTATAAACTACGTTTTATCTCAAAAGCGATCGATTTCAAATTACGCTATGTTATAAAATAATACATAAAAGTGTCTTAAAATATATTTAAACGAAAATTATTTACTTTTACCTATGTTGTTGACTGTATAAATATTCACCCTTGCAAGGGTAGAGAGTAGAGACAGGTTGCCCAAACACTTTGGGCACGTTCCTGCACCCCATTAGCAATATAGTTTTTATTTGTACTTAATAAATCGTCTCTTTATTTACTTATTTACAGAGGGGTCTGTCCTCGATATAATGAATCTGTTATTTGTCGCCAGAACGGTTATTAGGGTTACGTTTTCATTGCTACGTAATACGTAGGTAATAAAAATTACAAATACAGGAAATAGTTTTATCAGCATTATTATTGAACGATTTACATAAAATCTTAAATTCATCCCATAAACGGTTAAGTATGAGAGGAGAGTAAGTATCATCTAAGGCAATTTTAACATAATAAATAGTTTAATGGTATAAGTATCACGTGTAAAGCCGCTGGCAAAACTAGCAATCAATATATGAGAATATACGTTCAGTAATTTGTAGCTTAGGTATTTCCCAAATGTAAATAGGAAGTGCGATCCGTTGACAATACACACGTGCGATACGTTATCTCTGTTTGCTCTGGATTAGCTGCCCGGCCGAGTGCCCCACTGCCAAGTTCAAAGTGTCAAAGACTCTGAAATGAAGGCGTTCACTGTCAAAATGTCTCACCCGACGTAGGTATGGCAAGTTCATTGATTCAAACCCTGTACATCTGTCACTAAGCACCAAGCCGCATAAGGAGAGCATATAGATATATATTTCAATTTCGGAAGGAATAATAAATAATATACTTGAGGTAAAGATTTTGGGTCTTAATAAAAAATATAAATTTATTATTGTAATTAGATGTGAGCACAATCGGCGAAATAAATAAATAATATTTCATTTGTTTATACAGTGGCATTACGTAATATGTATTATATTGCTTATCTTTTACAAAAAATATTCAGGAAAAATAATATTCAGGAAAAAAATCCTGGAAGACTTGAAATAAATTATTTAAATTCAATCACTTGCAATCATTCAGGCGCCAGCCAGCATATGAAATAAAGGTTTTGTATATGTTAAAGATTTTCCTAATGTGGGCTTACGTGCATTATAGATGCATGGCCTGGACAGTCTTATCAAACGGTGCAAATATGAGCCCGCTATATTCTAAATACATTTCTTGGTCACCGGATGTTGTTTACAAGCGCCGGGTACACAGTAAAGGGTATGTGAAGGACGATTTGATATCAGAATTTCAAATGGCAAGAACAGTTTGAAAAATGGTGTCACATAGGATATTTATTACGGGTAGGTGTAAGGTTAGGTGTCTTATAAATATATAATCAAAGCGTACTGAGGCCGGCTTCGAATAACTCCTATTATTTTTTTATGTACATAAATAACGTTTGCTGAGCAACGTTGGCCTTCTTGGCTTCATAGTGTATCGTATTTTTCCTTATTTTTTTATTTAATAAAAAATACGAATTTAATTGTTTAAAATTTCCAACTTAATAATATTATTTATTCAATTAATAAAGAAGAAAATAATCCAAAAGTATTTTTTTCATGAAGGAATATGCTAGACATTTCTCAAACTGAACAAATTACTCGTATAAGAATATCAATTTATAAAATTATCATATTTTCCTATAATTAAAATTAAGGGTAAATTGTTATGTATAAACATTCGTTTGATTTGTAAATTGCCTATTTTTTCATTTAAGTAAATAATTGTTGATTGCTTTCATTTGGATTTTGCAGCAGGATGTTACAATATCTTACATAAAAGTTAAACATGTTAAAAGTAGCAACAGGAATTCTGTAGAAAACCTCGTAATTCTGTTTAAACAAAGAGAAATTATATGAAACACACATATTTTTTTCTTTAGACACAAAAAAGTACATAGACAGTCCAATAAGAATATTACCATCACAATATTTGTGTTCATTCCAGCAATTACCACTATATACGCAAACGTTACGTCATATCGTCGTCATCGAAATTATAGTATTCGATAAAATATAACTATTTTTGGTCAGACGCAATTTGAGTAAGTAGCAGTGGCTAGGCACAATATGGCACGGGGGGCTCAGTAGCGCGTGTCCGCCACCTGTCGGGACACCGCCACCGGTCCGAATTCACCCTCATTAACGGACTTTATATTCAAAAAAATCCTAAACGACAAAGTGCTTTGAGAGATTTTTGACCTGAATATTAAGTGAATATTTACATAATTTTACCGTAAATTTATTAATGTATATTGATAAATTTTGTGGTGTAAATAAAAAGTTATTGACTTAGATAATAATATGTATATTATACATTTGGGTTTTATAATATGAATGTTGCAATATTTAAATGTTAGGAAAAAGTAATCATATAAATCTCAATTTTCTCACCTACTTTGTAAAATTAAAATAAATTATATAATAACTAGCGGCTCACACTCGATTTTTAGAAAAACAAAAACAAATCTATCCCACGGGAACCGTACATTTTTCCGGGATAAACAGTTGCCAATGTGCTATTTTAGACAATATATAATCTGTCTCTGTGCCTTTCGTCCTAATTCCTTCAGCCGTTCGTAATTGAGTAACAAACATCCATCTAAACATCTAAACTTTCACATTTATAATATTATTAAGATGGGTATACCTTATTCCCGACGTTTCAGTTTATAATATCAGTAATTATTATAAAGGTGGAATTAAAAATTAAAAAAATTAATATGAATTAAAATAATAAATAAATATAGTATTTTTACACGTCGTTTAGAATTAGATTTATTGTTAATAGTTAGAAATATAGAATATTATTCATAGAAATATAATATAATAAGAAATGTAAAATATTAATAACGAAAAACATACCAAACATGTGGTGATGCCGTTTTAATTTAAGTACTGAATTTCTCAAGATAAAGCGAAAGAACTATATAATGCCTAATGGAAAGGCATTGTTATTTAAACATTCTGTCAGCAAAATAGTTCTGACTCACCATCGAGCCATCGGTGCCTTCACTAAATGAGATGGCGGTTTCGTAACCTAACATCGCGTGATCGTCATTTGATACTGTTCCATGAAACGTTGAATATTATTTTGGTATAATGTGCACAATTGTCTTTTCTGTTTTTACCTTTTATATATAATTACGAGGAATAATGTAATTATTCCATTTTTAGCAGTTACTATATTTAAATAAATGTTGTAGAGTCAAACTCTATAAGACTACCTTACTACTTAGACTACCTTTTACTGACTTCCTAATAATAGGTGGTAGGTGTCTGCCTCGAAAGTTACTTTTATTGAGATCATAGGATAAACATCAGCTGTATAGGCGAATATCAGAAGCACTGTTACACAGAAATAAACGATGGTTGTTGCTCGCTTTGCTAATATTTTCTAAGATATTCTTTTAAATTATACGTTACTTACAATTGATTCGATTATTAATGTTATAAGAAAATAAATTAAAAAGGATATTTTTTTATATTTTAAATTGCTTTAACCATGTTGTTCATATTATTACTTTATTGTAGACTTTTTGTATAAAACTATTTGAAATAAATATGTGCATTAATCTTATATTTTATAAAAATGTATTGTATGTTCATTGATATAAATTCATTTCGTCATTGTTATATGTACATCATATAAATTGCGTCTATTTTTAGAAATATCAAGGTTTTAATAACCTTGTGTATTAATCAATATAGGTAAAGCTGTTAATCTAGGAGGCCTGTTTGTTTCTAGTAGTAAAAACAGTTTTTTGAAAAATTAAGATCTGGTAATGGAAAATAAATTTAGTCTGCGAGTATTTGGCATATACACGGTACAATAACAAAAAGCATGCTAGAAGAGTTGAAAAGTTTTTCATTGAACGCGGATCAAAGGGTTATTCATATGGAGTCCTATAGTTTTGGGAATTCGACAAAAATGTCATATCGTAACCCGATGCCGACACGCAGAGCGGGCAAGCGGCACGCGGCACGCGCCGCGCTCTTGACATATGTCGAGACCCTTCTGTTAAGTACACGTTTATAAAGTACGTTCTACACTTAAGACTTAAATTCACACCTTGTCAAAATTACTTCATGCTTATCTTATTATGAAGATGAATATTTTAAAATTAAAATATTTACCTAAATTTATTGAAGATAATAAAATATTCCCAAATAAATATTTTTAATAGAAATTAATTTATAGAAAAATATAAAGTATGTATGTAATATTATCTAATAAAACTTTGGTGCATATATTTTTATTTTATAATACTATTGACGCAAATCCCACTGTTATAACTTATATTATATACCATGACTTTAATTAAGTGGATTTATTTAAAAATAAAAATAACTTTATCTTTTAAGCGATGATATAGAGATACTATATTTATAAATTAACTATTATTAAGGTAATAATTTATAAATGGCTTATAAATGAGGCACGATTTGTTTTAATAATATTCCCGGCAGTGTAGTGCAGACTTAAGTCGAGTAGGCATTTTTTCTTTGGTTTCAACGAGAAACGCCCCCCTGCTTTTAATCGTACAGTGCCATATGAGCAAATGTGTTTTGGTGTTTTAATGTATTAGCGGTTGAAGGGTGCAGTGACCTTTTTTTTTAATAAGTACTTTCTTAAAATTGGTTTGGATGTAATTGCGATATAACTACCCTTTATTCATATGGTATTAATGTTAGTAAATCCTGAATAAACATTTTTTATGAATATTAGAAAAGTTGGCATTGATATAAAATATAAACCAATTGTAAATAGAAATGCTATATATTGTAAAAAATGGCTTTTGTTTTAGTATTTCACTAATAACTGAAAATATAACTGTAATCATTTTAAATTAGAATTATAGGAAATCTACTTAATAATATAAAGAGGCTGTCTTTGTGACTCATGTGAGTTTGGATAAACAGGGGCGATTCTGGCAATACTGATTCAATTCTGAAAACTCTTTCAATAATGTGAAACTATAGTATCTGTAAGTACTACGAGCTATTTTATCTGATAAGATGTGACACATCATACCTAATATGGAACATAAATCGGAAGATACCAAGTGTAGTAATCTTTGTTCTATAAATAGAAGTTTCAGCTAAAGGAAAAAAATTAAGAAGTGTTCAAAATAAGACAAAAGTACATTTGTTTATAATTTAAATATCTATATTTCTTTAGTTATATTTCTATGAGAGGAGATATTTTCCCGCAGTAAAAAGTATTCTATATGTTGACCCGAATAACTATCAATCTCGCTATAAATCAAAATCCCTCCACTGGTTTTTCCGTGATGCGGTCACAGACAGATATACAAAAATTCTAAAAACTATAGATTCGGCCTCTGTATCGATAATAATGTCTATTTCAATAAGATTTACCAAAAAACATTTTATGTACATATTCGATTCAGAATTTTATTATATGTATAGATACATTAGATATGTGGTGGAAAATTATATTTATGGCTATTGAAAAACTAATATACATCAATCACAAATTCTTTACTTACATTCAATATATTTTATTAAAATCCATTTAAATATATATACATAATATACTAGTGACTCATCCTCGCTCCGCTCAGGTTCGTCCCTAGTTACGTTATAATGTTTAGTATAGTTTTCTCAGAGATGAGATATTTTTCCACTATAAAAATTGTACTATTTGTTGACCTGGATAACCAGCTATGATCATACCAAATTTCATTAGAATCTGTCCAATGGTTTTCTCGTGATGCGGTAACAGACAGACATACAGACAGACGGACAAAAATTTTAATAACTATAGATTCGGCCTCTGTATCGATTATAATGATTATTTCATACGACTTTCCAAAAAATATTTAATGTACAGATTCGACTTAGTTAGAATTTTATTATGTGTATAGATATATTTAATATATATGTTCAAAAGATAGTTATGTTATTGATATAAGATAACGCTACCTGTAAGCTTGAAAGTGGGACTGAATTTATTTAGTCTTTTAATAACATTATTATGCAAAGTAACCATATAGCGACTACCATATGGTCAATTGCATCGACAGGTTTCCACGTGCCAGCTCATATTGCAGGACTTCAATTAATTGTTATTAACTTGCAACCCTTACCTATAATGTAAGAGGATAGTCCATTTCACAGTGCATTGGGTTGCGCTCGCGTTATCTTATGTCATGTGGATAATAAGTAATTACTAAAATTAGGGTGATAAAAGTACAAGGAAGATAATGCATAATTTATGGCGTTAAGGTAGCAGGGGCTGTTTTTTGTAATGCGGCAGAACTATTGCAGAATAAAGTCTATTCTCATAAATTGTAAGTTCTTCGTAGTATAAAATTAACTGTAGCGTAAAACGTTACATGTGATAATTTTGAATATTTCAGAACGCTTTTTATAACTAGCATTTGCGACATCCATATCGATACTTAATATTATTTTTTTTCAAGTCAAAATGGAGTGACGGATTGGAATGATTTTTTGTGTGGAGATAGTTGGTGGGCAGGAGAGTGACATAGGCTACTTTTTACCGCATAAGATTATATCATTCCCACGGGAAAGAACGTTACAATACAATGCAAAAACAAAATATGATCAGAATTACTTGAAAGTTGGTATTAAAATTAAAGCTCTTCAATACAATTAAATAAATACATGTTTTAGCATTTTTCGAAATTCATCCCATAAGGGGGTAAAATAGGGGATGAAAGTTTGTATAAACTTACCTTTTTTGAGATTTTTTTTTGTTTTAGCGCGAGCGAAGCCGTGGGTTCTGCAAATATATAAAATATAATCGAATCGAAAATACCAACGAATCGAATTTAAATTTTTCATAAATTCTAAATATCTAAAAAAAACTTTGAAAGCTATCCTATACACTGTGCAATTGTGCATTATTTTCTTAAACGGTTAAAATTTTCCCCTATTTCATGGGAAGTGGTAGTTTTGTAATATTAGACAAAAGCCTGCCATAAAGCATTTTCATGTAGGCATTGTGCTTGAGGTGAATTGATATAATTCTTTTCTTATTCTCCCCCAAAGGGAAACGCTCCCTGCACCCTCGACAGCCTTACTTTATCACGTGTGCATAATTTTATTTCTTTCGAATTCTTCGAAAAGTCCATTTAATATTCGTGTATATCATAGAACGATAAGCGACGTTGAGGGTCAACTGTTTAGATTTCTGTAATTGAGCAGCAGTGAAAATACAATAAGGAAATTAACATTATTTTTAAGAAATAATGAAATAGCTTTCAATAAAGTATGTACTAATAAGACGTACCTAATATACATAGATAGATTTATATATATATATATATATATATATATATATATATATATATATATATATATATATATAGCTTTAGCTATAGATAAAAATACAATGTTCGTAGTATCATCCTTGGCCCTCCACGCCCTCAGACTGTTAAATGTTTTCGACGTTATTCAAACGTTAATTAATTTTCGGGAAAGCGTTGAATAACTAAAATTGTTCCATCTCGTTAAACCTTTTACGAAGAGGCGGTCGACGGCGCTAATTACTAGGACGAACGTATTTGATAAATTGCCCTGTTATTCGCTATTTATTAACCGCTCTTTTACTTTTATCAATTGGTATGTGAAGTTTATGGGTTATTAAAATATTTATGTGGTGATTAGGTTTTAGCAGTCTCATATAAAGGCTTAATGATTGACTCGTTTTGGATATTCTTATTTCTGTTTTAGAATTTTACCAAATTCGCATTAGAAAAAAATAAAATTAAAACCAAAAACAATAAATATTATGTTACACTTACACTTACATTAATAATTTATATGATAATTGGTGTAACATATATTTAATTGTATTTTGATGTTATCTATACTAATAAATGGAGAGCCGATTTTTTTGTTCGGTTATACTGCAATAACTACTGAACCGATCGGAATAATACTCATACCATAAGATGCAGCGTGTTTCGGAGAAGGTTTAAGTAGGTATATGATACGTTGGTGATAAATGTACTATGTGGGCGGAGCCGCAGGAAAACGCTAGTATGAAATAAATAATGCCCAAGACTTTTCGTTATATTTATATTAATAACTTATCGATGCAAAACATTTTCATTAAACCTAAAAGGCTTTAACCATTATATAGCAATTTATCGTACTGCAGACTGCTACAATTTGCGGCGTTTTTCCACCCGATAAACCACGAATGCAACTCAGTATCAAATAGTACTTCATCCTTACACGCCTCGTAAACCTTACTACTGGTACGACCCGCACGCCTAATTACATTCGACTTTATTGCACCGCGATAAAGATCACATTGGCGCACAGTAAATTAAATTGTGCAGAGGCCGAGCTATTTTCCAGTGCACTTTTACACGTTTCTCGAAAATAGGAGCAGACGTAGTTTACGATCGCGTGGAGAACATTTATGACCGGCTGTGAGGTCGGTAGTATGAATGATATCCGGCTGCATGGTGATTTTATTAAGTTGATGTGGATAATGATAATGTATTATGTGATATAGATAGGACATTCATGACAATATTCGTTATGATTGTATTAGATCTTTTGTCTTATTCCTTATTTACGAGTATAATTCATTATTAGTAGCTTATTGTTAGTTGAATTTTGCCACTCGCATATTGAGATTTCTTTCTTTGACAGTGCTAATTTAATCAGTATTAAACATATTTATTTTTATCTATACTAATATTAAAAAAGGTAAAGTTTGTGAGTTTGTGACGTTGTAGGGGGTAATCCCTGGATCTACCGAACCGATTTAGATAAAATTTGGTAAGAAGATAGTTTGAGACCTTGGGAAAGACATAGGATACTTTTCATACCGGAAAATCCCTTAAGGGGGTGAAAATGGGGATGAATGTCTGTATTGGGAAGCGAGCTAGAGACGAACCTGAGTGAAGCGAGGGTGAATAGCTAGTTAATAATATAAACAAAACTTTAATTATATTATATACATTTGCCATATTTCTTACTTTATAAATGACTAAATAGTAAGTATTATATATAAAAACTTTCATTCTCTATTAAATGTCTGTAGCGATGATTTTTTAAATATTCTTCAATATTTCAGTTCATCTTTGTCAGTATGGTATAGGTACTACATACTTTAGGTTAGTAGGTACTACCGCTTGTATATTTTATTTTAAGCTACTAGTTATTTTAAGCCGCTGGGGGTTTAGGTCGTGCACTGTCTTCCTTCGCTTGCACAGTGAAGCAGCAAATAAATTTAAGTTTTCTATGAATCTCTTAAATTAATTTACTATCTACTTATGTAGATAAATAAGTTGTGAAGTACGTAAATCGATTTATAAATTGTAGCCAGGCTAGACGAATTGACTGGACGGCAGTTTACGAGGCAATCCGAGAAACTGTCGCGGGGAGGCAGACGCGGCGGCGTCGAGGCGCCTCGGCATAACTGACATAAGCGTAAATTGGGATATTATCTAAATAACGATAGCTTCACATCAATTAAATTATGATTACATTTTATTCTGCATTTTAGTATTATTTTCCAGAACGCCATCCATATAATATAACTTTTAGTCTCTATAAAGTTATATTAAATATTGTTGCAAAGCAAATATATGCGATTTAATTAATGAAAATAAACTAAAATATTATAAAACAGAGCAGTTTGTAATTCTAAAATTGAGAAATGCATTATGAACATTTGTTGAAAGCGTCACGAATCTCATTCTCGACAACTAAAAAGAGACATCTAAAAATGTGACGATTCCATGAAAGCCGACATTTTAATTGAAGTTGAAATGAAGAGGCTCGCCTGTGCCTTTAGTACTAATTCAGTTTTCCCTAACGACTACTGACAAGCTGAAATTTTAAATTTGAGTGTTCTAACTAACGCTTTCATTTGGTGATAAATTACTTTCATGTTTTAGTGTTAAAGATTTAAAAATGTCATCGTTTTATTTTCTATGTTTTTCGTTTTTCTAAATCCAAATTCTACGTTATAATCGCAAGAATGTAGAAATCGGAAACTTTACATTTTTACTATAAAAATAACATTCGTTCCATAACAAATACTTTTCATAAAAAAGAATTCCATATGTAAATTGTTCACACCAGTTCTTCTCAACGCCATTGCATACCAATACAGAGCTTAGTAACAGTACGTAGCCTAGTTGACTACGCGGCTACGAACCGATGTAGCGCTACGTGACTGGCTTGCACTTGATAAATGATATTCGCTGTACAGACAAATGAGTTTGCTTTATCTTTGCAATAAAAATACAACATGTGTTTTACTTCTCTCTACTGAATAGTAACTACGATCTCAAATAGCTTTTCTTGTTTAGTTGAAAATATTTTTATGAATCAATCTTACTACTTCTTAATATAAAATATCACAACCGTATATTTTCATTTTCACATCACAAAAACATCCAAAATTCTCATTACATATGAAGCGATCTACAACAAGGCCGCGTACTGCTATAATATTTACAGAACATTCCATCGTCTTGGATCGATAGCGGTGTGTTCTCAATTTTTTCGGATGTCGTTCATATTGATTTTGGAAAAGTGGGACAAATTTATTGGGTAATTAAATATTTATTTGTTTGATAATACTATGATTTTTAATTTGAATATAATTGCTATAATCATCCTTGGTACTTTTCTGTTAAGTTATTTATAATACTTATAGATCTTATTCGTTTAATTCTTAGCTGAATGAGTCGGTAAAACATATTGTAATTTATTCATATTATCTAGCCAAACCTAGTTTATCATTGAAAAGTGTACAATTTTTTTTATCAAATAAAATAAAATTATACTTGCGAGAGCTTATGTGTCTGTGACGATGTAATGTGTTAAAAATATTTAAACACAATTCGGTATAGAGATATCTTGGGTTAACACATGGGTTTCATATTTTTTATCAACTAGCAAGCGAAGCCGCTGGCTAGAACTAGCACTTTATGTATATATAATTTAAGTTAAGTGAAATAACTTATTACGTTTAAAAGTAGAATTTTGGGATATACTATATTTTTAGTTAACTTTAAATATACATATACTTTTATGTTTGTGATAGCTGCTACTCTTAGTCAATATTAAAATTGAATATGTGTCATACTTTTGGTTATCTACGCTAATATTATAACCAGGTAGATTGTAAATTAGATCATTTTTTCACATTACCGTCGGGTGCTATAGGTTATTTTGTGTTTACTGTCAGAAATCATGATAATTTTAATTGAATTTGGTTAAAACTGACCGTTGATTTGTTTTCTCAGCGTATGCTACCAAAATAGTTTGAAATAAAGAAATATAATTGTAAAAAGACACCGGAACGAAACCATATGCACTAGTAACTAATGAATAATGCTTATCACAGCCACCGAGCTAGACCTGCTGGCCGCGCTGTCGCTGCACAACACGTCGCGGGCCGGCGTCAGCGTAGCTCCGGGCATGCAAGCGCAGCGCACCGCCTACGCCCTGCAAGGTAAACGTTCGACATTTTATTTTATATCGCCTTCCTTAACCTTTAATCTAAGTATAGTTATAATAATTAGTTATAAATGTGAAAGTTTATCAGATATATATATACTTTATGTGTATATTTGTTACTCATTCACGCTGAAACGGCTGGACGAATTTTGATGAAAATTAGAACACAAATAAACTAGAACCTGGAGTAAAAAATAGACCTAGAAACGCAACCGAACGAGAGCAAGTCGCAAGTAATGCACACATATACATTGTATTTCCTTTATTAATATATTTGCGTGTCGCAAGTGCTTTATCGAGCGTTTGTTAAAGATTTATGAGGGACTAAGTTAAGTAATAAAAAGTACAAACTATTTCATCTATACTAATATTATAAAGAGGTAAAGTTTGTGGAGTTTGTGACGTTGTAGATGGTAATCACTGGATCTACTGAACCGATTTAGATGAAATGTGGTAAGAAGATAGTTTGAAAGGACATCGGATACTTTTCATACCGGAAATCATCCCTTAAGGGGGTGAAAATGGGGATAAAAGTTTGTATTGGGAATCAAGCTAGGGGCGAACCCGAACAAAGCGAGGGTGAATAGCTAGTTCAATTTATTTAAGTAGGAATACAATGTATCTTTAGCTATATGGTTATGGTTGATTCATACCTCTTTATAATCATATAATGGATCGTAAACAATACGAGGCGTCAGTTGCAATCCATCGCTATGCAATCTCACTTAGTCTACGTCTTCCACTCACACCTCTGTGTACTTTAAAGTCTATATAAATATATAATATTACCTAGAAGCTAAGCGATAAAAAACGCAAAGGTTAAGCCCTTTCATAACCGTAGTTGCGTGATTATTTATATTGTTTTATGTGAAGATGGAATGTAACACTTATATTAGTACTACGACCCGATGTTTAATGATTTTTTTTAAATTAAATGCTGTTCAATTCATATTCATGTGTTTATTTAATGTTTATATAACATTTTTTACTATTTAATATATAATTTTTTAATATAAATTAATTTATATTGTTATGTTTACATTAACAATGTGAAGTGCAAGGTATATTTCATTGCACTGCAATTTTACTTAAAGCCTCTGTGTAATGGCTTCCACCACGCCTCATTAGGTTTCAATTTCCGAGCAGTGTTGTGTTTTCATTAAACATTTTTAGTTTAAACATTAAAATAAACTTAAAAAGGAAATTAATTTGTTAAGAAGTTCTATTAGTCAATTTACTTGGTGGTATGATAATTTCCGGTAGTCCCTAGTCTAATGACGATAAGCCTGTTAACATATTGAGTAATAACTTAATATAACAAATACAATTTTAAATTAAAATAACATTATATTCCTGTTTTAATATTGAATTGTAATCATATCTATAAATGTTTTAACATAGTACTATTTTTTTCTAGACAAGGTATTTATGTTTATTAATATATAAGTTATTTAAAATAACCAAATTAAATCCATTATTGGTCCATCCACATAAAATATGGCAAGAATACACCCACCAGTTATTACAGAAACGAATTGATTTTGTTGTACTTGTATTTTAGTTTTAACTATATTATGTAAAAAATATACTTAGTATATTTATTTTATTTTAAAACATCAGAAGTACACCCTAGTACGAATAAATTTTCAATATTGGTATAATCCGGTGCTCTTTGTTTGTACTATGAATCGTTTTTAGTTCCGGAGAATTCAAGAGGGAGCTGACCCTTGTTCCTTATAGTTTCCATATTTTAATGAACAGAAAAACCTTATGAAAAAGAAATTGACTTGCGGAGGGAATAGAGGGTTCTATAATGTATATGTATGACACGTGCGGGCATGATGCAGACATGACATATGTATGTGCTTATTTTATATTTCTATGACAAATATTATTTTGATGACACCCTAAAATAATATTCATAAATAAAAATACTTTATATACACTACTAATGTTATCTGACATGTCGGGAACAGATTTTCATAAAATGAAAAGATTGTAATATTCAATGTCCAATGTAATCTGTCTAGAGCAATTGACGCTAATCCTCATGATTGTCCCTCGAAACAAGCCCATTATCGATAAAGCGTCCGTAATCCGGCAAATACGCCATCCCTCAGCAAGCCGCCACAAACGGTGATTAAAGCTCGGCGTGGCCTGAAATCTGTTACGTTGCAATAGGGTCGGCTAGAGCTTTTTTCTAAATTAAACATTTTTCAAATATTAAATAATTCTTAAATATTTGTATGTAAAGAACATGATTTTAATTCTAACTATACAACCATTCATGTAATAATAATTTACTTACTTGATTAAAAAATTGACATTTATACTAATATTATAAAGAGGTGAAGTTTGTGAGTTTGTGACGTTGTAGGGGGTAAACTCTGGATCTACTGAACCGATTTAGATGTTTGGTAAGAAGATAGTGTGAGACCCTGGGAAGGACATAAGATACTTTTTATCCCGGAAACCATCCCTCAAGGGAGTGAAAATGGGGGTGAAATTTTGTATTGAGAAGCAAGGTAGGGACAAACCCGAGCGAAGCGAGGTTGAATCGGTAATCTGTAGTAAATTGAATTTCTTAAATACTTACCGTTTATTTAAAAAGATGGGGGTAGATATCCAGTATAAATATTTATGTCATGCGAATATTTTATCTATTCATATATCATTCTGATTTTATCTAGTTATGTAAATGTACTACATAAAACGTGTGCTAGGTGGTTCAATACTATATGAAATCAATCTCGATCTCTCTGATCTCAGTCCATATTCCATACTAGCTTATGGATACATCCATAAACATCCCAGCCTTCAAAAAGGTAATATGCAACGTATATCTAGATAATGAAATAAGAAAATAAAGCATAAACTTATATCTATTTCTAATTTATATAAGATTTATAAGTGTGAAACGATTGGTTTATGCAAATATGAAAGGTATAGAAATTTCATAAATAATATTTTTTTATTAATTCGACGTCCCTATTAGCTAGGGGACCTGCATTTTCATACAATTCACTTACATTTACCAAAGGTACCACCATTATGCGAGATGTGAAGTTGCGTAATTGTCGAAGGGTGTCCGTCTATTCCTAGCGCCCTAATTTGCGGGGCTTTTTGTTCTGCTGGTGTCAAACGCCGCTCTATTGTCCGCGCGTCGTTGGGAAACATGCCACAGACAGGCTTAATACAACATCTGGAGCAAAGTATCTGACGGTTAATCTACGATAAATCTATCTGTTGTTTATCACCATTTGTTATATTTCTATAATATTATCAATCTATCAAAATATAATTTTCGTTAAAGAATGTCTTACAAATTGAAAGAAAATTACGAATGTTCATGAGTCAAAGAATCTAAAATACGTACCTATGACAAAATATATATTACTAGCGAATCATGTTTTAACGGTTAGTATGGAATAGATAGACTATATGTTATACATAGGTAAGGTTCAGTTTCTTAACTCTTACTTGAGAAATTATTGATTTCTCATACAAACTTTCATTCTCCTTTTCACCCCAGGATCTCAAACTATTTTCATAACAAATTTCATTTAAATCGATTCAGTAATTTCATGCATTACTTCCTACAAACAAACTCACAAACTTACAAACTTTACCTCTTTATTATAATATAGTATTCTTTATTAATAAGAATCATATTTTAAAATACTAAGAAAATGAATTATTTGAAAGAAAAGTCTTTTAAATTCATTCAAAATATGTAAATAATTAAAAAGTTTAACTTCAACTTACTCTTTTTTATTATTCTTGGAATACTTCACAGAATAAATCAATGTTTTTAATAGTAAATATTCATATTTTTATAGACATAGCAATTTTACAAAAGTTTACACAACGACGACCTGTCATACCCACAGTTGATATAAAAACGCTAATGGGAATGTCTGCCAAAGACAGGCATATTAATGTTGAATGCATGAACGAATTTGGTTGAATGCTTTTGATGTGACAGGCGATGAGCTGTTCGCCGTTGTTTCAGCTTATTGACAAATATACATATTACAAAAATACATTTTAAATACTTTGAGTTTTTGTAAGTATCCTATAGTTACTACGAATAAATAATTATTTATTCTTCGTATAGTTACCGTTAATACTATATATGATTTGATTTCTATACGCACGCCACGAAATTTTGTGCTTTTATGATATAAACATAAATTAATGCAGAATATACAATATCTGTGAATTTACTTAAACTACTACTATTGCTCTCATATGAACTCTCATATATGTACCTATCTGTATGGAGAACTATACGCTAGGTACCTCTTGAAACAATCTTAACTGGACAATAGAATACGAGAATATGTACTAGAGCAAATGATTTAAGGACATATAAAAGCACGCATTGTCGTAGAACGCTGTTTCATTATATTGAAATGAATGGGCTTCACTGAAGAAAAGTAAAGCAGACAGTTAAAAGAGGAGTGCTTTATTTAGGAGACAATTAGGAAACAAATATTGATGTAGAAAAATTATAATAATTTTAACTGCACTATAAAAAAACACTTTACCAGACTGAATATCGATCTCGGAGACCAATCACTGAAAGCTAGGTGCATATATATGCATAGGCACAGTGCTCAAGTATATGCGTAAACACAAGAACACTCTGAATTCTTTTAACTCTTGTGATTACTGGGAAAGTTTGACAAATACTATTTTACGAACCCAATGTCTAGGGATGTCGAGCCGTATACGCTAGCCATTAGACTAACGAGGAAGTATTTTTATTATACCTAAAACCTACCTCTACTTAGTCTACCATCATAAAAATAGCGTTATTTTTAAATGGTTTTCACTTTCCAATTAGACTTTAGAGCGTGTCACCGCCCGCGCCTCTGGGCTGCAGTGATTTTGCTCGGTGATCCGTTATAATTCTAAAGTGAAGTCATGTGCATGATAAGGCCTATTCAGTATATGTAAGAGTAAGATAATTCGAAACTCTTTTGATATTAACTTTTTCTTTTATAAAATATTATTACGAAAATTATAAGCCGGCGAAAACATTGCAATATAAATAATTTAAGTAAAAAGTTTAATCAATATTCTAATTCAAGTTATGAGACGGCAAGCAGACCGCCAGAAATACTTATAAGAATACATATACTTAAAGGGTCTCCAGTCCAAAGGATTTTGTTCTGCGCTTGTTAGAAATTAAAAAAATCTGACCACATTGCGTCCATGTCGGGATTTTATAATTTTTATATGTCTACAAACAAAAAGAGTAGCAAATATTTCTATAACAGAAATATTCCATGTTTTGTCAATTTCCATATTAAGTCCCTTAAAAGCGGATGACCGTCAACGGGAACGAGTATCACCGGTCATGTCAAACGATGGCCAATAAATAAATTCACCGCGGGGAACCATTTCACAGTGTTTACACAATGCTTTGCAAATATTTGTGTACAATAAATTCGACAAGGGTGATTTAATGAAACCAAAACATTTTGGGGTTGCTTATGGAGTATAATATTCCTTTATGACAGCCGCAATATTTTATGAAATAAATCAGAACTGAAAATAGAGCGGTTACTATAATTTAACTAAATGGTTGCTATTTATATATTTTATTTTTATATTAATACACATCGATTCCCTTCAGCTTTTACTTTTACCACGTGCCAAAAAGACTCACATAACCTCTTATCCTCTTTACTAACCCTTTTCTGTTTCCTGGATATAAAACACCTAGTCCTTGTCTCTTTAACCAAATCAAGCATCTGCTAGTACCAATTCCTCTTAGGCCTTAACATCCGTTTAGCCGTTCTGGAAATTTTTATATCCTTTATATCGCGGATAAAGGGTACTTACAAGAATTTCCAGAAATACTCTTTTTCTCGGTATAAAAATTAGTTTATGTCCATCGCATTTAAATCCACTAATGACTTGAGAAATACTCGAACCCACTTGGGAAGGCAGAACATCATTCAAAAGAAAGTAAAGGTTATCTTGGCTTTAGAGTCACATTATTAACTCAAAAATAAATGAATGTATACTGGCTCTCAGCCCTGAGCTCATGATATTTGAATTCTGTTTATTTATTCTTTAAAAATCTACCTCATTTTTTTATTCCCAGAATAGGAATATTCCGCATTGAAGTACCTAAACAAAATTAATTTTATCCTCAATATTCCGAAAATATTGTTCTTTAACTTTCTAATTAAAAATAAATTAAACAACAATATGGGATATTAAATTCGATAGCATTTTAAAATCTCTACGCAAAGTTGACGAAAACAAACCTTCACGTGTACAAGTCGTCTTTAATTAATGCTCTACAAAGAGTGTTGTAGAGTAGATAATTAGTCGTACTTTATTCATACCTTTTCCGAAAGCTAAATCTAATTTAATAGGTATTTTATCATTATAGCATGTTAAAATGTCGTTAGCACTTGTACGGCCTTAGATTTACATATAAAATTTTTGATTTCAGTAGATTAACCTAAAAATGTCGAGTATTATAAAGGGTTTTAATAGAATATTCGATACAATTTTCCGATGTTAATCTTGAATCTTCGCATTAATATGATATTATACTTCGGATTTGGATATTATACTTCGGATTTGGATATTATACTTCGGATTTGGATATTATAGCTTCGGCATCGCGCACCTACGAGTACATACATACGTAAGTGCTTAGACTAGTTATTTAGCAGACTTTGATGTCATTTTACAATTTGAAATTAATCACAAATTAAAATTAAAAGCGGTAATTTTAATACTCAAAAATCTTCTCAAACTTATTACTCAAATTAAAATTATTATAAATATTTTTAAAATTAACCGCTTGAATTTTTTTATTGTACCGTTGATGACTCGTCGTTTGAATGTTTTGCATTATAATTACATTAAATGAAAAATTATAGTCTTGGAAAAAAACATATCTGTAAGATATCTCAGGAAAAGCCAGCATCATGTTAAAATGATTATATATTTATATATTTTAACTAGATTTAGTAGTTACAATTTATTAGAAAACACTCATTCTCAACAATTTCCTATTTTTTTTGCTCCAGTTAAAAACCACGGATCCCATCCACCCCTGTCAACTCCCCGCCGATCAACGCCCTTTTTTGCTTTTCTAGTCTTCTAGTTTTATTTGTATTTCTTTCTTATTTCTTTTTTTCGGCCTACCAATTCTCGTGATTTTTTACGACCTGATTTATAAAGGTATCTGTAATTTGTGCACTCGCGTCGTCAGTGTAGCATAATCAATTAATGACCGTTTTATTATACACATGAAACCTTACATAACTAAAATTTGATAAGACTATTAAGTACCTACTGTCAGGTGAATTTTTCCAAAAAAGACACACAGACCTCACTCTGTACTAAAGAAATATCAAAAGAAAATACTAAAGAAAAATCTAGCGTTCTACCGAATCCAGAAGCAATAGATAATTCTAGTGCTTCTGATTTGAAGAGAAAGTTTTAATAAAGCCGTTATTAGTTCAAATATCAAATTTTAATTTAAGTAATGTTCATAAAAATAAATACAGTAAAATGCCAAAAAAGTGACACAGTTTTCTTATAACAAAAAAATACACTTAGGTACGATTATATAATCTGCGATAATAAAGGGCTAACGGCGTAGGTAGATCTTACTGGAAGTTCAACGCTCTGGCGGAAAACTTCGAAACATCATCTTTGCACGGATGCGTACAATTGCAGTTCAAGTTAGTCCGAGAAATAAAATACTTTTCTAACTTTTGATAGCAATTTACAGTCAACTGATGGTATATGTATACCTCATCTTAAATGGAGTTATATAAACTCCATTTGACTTCGGGAGAAAGAAAGTTATGAAAATAAAGTTTTTAAATATTTTAAATTTTATCGTAATAAATAAAAGTCTAAAAAGATACAAATACTTATGTCAAAATATCATTTATTACTTATATCCGTCACATGTTGTATCTAGTCTTTGTCTTTGCCACAGTTCATCGAAATCTATTTATCAGTCTAAGTAATAAATATACAGACAACCTTACTTTCACATTTAAAGTATTACTAGAAATTTCAAATTATATTTTAATTACTTTTTAACACGTTCGCTGCATTACGAGATCTATCAGATCTCTTGCAGGACTTTTGTATTGTGCGTTGACTATAATCGTGTTGTTTCACTCCTTGCGGGGGGCTCTAACGTGTAAAGTTCTTTAAGTATGATTAAGACAAACATACATATTTGCTTCCTACTTAAAGGTGAATTCGAGGACATAAAAAAAATGAATAGAGATGGATTAGGTCCCTAACGCACAGTAGTATAATTATTTTTATTCCTTGCGTTAGGAGACATGTCGATACTCGTGGAATCGTACGCCTCGTAGACGCAAGAGAGGGAGGGTGGGCGGCGCGGGCGCTGTGTGAATCGATTTAGTGTTGTCCTAGTGTCGACGTGGGAGGTTGCGCGCACGTTTCGAAAAAGTGTAAAAAAAAATTTATTTCATATATTTTATTTAATAAAATTGTTTTGTTTTGGTGAGATTTCTAAGAATGAAAAATCAACGCCGGATTATAGTGCTGCATCGTCCAGTATAATTACAATTTTGGAAAATATAATGCTTTTTATTACAGAATTCCCCGAAGGAAGATGTACAGATCATGTTTTCCAACGTGGCGACAAAAAAAGACGTTGTGTGGGTTGTTATGAAAAATTACGACGCACATTAAACAGCACTGACGCTTCTAAAAAAAACTAAAAAAATTGTTACCATTTGCGCGCAATGCAAATAATCAATGTGCTTACCATGTTTTAACAAAAACACTTTCCATAGTTTATAAATAAACTTCTTTAATAAAAATTTTCAATCGACAACTGAGATATTATTTTATTCCCATCACTACTTACTACACATATTGAACTATCTTCGGTTGCGGTACGAGATACAATCGATATCTAATTTTTTTTTTGATATTTGTAGTTTATTCTAATGTCATAACTGCGTGCGAACCTAGTAAAATGTAAAGCAATAGGCTCTCTTGACCCACAAAAACTTCAAAATATATGTCATTAGTTTTTTGGAAGATATAAATTATTTTCAAAACTGTATTTTTAGGAGACTGATTAGGTCTCTAACGCACCAAAGGGTAGGCTAGTTTCGAGATCTTTTAGGTCTCCAAAGCACCAGTAGAAAAGTCTTTCAAAATGATGACGCAGTGAACGTGTTAATTTATTTTTGAAGTTATCTTAAAGGGAAATATAACATCAATTATTCGTATTAAAAACGAACATCGCTATCTAATCAACCCTCCGCAGTCGCAAAGGATTACAACTTCAACAATGTTTAATTAAAATTTTCAATAAGCAGTGAGGGCATTTCCTTCCCAATCTGACCCTTGTTCCCTTCCGTGCCATTAGCCCCCTGCGGCTCGTCACGTCATCCACGTGCGAATCGTACGATTATATCGTTATTCTCCCCCTTTCAAAAATCTTTGCATTGCGCATTTTATTACTAGACGTGCTATTAAATCGTGACAATCTGTTAGCCTGGTTAATATATTGTATGGAATTTCATTACATTTTAAAAGTAAAAAAATACTAGATGGACTTGCATTATAAATATACAACTATGCGATTTTTTCTTGATTTGTGTATGTGTGCTTACATTTGGATATTAAACATAACATATTGCCTCGCGTACTCATGTCTTATTAGATAAATTTTAAGATTGCATATTTCCAGTGATAGCTCAATGTATTTCTCTGATGAATGTAATTCTTTGATAATGCTGAAAACCCATATATCATACCTAAATGTAAAGAAAGTTAGAATTTGCGGTATACTTATGTATAATGAGACTACTGGAACGCAAACGAAGTTATGGGTAAAATTTCAGTAATTAGAGCTGGCAAGCTGCCAGCAAACGGGCTATATCTAAAGCCTTGCTGGAGTACTGAACCTACTGATTTTATCGTAATTTATTACGACCGTATATAAACTTATTTAATGAGGTCGCTAGTAACATACTTTATTTTGAATATCTGTTATGAAATAATATGTACTTCAAATACATAAAGTAAAACAATAAATGAGAAATAAAATAAATAAACTTCGATCTGAACAAATTGTACAACTTACTTCTAAAAGAAGACTATTATTTTACAAAAGGAATTAAGTTAATATGTTATTCTTAAATATATTTCAGGGGAGTCGCGGTCGCTGCAGGTGGATGGTGTTGCGTTTGGACGAGCGACAGAACTCCTGCAACGCTCTCCTGAATTCACGGTGCTCGCCACATTACGCCAGGAGCCCGCTAACTCCGGCACCATATTGTCATTTTCGCACGGCTACAACAGGTACTTGATGTTTGCCTGTCCCTAGCAACAGATAGCAAGATCCAAAATAACATATCGTTCATTTACTTTTTTACTTTGTGAAATGTTAATATCAATATCTTTAGAATATTTAACTAGCCTTTGGATCTTGTAATGATTTGTACTTATTTATAAAGTTCAAAAAAATCATCTGTTTGTGTTATCTGTTATTTTGCATGAAATATTTGTGTTCATGTTTATAGTATACATTAAGACTTAGAGTTATATAAGCATACAAAAATATGAATTGATATAAATATAATTTCGAATCTTGATCACTGTAATATAATATGTACGTTGATAAAAAATATAAGTCTTATTGAGATGACTAATATTTACATATCTAATAAAACTACCGTTTGATGTCGGGTAGAAAACCGGCATGAGCAACCGGCGCGGTCGGCAGCCGTGCAGCGCGCGCCCCAGCAGGCCCCGGAGCTCGGCGACGCTCACCGGTAAGTTCTAGATCTCAACATCGCTGCGCGCGCACGCATGCTGCTTCTGAGGCATTCGTGCGCGCGCATAGGGGAGAATCATGTATCTTGGAATGTCCTGTGCCTCGGAATGCCCTCCTCGATCCATCTGTTAACCTCATTGCGCTCACTGTGACCTCTGCATGGCCGTATGTGTGCGCGGGTCGACTTGCATGTGTCCTCCGCGCCTCCTCCGCCGTCGTCCGTCTTGTGTTCTGTGTCTTGACGTGTTTTGTTCTATAACTGTCTAACTGTCCCCTCATAATACGTCTTTCAATGTTCATCTGGGTGTTGTTGTTAGTCGTACCGCTGCGGGCCCGTGTCCGCTTTGATAACTCACTGCCGGGCTCCGCACTTGCATTCCAAGCGACATGGGAATCAGTAACTGCGCATTTCATTATACTCTGGTCAATCGGGTTCAGACTAGCTCATCGCTCTGACCGGAAGAGGTTGCCGGCCATCAGTCGCACGTCGGTCGACGCCGAATCTCCCTCCAGAATTTCCATCTGCGATCGGACATCGCAAATCGCGTTCTCCCTCTGGCTTTCCATCAGACACCAAGTAGCTCTATTGACACCGAACGCGATTCGTTCCGAGGTACATGGTCCCCTTCCCGAGCGAGCGATATTGAGATGTAGAGCGAGCCGAGGCCAGCTCGCAATCGGTTTGCCGTCCCACCCCGTCTGCCGTCCGAGTATATATGTTGTTTGTTTATGTGTACCTCGGAACAGTTCGCTCGGAGGGAGGTTCCGAGAGCGCGGCGACGGGTTTTCATACTCAGTAGCTATGAGGCTGTGCAATGCGCAGGTACTTGGAGTTGCAGTCGAGTGGTCGGCGCGACGAGGTGCGGTTACACTACGTGGCGGCGGGGAGCGCAACAGCTCGCGTGGAGACCTTTCCGTTTCGTTTAGCGGACGGCGCGTGGCACCGCGTGGCATTGGCCGTGTCAGGCGCGCAGGCCACGCTATTAGTTGACTGCCACCCGCTCTACCGTCGCCTTATACCGCCACCTGATCGCAATTTCACCCAACCTCAACTCTCGTTGTGGGTTGGACAGAGGAATAGTAAACATTCTTTATTTAAGGTGAGTAAAAATTTTACGTACTTATTGCAGTAAGCAGTAATTTCAAAAAGTTATTCTGTTATAAACTAGATATATTCTCCCCTGTAACAATGTTTTCAAAATATTTCTAGGGAACTATACAAGAAGTAAGACTAGTGAGCGGACCTCATGGTTATTTGGTACAATGCCCGGGTTTGGACTCCGAGTGTCCAACCTGCGGGCAGTTTGCACTACTTCAAGCTACAGTACAAGAACTTACTTCGCATATCCATGACCTATCACTTAAGGTAACTGCTATGGTTTTTATTTAAATCCAAATATCTAATTTTAAATAATTACACACATCAGAAAAACAGTCCATCTATTTAATGAAAAAGACCTCTCTTTTTATCACTTGCATAATACATTTTTGGGACAAAAATTATTGTATGAAATGTATGCATCATATGGTGAAGTTAATCACTGTTAAGTTAACCTAATTTAAGTGGCTGTTTTAGTTGGTTGGTACTGAAGCCAGGCTGGCGCGGCTAGAGCAGTGCGACTGTCAAAAGTCGTGTTACTCTAACGGCACAGTACACGCTGATGGTGCTACCTGGCAAAAAGACTGCAATCGATGCTCCTGTGTGGTAAGATTTAACTATAAAAAATATTTACATTATACCATTATTTAAACAATAAAAATAACTGTAAATTAAGTTTCTTGTCTTTGATGTTTTTAATGGAAATAATAAAAGAAACTAAACACAACAAACTAACACTTTATGAAGCTGCAACTAGTAGTAGAACATAATGGTTTCTTCAATTTTAATTTTTCTTCTTGTCAATATATAATTTCTGCTTTAATTTTTATATACAATAATATAATTTATTTCAATTATAGCATGGTGAGATTACGTGCAGACCAGTAGAGTGCGATAGAGCAGAGTGTAAAAATCCAGTATTGCATCCAGGAGAATGTTGTCCTACTTGTCTTAGTAAGTCGTTTCATATCGAGGTCATTATTAGGCACAGCTATGACGAAAATTGTTATAGATGTCATAGAATTTTAAATATTTACATTGAACTAGTAGAACTAGTTTAGTCGCTTTTTTATTTGAAATCGTTTATTTGTATTTTTACTTCAGGATCATACATAAGACTATATCTATCTCATCATGGACCTTCCTGCAAGTTCAGAGATGGATGATTCGTCTTCGTTATATAAAGAGTATTTTCCTAGTTCAGTACCTAACGTACGCTAAGTCTTTCCTCTCTTGCCTCTCTTGACCGTAAATATATCGAATTTGTACTACGCTTTTGTTTCATCCCCTATTTAATGTTTACAGGGCAATGTCTAATGAAGGGAACGCTTTACGAGCATGGAGAACGTTCCGCGCCGAAGGAATGCGCGGAATGCGTGTGCCACGACGGTAACATGCAGTGCACGCGCATTGACCCCAAGACCGAGTGTCCGCCGCTACCGTGCGATGCGCCCGACCAGTTCACAGTGCCCGGGGAATGCTGTAAATTTTGTCCAGGTATAATAAAAATTAACAATACAATGTGCTGTTATAATGCATGTAACGTAAATTGCAAATTATGTAATACTAGCTTTCACACATTAGTTCCTAACAGTAGCCTATATGTTACTCCAGGTATAACATGATATATCTATATACTCGTACTACATATCCAATCCAAATCTATCCAACCGTTTCAGCGTATAAGTGTACAAACATACACACAAAATTAACTTTCCGATTTATAATATAATAGTAGTCCGATAAACTACTTGTATTACGGTGCGAAATAATTATTTTAAAATGCTTTATTTAATTTCAGGTGTGGATTATTGCAGTATGGGTCATTCGTGTGACGAGAACGCGATGTGTATGAATCTCAATACAAAATACACTTGTAAGTGCAACCAAGGATTTCAGGGAGATGGGATCACATGTGAAGGTAGAGAAGTAGTTTTATATACATATATGTCAATAAAATTTGATCATACATTAACACCTACAACCTTAGTTTAATATACATACATTTAAGTTGATATATAAATTTTGTCTAATAAAAATTTGTTGTAATGCGACTGCGCTAACCAATTAATTCTTAAGTACAATATAAAATACATTAAACTACGATAAGGTAGTAGTAGCCTTTCAACCTCGAACGCAATAGCCATTAGCACACAATTCAACGACTAAAATACACCTTTTCATTTACATCTTGCACTGCTAACCAAATCTTGTTCAAATATAATAATGAAATCTACATTATTATATTTGAACATTTGTTCATTCAAATGTTTTCCATTATTGTAATTATTTCATTTTTTTTATTGTTCAAACTTCAGATGTGGATGAATGTCAAAGGGAAGGCGGGCGCGAAGGCCACCACTGCCACTCAAATACCAGCTGCGTCAATGTGGTCGGCGGCTATGTGTGCCAATGCCTGCCCGGATACACCAGACGGGACAAGTTCAACTGCGCTGAGGTAAATGTAAAATTAATTCATTTTAAACGAAATATAGATCTGAATATAACACCAATGTACCTACTTTTTTACTAAAATTTAACAAAATTTAAAATTATCATAAAAGTAATTATAAACCCTTCTAGGGTGTTCTTCGATTTATAAGTATATTATATACAAGAGACAATATCAACAACTACATTCATTAAAAAAGAGTAATTAAAGTCAATGGACAAAGAGCAAAGATAATAAATTAACAATAATACAAAAAAATACATGTTGAGAATCTCCATCCTTTTAGACCTTCAATATGTCTGACGTACATACTTTACTCCTAATTTATTAAACTTACATGTACAGGTGGACGAGTGCGCGAGCGAGACACACGGCTGTCACGCGCAGGCCGAGTGCCGCAACACCCCCGGCTCGTACTCGTGCCGCTGCAGGGAAGGCTACACCGGCGACGGGTACACATGCTCGCGTGAGTAGTACTCGTGTTTCTTTACTATAACTTTCTATGTTTTAATTCTAATTAAATAAAATTACTTTAATAAAATGTAAATTTAATTAATTAAATAAAATGTTCTTGGTAACGAGTAAACTTACAGTTGTTGAGCTTTGCCAGGCTATCGAAGCTCAGCCCTTGTCTCGGGATACATTTCAACTTAGAAGATAGTATGTTTTATTACAAAAATTAACAATGGATCCACTGGAATGCCCTCAGCAATATGCACAGGCGGTTGTCTGAATGGCGGTGTGTGCGCGGCGCCCGACCACTGCGCGTGCGCACGCGGGTTCGTCGGCGCGCGCTGCGAGCGCGACGTGGACGAGTGCGAGCCGCCGGCGTCCTCACACCCGGCGGCGGGCGCGCCCTGCGTGCCGCGCGCGCTCTGCGTCAACACCCCCGGCTCGTACTACTGCGTGTGTCGCGACGGATATAGACGGGACCCGCATAGAGATCACTGTGAAGGTTATACGAATATTTTTAATAATGCCATATGATATAAAAATGACAAAAATCCATACAGTATGTGATTGTTTCTTTAAAACTATAAGCACAATCTTTTTACTCCTTGTTGATATCGGTAATTTAAACTTTTATTAAGTCCATATCATAAATTGTGTCCAAATGGAACGCCCATAATTGCCACAGAACAAAGAAAATTGAACATTGAAGTCCAGAACATTAATTTATAATTATTATTAGAAAGATTTAATAATATTATAACTAGTCTTTTATTTATTTAAATTGTATATTATACGATTTTAATTTCAGATGTAGATGAATGTGCTGAGGGCTTCCACACGTGTCATCCGAGCGCTCGATGCGTAAATATAGAGGGAAGCTTCAGATGTGAATGTGACACACAGGAATGTGAACTTAGTAAGTCAAGATGTAATAATACTAACTTCTACTTTACAAGCTCGGCCCGCGCCAACAACTTTATCAATGACTGCAGCCATAAAATAAAGAAAGGTTCAGTCGCTGCAACCTTCATCTCGGTGTGCGTTACTACAATAAAAAATTCTGCATATTAAATGATAACATACACTAAAGTTTGTATTAAAGTTAACAAATAAGAGAATTTTATGTGATGTAATGTGCACGCTGAAGATTACAAGAATGATCTTCACGTGTATTGGATGCCATATTATGTATTTAATAATTTTCAGGTTGTTCATGGCAAGGACAAATAGTATCGGACGGCGCGCGCTGGACAGAGGCGGGCGGGTGCCGCGCGTGCGCGTGCCGCGCGGGCGTCGCCGCCTGCGTGCGCGCGCCCTGCGCCTGCGACAGAGACAATACCTCACTAACTGTGAGCCTAACGCTATAATTATTTATTGTTTTACTTTATAAAGACCTTGGGATAAAACAGCAGACTTAAGAGTAGTTTATATGATCTTATTTTCCCTGCGACGATCAGAGAGTTGTCAGAAATTAGATCTAATCTAGATTAATTTGGTATAGCTTTCATTCTTTTTTCTCTTTAGATTACCAATTTTCAACATTACTTAATAAAAATTGTAATATGTATATGTCGTGTCTATCGCATACTTAAAATAATTTCATCCCAACAAGAAATACCTACTGTAAACAGAGATTCACCTGATCAGTGATCATACCTACAATTCGCCTAGTTAAAATTTCAGATTCCTAGTACATTATCGCCGCTGTCGCTGTCGCCGGCGCCGGCGGCGTGCTGCCCGCACTGCGACGCGCGCTTCCACTGCCGCCACCAGGAGATGCACCACGTCACGTTCCGCAGCGGAGAGCGCTGGCTTTATCAATGTCAGATCTGCGAGTGTCTTGTATGTACATAACATTTGTCTATATTTCTATTATAACTAAATTTGAAGAATCCGATTTAGGTTACAAAACAGCTAACATGAACTAATATTATTATTTATATGATAGGAAACTGGCTATTTGTCTGTTGAAAACCAAGTAGTGCGGGTTCAAATCCCGGATCTGATTAACATCTCTAATATTTTCATGTGCGAATAATTTTTGACTTAATTACCTACCACTCGCCTTACGGTGAAGGAAAACATCGGTAGGAAACATGAATGTTTGAAAGAATATAGCAAGTTTTCAAGAGACACGTGAATTTGACCAATTTGGCTAAGACCTGATCTCTCTTGAGTTAAGTAAAGGCCTGTGCCCAGAAGTTGAAAAAGCAGTGGGTTAAATTGAGCTGAATATATATCTAATGACACAAACCTATGTTTCAGCTGGGTGAAGTTGATTGTTGGGAGCCTGAGTGCGAAGAGGGCGCGGAATGCTGCCTGGGGGGTGTAGGAGTGCCGGCGGGCGCGGCGGCGGGGGACGCGGGCGGGGAGGGGGGAGAGGCAGAGTGGCGCGCACCGCACCGCCTCGAGCTTGCGGGTTGCGCGCCGCCTCACTGCCCCACGTGCCAGGTACGTATTACAGCGAACGTACATGGTGATGCTTTCGCAACACAACACACATACGCGAAAACTGGAGAAAACTTAGCTTAACTACTATTTTAAGAGAACCAAGATGACTAGTGTTATGGTTTTGTTTCAATTTTTTAACGTCGGGTGTACGTAAATACAATATCAGCAAAATTAAAATAAATTAACATAATCATTATTTTTTTCTTTTAAAAAAAAACTAATTTCTAGTCCTCATACTTGAATAAGTCTAGAATATTTATTGAAGTTTTTGAATTTTCATAATTTTTTTGTATAATGTGAACATAATCGTACACTTACATTATTTACTAGGAAAATGTCAATTAGGTACCAAGTATTATTTTTTAACAATAGAAAAAATATCAAGGAATTACTCTGGATAAAAATACTCTTCAATTGTAACATTAAAGTTTTTGACTCTTGATCTATTTTCACTTTATAGCCTGTGATTACAGAATAATCAATTACTACTCATATATTTATAAAATAGAATCTTGAATACGTCAAATTATCCAGCTTCAACCATTAAATTCAATTACTAAGATCTATCTACAGGTAAGTGAAGCTTGATGACGCATTACGAACATTCCATCAGGTATCGTGTGAGATTGATAAAAACGCTTGCTGATACTATTTTCGCTTATGTTAACATTTGTGTGCAGCGCCGGCTTTAGGGAAACGGAAGCTAGGTAAAGATATAAGGTGACTGTTTCACTACAAAGGATTGTGGGACATCTTAAAAAAAAAGAAACAAAATGTCGGGAACTGGCAAATGTCTAAAATATAAAAAATGTATCCAAAAATATAAAAGAAGCTTATATTTTGTTACTGTTAATCGGCCTCCCTGAAGCCGATACTGTGTGTAACTAACCAAGCTTCGGCCGAGTGCGCTTGGCCGGTGTAAAGTGAAGACGGTTTCCGCTTGTTACAGGGCGGGCAGTGTGCTACTTTGGTGAGCAATCTCGCGTGTTGTGTGCATCGGTAACCATCCCCACTCTTCTTACTCATTCATACATTGCTATATTAACAGTTTTTATTTGTGCTTGTGCCTTCTTTTTAGTAACTGTCAAAAAATTTACCATAAAATTATTTTTGGTAAAAAATGTTAAAAAATATTCGTTATAATATTCTCTACATGTATGTAAGCGTACCTACTCGGTAACAATTAATCTTTCTTTCGTTCTATATGTCATAACAATACCAGTAATTACACCTTAGACGGGGAGAACTATTCTCCGTCTATGCTATACACTAAACAGAAGGCAAGTCATTTCAGGTGTCATTATGTTGCATGTTCCTTTTATCGAATCCTCGTCTCCATTACGCATGGTCGTTTTTTAAAATGTTTATCGTAATATAAATTCTCTATATTCCATTTAAAATTGCAAAGCATGGTGATATACTAGCCATATCATATTTTATGTCTTTAAAATTTCTTTTTATTTCAGCTATGATTTCATTTGCCTTAGGTTCAATTTCAATTTTTCAATACAATTTTTAATAGTTTTCCCGTAAATATTGTTGACAGAATAGATTAAAGCCTTTTTATAACATCTTCGCGTATAAATAAACCTACAATTAATTTGTCACTGTGTTAAACGATTAGGTGATAGATCATATTTTGTATTATACTTGACTGCTATCCTTAATTAACTTATTACGAAGGTTCTTTTTGTAATTTTTTTTTGTACGGTTGTAAGTAACAACGAATTACACACCTGATAATAAGTCTACGTGTAATAAATACATTAGTTCCCATTTCTTGATATAAATGTATTTTATAATGTAAGTATTCTTTGTAATATGTTCATTCTGGAAAAGTGGTGCTGTATAAAATTCTGGCATCGAGTCTGTGCCAGAGACATTGTGTCGTTAATCGTAGAAAATGAGTCATAAATAGCGCGCTGTTGATCTCATACTAGCAACAAAATATCTTGATGTCTTAATTTATGGCGATAACTGGTTATTAAAAAAATAGGTATTTTTGGACTAAATTATGTTATATTTACAATTATTATTTTAGTTACTTTAATTATAGTGGAAAGATATGATTAAGTACAACTAGTATATTTAGGTTTTAAAATCATAGATTTTTAGTCTAAGATCCCGATCTATGTGGTGGACCCTTTATTATTTATCCAGGCCAAATATATTTTTCAAACAATAAAACATATTAAAAAACACGATGTAGGTAGGTACCCATCTGGGCACCTGGAGCAATTTTTTGGTGACAACCCTCCTGGGTCGTTTTTGTTAATGTTTTATTGTTTAAAAAATGTATTTCGCCTGGAAAAAGAGTGAGGGGTCCACCACATAGATCGGGATCTCCTACTATTTGTAGTTAGTGTATTATATGTGTAGATAGGTAGATATTATGTAAATACGAGCATATGCAACTAGTAGATACCTATCCCTTTATGGAGCATAATAACTAATTATCATCACAATGAGGTCGTCAAGATATTACCATGTTATGATATGAGTAGCGCGAGCACGCACCCAGCGTGACGTAGCTAACGGCAGGCGTATTGCGCAGAGCGCGGCGCGACGTGACGGCGGCGCTGGCGCTGGCGGCGCTGTGGTGGGGCCGCGTGCCGCACCCGCACCGCAAACACCGCGGCGCGCGGCGTTAGAGCCTCCCTGAGCCACCCACGCACACCCTATTTATTCTAGATAGACCTAATCTTAACCAATTGACGCGGGCGCGCTTCGCTCCCGGCCTTAACTGAGCGAGCGCGCCCGTGCCCGGGGACACGTGCCACTCGATCGACGGACGCTTAAGCGTTATAGCAATATTATAGTTATCGTAGGTTATAGAAGCGTGCCGCAAAAGTAATGCCTTTTAGTGCGGTCGCCGCGTCGAGCGACACGCCTCCCCGGGCTTTGCGACCTCGAGCGACGTCCGCCTCGAGCTCCTCAAGGACTCCCCGTCGCTTCGGGACGCACGTCGCCGCGGTCGCACGTCGCCTCGGTCCGCCGCGCGTGTGAATGTTGGGACGTGTGTGAATCTCAGAGAGAGTGAGGATGGCGGCGGGCCGACGCCTCGCATCTGCGCCCTCACGCCCCCGCCTCGACCCCGCCGCATCTGTAATCTTCGAATTCTAAATTATTAAGTACGTTCGCTTATAATTATTATTATCTTAGACTTGTACTATGTAGCTATTGTTGTGAATATGTCTAGCGTCGCCTCGGCCGGGTTGCGGAGGGCGCCAGGTGCGGGGCGCGCGGGGGCGCGGGCCGCCGCTGCGATGCGATCTGACCTTCCGCTATTCTATAGTCCTGTAGATACTAAGATTTAAGGGCAATACCGCTGCCAACCGCGCGCCCGCGCCCCTGTTGTACGATTTTTTTCATAATATATTATAGTTTTTTTTGTTTGTCTTTATATAGAAATCGTTTTCATGAATATTTTGAAAATAACCAAAAATAGGTACCAAATATAGAAAGATATGATTGTTTTTTTTTAATATCAGAAAGCATTAAAATAATGCTTGCATGTTGTATTGTGTTCAAAAAATTATAATTAAAAAAAAAGATATCCTTATTATTTCGTTTTAATAATTGTACCCACCCCGTAAGTTAAGTTAGTGAAAATTGTTACGATATCAATTATCTGGTCAATAAAATAAAATGTATGACAATAAAACACTTATTTATTTTCCGACACAAATTTTATTTTCAGCATAAATAAAAAAAATCTGACAAAATATATTCTACAATATTGTGTTAGAAAAATAAACCATGACAAAATTTGTTTTTGTATATTTTATATTGGAGCGGGAGCTTTAGGTGCCATTGGTGGCGCGAGGGACAAGAGGGGCGATGACAAGCAAGCGATTCGCAGCGGAGATGGAGGTTTGAACGCGCTCGTTTTTTGTTCCAACACATTGGTGACGAGAGTATAGGCTGCCGCAAATAGAGTCACTGCCTAGTTGTTAATTAAACACATATTATACAATTTGAATTATCTTGAACATGAAGTTTTAGATGAAGTTTGATATGTTATCGAAACCGCGGTAAATCTCAAATCTAAAAGTAATAAAAAATGTAATTTTTAGATTTGGTTTTTATATCAATACTGAATGGGCAGGACTTGAACCCCGAGTCGAAAACAGGAATGTTTGTTTGCGAACTTACCTCCCAAAAATTTACGCACTATCACTCCCACAGGTTACCTACCTCATTACGTACTATGCACTTTGTTAAAAAACAATTCATTTCGGCCTTTGGTGTGTTATTTGGTACTAAACTTTCACGGATTTTCTCTATATGGGTACCATTTACAAAACATTTTGAAAAGTATTATTTACAATAAAAGAAAAGAAAAAAAGCCTGAATAACTAAAAATAATAGCCAAAAAATTTACCAAGTAACAATTGAATAACATAATAAATGTTAACTACTATGATAGATATAAATATAAAATTCAAAGATGAATGTATTTTATTTTTCAGGAACCTAGCTACCAACACTTTGTACCATTAAATGTATATGAAATATATTTCAAAGATTTAAAAGATACATTTTCTCACCTTCACAATGATAAGAACGCACCCGAGCACGGCGAGGGAGTTGGAAAACATGTGCAACTCGGCACGCGCTAATCGCACACATCCCGTGCGATAAAGTGGTGTATCACAATTTTTTTCCGTCTTTAAAAACAGTGAATGAAATCAATATTACAAAAATGAAAAGGTAATTTAATTTCCTTCTTGCTTACAACACGATATTCTGACGGTGAGCAGATTCCCTACCAGCAATCGCACGACTAATTTCCACTTTAAAATCAATGTTTGTCCTGGAATATTTTGATATATGTACATAGATCAAAGGCTAAAACACAATTACATTTAAAACTGCTATGCTCGAACAAGTAATGGATAGGTAGGTGCATACTGTTAACTGCTGTCGATAGATTTCAAACAGCCACTAAGGAAATCTAATCACCGCCAAATTTGACAAATAACCAACATAATGTGTCTACAATAAAATAAATAAAATACTCATTTATTAACTAATTTAAGATATATAATATACTTTATCATTCCGAGCGCGTCCACAACAAGCTGGCGGCAAACTGAATCGATGTTGATACCAATCCGTATGCGAATGCACCCCGCAGCATTTCAACTATAATAATATCATCATTTCTATTATGTTTAATTATAAAATCATCTTGATCTAGATTTTCTCTCAACATACTAAATCATAAATAGAGTAATGAATTGCCGTATCCCTAATATGCTGTTTTTTTCCGTTTATCTGTTTTATTGTTTTTTTTTTTGTAATTTATTTCTTCTCTTTAATACATGTACCTACACTTATTCTACCCATCTATATTGCACTTACATACATAAGGACTTTTCTTTTTATGTACTTTCTATCTCTGTAAGTAGCTGTGGATTTTAATTTGAATAAATAAATGAAATGTTTTGCCTACCTCTAATTGCATAGATGCAAATGCGTCTTTAACTTCTGGATAGAATTTTTCGTACGACATAGCTCGTTGCATACTTGCGTTCAGAGCATTTGTATCCTTTACTGCCCGAGACAGGTTTGTTATGGACGATATGCCGGTAGAAAGAAGCATCATACCAGTTATCAATAGCATCATCAACTAGAAACAATATAATTTTCGAAAAGAACAAAAATATAAAACAATCTCCAGCGTATAGTGACACATTTGTTTACTGTAGGTACTCTCTATATTACAAAGTAACTAAAACTTAATCGTCTATTTTTATTCCTTATGATTAAATTATAACTTAAAAAATATCTTTCGTTTTTGATACATGGTAACAGATATGTAGTTATTATATTTATTAAATTCACGTATTATGATTAATTTACAAGATCGAAATTTTTAACATCTGAAGGTTACGTACGGTAGCTGAAAGTGTGACGGATCTCGGATGATAAGGCACCATAGAGGCCAACCAGCACGCAGGCAAACAGAGCAGAGCGCCCGCTATAAACAACACGCTAACTCCAAGTTCCACGCCTAAGTCCGACGTCCAAAAGTAATAGGACATGCGTAAGAGGCTCCATGCAGTTGACCCTCCAAGTATTGCTCCCCCGCTCTAGTAAAAGAATGTACTATGTATATAACGATAAAAATATGTTTATATCGCAAAGATTTTAACATTATAAATTTTATTAACAGCACTATGAGAATGATGCAAATGCAAGGAAAATCTTAAATCTAGATCTAGGAAACTAAAAACAAAGACACATAGGTTTAATTAAAGCTTAGCAAAACTGAATAGCTCACAAGCAATAGCCCTGCACATGAAAATAAAACTAATCCACTATTTCTCATTTTACTGATTTTATTAATATTTTTAGTTTAAATAATTTCTGTTAATATGAAATCTTCAATTTTCATTGATTGACTTTTGATGTCAATGGTTAATTTTTTACTTAATGCTTTTAAGTTTTTGTTTTTGAAAAAAGTACGCGTGAAATAAAGTCATATATGTAATTCAATTTGTTACATTTAATTCACAGGACAATTTACATGCTTTTTAGATTATTATTATTAATTTCGCTCAGGCCTCAAGGGAACCTTATAAGTTTTACAGTTTATTTTTCATTTTTCAAAAAGAAAGACTACTAAATACTGAATTTGCTTATACATCATATATTTTATTAGCTTGTAGGTATATGTATGTAAATATATGCATTTCGCGAATCAAATTGTGAACAGGCTTTGATAATGAGGGCTATCGTTTCTGGCTGCCCCAGTTGGCGCCACTGGCTAGTAAGGTCCTATTACTATTAGGCAGGCAGGGCCATAAATTTAATATAACATTAATAATAATTGTTAGCATGGCACCAGTTTATTAGGATTTTGTTTTAAATACATAATTGATATTTAATAACCAAATAGATAAAACATTGACTTCTTCTTAGCTCTCCTTTTAAAGCAATAATATTTGTTGAGCCATACCGTGTCTGCTGTAATTAATCAGGAATGCCATAAAGTTTAAAATAATTATGAATAAAATTAGTGAAGATCCGCGATGAAAAGCTCGCAAATAGTAAACATTAAGTGTCATTTGACATTTGTAGAGACCTCACTCTACACTAGCGCGTCTCGTGGCGAATTCAAGCGCGGTAGCTCTCATTAGTTTAAGTATTAAATAATAAGTATTTCTTTAAGGATTTTCACATATAAAAATTTAAGAAAAAAATCTCCCCGTAAATGTGTAATAAATAATGTATAAATTTTACAGAATATTTTTAAAAATCTACAACAACTAGGTATTAGCAGAGCCTTTGTATGGTGTAACCTTTTTTTTTTAACATTGGGAAATGCATTTACGCACGAGGTGTGGGACTCACCGGTGTAATAAAGCCAGTACTACCCAGTAAAATCCAATAAAACCTTCCCCCGTCTTAATGGGGCGTCGCAGGATCGCTTACGCATTCAACTACGACGTCCCGACGGCAAGTCTGCCGAAGCAGACTACCCCAACCATGGAGTTGCTCCAATGTCCACTCTGCTATCAGAGAAGTACCAGGAGCAACCCGCATGGTACACCGCCCACCGAAGAGGTCCACCTCCCACCGCCCACCGAAGTGGGCCACCTCCCTGTGCGTTTCTTGGCTTCGCGCCCGGCTGGATTGCCGGGCACTACTGTGCCCCCCCACCACGACAAGGTGAACGCACGTTGGGGGATGTATGACGTAACTTTGCAACAAGTGCTACGTTTAGATAGTTATTAAGTAAACTAAGTTATAATTGCATTTACAGTACTAATCCACTTTCTTTGCAACCACAGAAATCCGTATGGTAAATAAACATCACATGAAGTACAAAAAAAATCCGATGAGTTCAAATTTATATATTTATTTACTCTATCTTAGGACTAGAAGTATTACTAGAATGTTTTCTATAATTGTAAAATGTAAAGAAACCAGGGACTGTTCAAAAAAAGCAAAAACGTGTATATAAACAACATCTGTAGTGCTTTTCTGTAAGAACTTTTATACAATACGATAGTTGGATCCGCGCATATATACTTCATATAAAAGTTCTTTCACAATAGCACTACATACTGCAAAAGCTTAGAACGAAACGTTAACATCATTTATTTTTATAAGCTGCGACCATTTATACAGATAAGCCTCTGAACGAAATGGGCTAAATTGTGAAGAAAAAGGACCAGGAGTACTAGGTTACGTAATAGACCTAATTAAAAGTCAATGCAAACAACCTACTAAATGTGTATATACTTACGTTTAGGTACAAAATACAAATAATAAAAAAAAATATAAAAATTAAAAACTCGACTGCGTAAAAACTAAAAAAATAAAAATAAGTTGATAAAGGTACATAGTATTATCACGGTAATGTTATGCATAAACATTACCGTGGTATTATGCAGTCGGATACGTGCATGTTTTATACTTGCTGCTAGTCTTGCTACGTGTACATGGGGTATTCCACTCCAAATCGGACGGTTTCAAAAAATGTTGTTTTTTATTTTCTTAATATTTTGGTATTTTTAGTACCCCTCAAAAGAGGCTTCCTGGTAAATTTTGAGATTTTTTGATCACTGGTTCAAAACCGCTCTTTTATTGGTTTTTTTGCTCATAACTTTCTTAATAATGGTCGAAATTTAATTATTTTTTCAAATTTTTTGTTTTTGAATGACCTTTACACAAAAAAATGTATTAAAACATTTAAAAAGTTTTTAATCGAGATTTTTGAATATTATGTTTTCAATCATGTTTTTAAAACTGTGTGTATCCTTCGATTTTTTTTGAAAATTTTCTATTTTTCGTGCAACATTTGAGCCCGGTCCGGTACCACTACCACGCCTTCCATAATTACTATATTTTTTTTTATTTAAAAAATGAAAAAGATAATTTTTTAATTCACCTCTGTACTACCACCTGTCTTGGAGAGCACATTCAGCCGTCGGTCTTGCGCCTTAACTCTTGCGTGTCGAATTATCGTCCCATAGGACTTTAAGAATGAAAAGAATAGAGAGTGCACTTATATTTGCGGGATATCTCCCACACCTACTATTGTACACTATAATACCTTCTAAATAGGCTAATCTCAGTGAAATTGGCCACCGTGGTCCAAATCATTCAGGAGGACAATATAATTTGTGCTAAGAAGGGAAACAGATCACGTAAAAGAATCTTATGTGATTGTCAGACCAACTAATAAAAAATAAAATATTTAATTTCGAGACTAGACGAAGGAAAACACTTTTGCTTAATGCTATACATATTAAATGAAATTACAAGCATGAAAACAAATCAATTTTAATAATTGCCTTGATAGTTTCGGTAAATAATCGGTAATGTTCAATTAATATCCATATTATTTGAAAGAACAAATTACATGTAAAAATAAATTAAAAATTGTTATCGCACAGGGTTATAAATAATTGTGGAAGGTGATATTTGTACATTTTATACTTAGCAAGTCTTTGACTTGTTTGCATTATAATTATGAATTATTTATACTGCATACTTTTTATATACCTTTTACCTTTGTCAACATGTATACAACCTTTACGAACATATGAATTCGGTAAGTTTTTCCTAATAGAGATTAATTTATAAATATTATATATATATATATATATATATATATATATATATATATATATATATATATATATATATATATATATATATATATATATATATATATATATATATATATATATGTATAAGCGTAAATTTATTCAGCCATAACTTATTTTAGGGGATAATTACGGTTATGTGACATTTGATCGAGCAGGAAATATTGGTATATTAGAGAAGGTCGTTAAAATACCCATTGTTGTAAGTATCTAAATTGTATTTAAATATTTTCACTTATAAATCTAAGAAAGAACCATTGTTTTTTATCATTAATTTGTAAATATTAATTTTAAGTAATAACATCAGTATTTTATCACTTGAATAAATATATTAAAATATCATTTAGCTCTCCTAGCTACTATCTGCAGTGTACATATTTTATACACTTCATAAACATCAAAAATTAATCATATTTTTTTAAATTTACTTATTATACATTTTACACTTTTATTACACAAGCAATAATTTATTACAAGTATACTTATAAAACCTCTTTATTCATTTAGCTACCTCCTTGCAACAAATTAACCTACGTACGTGTTGATATCGACAACTTGATTTCAACTCCTGAAGTAACTTTTGATAAGAGCATGTCCACCGTAACCATCTCATACGCACGAGTTTCATATAGCAAATCGAGATACTGGGTCACAGCTAAATCTATCCCAGATGTCCACTGCTTACTGAAGCATCATGGATGAAGCAGTTTCAAGAAAACTAATAATTGTATTTTAATGAAATCCAAATATCAATAAATATACGTCTAAAATAATAAAAAAAATGTAATAATAGATATTTGTATTACTCATAATCCCATTCATTCTAGGTACATGTTAATATAAAAAGGAAATTGATTGATTGATGATCCATGTATATATGTTTATATGTATGTACTAGCATTGCCAGCAGCTCCGCCCGCGTTCAGATGACCAAAATCCTAATTCTTAGGTTTTACATATTAGTATATTCTTACATTGCAGTTTTTGTATTTTTTTCTCAGAAATGAGATATTTTCCTGCATGTTGACCCGGATAACCAGCTATCACCATACCAAATTTCATCAAAATCACTTCAGTGGTTTTTCTGCGATGCGGTAACAGACAGACAGACAAGACAGAGAAAAATTCTAAAAACTGTAGATTTTGCCTTTTGCCTCTGTATCGATAATAATGTTTATTTCAATAAGATTTTCCAAAAAATATTTAATATACAGACTCGGGTTAGTTACAATTTTATTATATGTATAAATTTCCGACTGCATATATGTAGGTCGAAATTAACACGTGTGTGTGTTGAGATAAACATGAACAATATATTGAATTTAAACAATTCTAAATGTTATAATTTTAAAAATTAAGTTTATGGTCACGAAATTCCCAACTGAATAAAAGTGAACTGGAAAGACGTAATATAAAATGATTGATGAAAAGAAGTCAAAATGTAGAATAGTATAATGCATTTCAAAATTGGATTTTTATGTTTTGGTAATATATTCTATATTATATTTTTAATAATATATTTAGGTACCTTATAATTTAAATAATCGTTATCTATACATATAATAAAATTGTAACTTAGCCGAATCTGTACATTAAATATTTTTTGGAAAATCTTATTGAAATCGACATTATTATCGTATTTAGAATTTTTGTCTGTCTGTCTGTCTGTCTGTTACCGCATCACGAGAAAACCACTGGACAGATTTTGATGAAATTTGGTATGGTAATAGCTGGTTATCCGGGTCAACATATAGGATATTTTTACCGCGGGAAAATATCTAATTTCTGAGAAAAAATACAAAAACTGTATTGTAAGAGTACATATACTTATATATAAAACCTATGAATTTGGTTTTTGGTCATCTGAACGCGGGTGGAGCCGCGGGCAATGCTAGTTTTACATAATTTCTTTTAACAATAGTGGTCAAAGTCAAAGTTTAAAAAAAAAACAAAGAGGTTTTAATATTTATATTAATTAAATGACTACTAGAAAGAAGAACGTCATTTAGCTGTATAGGTCCATTCCTAGTGGATTTTGTAATATGTTTATAACAAAGATTTTATAGTTCATCACTGAAATTTATTACGAGCTTAAGACAGTCAGTTATTATTCGTGCATTGTCCTTCAATCTATTCAATAAAAATGGAATGCTCTTCGTTGGTAAGTGCATGATTTGAGAACGGCTGGATGGGTTTGGCTTATTTATTTGTTTTTTAATTTTCGTAATAGTCCGAGAACGATTTTGAAGGTAAAAAGTTTTGAAAAAAATTCAGAAAATTAGGGAAACTAAGTTTCACCATACAATGCTTTATACCTATACAATTTTACACAGGAGAACTGTCTGTCGGGTTAGCTACTAATAAATAATAAGATAATGGCAGAAATGATTTAAAGATCTGGTTAGAAGAAATAATTATAAAGACTTTAGATAAAACATGCATCCGTTACGTGAACGCGCCTGCGACAAACTGCTCGAGCATCCACTGCTGCGGACACCGCCTCCGGAGCCAGAACGACCTCGGCCGCCGCGTGTGCGCAAGCCAAGGGAATTCAAACTTGTTAGTTTTATGTTATTTCTAAACTAAAACGAATACATAACTCTTATTTGAACATCGTGTTAGTCTAGTAGAAATGAACGCCATGATATATACGTTTTCTTCTAATTTCTTGGCACAAAGTACCAATCCATTATATAGTGACCCCTTTAAAGGACGGATATATTTTTAACCGAAACCGCGACAGCAAAAACTAAGTTATCGTTTTAAGTATGAATATGAGATTCTTTGTAGCCTTGAAACATCCTAACGCCTAGATAAAATTTTATTCAATAAGATCTATCTGTGTGTATGTTTTTTACTTGCTGTTATATTTGCTACAATTCTCCAACAATAATTACTTGTAAATTTATAATATTGGATACTTCTTTACAAACTCGATTAATTTATCCAGCTTTGTAGTTTGCTTTTTAAGCGGTCGATTTTTTTTCCTTTAATTTAATGTCATAAGTATCAACTTTCAAAATTCCATTTCCGTAATATACGAGTACTTAGCAACATTTTTTTTTTATTATTTTAATGATCAAACTTAGATAATTTTCCTAATAATAATACATGAACGAATTAACCACTGGACCAGACATATAAGCGGACGTACCTTTATCGGTCATGTCAGTAACCAGGGAATTTTAGCCTAGGTCGTTTGTTTTTTGTGTCAGTCTCAAGCACTTACTTGTCAACAAAACATCTCCCAAAAATGACTAAATGTTCTGTTAAATGGTGTAAAAACTATAACGGCGGAAGCAGCACTATTTCTTTTTACTTGTAAATACAATATTTTATTACATTTATTGTTATTTATCACAAAATTTAATTAAATGTAAAATAAAATGTCATATTATCCAACTATGTTAAATATAGTCGATATTTCTATGTATTGTTGACATCTGACAACCATCATAAACGGGCTGGATTATACCATTCAGAACAAATGATAAAACTGTCGAGTGAGTCCATTTGACATCGACTAGTGCTTGACAATGTGGAAAAATATATCGATATTTGACGAAATAACTGAACGAATTGCGTTATTTGTACAGTACAATAACATAAAATACTTTTATCACAGTATCCTACAATCTGATGACAATAAATTTATAAAAATATTTTCTAAATCAAATAAAAATATAAATGCAAAAATTATAATTAGTATGTGTACTTAATTTTTTATTTTATTTTAGACCACATTTATAAACTTTGGAATATTATTCCATTGTAATAATAATAAAGATCATTTTACTTCAACACATAAATTACACAAAATCAAACAATAATGTTTTAGCACTAAACTTCTGGGTTGGCGATTTGTAATAAAACACTTTACCACTTGCACTAATTATTTTACTCTCACGATCCAACACTCACTTTTTCACAATTTGCAATCACTTTTTCTTTTTCCTAATTTCACAAATGTTTATTAATAACTGAGCAATATTAGGATAGTGTCACATTTTTATAACTACCCGAGACAATCAATTGCCAATTAAAATAGTTCAACAACAGAATCAACAAAATCACTTTATTTAATTAAATTAGCTTTATATTTTTTTAATCTTTACAAAATAATATTTATTATATATTAATGGAATATACACCCGATATTCATTTGTTTATTGACATTATTATAGGCCAACAGAATGTTGCGATCAATGCCATCGTATTTATATAAATCAAATTAAAAAATAATTATTATTTGACACATTATTATTTCCTCTTTAATTTATTTATTTTAATTTATTATAATAAATACAGATATTTTAAATTAAAAGATGTAAAATATGATGACTATGCTAACCAATGTCTAAAATGTCATTCATTGGTTCATCGATATATGTATTTTATCGATTACGTTCAAGCACTAGAAATATTGTATTGTGTATCAGTGTTTATAATAATGTAATAAAATCTTTGTGTGCGTTATGCGTCACTTGGTTGAACTAGTTTTCATACATTTGTATTTTATGTCAGGTCCAGTCTCTAATTCGTCCATGTAATAATATAATACTTTCAGCCCCCTAGGTTTCCTTTACTCTCAAAAGAATTCTATGCTATGTGGTGTAACCATCAGAAGGAGGTAACTTTCATTGTATCTAAGAAAAAGTATTTTAAGATAAGACATCTGTATAGAGTATGCTAATTTTTTTACAGCTGCAAATGTCGAAACACAAAGTAGACGACCATCCACCAGAACTTTTTCCTGAATTATATTTAAAACCACGTCGCCTCGACTATTACGCACGTCAACTTGAAGAAAATATGAATGTAAATAAGGAGTTACTGAAAAGGATTAATTTGATACAGAGAACAGGCGTAAGTTTTTTTATTTGTACCGCAAGTACCTGGGCGACCGAGCTTCGCTTGGAGTTTTTGGCCAAAAGTACAATTTTCTTTTAAATTTGGCTTAAAAACAAAAAGAAATCTAAAAACTTAAATAAAGACAAAAAATACCAAAAGTAAGAACTTTGTATCCAATCGGGATTCGAACCCGGATACATGTGATTCTCAATCTTGCTCCTTGGCCGCTTGACCACGATGCTTATGCTTGAGCATGCGAAATTAGCGACTATTTTTCACGTGGAATAATGCGAAAGAAAACCGCATGAAAACTCAAAAACACGCGTTTTCCCAGACATAAGACTAATCTAGATCGATTTTTCGCCCCCCGAAAACCAACCAGCATACCAAGTTTCAGCGAAATCGTTAGAGCCGTTTCCGAGATCACCGGTATTAGATTTAGAAATTTTTAAATATTATTATCATACAATGGATCAAGGATGTATATTAGATAACTTAGAAATTTTCATATTTTTACAGGGTTTCGTAGATTGTTGGATGTATCCTGAGCCAACAGATACGTACAATAAATTATTGTGTAAACAGAGGCAAAGGGTGCTTGACGAAATACAAAGACAAAATCACTATCTTTACTCTAGACTACTCATAGCTGTAAGTAACATAAGGCATACCAGGCTCCGCCTGTGCTTTCCCACATCAAAAAAAGTCTAATAAATATCAAAATTTCCTATACAACGCACGTCTCCTATCGTACTTTAATGATGGGTAATTACTAATTACACCAGATGGCTTCTTGTCAAGAAGCCAACGTGCGTCAAATATGTAGACAAGATTAATAGTAATCGGACCAATAATTAAATAATGCACACTTTATAAACATATTTATTATAATTTATACTTATTTATATTGATAAACTATGTTTTTACTAAAAAAAACTATAACTATTCGGCAACGAATATATTCTGCAAAATTCATATTTTAACAAAACAAATAGAAGTTTTAAAAAAATATCCGGATATATTGCGATAATAAAGTATCCTTAATTCACCAGAGATCAGAACAACCTCTCACAAAAGAACTTGAACTGTTATGGAAAGATACAAAGCACAAACTAATATTGGGAGCTTCGTAAGTTACTTAAGGTTTTAGTATAATTTGTTATAGCAATATTTATTGTCAGGATTCTTACATTTTTTCTGTTTTATAGCTATCGAATGGCGACAGGTTTGGCTCAGTTTGTAGTGGCTTGCTGTGCCAGCGGTTGCGGGTTCGAGTCCCGCTGGGGGCATTCATTTGTGTGATGAGCACGAATGTTTGTACTCCAATCATGGGTGTTTATATTTATAATATGTATGTATTTAAACTTATATATGTAGTGCATCAACTATCTGGTATCCACAACACAAGCCTCGTAGCTTACCATGGAACTAGATGGTGTTGTGTGTCAATGTCCCAACATATTTATTTAAAGAATTTGTACGCCATTGCCACGCTCAGCCTATTACTAAAACTTACTTTTTTTACATTTCGAAATGCATTTGAACATACAACCATACATTCATACATAACCAGTATTACCCAATAAAACATATAGAAAAAACAAACGAACGGGAATCTTGCTCGTCTTAATGGGGCGCCATAGGATCGGTTTCGCACTCAACCGCGACGCCCTGGCGAGGGCGCGGGCCTCCTCCTGGGCGATTAAGGCAGCTGCCACCCAACCCATTGGCTCACCCGACCTTGTCATTAAGGGTATTTTTTTAACGAGGTTGTCTACCTCCATCCTTGATAATTTAGAAGTTGCTGTCATAATTCACTTTATTGTTAGAGAAGTATCATTACTATAATAACATTTTAATCGTAAATTTTGCATGGAAAATAATATTTTGGATTGTTAATTTAAAAAAGAGCTGACCGCTAGTCTACTATTTTGTTGCAATTCTATGAGATTAAAATAAATAGACTCAAATCGTCTTTCGAACTATTTCAGGTTGCCTTTTATTCTTTTCAAGACTGAAAAAATTGATCGTGACATCAGGGATCCTGCTTTTGATAAACCTCCTCATATTCAAAGACCTAAGTACCTACTTGTTATTTTTATTTATTATTATTTTTCCTGATATGTGTAGTAATTAATATTCATTTAATTTTTAGGATATCCATGGAAATATGGGTAGTTGGTGGTTCTAAAATAGGTAGAGTAACCGCCGAACTCTTTACCGACGTTGTACCGAAAACATGCCAATTGTTTCTTAGTCTCATTAAAGGAGATGTCAGAGGTCATGCATATATGGGCACTAGGTTATTTAGGTGATGCGTCATTCTTAATTAAAGAAAAACAAATAAAAATCGAAAAATGTATATTTCGAAAAACTAACAAATCATTTTCTCGACTAAATCGCACCTATTTTTACCTGACTGCGCGACGCAAAGAAGGGTAATGTATTTAACTACAAGTTTGGCTCAGTTTGTAGTGACCCGGCTGTTTTTATTTATAATATATACCTATGTATTTAAAGTTATATATGTGTAGTGTATCAACTATCTGGTATCCATAAGGCCTCGTAGCTTACCATGGAACTAGATGGTGTTGTATGTTAACGTCACAACAAATATTTATGTTTGTTCATAAGTGGGTTCTAGAGACCAAACGCGTAGGCCGAGTTTGTTGATTTATATGTCGTTAGATTTGTCTTGATAACGCGAGTGTCATAGGCTATATAAAATAGTTAAAAATTAAAATGGCGGATTTTAGGCGCCAATTTGTGTCTTAAAAAATCGGGTGGGGTATCAAAATATAGGTTTTTAAGAGGCAATCACAAAAATATACACAACTTATACGTTTAAAAGAAAAGGATAAAAAATTGCTAAATATAACTTAAAATGTCTAATTGTTAAAAACTAAAAAAATATATTATAAAAATACAAAACCTAAATGATAAATATAAAATCATAAAAACTAACTAAAAAAAATGAAAACAAGTTACAAGTTGACGAAGGAATATAGTATTATGCAGTCGGAGACGTACAAGTTTCATAAATTTCATAAATTTCATAAATTCTTTTAAATAAGAATTACCTATACAATTTTTTTATTCATTATTTCGATTGAAAAGAACTTTTTTACCTTGTACTTACTATTAGAGTCGTGCCTAATTTATATTGCCGCGGAGGAGATGTCACAAAAGACAATGGCTTTGGCTCCTATTTACCCGAAGGAGTTGCAGAACCAATGGGAGCAGAAAATTATAGATTGAAGCACACCGTACCTGGTATTGTATTTTACTAAAACTTGTATCTTACTATTTATTTTGTATAAATAAAATTGGTTTTATTTAGTATCATAAATTAAATATACATAAAATCCCGGGGGATGAAAGATGAATTTATTGCCTAATTGTAATATTACAAAATTCACACACCATTAAAATAAACTATGTTATAAAACTGTAACAATTTTAGATCTGATAACGACATCAATTTCTATAATTTTTTTATCCATTAACTGTTTGTGCATCAGAATTCACACGACACTTTTTTTAGTAGTTTTGATAAAAATACCATATCTTTTAAAATCTTACATTTAGAAACGGGTATATTATTAATATTGGTGTGGGTTATAGAAACGAAACAGTAACGGCCTCTATCAGCCTCCAGGCATTTAATTTAATTTCCACTATTACGTTCACGGTTTCATCTCACTCTCCCACTTCACGTTGTATCTCGCCTCGATTCTTACTAATCGCATTTTTTTTGTATAAATTACCAGTACATGAAAATCCGCCATCATCTATCTATCAAACCGTTTATTAAAATGTAAAATTAACGATACGAAAGTGCTTGTAAAAGTCTAGTCGAATAAAGTATATTTTAATTTGATTTGTTTAGGCCACATCATGTCAGAAAATTAGATTTACACGCATCACAAAAATATTAGGTATCCTGCTTCTATAATTTTCAGTTTTATATATTACCAATGTCTTTATACATATTTTGGTAAATTGAATCATAATTGATTTTACGCTGTTAAACTGTAAATTAAATCGTATTTATTGAACATTTTCCAGGTGTTCTATCGATGGTTGTAACTTCAGATAATGAAGTTTATGGTCAATTCAACATTATATTTAAACCACTCTCACAATTTGATGGCAAACATGTCGTTTTTGGTAGAGTGAGTATTTGAAACTTTCTGACGATTTTTAATTTAGTTACATAAACTATACCATCAACAAATTGTCATTTAATTAATAAAGTGTAAATTGAAAGAAAACTTAATTTTTTTCCAGATAATCGCTGGTCCCACTCAAGCTCTTGAAAGAATTAGTGCATTAGGTTTGCCCTTAGGTACAACTACGTCAGATATTATCATTCGGTACTGCGGCTGGTTCACTCGTTCTGGTCAATATCGCGAAGGAAATCCGAACACTATTAAATTTCCGCCTCGTAGAAAACTAAAGAAATAGTTTTTTTTCATTAAACCAGTTCAGGTACTATGTTACTTTGTATTACTTTGTAATAACATATTTGAGTTATTTATTTAATAGTACCTTTAATTGTAAATGAAATTAATAAGCAATTATATAGCACTCTTTTAGTAAAAGTGTTGCCAAAATATGGGTACCCTTTTATTATGTAAATTCAGAAAAAAATGTTACTAAATTAAGTCATCGAAAATGAAAAAAATATGTGTAAAATTGTTTGTGATAATTGAATATTTGTTAAATGATTTTTAAAGTGTTTGGTGTAATTTCAATAAAATATTTTTTGAAAATCAATATAAAATTTATTTCATAATATGCACCTACATTTAGAATATAAATTAGTAAATGTAACGCACGCTACGACTCTGAACAAATGGTAGCTTAGCAAATTAATATTTAACAGTCAATCAAATAGTGTTCCAGTCACCATTATTTCATTCACTATATTATCGTCACTCTATTTTCACAAATAATCCACATGAAAAAATAAGCGCAAGCACCTGAAAATAGAAAATATTTAAAATATTAACCATTAAATGTTTAATAGTGTAATTTTTTTTTCATTTAATATTTTTCTTCATTTATTTTCTTTATATTATCTTTTTATCGTCAAATAATAATAAATAAACAATTGAAAAGCTCGATCTAAAACATTTAGCAGCAAAAAACTAATACTAATAATAAAAAATATAACCATAATCAATGCTACAATGATGGCAACAGCCCCTGCATAAATTGCATCTTCTCGTAATAAATCCACTGTTTTGCTATAACAGCCGTCCATGTACATAGTTGTAGGATTCTGGGAGTACTTGCAGTCTCGTCGCTGAAAAATTAAAATATTAGGTAATTAAGAATTAAAATGCGAAGAGACATAATGTTTTGAAAAAGAGGGTTTTTGTCCACACGCCATAAAAGTAATTTTTTTTTAATCGTTTTGGACTACATTTTCAAGTGTTCTGAAGTAGGTAGTAGGTAACTAAAAATACTAATTGCACATTCAAAAATACTTATAATGAGTGGACCTCATTTATTTTACGGTTCAATTATATTAATCTCACTTTAAAGCTACTTACAACTTTGCTTACATTACAATGTGTATAAAAGCCAAAATCTAGAACCTGGGAAATTACATCTTCTAAACAAAATCTTTATGAACTTTGTGAAATTATTTATGTTCATGCTATCATATTTACCTTTCCTGGATAGATTTCTTGACAACAGCTTTCAGGAACGTTGTCGTTCCAGTCTTTATAACTTCTGACTCCACAGCACTGCAAGTACGTTTGAGTCTCATCCCACGCCCTTGTGTACTCGTGCTTTATCCCGTAGTTGGGTATAGACGCATGCATTTCACGCTCCAGAGTCGTTAGTACCTTCTCTCTAAATACAAAGAGTAGAATCCCTCCAACAAGCATCACCACGAATATAATGAATACTAGAATGTAATACTGCAAGAAAATTAAGTAACAAATAATTAAATTAACTATCAACTCCTAATCAACTATATCTATTTATAGCAAGAATTGAACTCGCAACTGCCAGTCGAGAAGGCAATGCGACATAATACCAACATACCGTTAGCAACATGCATTTAACTTCCTTAGCGGCTCCACAGCAGCCCAGCACGGAGAGGATCATTATAGCGGCGCCCATTACCACGACCACCGCCAGCGACGCGATAAACATGTTGTTGCTCATCAACGTGCTCGGAAACGAGCGGGATGTCCAGATCCATACTCCAATCGCAAGCGCTAGCACACCACCAACCTATAAAAAAGTCACATAAATAATAGGAGTTTAAAAAGATAACGATAATTTTAAAAAATATTTGACCTTTGAAAATAATTGTAAGCTGTACTGTGTGCTCTGTACAATGTACATGTACAGCATGTAGCGTGCGATTTTGTAGTTCTTATCTATAAATCTACAAAACTTCTATAATTATTTACTTTAATTTTTTTTTATTTTTTTTTATTTTAGCTTGACTCCCAATTTAAAGTTTGATCCTCATTTTCACACCTTTAAGGGATGATTTCCGGGATAAAAAGTATCCTATATCCTTTCCAGGGTCTCAAACTACCTTCTTACCAAATTTCATCTAAACCGGTTAAGTAGATTCAGAGATTACCCCCTACAGCGTCACCAACTCACAAACTTTACCTCTTTATAATATTAGTATAGATTAGTATAGATAAGTATGCAATACACAACAGCCACTACCTATATTTCTCTTAATGTACAAATTACTCCGTTTGTTCAAAATAGGGAACATTGTGAAAGGTATATTATGATTTTAAATAAAAGCATAATAAGCAGTGTTTAAGTAGCCTGTAGATTTGTACTTACAAATGTTAACATGTTAACGACGACCAGGGAGACCTTCATGCACCGCCCGCAGGCGTCCATCGCGCCACCCATGGCCATTGCCACTCTGAAATTGAACAGTGATTTTGAAAAAGTATTTTTGAATATGCAGAAAATATTTTTAGCTTTTTGCTTATTCACTATTATTATAACAAGCAGTTTTATCCTTGACTCCGATTATGTGGTGAAAATAACAATAAAAAATATTTTAACCTATGAGTTCATTCATTTTATCCAACCAAATAACAAGAACTCTCTCCGAGCCTTACTCAAATCCACTGAGAGCGTGAAGGACTAATAAACACACTCACAAACTTTTAACTTTTATAATATTATTGTGAATTATTGTGACAATTTTATTTTATAGTTTGTTCTTACAACAAGCCATACCTATATTACAACAAAAACCTAACAGACACCTTATTTTAATTTAATCTTAACTATAAGACAAACTTGTTACATAACTCTACATTTTGCTCTTTTATTTTGTTATCAAAACACTAAAATATATATTATACATATTGAGACGACCTGTGAAAAAGGGCTGTTGCGCCGAAAAGCAATAAACACATTTTTTGTCAATACCTTCGTTTGAAAACATACCTATTGATTTACAGTGAAATTTCTTTGAAAATTCCTATAATTTGACACTTAAATTATCTTAATAATTTAAATATTTTCTATTAAACTAATCAAGCAAATCTCGTATACCATGACATCTTACCTCCAATGGGCTTCGCTGTATTTATTTTTTCTTTTAGCCAAACTTGGGCCTGCTCTGGTTTTTAAATTAAAGATTTCTTTCATTATTTTAAATAATTCTTTTAGAATTATATATAGACATTTTTTAAATATTAATTTATAGAGAAAAGACACTGCGTTTCTGATAATAATTTACCGATGTCAAAGCAAAACTATTTTCAATCTACCCTACTTGAGAAATATTAGATACTGTATTCTCCAGGTAAATTTCTAAGAAAATAATTAAAATTCTTAAAAATCTATTGTTAATCCCTCTACGACCGCGGACACGCCGGCGTGTCAGTTAACAATTTGCTTTAAGATTGCTTAGAATTTTAATTAATTTCTTAGAAATTTACCTGGTGGTGTTAACTGACACGCCAGCGTGTCCGCGGTCGTGGAATAAATATACACATTATAATAGGAAAATACTAATTAGCGAATAATCTGCATTATGTGAATTTTATACAAACGCCTTCAACTATAGCTATTTAATATATTTTTCTAGTTCTCAGATATCCTTGTAAGTTGCAAAGTAATCAACTGCACCTGCACTTACTATCGCAAATCTACATTCTATACACGTTATTGAAATATGTTTAAATCAACAATTAATATCCTAATTACTAGTATTTGTTGTGTTAGTGTTTGTTTTAATTAATCGAGTCGGATTACAAGTACCTATTATGTCCTGTCTATATAGATACAATTTAATGCAATGGACATTTTTTCTTAATTCTTGTATTGCCTATTTATACTAAAATACTGCTTTATCAGTGCCCAGACCAAGCCCTGGTTCTAAAAGGCTCAAAATATGAAAATGTATTCCCAATTTTCCTTTTATGAAATTCAACCCCTAAAGGCTTTGTATGGAAGCTTTGTATGGGAAATTATGTGTTTGTAAATAAAAATCCTACTAATACTTTACGACGCAATAAATATAATACGTAGACGTAGTCGTATCCTAAATACGTGCTTTTAAAAGTGAATACTATTATAGAGCAAAGAGAAATTTTCAAAATTTTATGAGGAATATTATTTAAGTATTATATAAAAAAGGCCAATAATAATAGTAATAAATAAAATGTCTTCGTCTGGAACTAAAAATATAAGCGAATCTACCTCTAAAAAAATTATATTCCCGGATGTATAGTATAATTACAGGTACCTACAATCTAATAATATCTATGAATAAGCAAAGGTGACCTACACTTCGTGATATTTCATGTACCTAGTAACCTTTTTGTTGTTCATAATAATAAGTATGTCACGCGTACGACGTACGCGGTACGCGCGTTATATATGAGTACAAGTTACGAAGGCATGCCGCTGGACGCTCGCTCAACTCAAGGTGATACTGTACAGCAAGGCCCATCTAATCCATTCTCTTGATGACCACGCGAAAGTTGCATCAGCTGTAGTATAGTTGTAATAAGTAGTAAAAAATAATAGCTTATTACTTAACTGGAAGCTTACTTAACCATTAGTTAATTAAAATACACGCTCCAATCTACTACAAATCGATCTACAAGGCTATACGTTTATGAATTGTATAAAACAACCGGTAAATGAACGCAGTAGTATTTGTAAACAAACTTGCTCTCCCCTTTGATGTCAGGTTTTTTTGAGAAAATAAAACTTAAAACTACATATATTTTTTTACTTACTTTTTTGTTGTTATTTGTAAACAGTTTCACTTAACCATCACTCTCACAATACTATCACGTTTGCGTAAATTTGTTGACGTTATTTCATTGACTTTGCTCAAGTCAAGCGCGTCCGATGGAAGGAAAACAACTGGTTTATATTACCAGTTACACTGACGACGCCGACGCCCCACCAACTCTGTCGTGCGAGCCTTCAAATGTATATATATATATATATGTACATTGTTTTATGAGGGCCTAAAAAATAGAAATCAATAGACTAATAGCATGACTCTTTGTAAAATGACGGTTAAATAAAAGCAAAGATAACGAGAAGTTGTGAAAAAGGATACTGTATTATAGGTATCAGGTTCATTTTAACCTAAGATTAAGTTATTCTTATAGACTGTAGCTTCTGATCCTCTAAATAAATATATTTTCTTTCATATTTTTTTCTATAAATCTCATTTTATTTGAAATCCTTCTAAGTCCATATATTCTAATTCAACCCGTTCGAATACGCAAGTACCTACATAGTACTTTCTAAAATTTATTAACTACTAGCTACTCTCCCTCACTTCGCTTTGGGTTCATCCCTAGAAAAAAACAAATCTATCCACCGGGAACCGTACATTTTTCCGGGATAAAAAGCAACCTATATGCTATTCCAGACTATAATCTATCTCTAGCCACATTTCATCCAGCTCTGTTCAGCCGTTCTGGCTTGAAAGAGACAAACAAACATCCGTCCAACCTCTCAAACTTTCACATTTATAATATTAATATTAATTTATCATGAAAACACAACTGTATTATAATTTATAGATGGATTGTCTAAGACTGATCAATAACCAGCCCATTTGTGCATCACCAGTAATTCCTTTTCTAACATAAAAACAAACTCATTTTCATCAAATGAATAAATTCATGGTCCCGTATCTACATTTCTACACTAATATAGTAAAAAAAAATTGTAAGTTTTATATAGGGGGTATCTCTGAAACTACTAATCTGATACATTACTGCCGAGTGCGAAAGGCTATTTCTTATTCCGATAAAATTGTATTTACAGTTAGAAATCATAATAACTTTAATTAAAGTCGGGATATAACTTGCCATTGAATTGCTTAGGCGTGCGCTGATGTATAAAAGCAATAGAATGGCTAGGGACGCACGAGGGTCAGACGCTAGTATAAAATAAATGGCAGATGTTTTTCTTTTAAATTAAACAAAAAAATCAATAAATTTTCTTTTATTAGCTTCCAGTTAATAAACGGTTAATTCAACAGAAAATTAGTACAAATATATCGAAAGCAGATGGTCTACTCAAACCGAGGTATTATGAAAATTACGGGTAGTTGAGCTTTGGTACTATAAAAAATTTCATTTACTTTCCCAAACGTATTTGGCAAAAACTACTGGTTTAAAAAAAACAGATTACAATAGTTTTTAAGTTTAAATTGCATTTAAACTCTCAAACATAAGCAGTTGTTGCCAAACTTTAACTACTCCATTTATAGAAATCAACAAGACAAGATAAATAAAAAAAGGACAATGCGTAATTCTCTTTGAATTACACTTTTATATGTAAATAAAAAGTGATTTTACATAATATGTTATACAATCTTTATAGTAGATAAATTAAAAACGCTTCAAACAATATTTCGATAAACCGAAAAATAATAAATATATTACACACTTTGCGCTAGAAATACAACAAATACACTTATACAAGCTACACTACGACGCTCGGTTACATACGTGTCGCAAGACACGACTGACAATAAATTAATGAGTTACATCATTTTAAGTTTAGCTTCACCTAATTTTAACATTTAGACAACTGTAATACGTATTTATATGAGACATTTTACTGCGCAGCCTTCAATAACTACGGTAGATTATTATAAAACATTTACAAATTATAGAAGAGCTTTAGAGGTATTAAAATATTTTCGACACAGTAATTGAGCTGTTTAAATGTAGTTGGTAAGTCAAAATTTTCCAAAAAAACAATTAACGGAAGACGTAACAGTGTTCCATTTGTAAAGTAGGAATTTAAGATAGAGGTTCTAAAATCGTAGGTAGATAAGACCTACTGTAGATCAATGTTTGACGGGTTAAGGTAAAAATATTATATACACATACATATATTTACAAGAATTACTTCAACATGCATAGTTTACATTTCGACTTGAGAATTAACTATATCTTTTGCAACATCGAAGTTAGAGCTTACACCTATTATGTGATACGAATTGAGCTACACTCCCATACTTAATATTAAAACATCGATCCCAGTTTTACACTGTTATAAGCCATTGCAGATTCTCCATACATACAAACAAAATTATTTACTATACGTAAATGGAAACTTAATCATCACGCAAATATGTAACAATAAAAAACATTTTATAAAATTATACATTTCTTAGATTTATCATGAAGTAGGCCATGGTTTTCTTTACCAACGTAAATAAAAGTTTTAACTCTTTAAATTAAATTAATAAAGAATTCGTTTTCTAACTATATGTATAACGCTTTATTATAAGATAAATCTGCAATGTATAACAGCTTTATAGTCGAGTAAGTTTCTTAGTTACATTCACAGGTACAACATTTATTTTGACATAGGCGTGATATATGTAATTATTATTAAGAGTTAGTCAAAGCAAAATTGGTTATTACGACTGCACAGTAAATGTTTATTGGCTTCACATGTATGCAGGTTAATGATTGCTTAACACCTCCACCTTTCAATGAAAAATTTGCCAGAGTTGTTTGGTTATATATTATACAAATAAATAAAATTAGGATTTTGTGACAATTGTTCCAATTCTATATGACAATTTCAATATATTTTATAAGCTCTAGGATAAAGCAGAGATGTCAAACATGAAAATCACGAATGGATAATGTCCAGATTTCTTTGACACCAAAACAGCTGCTCATTGGAAGTTAAATTATATATACATATTTTAACTAATGAGATACCAGACATTTATTAAAAAATATTTATTGTTATTTTTACAGCCGTGTTGTAGTCAAAGTAAACAAAATCTTGTTATCCATTATTTTAAGCCTATGTTATAGTAACTTGGTGCGTCACAGCCGACCAAGTCGGAGACGTGCTGCTACACGTAAGACCGCTGAAGATCAAATATCAGGTGATCCGGGAAGCCCTCTAGGCACTTACTAATGGACTTTCGAAGCTGTTTATTAATTAAACGAGAATTCTACATTAAAAAAGACTTAGTCAACATATTTTTTTGACTGACGCCAAATATTTTAAAAATATTGCAATTACTAAATGATCTATGTTCAACGTCAAAATCCACGTTAGATCTTAGAACGTATCATATCGTAATACGCACATATCTTATACCGATATACCATACACTTCTATATAAATAGCAGAAACGATAAATTTCGATCCGACGAAACGTACAAAACGAAAGTTTAATTTGGTTCAATTTAATTTTCATGTTAATGGCTTAAAAGCCAATAGAGCACAGATTGCTTCGCCAGTATCACGTAGATCGGAGAAGACACGAGGAAGTTAAAAATCACAATCGGCCCGTTACGTACGAAAATGAAAGTTTAGATTGTCATGCAATATGAAATGTTGGAACGTCCGTTCCGGGGAGGGTGGGCCGTCAGCTGGCGGCGGCGGCGTCGCGCGCCGCGTCGCGCCACTACGGCCGCCGCGCGTACACTGACCCCGCGCCCGCCGCGCCGCCCGCAGCCCCCACGCCCGCCGCACCCCCCGCGCCACCCGATGAGCCAGAACCCCCTGCGAATAATATTAATCAAATATATCAGGAATGTAGACATCAGGCACAAAACAAAACTAACAGACATCCTAACATGTATTGACCAACTAAAATGGAAATGGACAGGGCATGGCAGAGATGGGTCTAGGAGCCGAGGTCGCAACGTGAGAAGATGGGAGGATGAATTGAAATTGACCCTAGGTCCTCTTTGGTCAAGAGTGGCAACAGATAAATAAATCTAATAAATAAATTTTGCCTCATAGATATATTTTTTGCAATTTACTAAAGAAAAATCATAGTTTTTAAATATCCAGTATTCTGCCGGGTATTGCGCGACTATCCGGAATCAAGCCGGATAACAAAATATCAGTTAGGCCGGATATCGGAAGGTTCCCTTTCACCTTTAATAAAAATCCATCAAAGTTAAATCATTAGCATAGCAAATTATAAAAATCTATACAGTAGGCGTTCACACATTGATTTTAACGGAAATGCTGTCAAATATAAAGATTAACATAAACTTTCACGGCGAATGATTTCGAAATTAAAAGCAATGTAGTGCCATCTCGTGAGAAGTAACAGTTATTCTGTATTATTATAACCCTAAAGCCGTTTCCCGAATGTTATATACAAGTAAGTATGACAGTTGGTATCGCCTCATTCGGGTCTCACCACGTACGCGTCGCACGATTGCCCTCTTTAGAGGCTTTCGTTACGATTGTATGGATTAGTAGACTGCGATATTACTATAATGAAATTTATTACTTTGTAATGAATGAATTACCCACTTTCGTGTGAAGAATTTATCCAAGATTAGCTTTAGTATGTTAAAATCACTATTTATAAATATTTTGACATTCATTTAACAAAGAAACAAGACAAGAATAAATATTACTAATAAAAAACATGATAATTTTATAAGAATGTCTTATCTCAGCTTACCTTGATTAGGGTATGGCAAGCAGTTAGACTTGAGGACTTCTTCATGGTTCCCATATGCACAAAATTTCACTACTACTGTATTTGCTGAAATACCGGTAATTTCCGCCTCGTAGAACTGAAACAAAAGCACATTTAAAAGCCAACCTAATAAAAATCATTAAATATATTATGCTCCTACAAATGCATACATACATTATTATCTTCCCAATAGAGAGCGAGGCATCGATCACCGACTTTCCAGTTGATATCTGCAACGCCGAGCATAGCCCGAGCTTGTTCATTCACAGCTGCGTTTTGGAACCCCAGTAAAGATCCAGGTAAGAAGGGGCCTCCAGTCCTCATAGTGCTGTATTCTTGAGGCCTAGCCCCATATCCATACTGTCGACCACTAAACCCGCCCTGCGCGCCTTGCATATAATTCATATTTGAATACATTGGATTCTGAGGGTCCATATACCCATTTGGCTGCTGCCGACGTTGATATTGTTCTTGATATTTTGGCATATCGTTACTTCTCCTAAAGGGAGGTATGTCTATATTCTGGTTTGGGATGTACTGCTTTGGTGGGTAAGCCTGTTCCGGGTATTGGTAATTCCTATTGGGTGATATTTCCTCATTTGGACGCGATTGACTCGATAGTAAATTCAGATTGGCCGTAGCATCTATTAAACTGTCCATTGGGTTCATATTGTTCCGGTAATTCTGGGATTGATTCATATTATTGTCATTAAAATTCCCATTTTGTCTCATGTTCATTTCAGGAAACTGATTATGTGGGGGATTGTGGTAAGAATTGTTGTAGTGCATGTTCATGCTATTGGCTTGTTGCTGTTGTTTATTTTTTTCTTCCAATTTCCTCTGGAATCTTGGAGGTTTTTCATTTTGGGGCTGATATTTTCGTTCTTCTCTGTGAGAATAGTTGTCATTTGAATAGTTTCCTCTGTCAGATCTATGTCGGGGGCCATCATATCTAGATCCATGAGAACGCGAATTTTTGGCACCATTCCGATCTCTATTTCCATAACCTCTGTCTCCCCTATCTTCAGAAGGAGTATTATAATCTCGGCGATTATTCTTGTCCTTGTCCGGTACATTAGGCAATTTGTCTTCCAAAAAGTCAAATAATGACACTTTTCCTGAAGGTTTCACAGGAATTCCATCTTCATCATTATCTTTATTCCGCCCTTTACGCTTTGGCGGTTCTGGGTCTTTCTGCTTCTCTTTACTCCTATTTTCTGAATTATCTCTCTTTTGTAGTATTCTCAAAGCTCTATCAACATTATTCTTAGTATATTTTAAAGCATTTTCAGCTTGTTCCTCTGAAAAGCCAGCATCAACAATTTTCTGTACATTTGCATCTAATAAAGGCTTAGTTCCTCCTCCAAATACCTGAAACATATTTTTTTAATGAATTTAAAATGGCAAAAAGAAATAATAACAAATGAACTGTACTTCTGTTTACATAAGTATTGCACATAAATGTAATAAATGTGGTAATCATAAAAAATGTATAGCAAAAGATTTCATATTACAATTTGCAATTAAATCATTTATATGAATTCTCATGTTAATTAATGTAAGGTCATTTCATTCATTTCACATTAAATGTGTATATTTTCTACCTTTTTAACACCAGACATCCTTTGTGCTTCAGCAATGGCTCCTTTTCTTTGTGCTTCAAATTCAGCATTGTCTTGCTTAGCAGCTTCTTGTAAGCTCTTAAATTGCTTATCCACAGGGAGTGCTTCTAATCGTTGTCCAAAAGGAATCCATGGTGGTGGACCACCATCAACTCCAATACCACCTAAGGAACAATAAATAACTATAACTATATGAAATTTTACTAAATAATAAATCACTTTGCAAAATTATATCATTTTCCTTTACCTTCTTACCTCATACTCTAATAAGATACCTTCCTAATAAGATATTCCAGCTAAAAGTCTTTTAACTTTAATCAATTCCTAAGTTCATAATTAACTAAGTACCTAAAGTAATAAAATTAAGGAATAATTTTACAAAGAAAGGGGGTATATAGATATATAGGTTTTAACCCATTATTTCTTATACAAACCTCTTGTATGTTTTGCGAGACTCCTATTGAGTTCCCATTTTTCAATCATATGGGAAACTTTTCCTCCCAACACTGAAATAACACTAGGAGTGAGCCACACGACACCATGGCATACTTCAAGTTCTTCATTCTTTAGCAATAATTTTGTTCCTGGTGGAGTGTTGATACTAATACTGGAGATAGGGCTTGTCTCTAAACCCGTACATGTTGATTTTCCATCATGTAAAGTTAGCTTTAACATCCGTGGAGCAGATGTAGACTCTTCATTAGCTTTAGGAGCAGACACATTTCTAATTTTTTGAATTTGTACAACTATTGGTTTTTCTAATTTAGTTGGGTCCTTTGTAAAGTCTTCAGGAAAGGCGGCCTCACCAATATCTCTCAAATCAAACTGTAATAAATTAGACAGTTATGGTTCATTAAAAATAGCATGATTGAAATTCTCTCAGGAGAAATTAATATTTTAAAATGAATGATTAAAATACTTACATCTAAGGCCCTTCTGCTAAGTATATTTGGGTCTTGTATTTGACCATTTTCGCTAATAATATCAATACCATCTTGACTCAAGTGCCTAAAAAAAATTAACGAAATATTACACTTGTGAAATAAATAATAAGTTTTATATTTTAAATCCTGTGTTTTACTCACCATCCCAAATCTTTGAGATTATCTTTTAGTGTCATGTTTTCATTGGAATTAATTATATATCACAAAATTAATGAAATTGATAAATAAAACCGTACAGACACACCGTATCCCACTTGTCCATTTGTCAAACTTTTCTGATACAGCATATATAATTGAATAGTATAATACAGTCAAAAAATGGAGAATATTTTTTACCCAAAAAGGTATTTTAAAAAGAAATTATAATTTTTTTAAAATTTTACTATTAGTATTGAATACCAAATATTTAATATAAAAGTTACATTGTTTTATTGGATTATGTCGTACTAGTTTTCTCATTTCTGTAGGTACCGATGAGCGCTGTCTTGTTTCATGAATGTTGTCTTTGTCAATGCCTTGACAGTTGACTTAAAGGTCAATGAACCATTGACTACGTTTGCAGTTTATTAAGTTTTGATAAATTTAATCTTTTTATCTAACTAGATAAGTTTTAACTTTTATTAACTTTTTAATAATTTATCATAGTTGATATTTAGATCTCGACAGAAATTATTAAAGATGTCATCGGTAAGGCTAATATTATTAATTAAAACCTTGTTATATTAAGTTATAAGGTAATAAGCTACACGAATATTGCAGTTTTTACGTTGTTTTTACAATTATAGTAGTCCACCCTTTACTTTCACTTAATGTTTAGGAATATGTTTTATCATAATTCCACTTTGAATTTCTATTTTTGTAATTCTTAAATGATTTACCTATTATATTTGTAAATTATTTATTACAGACGCATATATTTAATGTGGAAATGACTTGTGAAGGATGCTCTGGAGCTGTTGAAAGAGTACTTAATAGATTAAAGGGTCAAGGTGTAGAAAATATATCAATATCTTTACCAGAGCAAAAGGTTACTGTAACATCTTCTCTTAGTTCAGACCAATTACTAGAAGTCATAAAAAAGACTGGGAAGAAGACTTCTTATGTTGGTACACAATAGAATTATTATTTGAAGTAAATTATGGTAATGCTGAATTTTATTGTTCGATAAAATTAATTATTTATTAAATTATTTATACTGAAATTCTTTTGACTTATTAAGGTATATTTTATTGTTACATTTTGAATTAACCATTACCTAATAGCTTCTTTTATATTATACATACTTATACTTTTGATGCAGCTAATCTTCCTTAAAAATAATATTAAAATTGTATATAATCATATTATTATGTACATTCAACTTTATAAATATTTAAGCCAGTATTTTATGAATAAATAATTTATTTTTAAAATATGTCTTTTCAATAATTGCAAAATTAATTTAGTCATCCCTGGATATAACATCTTCTAAAGTATTAAGTCTTAAATCGACAAGGTCAACTGCTTCATGAAGTGCATTCAAATGGTCTACAATAGCATTGACAGTAGGTAGCACATCAGCACAATCACATTCCTTTATTCTATTCCTTCCACTTGTGAAAGTCTTATTCAGTTTAATTTTTTTTGTAAATGGTTCATTCATATCTTTCTGATTTGGATTTAAAGTTTTGAAGCCACTGTTAATAGGAAAATTTCTTTTTCGACCTACCCATTCTATAGTACCACTTGTATAACAAACATCATTGTCACCTAATTTAATCATACCAAATATATCTTCTTCATTTTTTTCAACACTCATAGATTGGTTTATCATCGTTGGTATGGTGTAAGTGGCTGGACTAGGTGGAGTACGAGGAATGTGACTTATGTGCCCTACATTGTATGATGAGCATTCAACAGATTGGCATTCCCTGTGAGGCTTAGGTAGTGTTTGATTAAAAACTCTTTGAGAGTGATCAATTGGCAAGGAAGATGGCTGAAGTGAGCCTTGATTCTGACTCTGTTGTTGTGAACCTATCATTGTACTGTTTGCATTAGGATGACTACTATGGAAACTTGAATTTCTTATAGAATCTTCAGTCATTTCTGGATTATCGACATGCTCAAATGATATAACTGGATACTTTGTACTATGGTAGCACTGATACCAAATCTTCACACCCTAATAGGTGGATTAATTTTATTAGTTTTATGCTCTTTTATATCTAAGATGTGTTCAACATACGTTGTGATTGTACACAACTATTATTACATTTCTCCCTGAACTCAAGTTTTTGAATGGTTACAGTATATTTTGTTTGAATGTTTCTTATTAATTCACCCTGAATAAAAGTAGTGTATATAAATCTTTACAATTATATAAACTTAATTAGCTTTTAAGTAGTAAATACAAAAATCTACATTTTACCAAAAGCTATTACAATCTTTTTTTACTAGTTTGTTGCTTTTTTGTTGCACTAACTTTAGAAGCTTTTGACCTTGAAGTAGACATTTCATTCTGTTCATCATTCTCTTTAGTATCAGTTCCTAATTCAGTAAAATTTGTTCTCCAAATAAACACCTAGAAGAAAAAAAAGAAAATTACATAATAAAAATTATTAATATAAGTTGTTAAGATTAAATAAAATGGGTTTGTAATTAATAAACTAGGTGGATCTCTTAAATTCTAAATAATACAAATATTTACCAATTTATCATCGCCAGCTGAAGCAAAGCCTAATCCACTTGGAGAAAAGGCAACAGCATTTACAGAACCACTGTGACCACTTAGTGTAAATATTGGATGTCCTTCCAGCAAATCTAAAATCTAAAAATAGAAATCCAATTAATAACAATTTTATTATAAAAAAACACTTAATCACGACTAATACCTTCATTTTGCCATCTTTACTAGAAGTCAATATATAACTGCCACTTGGGTGAAATGCTAATTGAGTTACTGCATCACTATGTATACTGAAAAAAAGTAAGTGTTATTCAAAATAAAATATTAAAAAAATGTAAACCTTGTATAAAAGAAAAAATTAAAAGAATGAATCTCTGCACCTATAATATTGAACTAAATTATGAGTCCTTATATCATATAGTTTTATATTCCCATGAGAAGTTCCAACAGCTATGTAGCAGCTGGATGGATGCCAGGCCAGATACAGTCCATAACCTTTTTGATCTTTATAGGTATGTATGCATTCACCACTATCAGGATTCCAAAGCTTAGTGGTTTTATCATCGGAACAGGAGGCTACTATGGATCCATCATGAGACATGCAAGCTCTTCGTACCCAGTTTGTATGTCCCACAAATGATGCTAAAAATTTATGTTTATCACTGGACCAAATTTTTACAATTTTATCATCCGATGCAGTTATTATCTGTAAAATAAATTAAATACATTTTGTGATTGTATTAATGGCATACTTATTTGTTTGGTAATCTTATCAACTATGTTTTAAATAATTTAGATATAAATGTATACAATAAATAAATAAAACACAAACCTTTGATCCATCGTGACTAAACTGAACAGAGCGTACAGTTTGAGAATGAGCTTTAAACATTCCTATGCTACCTGTAACAGTAGGCACCCATACTCTAACAGTTTTATCACGAGATGCAGAAGCCATATGCTTTCCTGATGGAGAAAATGTTACATCCATCACCGCTTCATCATGACCTTGGAATCTATAGCTCCTCATAGTACCACGCAGATCCCATAGCTTTAAGATACATAATATATTTTGAGAAACAAATTTGAGAAATACTTACATACATATTTAAATATTAAATAAACTTACTAAAACGCTATTATCCAATGAACTACTTGCCAATTGCTTTTCATTAGGATTATAAAACAAAGCTGTAACGCTATTACGATGTCCTTTTAAATGTTTGTCCAAAGACGGTTCGAGGTTTGTATAATTATTCTCCATTTATAACTTAATAGACTAATATCGGTCTATTTTTACACAAATTCCAGTATTAGACTTTTATCATATTTAAGAATTAATATTACTGAGATACAACATATTACGAACTCGGTAAGTTTTAAATATTCAAATTTTGAATATTATCAGAAGACAGAAGTTCAAAACATTAGAGAGACGAGTAGCATAGACAAAATACAAGTTTTTTGATAAAAATAAAAGTTTTTTATTACTATTTTTTTATTACTATTTAATTCGTTAAAAACATTGTATAATAATTTTTAAATAAACTCTTTATTTTATTTCATCTTAGTATAAGTACAAATTATTAAATGAAGTAATAACAAAATTAATAGAATAATATTCAATATTGGATGATATTACAATCGACTGCAATCGACTAGGTTCGATATTATATCTGTGTTCTTTGCTGATTGCAAGAAAAAAGTTATTGTTTATGGAAAGATTTTCCGATACATTTTGTGCCACACGAGGTATTTCTTGTGTTTTGAAATTGCTTATAATAAAATATTTGCAATTTACGTATAATATATCAAAACATTGATTCTAATTTTAGAACTGACGAATAAAAGACTCTTCATAGATTATTAGTTTGTGATAAAATAATTTTATGGGTAGTTCACGACTTATACCGGGTGCATGCCATTAAAATGTTCTTTTGAGTTTATTCATAAAACCTTGAAAATTTTTACAATTTAAATTTCAGCACGTAACGTGTATAATATGAAGTAAAATATTATCTTATGGGGATAACTTTTAGAGTATTCGTAGGTAAGCAATAAACAATTTTGCCTTTTTTTTGTTCGCAAAAAATATTTCATATTATTATCATATTTTTTCGTATAAATGACATAAGTATTAATTATGATATACTTGCAAAAGCAATATAATTTTTCCTTTGTTATAATTTTTGATATATGCAAAAGTTTTAATGGTAATATTTATAAAAACAAAAAAGTGATTGTTGTGTTTTCCACTATAGCAAAGCCTAGCTACAATGAATGTCGGAGCGTTTGGTGATAGGGAGGTGGCTCTCATTGCGGATGAGCTTAGCCGAGCTGTAGAACTTACTCTCAATCCCTCTGCAGCACATGATGACAGGAAACAAGCCTACACTGCCTGTGAGAGGTATGCTAGAATCATCAAGTACTTACATCAATAATAAATATTATTTTAGTAATTTAATATTTAAAAATAACACTTGTTACAGTTTCAAAGAAAATTCTCCATGGTGTGCTCAAGCTGGACTGCTTCTGGCTAGTGGAGCTCAGTACTCACCAGTAGTTAAACATTTTGGTCTACAGTTAATGGAACACACAGTGAAGTATAGATGGACCCAAATAACTCAAGCTGAAAAAATATTTATCAAGGTAACATATTTATTTATTTTAAAAAAATTATACTCAATGGTCATTTAGTTTTGGGTTCACTATTTCAATTATCATTTCAATATTATTTCCATTGTCTTTTTCAGGAAAATGCAATGAAGCTCCTTTTTATGGGTGGCTGGGAAACAGGGCACTTAAATGATGCATTGGCTCGTGTTATTGTAGAGATGATTAAAAGAGAATGGCCTCAACAGTGGCCAACTTTGTTGGCTGAACTTAGTGATGCCTGCAGACAAGGACATTTGCATACGCAAATTGTGTTGCATGTGTTTTTAAGGCTGGTGGAAGATGTTGCAACATTACAGGTTAGTTTCATATTATGTTTATATAATATGAATACCAATTGAAATAAAGAAAATTTCTACTAGTTAATACAATAACTTTTATAGAGATGAATAATTCTATAAAGCATAAAGATTATTTATTTAAATTAAAGAAATAAAAATTAAAATAATGACAAGCTATTTGCTGGAATGCTATATTTTTCCCTCTTTGCTAAAGGTTTTTTGTCTTTGCTAAAGGTTTTTTGTCATTGAATACATTAAAAATTATGTGATCAATTATTGAATGCATTTTGATGATATCATGTAATGTCAGTCAATTGACCTGCTGATAAAATTGTAATTAGGAAATGTATCTACACTAATATTATAAATGTGAAAGCTTGTGAGTATGTATGGATGTTTGTTACTCTTTCACACCAGAACGGCTGAACGGATCTGTATGAAATTTGGCACAGATATAGATTATAGTCTAGAATAACACATAGGCTACTTTTTATCCCAGAAAAATGTATGGTTCCCGTACGATAGATATGTTCTTGTACTTCAGAGGCGTACCCAAGTGAAGCGAGGGTGAGCTGCTAGTGATAAATAAATGTTTTTTTAGATACATTTCTTACAGATGTTGTTGTTATGATGTAAATAGTATATTCCCAAAAGATTTTCAGTAAATAAAAAATGACACTGTATATGTCAATATTATATCTACAGTATGGAAGTATAGTAAAAGGAATTACTTCATATAAACTAATATTATAAAGAGAAGAGTTTTGATATTATGTATTGTGGATGCTTATATGTTTGTTTGTAATGTACTTACTCAAAAACTCCTTAACTTATTTTATACTTTTGCCTATAGAAAGCTACTTTATCCAAATGAATTGCAAGTGGCAAAAATTGTAATAATGTAACCTTAGGTATCTAAAACTACATATAAAAGTCAATATTTGGAATATGCTGCAAAAATAGCAAATTTTTAATAATATTATTTTAAAATATAAAATTATTATTTTGCTTATATAACTAGACATTGGAGCAACATCAACGTCGTAAAGACATACACCAAGCTTTAACAAGCAATATGGCAGAGATATTCGCGTTTTTCATGCGTCTTATTGAAATGCATGTACAAGAATTTCGGGAGAAAACTGCTGCTGGAGATTATGCCGGAGCAGCCAGCAATGGGCGGGTCGTTCAGGTAATTGAGTTAACTAGAATTGACTTGTGAATGATAGGTGGTAGAAACAAACTGGTGAATTATATTTAGATGTTAGCTTAGGTTGGATTATTTATATTTCAATATTGTAGCCAGGGCTAAATTGGAAAAAAAAACTAAAACAGTATTATTAGATTTTGAACATTGAATGTCCTAACCAGTAATTATGCTATAATAAAGTTTTTCAATTAAATCCTTGCACTTTATTACTGCACAATTATTGTCATCTGCATAACAAAGAAGTTGTATAGTTTTCGATTACTAGAGATTTGCTTTAAATATGATGAACAACCTTATACCTTTATTTTGTCTTAATTAAGTTCTTTTTTTCTTAAATGGATGTGCATGCATAAACAAGTGCAGTCCAATACTCAATGTAACGTAACTAATATAAAAAATACACTACACTATACAATATTTGTCATTTGAAAATTCATTTCAGGTGGTGTTGTTAACCTTGACAGGATTTGTGGAGTGGGTATCAACAAATCACATTGTGGCGAACAATGGTCGCCTCCTACAGATCCTTTGCATTCTCCTCAGTGATGATGTTTTTCAACAACCAGCTGCTGAATGCTTATTACAAATTGTTAATAGGAAAGGCTCTGTAAGTTTATTTTTATCTATCTTCTGTTGGTTTTTCCTTGTTATAGCACATATTTTTTATTTTTAAAGCTAGTTTAGTTTTATAAACAATATGTACGCTCATAGATATTTTAATTACTTTTTAACTAAAACTTTTTACCTTAATTATTTTGAAATTGAACAGGCAATTTATATTTCAAATTGCTATGAGAAAAGATATTCAATTTAAAAAAAGAACACCTAACAATTGAGCACCTCTATATATATTATTATTGTAATAATTCATTTTATTAATGATATACATAAACAATTTTTTACAGACTAAAGAGCGCAAACCCCTTATGATACTGTGCAGTGAAGACGCGATCTCGTGCATCCACCGCGCCGCACTACAAAGCATTAACACCCTCGACGAGCCTCACTATGCGTTCCTTAAGAAACTTGCACAGGTGAGACTTAATAAAACTTTCAAATTGTATTTATATGTTTATACTTATAAATATGTATTAAGTATACAGCGTATATTTATTGTATACATAATATTTTGCATTACATTGTGTACTAACAATAATGATTACATTGTACATGTTAACATGATAATATGACATAATTTTTCCCATACAAAACCTAAACTTGCTTCAGACTAAATTGACCAATACATATTTCCCACAATTTATACTAGCTATTTATAGCTATTATTTATTTTACATCAATACAATACTAGTTATGTTAAGAATTTTATTTAATGTTAACCCATACTAATAATATAGAGGTAAAGTTCGTATGTAGGAATAATCTCTGAAATTAGTGACTCGATTTTTTAAAATTCACTACCGCAGAGTGTCGTAGACTATTTTTATTGTGATTACTATCAATTTGTTTTATGTAAATTTTTTTTGAGTTCAATTAAAATCGTATGACGACTAAATGGAAAAAAAATTGATTACAAAAAATTGCCGCTTAGTTAACTTTATCAGCTATTGTTAGGCTAGTCGCTAGTTTTAAGTAAATTATAAACATCGGTGTGTATTGTGTATGGCAGGTGGTGTCGGGTCTGGCGGCGCAGGTGGCGTCGATGTGGAGCTGCGCCGTGAACGCGGAGGCATGGCTGCCGCTGCTGCTGGAGAGCGCGCTGCTGCTGACGGCGCACGCGTCGCTGTCGCTGGCGCACGCCGCCAACGCCGCGTGGCTGGCGCTGCTCAAGCATGACGCGCTGCCGCGCACGCCCGCGCTACAGGCCGTACTGCCGCGCTGGCTCAACGCCGCCGCGCCCAAGCTGCTGAAGGTGACGCAGGCCTGTACACACATAAACGCACACGCATATATGTACATACACACGCCTACGCACACATATACCAGCAATGAGACGGATCGATAAAAATAAACATCCGCGGATACGGAGACGAATAAGGATACGTAGCTTATTTTATTCATATTTATAATATTACGGTATTAATATTAAATTCACGGAATGCACGATTTTCCGACTTACTATAAAAATATCATAATACCAATAGCTTATTTTTTGCAATATGTTTATAAATTATAGCCTATGACCATCACTGATAATCCATTGGTTTTAATAATATGAAAATTCATACAATATTTTCAACTGACTTCAAAAAGGAGGAGGTTCTCAATTCGACTGTACTTTTTTCTTTTTTTATGTTTGTTACTCAGAACTCCCTCATTTATTAACCGATTTGGACAACGTTTCTGTTGTTTGAAAGTGTATACTTCCAGATTGGTCCCATTTAAATTTAAAAAAAAATACCACTCCTAAGTGTGGAAAAATAGCTAATGATGAATTTAACCTACTTCTAATTGTCATATTGACTTGAAACTTTGCAAGTGTTTCTATTTCCGTTGATAGTACAGTGGTTCGGTATTGTTGACTGGATCTGATAGGAAGGCCAGAAGGTGGATAGGTGGAACTCTTCAACGGCTAATAGTAGATACTTTGAGTTTGGGTTTATTTTGTTTGATTTGACAAGCCTAACACGTTAGAATTTTTACTTTGCTACTACTGTCTACACTAAAAAGGGAAAAATAAAAACTTTTTAACAAAAAATAAAAACCGACTTCAAACAAAAGCACTAAAAAGTAAAAAATAACTGATTGGTAGTTTTCATTTACTATACATACCTAATCAAATATTTTCGAAGTTGGTGTGCTTTGGCTAAGTAATTAAAGCCTACCTATTAAATACATACCTAATCAAATATTTTCGAAATCGGTGCCAGCCCATACAAAGCAAAGCACACCGACTTCGAAATTTTTTAATTATATTATGTGATAAAAAAATTTAATCATATTATGTGATGTCTATATTGTATGTTTACGATATTGTGTGTGTGTGTACTTATACCTTACCTATTTGATTGAGACCAACCATCTCTTGACAAACATATTGGTACTTTCATTCTTATATTTGCACAGTCCAGTAAAAAACCATATAAGACTGATTAGGCATGATAAGACTGATTTGCTCGGGTGCATCCATATGTGTAATGTGCATCATAGCGGGAACCCTCTTGACTTTAATTAAAGTGTCGTAAATTTCTCTTTATACCATCAGCTATCTGCTAATGAAATTCCCGTCAAAATCAGTCCAGCCCTTTTGGAGATTTTCCAGAACAAACATATAGAATTTTTTAAAATAATTGTATTTTTCTTCTAAGTACCATATATGTATAATAATAATTTTTATTGTCAAAAAAGTACAGCTTACAATATATTTTATATCTAAAGGTAACTCACACTAGGCAAAGCTTGTATCGTGAGTACCACATTTTGATTTACAAAAGAAATATTGTTGCTCGTTTAACATTGCTAGCAAAAGTTATATATGACAAAGAAATATGTAATAACTATAAAAATAAAAATATTGCTTGTTTAATTTTGCATTTATGATAAGCGCATAAAAAAAAAGAAAAAACAAAAGCTTAATTAATATGAACACAATAATATGTATCTACACAGTTGCACAGTTTAGGTAATTGAAGAAGCGCATTACGATATATCATAAATAAGGTTTTCTGTAGCATCATATGTTAAAGTAGCAAGCTAAGACACCACTTTTGTCTTAGCTTTCTTAACTTTCAATGCTTTTTTCTTTAATTTCATATGCATATGCAAGTTTTGATAATTTTAAGGTACAGTTAAAATCATATTATTTGTCTCTATAGTATCTTATATTGAACTTTTTATACTTTTTCATCTGATCTACATTTATGTATGTATGCATTGTATTTATGTATTTATGCATTTATGTATGTATGTATATATGTATGTATGTATGTATGTATGTATGTATGTATGTATGTATGTATTATGTATGTATGTATGTATGTATATCTGTATATCTGTATTTAGGATATGCAATTGTGTGTAGTAAGTACACCGCCTACCATTTCATATAATTTCTCCTACGCCCTAAGGTTGCCTGGAAGAGATCGCTTATAGCGATAAGGCCGCCTACTGTGCATCATCTATTGTTTATATCTTCTTTTTGTATATTTATTTGTGGTGTACAATAAAGCATCTATCTATCTATCTATCTATCCATTTAGTATAAAAAGCTGTTATTTTGACACTAAAAATAGATAATTTAATTTTATTTATCTGTATAGATTTTTTTTACGTATATGTATATGTTATGTAATTTACTAATATTGACAGGTAACTTACCCGTCGTCGCGCACCAGCGGCACTCACGACGCGGTGGCGTACGCGTGCATGGACTTTGACTGTGAACAAGATTTCACGAATTTCTTCATTCGCTATCGATCTGAGTTGCTGGAAACTTTCAAGTGAGATATGAGATATTGTTATCTTGCTTTGCTATGTGATAATATGTGCATTATATAACCTCTGAATTGCTAATATGATTATATTTAATTTGTCGTATTTAAGATAGGTAAGATATAAGTGTACAGGTAATATATAAAAAAAATATAGTTTTCTAAAAATAGAGTCAAAAAGTAATATTATAAAAAGTAACATATATTTACAATTTAAAGTCCTAAATAAAGTAAATTTATAATTTCTTAATTATTTGACCTATATATAATAAAATTCTAACTGAGTTGAATCTGTACATTATTTTTTGGAAAATCTTATTGAAATAGCCATTATTATCGATACAGAGGCTGAACCTATACTTTTTAGAATTTATGTCTGTCCCAGACAGACAGACATAAATACTAAAAAAGTATAGGTTAAACTAAAGGTTTACAATGGACAGATTTTAATGAAATATGGTTTGATGATAGCTGGTTATCCGAGTCAATATATGGTATACTTTTTACTGCGGGAAAATATCTCATCTCTGAGAAATCTATACTAAATGTTAACACGTAAATAGGGACAAACACGAGCGGAGCAAGGGTGAGTTGCTAGTATTATAATGACATTATAAATCTTTGCAGATATTGTATGACAGCAGCCCCAATAGTAACTTGGTCATATGTTGAGCAATGGGCACACACGGCTTTGGACAAAGTGGACTCTTGTCCACTACAACTTGATGTGACACATCCATTGTATGTTGAATGGGAGGCCTTAGCTCAGGTACAATAAATTTTAAAACATATTTGCTAAAATTTGGTTTTTATTACATTCAGTTTAATGAAGTACTTATATTTTGATTTACATAATATTTTCATTCTATCACGGTTCGTAAATAACAATTTAAAATCAAAAAAATAAATTACGTACCAACGTTCTATGTAACTAATGTGGCTTTACTTTGTCGATCTGTCTTTTTTTGTCACATAATTTATCTCGAAAGAGATTTATTTTTAAATGTTTTTTGAAATGATAGTATATATATTTTTAGCGACATCTATAATTGTATCGAGTATTTGTAAAAACCAGTGGTTGGGAATGCAACTACCATAGATAGAAATAATGAACCAAACGATGACGTGGTTTAATTCATTACTAGCGCCAACTATTATTTTAGAACAAGAATCGTTAAAAGCAAACATTATTTATACTTATACAGATAAATAAAATTGAAGTGTATGTTTGTTATATCAAAATAACAGCTTTTTACTAAATGCATATGGCTTTTTACCAAATTATATACGATATTTATAAGAAATACTCAATTTTTAAAATTAATTTCTGTCTGTCTGTCTGTTTGTTCGGTGTTTGTTCCGCTCAAAAAAATAAAATGTACCTAGGGATGAACCCGAACGAACCGAGGGCGAGTCGCTAGTATATAAATAAAAAAGCGCTTCAACCCAGATGCTGGACGTGGTGCTGTCGCGGCTGCTGCAGGCGGAGCCGCGGCCGGGCGTGGCGGGCGGCCTGCGCCTGCTGCCGCGCTGCGTGGGCGCGGCGCCGCGCTCGCCGCTCATGCTCTCGCTGCTGCTCTCCTTCATATCCGCGCTCTTCGTCTTCCTCAGCTGCGCCTACAGCCAGCTCGCCGGTATGTGCATTTGGAACTGGATTTTTATAAAGGGTTTACTTTGGAGTGATGTTAATCTATATATATATATATATATATATATATATATATATATATATATATATATATATATATATGTATATATATATATATATATATATATATATATATATATATATAATAAAAGTGTAACTGATTGCTGTCTACACATGGAAAATATTTGAGAAAAACTATCATTGGGGCTCTTTTTTTTAATTTATTTTCTTGCGTAAATACGCAATAGAATTCAAAACAATGATTTAGAATTTTTGTCTGTTGTCGGTTTGTCTGTGCGTTTGTGCGCGCTAATCTCATAAACGGCTTAACCGATTTAGATGCGGTTTTCACTAATGTACTGTGGTAAGCTTCACTTAACATTTAGTATTTGTTTTATTTCAATCGGTTCATAAATAAAAAAGTTATATCAATTTAAGAATCAAATCAATCAAGTCAAATCATAAGAAATATGAAATTCTTCTTGAAATAAATTGAAAGCTTGTTTTATAAAAAGAATCCATATAACGACTGTACTTTATGAGTAACTAGTGAGTTCTTTTAACTGTACATCTTTATTGCTTTATTTTAAACCATATTAGTAGTGCACACCAATAAAGCAACTCAACGGTCAATTTTTTCCAACTCCTATAAATGTTATTATGATTTCTGCCTGTAAGCATATTTTTATCGAAATAAAAAATAGTATATCTTACGATACGATAGTCTATAGCACTCTGCAGTATAGTAGCTACTTATTAGTAACACGCTCTCTTGAGAAACCGAGTGAAATGGGTTAAAATCTGGGTCACTTCTGATATTTTCATGTGTTGAAATTAAAGTCCATTTTCAATATGGTAACCACGTGTTTTATGGTGAAGTAGTCAGAAGTAAACCATGGCCTGATCCTCCCCCCTATTGAAAGTAGGCCCGTGCCTAGCAGTGCAACGTTACATACAGATGATGAACGCGAATTTTTCACGAATTTACTTTAATTTTTGGTTCCCGACGTTTCGAATGCTTTACAACAATCATAATCACGGGAGGGAATCTGCCAAAATCAATTCGAGAAAAAATCCGAAAAGATAATTTTATTTGAAATCTCAAATACTTGCATATAATTTAAGAAAGTATTGAAGAAATCTAAAGACTGGTATATCGACAGGGCCGGGCGTGGGGTCCGCGGGCGCCGAGCTGCTGCCGCGCGTGCTGGACAAGATCTTCGCGGCGCTGGTGTACGAGGGCACGCCGCCCGAGGACCGCTCCTGCCGCAACGTCAAGAACGTGCGGCGGCATGCCGCCGGCCTGCTCGTGAAACTTGGCTCTAAGGTACCATTTTACATTGGATTGTTCTAAGTTGAAATAGTTATAGATATCTATACTAATATTATAACGCGGTAAAATTTGTGAGTTTGTAACGTTGTAGGGGGTAATCTCTGGATCTACTGAACCGATTTAGATGAAATTTGGTAAGAAGATAGTTTGAGACCCTGGGAAGGACATAGGATACTTTTTATCCCGGAAATCATCCCTTAAGGGGGTGAGAATGGGGATGAAAGTTTGTATTACGAAGCAAGCTAGGGACGAACCTGAACGAAGCAAGGGTGAGTCGCTAGTTTTATTACAATTTCATTTTTAATATGGTTTTGCTAGCGTCACTTGTTATAAGTTATTATTAATGATGTAATCACAATGTATATGTTCAACGGTGACACAGTTTATTAACTTGTGCAATTAATATTGTTAATATCTGTTGTTGCCGTTATTATTTATTGGCATTGAAATTTTAATAAATCCTTTAAAATATTTAAAGTCAAATCTTGGAAGTGAATTTTACCTTTACAACATTTTTTAAGAACTTTTATTATGATACGATATTCGAGACTGCGAAATGAAACTTTGTATGTGTAAGGAGTAAAGACGTGTATATTTGGGCGACAATACTATAATTTGGTATTTTGGAGCTTCTTTGATGATGGACGCTACTAGTGAACCCCTTGAGTCCCTTGAGTTCGGTCTCACATGTTTCGTTTTAACGAGTTCCATTCATTTGAATCAGTCAAAAACGTGTTTTTTAATTCTTTGAAACTACAGATATATTTAAGTTATTACATTTTAAATTTGTGTTCATTTTGCAGTACCCTTTGCTCTTGCTGCCAGTGTTTGGACGCTTGCATGAACTATGTCAAAATGCCCTATCTCGACCTGATCTCAGCGTAGTTGAAAGTGTTACAATACAAGAGGCGCTGCTTCTAGTTTCTAATCATTTCTGCTGCTATGAACGACAAAGCGCTCTCGTAGCTCAGGTAAAATATTATTATTTAAAGTACTTTTTATTTGTAAAATTTTAGTTGTAAGTATTATATCGAATTATTTTGGGTGCGTATAGGTTCTCGGCGACTGCAGAGAGCGTTGGGCGGCGCTGACGCCGCACCTGCAGTCGGCGGCGGGGCTGGCGCGGCTCGTGGGGCTGGACGCGCCGCCCGGCGACGAGGACCCGGAGCGGGCGCGCGCGCGCCGCACGCTGCTGCACGCGCTCACGCTCACGCTGGGCGTGGTGAAGCGCACGCAGGTGCCCGCCGACCCGGACAAGGCGGCGCGCGGCGGCTTCGGCGCCGGCGTCACGCCCGCCGGCCACCCCGTGTGGCGCAACCCCTGCGCCGCGCACGTGCTGCCGCTGGTGCCGGCCGCGCTGGCGCTGGCGCGCGCGCTGCACGAGCTGCACGCGCCGCACGCCGCCGCGCTGCGCCACGCCGGCCACGCGCGCGCGCTGGCGCCGCCGCCCGCCGAGCGCCGCAACCTGCTCGCGCTGCGCGACGACGCGCCCGCGCCGCCGCCGCAGCCCGCCGACCGCATGCAGAACCTACTCAACACGCTACACGATAATGTCAGTTATTATTTTATTGTCGTGATCGGTATTTATAGTTGAAATTTTGTTCTTTAACAAGATAAAATTATAACTATATATTCAATTCATAAATTACAGAATAATCTATTCAATTAAATGAAACTTAAATCATTGATATGCCAAAGAAAATCAGACAAGTACGAGACTGATTCCTATACTGAAAGCTCCACATAATCTTCAATTCAAGCACAAAAACATTCAATTTATGCTATGTTTTAGTATACAAAATTTGTTACATTAATAGAAAAATAAAATATCTATTTACAATATTCATTTTATAAATTTGAGCTAACAATAGGTGTGCCAGCTGGTGGGCGCGGCGGCGGCGTCGCTGGGGCGCGAGCTGTTCGCCGCTGCGGGACTGGCGCGCGCGCTGGCGGCCGCGCTGCTGGCGCCGCTGCCGGACCACTGGCTGCGGCGCGTGCTGCGCGCGGCGCTGCGCCCGCTGCTGGCGCACTGCCCGCCCGCGCACTACCGCGACGTGGCGCTGCCACTCGTGCAGCATCTGGCGCCACTCAGTTAGTACTTAATAGTTACTACTCCTAACAAAAACATTGTAGCTGTGGCGACACAGTGTCTACAGCGGAGTCAGCAGTTTTTGTCGCGGCGACGTAATGTCAGGCGCCGGGTCAGCAAATATGCGCCCGCGCTCGCGTCTTAAGCGTGGCCGCGTTGTAAATTCAGTCGTTAGATTCGCAAGTGCCTCGACAGTCTCCTCCTCATAATAAGAATAGACATTGTAAAAAGTAATTAAATTAATCGATTTATAAAATTGTTACATCTTTTAATTGGACATCCCTGGTAAACAAAGAACACGCGATACAAATCCCAAAATTTTTCTCAGATTTATTTTGAAAAAAATACTGAACTGATTTTGATGAAACTTCACAGTAATGTCATTATCATGTCATATCAGGATGACATACGGGCTATAATTTGTTAAAATTTAGTGTTATATAGTTGGATTACGCGTTCAGAATCGTGGCAAAACGGTAGTTACTTATGATTATGTTCAGTTAGAATACCTCTGTACATGAATTATTTTATTATTATTATTTTTTTAATAAAAACATTATTGGTTTAGTATCAAAAAGTGATGAAAATGTAGTTTCTGTTGTTTATTATATTATAATTAATTCATTCATTCTGATATTACTGAAATTACTAGGAATATTTTATGAGTTTGCCAACAATCATGACTAACTGGTCAGCTATCTTACTGATCACTGATTAGAATCAAGGAGCCAACAGATAAATACGTAAAATTTAATTAAATATATAATAAATAATAGTAACAAAATTAACAATCCTACACATTTTCAATTCCAGTGCTTGTCCATCTGAACCAACGCTGGGAATATGTTACGTCATTATACGAATCTGGCAAACTTGAAGAAGAGGGCGGCAGCGAATCTCAAGAGGTCCTTGAGGACATACTCGTCAGACACCTCAGTCGAGACCACCTTGATTTGCTCAAGGTAAAATTAAACTTATCTGCTTTCCTAAGTTCCTAGCCTATATGTTACTCCAGGTAATAGTCAATCTGTGCATTAAACTTTATTCATATCCGTTCCTTGGTGATGGAGTAAGAAATACACACACACACAAACTTTCACATTTGTAATAGTACTAGCAACTCACCCTCGCTTTGCTCTGGTTCATCCCTAGGTAAGTTTTAACGGTCAGCATGGAATAGTTACACTATATTATTATTATTATTATTTTGTTGGGTGTGGTGCCGAGGTCGGCCCTAGCTACGTCGACCAGTTTTGGTCCATTGTAGCTCCCTTTATAGTGAGTTTAAAGTTCTCCGCTTAGTCCTGTTGACTCCAGGAACTTCCAGATTTTCTGAGCGGGGAGCATCTGTATCTCTTCCGGTTGCATAATATGCTGCCCTAGATAGATACTTCTGCGGTGCATGAGTGGGCCGCACGAGCAGAGGATGTGCATAGCAGTTTCCTCTGTCTCATGGCATAGTCTGCACATTGCGGTCCGACTGAGGCCAAGGGTAAACATATGTTTATTGAGTTTGCAGTGACCAGTAAGTATTCTGGTTACTGCACTGGTTTTATACTTGTTGAGTTGAAGCAACTCTTTTGTAAACTTTTTGCGATATCCCTTAATTAGCGCTTTAGAGTGTATTTGTCCAGAAGTGGATTGCCACTCTTGAAGTGCTTGGCGATTGCAGTGAATTTGAGAATTGAATAGGCATGTTGTTTTGCAATACCACAAAATGGTTCTGGGCCACATTCAGGGGTTTCAGCGCCCCTTCTTGCCAATGCATCAGCCTTTTCATTCCCATCAATGCCTGAGTGGCCCGGGACCCATCTGAGGGTAACTCTGTTGGATGTGCCCAGGACATTCAGATTATCCATACAGTCTTTGACCAACTTAGAGTTGGTCTCAAGAGAATCTATAGCCAGAAGTGTTGCTTGGCTATCTGAGTTGATGTAGATATTTTGGTTTCTAAGCTTTCTCTCCAGGATTACTTCAGCACATTTGTTAATGGCGAAGACCTCGGCTTGGAAGATGGTGGCCTCCTTGCCCAGATTGACACTCATGTCAAATCTAGGCTTAAGGCCATAGATACCGCACCCTACATCAGATCCTTTCTTGGATCCATCTGTAAACCAAACATGACTGCCCTTTTTGTGAGACTCTTGGTTTTTTAGCCACATGTCCCGGTTGGGAAGATCTATTTGGTACTGTTTTGCGAAGTTAAACTCTGTACTCATGCCATCGACTGGCATTTTCAGTTTTGTGTTCGAATGTCAACTCTTTGAGTTTGTTCATATATTGCGATTGCAACTTTACATTCGATTGTGTACAGAGCCTGTAGAGGCAAGATTTAGCTTCTTTTTGCACGTGGAGATATAGCGGAGCTAAGTCCAACAAAGCATTTAGAGCGTCACCTGGTGCCGAATGGAAGGCTCCCGTGATGATTAGACATGCCATCCGTTGTATGCTGTCTAGTTTACTCATAGTTGTCTTTTGTTTGGTTTTGTTACACCATACGACTGAGGCGTATGTTATGATCGGCCTTACCACGGCGGTGTACATCCAGAAAGCCATTTTGGGTTTGAGGCCCCACTTGGCTCCAGCCATTCGACAACATATCCAGAGGGCCATTTTGGCTTTTTGTATAATGTTGTTGAGGTGAGAGTTCCAGGTCAACTTTTGATCAATAGTGACTCCAAGGTACTTTACCTCATTTGATAGGTTAAGGGTTTTGCCATTGAGTCTGAGTTCAGTCAGCCTTTCAAGCTTCCTTTTCCTGGTAAATGGTACAATAACTGTTTTATCAGCGTTTATTGATAATTCATTTTCTCTGCACCATCTTGTGATGGTATTGAGAGCTCCTTGTAACCTGGTGGAAATTGTGTTCAGGCAGGGACCTCTTACTACTACAACAAGGTCATCTGCATAACCCTGTGTATCGTAGTCAAGATCTGCCATGATTACAAGTAGTAGGTCTACAGCTAGTGTCCATAATAGGGGTGAAAGCACTCCTCCTTGCGGACAGCCTCTTGTAGTATAGAAGTTGTGCGAGTGTTCGTTTAACGTAACTTTCGCACACCGGTTGGAGAGCATATATTCCACCCATCTGGTGGTTGTGATATCAACACCTTTTGCATTTAATCCTTTCAGGATGGTTGCCGTAGGTGTGTTATCAAAGGCCCCCTCAATGTCCAAAAATGCACATAGAGCTGTCTGCTTATCCTCTAGGGACCTTTCTGCCTTGTCGATCAGAGCTACTAAGGCAGATTCTGTGGATTTACCCTTTTGGTAAGCATGTTGGTTGCAGGAAAGTGGTCTAGCCACAAGATACCTAGTTCTAATGTGCTGATCGATTACTTTTTCCATTGTTTTTAGTAGGAAAGAAGTAAGACTAATAGGTCTAAAGGATTTGGGCTGAGAGTAGTCGTTTTTACCGATCTTCGGTATAAAGGTAACCTTGACCTTAGTCCATTGTTCTGGTATAATGCCCCAAGCAAAGCTTGCTCTAAATAATTTTACCAGATGCGGGATAAGGAGTTCCATGCCCTGTTGAAGCAGAGCTGGAAAAATTCCGTCTTCCCCTGCTGATTTAAATGGTTTGAATTTTTTCAAAGCCCATCTAATCTGGTTAGGCCTAAAAATGGTATTGGCCATCTTCCAGTCGCAACTATTTGCCCTGTGGATGTAGTTTTCCTTTGGTTTTGATTCACTGCCGGTGACAGGGTACGATCCTGGGAAATGGGTTGCTCTTAAAAGTTCCAGCGTCTCCATCTCTGTGGTCGTGAAGGAATTGTCTCGCTTTTTTAAGAAGCCGAGAAAGATGTTTGGTGTCTTGGCAAGGACCTTGTGGATTCTCGCTCCTTTATGTGTTTGGGCGATATTCTCACAGAATCGTTTCCAAGATGCTCTTTTAGCTTTTCTGATCTCTTTGTGGTATTTAGTCAGAGCCTTCTTATACCGTTCCCACCCATACGGTGTAGTGGCCTGATTAAATAAGCGACGTGTGGAGACTCTAAGTCGTTCTAGCTTTTTGTTCCACCACGGAGTATTGTTGTTAACCTTGAGTTCCCTGACAGGACAGCTATTTTCATAGGCATTTAAAATGCCATCCGTTAATAAGTTGTTTAAAATGTTAAGGGAGTCGGGTGTCTTGATTGATTTTGGAAAATCCTTAGCTGCCTCAGCGAGCAGGTTTTTGAAGTCTACCCACGAGGTGGCTTTGGGATTTCTAAGCCTTTTAGGCTCAGTAGTTATTGAGCCTTGTATGCTAAAGACAATATGTTTGTGATCGGACAAAGAGTTTTCATTACTGACATGCCATTTACTTATGTGTTTAGCGATTTGTTCAGTAGCAAAAGTAATATCCAGAACTTCCTGCCTAGCTTTGGTAGCGAAGGTTGGATTACAGCCTTTATTGAGTATTTGTAGGTCGTTAGCTAGGAGAAAATCTAAAAGTAACTCACCTCTTTTGTTGGTACCAGTACTGCCCCAGATTGTGTGATGGGCGTTTGCATCGCAGCCAACAATTAATTCTGTCTTGTGTTTTCGAGCGTAGTCGACGACTTTAGACAGTTCTTCGGTGGGGTTGGCTTTCTCTCCGGGCAGGTAGGCCGAGCACACCAGTGCTCTAGTTTGACCACGCCCTCTGAGAACGGTGATTGCAGCGACCATGTCATCACTGCAAAGTTCTGTAACAGGCAAGAAATTAATACCTTTCTTAAAAACGATACAGGCCCTAGGCTTGGTGCCATTTTCGTTTGCTAGGATCTTACCTACTCCACTTAAGCCCGAAATCTTGGACTTGGCGTTAAGCCATGGTTCCTGAACCAGCGCTATATCCATGCTATGTGCTTTAAAGGTGTTTTCTGCCACGGCTGTGGCAGCGATAGCGTGGTGTAGGTTGGCCTGGAGTATGTTGGTGTGGGCATCGCCAGTTTGGTGTGTAGCGCTACTGGGGGCGAGCCCCATTGCGCTTGTCACGTCCCTTGCTGCGGCCCTTTTGTTTATGGGGGCGCTGGCTCTTGCCTCTGGGGGTTTGTCCACCCCTGGTGTGCCCCCCTGTATGAGGAAACCTGTGCAGAGTTCCAGTCGTTCCGCTGGTCCCGGCCACAGGAGCCACGCCAGGTGCAGCTGCACCAGATGGTGAAGGCGCAGCAGCGTTGGCGCTCGCTCCAGTAGCCGCGGCCCCAGAACGAGAGGTAGACGGCACAGGTCCAGAGGCAGAAGTCCCAGGATTGGGTGTGGGCTGGTTGATGCCCTTAATCCGGAACTGGACAGACTTGAAGGCCAAGTAGGCTTTCAGGCCGGTTCTTTGGAGGGTCTCAACAGATTGGTCGTCGATGAAGAGGGTGAGTATGATTCCGCCCTTCTCCGCCTTTTTGTTGAGAACCTTCCACAGCTCGGTATTAAGGCCATCATTTTGTATCCGGAGACAGGAGAGCGCCTGGTCGACGTCTTTGGATTCCGGATCGGGGATGTATACTACCCCAACCTTTGGTTTGGGCAAGTCGCTCTCATTAATGAGAGCGAGCTTAGCTCCTGGCCACGGCTGTAGGGTGGGTATACAATTTTCAAGCCATTCCCTGGCGTGCTGGTTAATACAGGTAATAAGCAGCCAGCCTGGCCTGAATGATAGCCCGCCAAAGGCAGGTCCCTTACCCTTCTCCGAAGTGGTGATTTTGGCCACGATCGCATTATAAAGTGACTGCAGCTGTGCGTCAGTCATGGGAGTGGAGTCCCTCACACCAACTTTGGAGGAAGATAAGGCCGCACTATAGGCAGCTGGGGGTGGTGGGGCCGACGGTGCTTCGCTCGACCTTTGGGACTTCCTCACTGGTTGTCCCTGTGGTGATTCCTCCTCCGAGCGGGTCCTTTTGACGGAGCGCTCGGATTCGGGTTTCGAAGCATCGAATCGATACCCCATAGCCCTGAGTTCCGCAAAGGTTTTAGCGGACAGTTCGTAGGCTTTTGCAGCCTCCACTCCCTGTCCCCTAAGAGCCTTAAGTCGGATTAAAGCTGCTCCACTCAATCTTTTACGATTGGGTCGGGCAGCATCAGAGGAGATGGCAGCAGGGTTACCAGTAGGTGATTCAGGGCTTATAGAAGCCCCTATCGCCATTTCGGTGCCTGCAGTCACCTCCATTGGTTGCGCTGACATTTGGGCGGTTTCATCCGCACCCATTGTCAGCGGCATGAGGTCCTGGCACAATTCGTCCAGGGTTTGTGACGTGGTAACGTCATTTGTGTTTTTACTATTTTGGTCCTTACTCATATAGGTCCCACGAGTAGCTAGGGAAATAAAAATGCCCACCGACAGAGCCCCGCATGTCGATGGGAGGACTTAAAATACTATCCGATTCGTCCAGGTGTCGGATAGCCACCGTTAGCGACTGAGCTCCCCCCCAGCCACGCATCCCTCGGCACGGTACGAATAACACCTTGGATTGGGTTCTAAACAAAAGCTATACATATACGTACATATATATTTCATAGACACACGTACATAAACATACATAAACATACATATATAAATAAAAGTGAAAGCAAGCGCTCGGTGTTTTCTGTTTCGTCTATTTCCTAGTGAACTAGACCAATAACAGGGCTGGCAACCTCGTGAAGGATAGTACACCGAACTTGCCTTGGGGATCTTTGCGACAAAAGCGTCACTCTCCCCCAAGACCAACGCCACCCCACCGTCTCTGAAGGAGACAGTAGGGTAGGCCTGCGCCTACACTACCATGCGAAGCATGTCGTAAGGGAACCGTGAAAGCATAGATTCAGGCCCGCCCCTAGTTACACTATATACATATATACATAATAATGTATGATGAGTTTTATATCCCTTACTGGAGAAACGATTGATTGAACCTATACAAACTTCCACCCCTCTTTTCAATCCCTTAAGGGATGATTTCTGGGATAAAAACTATCCTTTATCCCCCCAAAGTCTCAAATCTTCTCCGTACCAAATTTTATCTAAATTGGTAGAGCGGATTAAGCGTGAAAAGGTAATAGACAGAATTACTTTCGCATCTATATAAATATAAAAATGAATCACCGAAATGTATGTACACGCATCACTTCCGATCGACTGCACTAAATTGGATAATTCTTTTTTTTTTGTGTTTGTTATTGTCAGCAAGTTTTGTATAGAAGAAAATTAAAAGATTTTTTTTTTTACCAAGATAAGTTTTTTTAAATCTCATAATATGAAAATTGAGTGAGTGAAATAGTTTTTATCCCGGAAATCATCGCTTAAGGGGGTGAGAACGGGATTGGAAGTTTGTATGTGGAAGCAAGCTACGGACGAACCTAAGCGAACCGAGGGTGAGTCGCTAGTTTATAATATTAGTACGGATCCCGACTAAATTTGGTGATTATAATTTTCAGGTGTGCCTAGTAGAAGGTGCAGCGATAGCCACGGAGACGCCGACGGAGATGGAGGACGAGAGCGCGCCGGCGCCGGGCCGCGCGCCCGAGCAGGTGTCCGAGCTGGGCGCCATCATACTAGCTGATTCCATTTCCGGACCTGCTGTCTTACATACTGTGAGCTATACTAATATTAACTATGAATATGATTTAAATTTTAAATATGTAATTTTATTTATGTTAGGGGAGCCCAAGATGGGATTTTTGCAGTTACTCAAGCGAGGCAGATTAACATAAGGGGGGATACCTTGCACTCTGTTGAGTAACTCCACCATATAAGTCCTGTACTGAAGGGCAAAGCACACGAGAATATAATAACATTAATGTGTCGGACGACAAAATTTGCAATTTCAAATTAATTTAAATAAATAGTATTTTGGTCCGTTAAAAAAAACCTAATGTAGCAATGTTTTTTGATAGAATAAAAATTTAGTATATTAATTATGGTTAATAAGCTAATAACGTTTTAAATAAAACTGTCTTTTCAGATTATATCTCGGATTTATTTTGATTTTTGGTTCTCGACGTTTTGAATGTTATCGTTTTGTATGTACAGCAATCATGATCACGGGAGAGACTAAGGTTATAGACGTCTCAAACGCGTTATATACTTGTCAGCATTTAAAACGACAAGAACCAAAAATCAAAATAAATCTGCGAAATAATCCGAAAAGATAGTTTTATTTAAAACTAGCGGGTCACCCTCGCTTCGCTCGGGTTCGTTCTTTCGGGTTCGGTTTAGCTTGTTTCCCCATACAAACTAATCTACATTCTCACCCCTAAAGGGATGATTTCCGCGATAAAAACTATACACTCACTCACTTTTCATAATCATGAGATTTAAAAAAACTTATTTTAGTATAAAAATTTTTTTTCTTTTAATTTTCTTCTATAAAAAGCTTTTCCTGACAATAACATATACAAAAAAAGAATTCAGTGTAGTCCTTCGAAAGTAATGCGCGTACATACATTTCTGTGATTCATTTTTATTTATATAGAAGTCAAATATTCGCGTAAATCTAAGAAAGTATTAAGTTAATACCGCATTATTCCCGTTACAGATATTACGAGCACTGACGTGGAACGACTCGACGACATCGCTGCGCGCGTGCGCGCTGGCGCTGCCGGCGCTGCGCGCGGCGCTGGACGCGCCCGGCGTGCTCGGCGCCGGCGAGGCCAGCGGCGCGCTGGCCGCCGTGCTGCACGCGCTGCGCCTGCACGGCCAGCACGACGCCAACCAGGCCGCGCTGCTGGCTCTCGCTGTACAGGTACGTTTTGTCGATAGTACGACGCCCATCAGGCCGCGCTGCCAAGCATGTGCATGCATCTTGTTGTGTATGATTTGCACTTTGTTGCTACACGCACACATAATTCGTTGGCTTACTATTACAAGGTTCTATGTTCATTTTAATGAAGTTTAGTAATTTTTACAAAGAACTTCGTTATTTTGTTATCGTAAAAAAAACAACATAGAACTATGTAAAAGTGAGCCAACGATATGTATAAGTTTCTTTCCCTACCTTATTTAAAACCAATAGGCTTTTAAATAAAGAAACTAATTATTATTGATATTAAATAAGAAGATATATTTGAAAGTAGTAAAGTCAGGTATTATTGTATCTATCTATCTGTCTGTTACTTTTTCATACACCTTTTTTTAATCAGCTGAACCGATTTAAATGAAATTTGGTATGGAGATATTTGAGGATATAGGGAAGTTTTTGTTCTGGAAATCATCCCTTAAGGGGGTGAAAAGAGTGGTGGAATTCTGTATGGGAAATTGCATAATAATGTAATACAGGATTTGAACATTGTATTCACCCTCTTTTAACGTCCCACTGCCGGGCACGGGCTTCCCTTCATTACGAAGGGTATCAATCAGGCCATAGTCCACAACGCAGGCCAAGTTCTGATCGACGGACTTCACATAGTAATAACATAAACAATATTTTCCAGACATACGAGGCCCTCCGGCCGCGTTTCCCGGGCATCGTGGCGGTGCTGCGCGCCATCCCCGACGTGGACGCGCACGACCTGCAGCGCCTCGACGAGAAGCTCGCCTCAAACACCGCCAAGCCCGCCAAGATAGATAAGGGCAAGCGGGAACTGTTCAAGAAGATCACTTCTCGGGTATCTATACAGATAAATAAAATTGAAGTGTTTGTAATGTCAAAATAATAGCTTTTTACTAAATGCATATGGAATTGTATAAGATACTTATAAGAAAAACACAATTTTTAAATTTTTTGTCTGTTTGTTTGTTCCGGTTAATCTCCGAAACTGCTGGACTGATTTTGACGGGACTTTCACTGATAGATAGCTGATGTTATAAGGAGTATCTTAGGCTACTTTTATTTTGGAAAACGAATTAGGGTTCTACTCACAAAAATTAAAATGTATCCGGGGTACACCCGAGCGAAGCGAGGGTAAGTCGCTAGTATACCCTAAAATGTGATTACATGTAACGGCGGCCAATCTCACTGATTGTGGAATTAGCCAATTAAGTGTACCTGACTTATACGTAATATATTTAGTTTATCATATTTATATATTAACTTTCCAAAACATAATGTTTATAATTTATTTAATATTTAATTTACGTATTAATATCATATAAACATACACCTACATTCATACAATACAAATATTTAATTATTTATATTTATAAATTAATATTTATTCATATTTATTTTTATTCACAAGCATAGCCGCGCGAAACCCGTAGTATACGGCGGAACGGAATTTATTTGTCTCCTATCGGCCAATAATGATTTTTCTAACATACGACAGTCGACGCCTTACCAGCTGATGCTACTTACTAGTTTTACATTATTTAATCGTTTTCGTTAGTTTTTGTATGTGGACTTCTTGTGTTTGTACTTCTAACGTGTGTATTACTGTGTATCTTCCTAAACTTCTCCTTCTGAACTATTTTTACGTGTGTGTTGACTTTTACAATATATTATTTTATCAAGTGACGATATTTAGACTTTCATTCGTGTTTTCTCTCGTCACGACCAACAACAACCGCTAAACTGGTGACCCCTATAGTGCACGCCACAGACCCTTGGAGTATGAGTAGTGGAAGTGATTCGGCAACCTCGCACGTTACCACTCGACCGCGTGCCAAGATGGCGACGCCCGTAAAATGCGCCCCGACACCTCAGACGCCCCCGCAGACCAGGTCACTACCCTTTTGGCCTGAAAAACCTGCCATCTGGTTTGCGCAAATAGAAGGTCAGTTCAGATTATACGGTATTACTGACGATGCTACTAAATTCTACCACGTACTGTCAACATTAGATAGACAGTATGCCGCAGAAGTTGAAGACGTCATCACCGGCCCACCCGATTACAATCGCCTTAAAGCAGAACTTATTAAGCGGTTATCGGTATCACGCGAGAATAAAGTGAAGCAGCTGTTAATGCACGAACAGCTAGGAAACAGAAAGCCATCGCAATTTCTGCGTCATCTGCAGCACTTGGCTGGACCAGACATACCTGGAGAATTCCTGCAAACTATATGGACCAGCCGCTTACCAGTAGAAATGCAGCCCATCATAGCCTCGCAACCTACTCTGCCCCTAGACGCGTTGGCAGAGCTCGCAGATAGGATACATGACATAGCAACCCCAGCACAACAGGTAGCTGCCACATCATCGTCATGTATCGAATTGCTAACACAACAAGTCGCCGAGTTAACAAAACAGGTTAGTGCGCTCACTGCCAAAGTCAACGAGAGGTCACGACCTCGCGACAGAGGTCACAGACGACATCAAAGCCGGTCACAATCAAGACGGTCCACTTCGAGTCACCGACGGTACCCAACGTGTTGGTACCATAGTAAATTCGGCTCGAAGGCAAGAAGCTGCATCCAACCCTGTGACTTCAAGTCGGGAAACGCCCCGAGCAATCAGTGATGGCGACAACCGATTGCCCTGCTTCCCCCAGTCGCCTCTTCGTGACCGACCGCACTTCGAACACGCAGTTCCTGGTAGACACTGGCAGTGACATTTGTGTATATCCAATTAGTGCTATTCGTGAAACACCTCATAAGACGCAATATCAACTCAGTGCTGCAAACGGATCAACAATCGATACGTATGGTTATATAAATTTAACTTTAAACATTGGTTTACGTCGTAATTTTCCATGGCGTTTTGTTATCGCCGACGTAACCAAAGCAATAATAGGTGTAGATTTTTTGTCTTATTATAAACTTATTGTGGATGTCAGTAACCATAAATTAATAGATAGTCTAACAGATATTAGTACAGTAGCTAGTATTGTAAGCACTGATTATCTAATTACGAGTGTCAAAGTATCAACTGGCGGCAGTAGTAGATATCATAATATTCTAGCTGAATTTCCAGAAATAATCCGACCCACCGGTACACCGGGACTCGTACAACACCACACAAAACACCACATACGCACTACACCAGGCCCACCAGTATCTTGCGCACCGAGGAGACTAGCTCCCGATAAACGTAATATTGCTAGACAAGAGTTTGAAGCCATGTTAGCAAATGGCACGGCGCGTCCTTCTGACAGCCCATGGTCATCACCACTACATCTCGCATCGAAAAAAGACAATGGCTGGCGCCCTTGCGGAGATTATAGACTTTTAAACGCTAGAACTATACCTGACCAATACCCCATACGTCACATACAGGACTTCTCACACAACCTATTTGGATGTAAGTTCTTTTCCGTTATTGATCTAGTCAAGGCTTATAACCAAATTCCCGTCGCTGAGGAGGACATACCGAAAACAGCAATAACGACTCCTTTCGGTCTATACGAATTTCCTTTCATGACGTTTGGGTTGAGAAATGCTGGTCAGACCTTCCAACGGTTCGTCGACGAAATGACCCGCGGACTTGACTTCTGTTATCCGTATTTAGACGATTTTTTAGTGTACTCTAGGACACAAGAAGAACACGAAGATCATTTGCGCCAACTTTTCACCCGTATGAAAGATAACGGTGTTTTAGTCAACATGGCTAAATGCGTCTTTGGTGTTCCTGAGGTAGCATTCCTGGGATATCACATTTCGAAGAATGGTACTAAGCCCTTAGATACTAAAGTCAAGGCCATATTAGACTTTCCAGTTCCTAAAACGGTAAGAGAACTTCGCCGATTTTTAGGGATGATAAACTTTTACCGACGCTGGATACCAGCCGCTCAGATACAGGCTCCACTCAATGCCTTACTGACTGGTTCAGTTAAAGCCTTACATCCTGTCGACATAACGGGAAATTCATTGCAGGCATTCGAGCAGTGCAAGAAGAGTCTTTGCGAGGCTGCACTTCTAGCACATCCTAACTCTAATGCTAAGTTGGGACTTGTCACTGACGCCTCTGACACGGCGATAGGTGGAGTCCTTCAGCAATATCAAGATGAAGCATGGCAGCCTCTAGCGTTTTTCTCACGCAAGTTGAGCCCATCACAGGTAAAGTATTCACCATACGATCGGGAGCTCCTTGCAATATACGAAAGCATTCGCTATTTTCGCCATATGCTAGAGGCCAACCATTTCACTGTCTATACTGACCATAAGCCCTTATGTTACGCATTTCATGAAAGAAAGAGTAACTGCTCACCACGTCAGTATAGGCACTTGGACTTCATCTCGCAATTCACGACAGATATACGACACATATCGGGTAAAGACAACATTGTTGCCGATACACTATCTCGTATCAATGAATTGCAGAAACCTGTCGACCTGGAGGAACTTGCAAAGTCCCAGTCTACAGATGCTGACCTCGCAAATATATTAAAAGGCGAAACATCTTTACATTTAAAGAAATTGACTATTCCTGGTAGTCGTACAGAAATGTACTGCGACGTCAGTACGCCGACTCCCAGACCTTACGTCCCAGTTAGTCTTCGCCGGCAAGTATTCGACTCCTTGCACTCACTAAGCCACCTTGGCTCTAATGCTACGACTAAGCTAGTAGCACAACTTTTTGTTTGGCCACTAATGCGCAAAAATTGCCGTGAATGGGCTAAGGCGTGTTTGTCTTGTCAACGCTCGAAGGTAACTAGACACGTTGCCTCACCTTTGGGTACGCACGAGTTACCTTCGGCGCGTTTCAAACACGTACACATAGACCTGATCGGCCCATTACCATTTTCAAACGGATATCGGTATTGTTTGACAGCCGTCGATCGCTTTACGCGATGGCCGGAAGCTGTCGCCATCACCGATATCACCGCTGAAACAGTGGCCAAAGCATTTGTATCATGCTGGGTGTCACGATTTGGTTGTCCTACAGATATTGTTTCAGACAGAGGCCGGCAATTTGAGTCCGCCCTGTTTCAACAATTGTCAAAATCCATTGGATTCCAACATCGTAGGACAACCGCTTACCACCCGCAGTGCAATGGCTTAGTGGAGCGTTTTCACAGGCAACTAAAAGCTGCCATCATATGCCACGGTGACGAACACTGGACCGAATCGCTTCCATTAGTACTCCTCGGCATAAGAAGCGCGTTTAAGGAAGACCTACAAGCCTCATCCGCAGAGTTGGTGTATGGTGAGCCACTCAGGCTACCCGGAGAGTTCCTCGGGCATGATGTGGCTGGTTACACTACGGACATAACCGACTTCTCAACGCGGATTAAGTCTTTTGTCAGGAAACTACGTCCAGTCCCAACGCAGCATCATCAATCAAAGCAGAAGACATTTATCTTCAAAAATCTAGAATCCTGTAGCCACGTATTCCTAGGGGAAGACGCGCTACGGGGCTCACTACAAGCTGCGTACACTGGTCCACACAAAGTTTTGACGAGAAGCGCAAAATTTTTTAAAATTGACGTAAAGGGAAAAACCGTGACAGTATCAATAGACCGCCTTAAGCCAGCCTACTTATTATCCGATTCAAACCCAATACCTCAACCATGCAATTCTCCACCTCCAGACATACACCCCGATCACACAACTGCCAAATTCATAACGCGTTCCGGGAGACACGTACACTTCCCTGATTATTATCGTCCGTAGACACGGCCTCTGGGGGGGAGTGATGTAGGTGACTTATACGTAATATATTTAGTTTATCATATTTATATATTAACTTTCCAAAACATAATATTTATAATTTATTTAATATTTAATTTACGTATTAATATCATATAAACATACACCTACATTCATACAATACAAATATTTAAATATTTATATTTATAAATTAATATTTATTCATATTTATTTTTATTCACAAGCATAGCCGCGCGAAACCCGTAGTATACGGCGGAACGGAATTTATTTGTCTCCTACCGGCCAATAATGATTTTTCTAACATACGACAGTCGACGCCTTACCAGCTGATGCTACTTACTAGTTTTACATTATTTAATCGTTTTCGTTAGTTTTTGTACGTGGACTTCTTGTGTTTGTACTTCTAACGTGTGTATTACTGTGTATCTTCCTAAACTTCTCCTTCTGAACTATTTTTACGTGTGTGTTGACTTTTACAATATATTATTTTATCAAGTGACGATATTTAGACTTTCATTCGTGTTTTCTCTCGTCACGACCAACAACAACCGCTAAATAAGCAATTAGCCAACTAAGCATATAGTGCACAAGTGTACATAATATAGTGTGTAAAACATGCATTCACTATTCCTGTCACTATCATACTTCAGTGGGACGACTGCTGGACACTACCAGAAATCCAGCACTAGACCGAAGTTGTGTTTTCCAAAGCACGAGGGTGAAACACAGCAAGCTCTGGGCTGTTACTGACTTTCTTGACAGAAAGACCTAATAACTAAACTTGCCCGACCCTGAACTTGAACCCAGGATCTCCATAATGAGCAGCGTACTCTCAATAGGCTAATACTCAAACACTTGTTTTTACACATACACAACACAATGGCACAACTGACTTATTCCTCTTTCTATTATTTTTGTCAATTTGAAGTACTTAAATAAACTCAAACATTACTCTATACAATACTTAATTCTCTTGTAAGCTCTCGTAATGGCTTCAAAACGTGCCAAACATTACTTTCCTGTTGTGCACATTCATATCAAATTTCATAATACCCACCTTATAGTTAGATTTATGAACTACAATAAATATTAAGAAATTATTGAACCTTAACTTAAGTTTATAAATATTGTTTCAGTTGATCGGACGAAGTGTAGGGCAGCTGTTCAAGAAGGAAGTGTTCATACTGGATCTGCCGACGATGCACATACCGAAAGACAAGCCCCGGAGCGCCCTCGACTCCGCGGACGGCGCCGCGCTAGAGGGCCTATTCAGTATGAACGCGCCCACTTAGCGAACACACGACCTTCGTTTTAGTTGTAATATTCCTATAGGAACCATGCGAACGTGACTTTTACTTTATATTACAGTATCTAAGATACGCTACATATTTATGTATAATGAAATGAGCCGGCTTGTGCCTACGTTGTGGTAAATGACTGACGAATGTTTTACTTTTATTTTTAAATTTGTTTTGTATTTACTTGTTTGTTTAATTGTGATTGTATTTAGTTGTTTGTACTACGCGGGGGCTACTCACGGTCGCATGGAATCCTTCGCATCGACAATGCGCTAGCCATATCCTACTCGCAATGTAAAACATTCTTTGTGTATAATAACCGGTTTATATGTTAATAAATTATATTGTAAAATTATACCCTGTTTTATTAATAACACATTACATATACTTCATTGAAAAAGATAGATAAGAAGAAAGTTATGGTAGCTTGATATTATAATGAAATAAATTATAATCATGTATTTAGTTAATAAGTGAGTAGTCTACATAACTACGTCATATCACAGATCTTATAATAATATACCAGGTTATATTTTCTTAAATAAAGTTCAATACTAAATTCATTTATATTTTTTCATTAATCTATGTGTATAATAAAATATGTAGTAACAAAGCGAAATCAGTACATACATTATTTTTTTAAAACAATGTCTATTATGTATTGTGTACAAAATACATAATTTTTGTCTGTTTATCTGTATACTTTTCTCCCAAAAAGTACTGAACAGAAATTTACTTAATTTTGTGTAATATTATTATTCAGGTAAACATTTAGGAAACCTTTTACTATAGAAAAATTTCACCAACTCAATCGGGAAAACTTTAACTGGTTCAACTGAGTTGTACTTTAGAGAAAAATTTCAATGATATATTACACAAAAATCATTTGTAGCATGGTTAAAAATTAACATATATAACGATTAGGTGCGGTTAAACCTCTCATTTTCATAAGTTAAATGCAAAATTTACTTCGAGAGCTGTAAGGTTTAAGAAGACCTACAGAAAGGTCCGCGATAACATGTATCCTCCTATCCGAAGGTACACAGAGCCAAGAGAGGTCACAACACCTATTTTTGTCTATATAAATCAATACGATTCTTATCTAGGGACGCACCCGAGCGAAGCGAGGGTATGTCGCTATTAAATACAAACCGGATAATCTATATATCTATATATCCGAAATAAAACCGGATAAATACATATGTATATTCGATTTCTTTAATAGTTCCCTAGTTCTGACATCATGTCAATATGTTTATTGTTTTATTTCATTTTTGATATTTTGGTTGGTTTTAATATTTAAAAGAAAATATTTTACCAAATGCATAGTTTTCGAGCATATGCCATCTATTCTATTCGGGCCAAACAAAACACAATTACGGCAGTATTTTCGCCAGTACTTTGAGTATCTCTACTTTTAAAGTTTAATATCATCTGTGGTGAAAGTAACAAATAAAACAAAAAATAGTATAAATAATAAATAATTTATTAAGTTACTCGTAAGTATATAAAAGCTGAACACCCACGTCGATGTTGGTGCCGTTGTTGACAAGCTCTACCTTGCGGGTGTCCACGTCCACCTTAAACACGGACTCATTTTCTAAAATCAGACATTTAGTTTCATAGTCTCCGATGACAGGGATTTTACGAGGTCCCAGTAAAGGATCCTTGTATCGCCATATTCTTAGAGAGTTTGTATCTGAAACAATGTTATAATGAAAGTTTAGTCACATAAAAGCCATATAATTAAAACACTAATGAATAAAAAAATGATTTATAAAGATATACAGAAAAACCACTGAAAGGATTTTGATGATATTTGGTATGGTGATAGCTGGTTATCCGGGTCAATATATAGGATACTTTTTACTGCCGGTGAATATCTCATTTTTGAGAAAAAATACGTAAAACTGCAATGTAAGAGTAGGTATACTAATATGTAAAACCTAAAAATTTGGTTTTTGGTCATATGAACGCGGGCAGAGCCGCGGGCAATGCTAGTCAAATATATAATCTTAACTGCAGTTATTAAAATACTAATAGTGCAGTACAAATAGTCTAAAAAACAGCTTAACTACTAATTTATAAACTTTTAACCCCCCTCTCCCCCAAACCCGACGCTCAAAATGGTGTAACTTTTTACCAAACAATATGTGAACTGTATAGAACAATTTGGAACTGAAGAGAAACTTTTACTTTGGATGTTGAGGTTTGGGTCTAATCGCACCATACTATACAGGAACTACACTAAAGTTTAATGCCCTTAATTATTGCGTTAATAATTGTAATTCTCGCACATTTATTTATAATATTGTCAGTTATTTAGAAAAAACTTGAATAGACATTAGAACAGAATAGGTAAGTGTGGCATACGATAATTAATGCTCATACAATTTTTTTTTTTGGGACATTAACACAGCACCATCTAGTTCCATGGTAAGCTACGAGGCTTGTGTTATGGATACTAGATAGTTGATACACTACATATATATAACTTTAAATACATACATATTATAAATATAAACACCCACGACTGGAGTACATATATTCGTGCTCATCACACAAATGAATGCCCCCAGCGGGATTCGAACCCGCAACCGCTGGCACAGCAAGTAGGGTTACTACACACTGAGCCAAACTTGTCGTCAATTTAAAGCTTACCCTTTATAGCCTTAACTTCCTTAGCCAGCCTGGCCTTCAGCTTCTCGACAGTGTCTCCATCAGCCACACCCAGTGTCAGCGTGAACAGTCCGGACCGAGGCGCGGGGTTCGACAGCACCAGCGCCAGCCGCGGCTCGGACAGGAAGCTGATGTGAGGCGCTCCCGGGGCGCAGTCCTCGCGAGTCTTCTCTGGTGCTTCCTTGCTGTCTGTGTGCTTCACCTCGATGGATTCTAACTGGCATGTTTCATTTGAGCTTAGCACCGATTTCTATTATTATCAACTAGTGACTCACCCTCGCTTCGCTCGGGGTTCGTCCTTCCGTACGTTTTATCGGTTAGTGTGGAATACAAATCTTTGAATTACTCGGCTTTTCTGTACTATAATATGCATGTATTATACATATAAACCTAGGCAGTGGTAGCCCAGTGGTAACACACTTGCCGGGAAACCGAGTGAAGCGGGTTCAAATTCCGGGTCTCGCACCTCTGATATTTTCATGTGCGAATCATTCCTAACATGATAACCACTTGCCTTACGGTGAAGAAAAAACATCGTCAGGAAACCTGCATGTCTGAAAGAACCTAGCAAGTTTTCAAAAGACATGTGAAGTCCGCCAACCCGCAGTTGGCCAGCATGGTGGACTATGGCCTGATTCCCCTCGTACGTGCCCAGCAGTGGGACGTTAAAAAGGGCTGAATACATACATATAAACCTTCCTCTTGAATCACTCAATCTATTAAAAAACTGCATCAAAATCCGTTGCGTAGTTTTAAAGATCTAAGCATACATAAGGACAGACAGCGGGAAGCGACTTTGTTTTCTACTATGTAGTCACAATATTTGTGCTATATATAAAACTAGTGACAACCTTGCTCCGCTCGGCTGAGCACAAAGAAGTGTTTAATTCTGTACTTAATTGACAAGTATAATCTTACAGATTGAAATAATAATGATGATGTAATAGTAAAACTTTATATATCATATTGTACAAATCATAGCCTGTAAACATTACTGTAGATAATCTTTCTTCCTATTAGTGAAAACTGTATGAAAATCGAGAATAGCCCAGACAAACACAAACTTTAATTAATAATATCCATATGTAGTGATCATTACTTTAAACTAAAAATGTGCATCAACTTCGAAATATATAATAGCATTGAAGCTCTAAACTTATTTAAAATAAAAAATAAATATTTAATAACAACTCACATCAAGCGTGTTAAGTAAATATTGTAAGTTATCTTTCAACACAGCGGCCTCGTCGAAGGGCAGCCCCACGGAGAGCGCGTCGCCGCCCACGCGCTGCACGCTCTCCCTCGTCGCCTGCACGAACGGCATTACCCGCTTCATGTACTTCTTCAACTCTGGTATCTCGGAGAGCTTACTCGATATCATCTTGTTATCTGGTAAACCCGATGGCTGAAAAAACTCATAATGAACTACCGTATCTATACTAATATTATAAAGTGGTAAAGTTTGTGAGTTCGTGATGTCGTAGAGGGTAATCTCTGGATCTACTGAACCGAATTAGATGAAATTTAGTAAAATATGTAGTTTTAGACCCTGGGAAGGACATATAATAGTTTTTATCCCAGAAATCACCCCTTAAGGGGGTGAAAATGGGAATGAAAGTTTGTACGGGGAATCAACCTGAGCGAAGCGAGGGTGAGTCGTTAGTATACATATAATAAAACTAGCGACTCACCCTCGCTCCGCTCGGGTTCGTCCCTAGTGAAAATTTAGGTTTGTATGTATTTTTTAATGCCGAATAGTATTTTTTTTTTGGGGTGGACCACCCTTATCACTTAGGGGTATGGAAAATAGATAGTAGCCGATTCTCAGACCTACTGAATATGCATATAAAATTTGGTAAAAATCGGTGAAGCCGTTTCGGAGGAGTAGGGTAACACACATTGTGACATGGAAATTTTATAATTTTATTAACGAATTAATTAACGAAGCGAAATATGTGCATGAAATATTTATTTTAAAAATAATACCTGTGGCGAATTGTGTTCAGAATATAGACCCCAAAAGAATAGTTATTGAAATTTTTGTCTAATTTTGTCTGTATTCATTTCAGGCAAAAAGTACTGAACTGTTTTTATTTTAGTTCAAATTCAAATTACTCAGCATTAAATTATTTCAATTTTTTACTGAACGTCATGAGTCTACTATCAGTTCCGAACGAAGAAGCCTAAGACCTGAGAAGAACTGGCGAAAGAAACTCAACGGGATAACTCGGGTCAATATTTATACCATTTCTCTACAGGAAAATCTTTCATTCTCACATGAAAGCACAATAATTGGTTCTGTCGTGTCATCCTTAGAAATTTATATGGCTTACACTAGCTAAATCTTAAAAGATACATCAAAACAATGTACTACAAAATTGTAAGTCTTAAAAGCCTACAAAAAAGTCCGCATTAGCATATCTAGCTCCTAAGGTACACTCGCATTAACTATTTTTATCTATTTAAATTGTACCTAGGGATGCAGTCCGCTATTTATATGTAATTAATTATATCATAATAAAGAGTTTCTATGACTTTTTGTCCTACATTTTATTCATATAGTTATCAAAGGCCAGTTATCTTCAACTTCAGTGGAATTAAATATGATGACAGTAAACATATTGTTATCGAAATAAGATGGTAATGTATCTTCCCACAAGTGATAGATTTTCAGTGTCGGATCAGTAATTTCTTAGTTTAGTTACAACCAAAGTTCATTCCAAAAAACCAAAAAAAAGTATATTTTACTACTTACTCCATTAAGTTCTTTCAAAGTGCTCAATATAATGTGTTGCCATTTGGGAAATTCCTTGGCCACCCATATAATTGCTTTATTTGGTTTGGGTTCCGGCTTCACCGTCTCACCCTTTTTGGGTTTCTTGACTGCGCAGTGATTTTTCAAGTAAATACGGAAAGAGTGTGCTGCCTCCATCAGATAGTTACTCGCCTTCACCGCGACCTCGTCCACTTCCCCCGCCACAGGCCATCTCTCGTGGAGAATGCTTTCTTTCTGTTATATTAAATTTAAATATTTATAACTAAAATAAATTTAATATATATCCATATTATATATCTATAGTAATATTATAAAGAGGTTAAGTTTGTGACGTTGTAGGGGTAATCTCTGGATCTATTAAACCCATTTAGATAAAATTTGGTAAGAAAATAGTTTGAGACCCTGGGAAGGACGTAGGGTACTTTTGATCCCGGAAATCATCCCTTATGGGGGTGAAAATGGGGATGAAAGTTGGTATGGGGAATTAAGTTAGAAACGAACCCGAGCGAAGCGGGGGTGAGTCGCTAGTAAATAAATAAAAAGGGCTTAATAGCGTTTAATAGACTACGGTAAGGTAGTAAGTAGTAGTATTACATACATTCCCCAGCAGCTGCCACACGTGCTCGGCGACGTGCGGGCACACGGGCGCCAGCAGCGCGGCCTGCACGGCGCCGTAGCGCGCCGCCAGCGCCGCGTGCACGCCGGCCTCCCCGCACAGCTCGCGGTACTTGTCCCGAGCCGCTTGCAACTCGAAGAAACCACTCTTTAGAGCCTCCTTGAATAACATCCTCTTGTAGTTATCATCTGTCTCCATGATTTTGGTGTTCATCTCGCTTATGAACACTTTGTCGTGGAAATTGTATTCCCCTGAGGAAAGGTTTTTATTAGATTTTTTTCTGTTTTTATATAAATATAATATATGACTTTTAAGTAATAATACTTATCCATGTAAATACAAATGAAATGCTGTTGGTTAGTAAGAGTATCACATAAGGACAACTGTACCAATTTAGATAATTTATCTTTAAAATGTTCATATTATTTTAAATAAGATTTTTATGGCAAATGAGGGGAAAAATCTGCCCAAAAAATTAGGTAATTAGGAAAAATCCTGTGAGATCAACTGGCATTTAATATACTTATATAACTATAACAGTTGAAGCCTATTGCTAACAAGACATTTGAAGTTATATTAACTTACCCTTCCTATAATTGGAACTATTAGCCACAACTTCCTTTATCCATTCGATGAATGTATACAGTCTTAATATGGCAGCTTCGGCTGTACTTTCAACAAAGTTAGCATCTTCGACCGAATCGCCGGCGTCTGCTAGAGTAAGGCGCATACCGTCTGCACTGAACTTATCAATACTTTCAGATAACGTGAGAAAGTTTCCATCAGATTTGGACATTTTAGCTGAATTCAACATGAGATGCCCATTGGCTCGGATGGATGTGGGCCACTTATCTTCTTCGTTTTCCCACATTGCACAATGGTTGTATATGTAGAAGGTCAGATGGTTCTGAATTAAGTCTTTCCCTGATACTCTCAAATCAACAGGATACCTACAGAATAGATTATTCAAATTTGTAACAAAAGTTAAAAGATGAACATCAGTTTCATTCAAATTATACAATAACAGAAAAAAAAATACCAAACATCCCTAAGTGAATTTGAACAAACTGCCAAAAATAACATTTATTTTTTTGTTTAGAAAAAAAACGATTCATTCTTCATCTTTATAACATTTTCAGGAGGAAAAAGCAACATTAGCCCGCCTTTTGCACATCTGTTAATTCATATTAAGTGCAAAGTATGATTGGTGTAAACCATTCGAACTTCGCACGTCGAAAACCAAAAATCAAAATAAATCCGCGAAATCCAATAAGAGTTTTATTTAAAATGTAAAGTATATAATTTACCAGAAATTGAATGACTTCTTCATAAGATCCAAAGATTCCTTTGATATGTTACTTTTAGGAACTGGAGCATCCTTAAAGAATATGTAGTCCCAAACAGCAATAGTCATATCTTCAGGTTTGATTTTTAATGCATTATCACTAGTTCCTTTAAATGTGTTGCCTTGGAGGAAGTGGGATATTGTGTAATAGGCATTGTATATGGTTGAGTCCGAAAGAGATTCTATGACCCATTGCTGATCCCATGGTAATTTTGTTCCTGTAATACAAACAATACTTTGAATATTTTTTATTGTCTATTTCTTATTGTCACTGTTGTTACTGCTTTAAATAAATTAGCATAAAATCAAGATATATAAGGATTATTTAGTAGTTTTTAGTAACTTTATTTCAGTATAGGTATATTATAGTCAACATTTAGGGTATTGCTTGGTATAAACTTTTTAAGTATTTGTGATTTTTTTCATTTTTTTTTTAATAAATTGCAATAAAAAAAAATAACTTACCAAGACCATAGGTCCTAGAGCATGCATATTCATGTAACCAGTTAAGTGTAGCCTGGAAATTCTTTCTAACTTCATCATGATAAGTATTCATACGCGACAAGGCCTTTTCTGCTTGTGCTTTCCATTCTTCAGAGCCATATGTGAGGTACCATTGATTACAGAGAGCCACAACGCATTCATCACCAGATCTGGATATTATTGTTTTTTCTGGTTCATAATAAATAGCTGCATTTTTATCAGCAACCATTTTCATTTGAATTTTCTTTTTGACATCTTGTACTTTAAAGCCTTTATACTGACCCACTAACAGCACGCCATCGTAGAATCCTTTAAGGTAAACCATCTCTTTCGCTTGAGCTAATTTATCCTTGTCATTCTGACTTTGAATTTTAAGTTGGTCATATACATGCACTGCAGAAAGATTTCCATATTCGGGAATATCAAGTATAGGCACAGGCTTGAATGGGAGGACCATTTCATCAGTAATACTATACTTTTCCCTGAAAGCTGGTTTCTTTTGTAAGTCAACAAGTGCTGCATAGTCATCGGGTGAGTCAGACGGTACACTCGTAACTATTCCTGTGCCTTTATCTTCCTTTATTGTTAACATAGGAAGTGAATAGATTTTGTCATAGCTAGTCGCAGGAGACTTTAGGGCAATGCCTAGCAAATCTTGACCAATTATCTCGAGCAAAATTTTAAATTCACCATCTTTCTCTGTGAAACCCTGATAACTCATGTTCCTTGCAGCTCTTCTTGTGCAAATGAAAATGCCATCATTAACAGTTTCAAAACCTATATATTTAATGTCCGGATGGACCCAACAATTAGTCTGACCATACATGGTCTCTGGCCTTAGCGTCGCAGCTACAAAACTAACTTTTTTGCCTTCAAACATCCTAAAAGGTAACAATAATATTTCTACAATAATAAATTATATAAAAATTGTGATTATATCTGCTATATAAAATAAAAATAATACACAGATTTGTTTATGAAATTTTGCAGTAATAAATAAGTAAAATGAGGAAATAGGTACATCATATCACACATATAGTGTTATAAAACCATTTAAGCCCGAGATAAAAATGAACTTACTTTAGAACATTAGGCAAAGGCAGTGTAACTTCGAGCTTAATAAGAGTGTATTCCTGAGGCCCAGCCCCTTCACCAGAACTTCTATCGTGGTCCATACAAGGTTGTTTATCAACAGGAGAGAATATTGTATATCTCTTTCCATACATAATTTTCTTTTTTTCTTTTAAGTGATGATATTGCCATCTTATAAATGAATCATAAAATGGATTTGCATCAGTTGTTATGAATTTTCTTCTCCAATCAACCTTAAATATAAAATCCAATTTATATACTTAAATTATAATTCTTTTAAAATTACTTTTTAAATAACTATAGACTTTTAAAATAACAATATTAGAGCTTATTAGAATATACTAATTGTCTGCAACAGTCTCAGGATTTTAATCTTTGAAACAATCATCTAGATATATGTCAAAACATAGTATAAATACTGACATGAATACCCATTCTCTTTAAATCAGCTACAGCTCTAGGAGGAAAGTACTCAAGCCAGTAACTTTCATCAGCAAACTCTTTTATTTCATCCTCTGGGATTCCAAGACTTCTCATAATCTGCCATTGATATTTAGACCCTACAGTTTTAGCGACAGCTTTGCTTTTTTTTCCTTTACTTTTGTCTTTTGGTACTTTATCCACTTCTTCAACTTCTATTGCCTCCTGTTCTGGAAATTCTGGTGGACAGCCATACAAAGCCATTTCACGCTTTAGTTTGTCTGCACATGCCTTAATGGGCATACCAGTACAATGGAAACCAAATGGAAATAATACCTTTCTCCCTTTGAGTCTATAATACCTCACAGCAAACTGAAATTTTTTTTATTAAGCATTATATTTATCCTATTGTGTAAATATAGAATTTAAAAAAGAATTTCATTAAATGCAAATATCATACCTCACATTTCGACAATGAAAAAGTGTGCCCAAGATGTAAACGTCCATTCATATAAGGATAAGGAAAAGTGCACAAAAATTTTTCATATTGCTTCCCATTTTCTGGAGCTTCTACTTCAAAAATTTTCTCTCGGTCCCATCTCTCCTGAACTTTTTTCTCAATTTCTTGTAAGTACTCAACTTTAAAAGTTCCTTTACGATCAAGACTTACCTGAAATATATGCATTTCATCACAGCATATTGAAATATTTTATTGAAAAATATTAATGTAACTAGTGATATTTTTACCATATTAAATGAATACAAAAATATTTAAATATAAATTTACACACATAAATAGAAGTATTTCTTCCACAATTTAATTATTTAAGGATAATTATTGCAATCCAAACACCGGATAAAATGAAATATAACCTTAGTATACACTAAAAATAAAATAGTAATAAAGGAGTAAAAAATACTATATTTATAACTTACCATTTTCTCAGTTTTCGGTAGAGTTAATAGAGAAAATTGCTTTTTAAATAAATAATAAGCCACTACACTTCATGAGCACTACAGACAGACACGTTTCAAATCGCAATGACGTTTAATTGCAATTTTCAAGTTTCAACTTTCAAATTGCAATTTTGCAAATTGCCAACACCAGTCGACAAAATATGACGACAGATTATAAACGTGTGGCATAAAGATTCAAGAAAAATGAAGAGCGTTTTCGGAGTCCTGACTGAATACAAAAATTTTGTTCAGCCAAATATTTAATATTTGACCAAAAAAATCTTACAATTTTAATTAGTAAGATCCTTTTCATAAAATTTTCATCACAATATATAGAGATTACAAAAATTAAGGCAATAAGCCAACATTTAGAGTTTATTACAGATAAATGTTATTTAGTTTAATATAGAAAATTAATTTATGAGTATAACTAAAAACTTTTCCTCACTTCGCTCGGGTGTATTCCTAGGTGCTTAATAGTAGCATAACGATAAGTACAAAATTTCATCCAAACGCCATTATCTTATCAGTCAGTACCATCAATAACACCGTCACAAAAACTTATTTTATGATATGTCTAAAATATATATAAAGGCAGTGGTAGCCCAGTGGTAACGCGCTCGCTTGGGAAACCGAGTGAAGCGGATTCAAATTCCAGGACTTGCACCTCTGATATCTTCGTGTGCGAATCATTTTCACATGATTACTTGTCTTACGGTGAAGGAAAACATCATGAGGAAACCTGCAAAGTGAAATCATACAAACATTTTTTTAATGTGTCCATTATATTAACTATCGTAACTATAAACAATAACTGACCATATTTAACATGTTCTAAATAAGATTTTCATTAATGGTACGCCTATATGATTATACGTACCTAAATGGAACAACAGGGTTTTTGTTACTTATTGTATATGATTCAACAGAGTACATTTTTCTTATTTTCTTTTGTGGGTGTACAATAAAGAGTATTTATTATTATTATTATTAAATTAATGTAATGTGTACTGTATATTTTATTAAAGAGGGCGACGTCGGTCCGTGATGAAATATGTTTTTCCAACATGATGCCAGTTGCCACAGTCTACAGCGTCTTCTATTAATGGGTACACACTAACCCAACGAATGCCAACGAATGGGTTTCATTGGCCCTGTCTGGACGATTTAGCGAACGCCAACGATCGTTCGTTGGCGTATGCCTGCGATCCGAAGCGTGGTGGTAACATCAAAGGAATCGAGCTATTAGATCGAACTCAGTGTGGACGGTCACCGAAAGCTAACGAACGAACGGATTGCTACACGATAATTTGTATCTTTTTTTGATATTTCTGGTCCAATACTATTAAACAACTATTCAAAATCTTGAAAAGACATTCTGCTAGAGTTGCCAAATAAACGATATTCTTTTTCTACTTGTAAGCTTGCAATCATTTTACTTCCACTATACACATTTCTTTTCTTAAAATATGTGGTTGTCCGCCATCTCCGCTTTCGTTTATTTTTTCTTGTCCTTGCTAACTCGTTAAGGTATATAAAAGGGGAATATAAAACTAGCAAATATAATTATTTCATCGTCATCCATGATCAAATTGCAAATGCAAATCGGAATCAGGTGCCAACGATCGTTTGCTCGACCACTAAATGTATTTAGAGTTAGACGTACCTTCGAAGACCAACGAACGTGCGGTAGCCAACGCTGTATATCTTTCGTTGGCGTTCGTTGGGTCGGTGTGTACCCAGCATATAAATAAAATGGATAAAAAATTTGTCCAACATTCAAAATTGAAATGTCATAAATTGGCGCCATTCGTAGCGTTGTCTGTCATTGTCAATTTCTCACTGTACCGGAAATTCGCTCGCAACCTTCCTTTGAAGACGCGCTAAGTCGTGAGTGCCGGTTATTTTGCTTGTCGCAAATTATTAAATTAGTGATATATTGTGCAGATTGAGAGTGAAATGGCACCACGGACAGCAAAAGCTAAGGTATATTCAGTTTCTGTAACGATATGGCCTTTGAAATATTTGGGATAACTTGTTTCCCCAGTAAATGACTAGTACCTACCACACTATTTGTCATTCCAGTAAATGTAAATTACAGTAAAATGGTATTTGAGTCTTTTTATAAAAAATGATATTTTGAACGCGTCATACAATGTCTAACAACCATATTGTAAAAGTTTCCTAAAGTTTTACAAACACCGCGTGTTTTTATAATGAACTAAATAAATATATTAAAATGTGCTTGCTCCTTTGTTATCTTTAGTACTCTACTTCTATAAATAGCTTTGTAACATATATTGTAATAATATAATGCTATGATTAGGTGAAATTACTATGCAGTTCAAGTAAAAGAAATAAAGTCACAAATGTCCCATAAATTTGTTTCATAAAATATACATTTTGAGAAATTAAGTACATCAAGACTTACTTAGGCATTGTTAATTTTTTCAAGTATGTAATAGGACATTTTGTATTATTTATGGTATGATGTAAAAATGTATATCACTTTAAATGTATACCACATTTTTTAAGAATTGAAATGATTTTATTAGTGGTTTTTATATATCATATTTTGAATATATTATTAAATTACAGAAAAATGCAGATGTTAAGGTGTCAGAAATTGAAGCACCTAAAAAGGGAAGGGGAAAAGCAAAAAATATTTCAGAGAAAGACCAGGACTCTGCTGAAATTGTAGATGAAAAAATTGCAGTAGTTGAAAAAAAGAGTAAGAGAGGCAAAAATATACCTAGTGAAAATAATGAAGAACAGATAATTGCAAGTAATAATGAAGATGTAGTTCCAGCAAAGAAAGGCAAAAAGAAAAATAATGAAGAATCTGTAGAAAATGGTGATAATTCTGAAGAAGAAGTAGCTGGTTCAATAGATGATGAAAATGAAGATCAGTCAAATGGAAACTCAAATGATGCTGAAATACCAACAAAGGGTCGGAAAAAAACAGTAAAAAAAGATACAGAAAAAGTCGTAAAACCAAGAGAAAGTGCAAGAACAAAAAAGAATACAAAACAGGAAGTTGACACAGGTAACAATGAAGCTACTGAAGATAAGCCTAAAGGTAGAGGTAGAGGTCGTAAGGCACAACCTAAACCCGAACCAGATCATGATGAAAATGTTTCTGAAGAAGAAGGAAAACCTGTTACTAAAGGCAGGAAGAAAGCTCTACCTAAAACACAGGACAAATTAGCTGAAAAAATTGAAGATGTTGAAATGGAGGAAGATGACAAAGAAGAATTAGTGGAAAATAATGAAGAAGAAGATAAAGTAGAAGATGAGCCTAAAAAGAAGGAAGTAAAAGGACGTAAAAATGCAAAAAAAGCCCTGCCTAAGGAGGATCTAGAAGATAAAGAGGAGGAAGTAAAAGAAGAGCCCCCAGCCAAAATAAGAAAACCAGCCAAGAAGGATGACAAAGGAAAAGGTATTAATTTGGATCTTGTCAATATCTTAAAATTAATATTTCATTACAAAATGAGCCACCATTTCAATATAATATCATTTTAGGAATATTGTTACTTAAAAAATCATTAAACACTTTATGAAAGCTTACATAGGTACTTGATTCTAATGCTTAATAAAAAATAAATGTTAATGTGTCATAATATACTCAAGTTACCTATCACTTTTTAAGAAATTAAATTAATGGTAAATAAAAGCCAATTTAATAAATAAATAAATAAATGTTATATAAAGGACAATAAACAATATTTTAGGTGATACAAAAGACGAAACTGAAAAAGATGAGGTTGCAGATCCTAAACCAGCAAAAGGCAAAAGGGGACAAAAAAAAGCTGAAAAACCAGAAACTGAAGAACTTCAGGATACTGGAGAACCTGTGACGAAACGGCGGCGTAAGGCCGATGATAAGGGTAACTAACTCTGTTAATTTATCATTTATATTGACAATTGTTTCTTATTACTATGATTATGTGTGTTCTTTTATTATTGAATAAAAAGTTTTCCAAATAATTTTGATGTTTAGTTATTTCTATATTTATTCCTGTAATTCTTCAACTTGTTTTTTTTAATGGAATTTTAAGTTATTCTTTTACACATTCAATAGTTTTTTACTAACAAGGTTATGGCAGATAATATGACCTTGCAGTTGCTAAATGTTAGTAATGTTATCATGCTTCCTTAGTTTGTAATGGTATTGAATTGGAATGATGTATATAAAATGCTCAAGACTTAACTCTTAAAGTCATATACAATGGAATAGAAATTCACAATTATTATATGCTTATGAAATTAATATTTTTACTTTTATTTAACACATCTAGGTATAATAAATGTTTAAATTCTATATAAATAACAATATTATTTTAATTGATTAAACAAAAAGGTGTTAACAAATACTTTATATAAAATAGTGCATGTATAATTTGTCTGAATATTTTTTATTTTCTGCCAGCAAATTTTGCATGAACATATGTACCTCTATTATTTAATTATATTTTTTATGGGGCCTGGCCAATAATTATATATACATATAACAAAATTGTTAATGACATAATTTTAAATAGATTTTTTGTTATTTGTAATGAATATTTTAAAACAAGATCAAAGTAATGGGAAAGGAGTAACATTGGGTTAATTAAAAATGGAAGAAAGAAAAAACCTATTTAGCACTATATGAATATTAAAATCGCAGCAAGATATACATTGTAACTCAACTTGTTTTCAGTATCTGAAGATAGTAAAAAGAAACCAGTTAAATCCGGTACTGATTATGATTCCATAGATTTTTCAAATTTATCCAAAAACGCTCAGGGTAAAGACTGGAATTTCAAAATTTCCAGTTGGAATGTTGACGGGATCAGAGCGTGGATGGGAAAAGAGGGGTTAGAGTATTTGAAATATGAAAAACCCGATATATTATGTTTGCAAGAAGTGAAGTGTTCCCTAGATAAGCTACCGGAAGAGATCAAAAATATCCCGGGATACCACGCGTACTGGTTGTGTAGTGAAAAAGATGGCTACGCTGGCGTAGGCATATATACGACTAAATTAGCAATGAACGTTCAATATGGCTTGCAAAACGAAGAATTAGACAGCGACGGTCGCATCATAACTGCGGAGTATGAGCACTTCTATCTCATTTGCACTTACGTCCCCAACGCTGGACGGAAGCTAGTTACTTTACCGAAAAGACTGAAATGGAATGAAGAATTCCGCAACCACGTCAAATCTCTGGACAAAAATAAGCCGGTTATAATATGTGGGGATATGAACGTTGCCCATAATGAAATAGGTGCGTTTGTTTTTACTTTTATTCTTTTACTAGGGGTTTGCTCTCGGCTTCGCTCGTGTGGTAGGTAAATTATTACATACTAGCAATTAACCCTCGCTTCGCTCGGGTTCGTCCCTAGCTTGCTTCCCAATACAAACTTTCATCCACATTTTCACCCCCTTGAGAAATGATTTCCGGGATAAAAAGTATCCTATGCTTTTTCCAGGGTCTCAAACTGTCTTCTTACCAAATTTCATCTAAATGGGTTCAGTAGATCCAGATATTACCCCCCCTTTTTTTTTAACGTTGGGAAATGCATTTACGCACGACGTGTGGGACACACCGGCGTAATACAGCCAGTACTACCCACTAAAACCCAACAAAACCTTCCCCCGTCTTAATAGGGCGTCGCAGGATCGCTTACGCATTCAACTACGACGCCCCGACGGCAGGTCTGCCAAAGCAGACCACCACAACCATGGGGTTGCTCCAAGGTCCACTCTGCTATCAGAGAAGTACCAGGAGCAACCCGCAAGGTACACCGCCCCCCGAAGAGGGCCACCTCCCACCGCCCACCGAAGTGGGCAACCTCCTTGTGCAACGTCACAAACTCACAATTCACAAACTTACTAACTTTAGATCTTTATAATATTAAGGATAGATTTAGTAGACTTTGTTATTTGTTGACAGAATATAATATATCTCCATTCCTATGAAAGTGTCATATTTATTTCCAATATAATTTCCAATGTGTGATGTTTTTGTATTAATAGAGCAGCAGAACAAAAGAGTTACAGTATGTCTTTGAAAATCACATTACCTTTATTAATGCGCTACTTTGTAAGTACTTTACATAGTAAGCTTTCTAGCTGAGAATTTGTATAAACTTTAAGATGAACGAAGATTATAAGCTGTTTTTATATATTAAGTAGCGACTTGTTGGTGATTTATACATTTAACATAATATATTTAATTTATCATATTTATATATAATAAACTTTTCATTAAATAAAAAGTTTAATATTTAAATATTATTAATTAAATATATTATGTTTAAGTCACCTACATCCCACACAATTACACCCTCTCTTTGCTCGGTTGCATTCCTGGGCGCCTAAGGCTAACAGTAGGCTATGAATTACTCCAGGTCATAGACTATCTATGTACTAGATTTTATCCTAATTCGTCCAGCCGTTTCAGTGTAATGGAGTTACAAACATACACACACAAACTTCAATGTTCTTTGTTCTGTGGCTTGTAGGCGTGCCATTTGGGTACAATTTACTTCGCCAATGTCGTGTGGAATGGAGAAGACACGGTAGAGATTGAGAATTGATCGGCTTACACACACAAACTTTCCCATCCATAATATTAATCCGATATTACAGATTTAACAAATCCCAAAACGAACAAGAAAAACGCAGGCTTCACGGAAGAAGAACGTCAAGGCATGACAGAGCTACTTGGTGACGGGTTCGTGGATACATACCGCCATTTCTATCCGGATAAGACTGGCGCTTACACTTTCTGGAGTTACATGTCCAATAGTAGACCGAAAAACATTGGATGGTAAGTCATTATTTTCTCTTTGGTTAATAGATTTTTAATTGGATTTTAAAAACATAAGTTGGCTTTACAAAGGGTCTAGCCGTACTTCCATGGCGAAAGTGCCCCCGATAGGAACCTATATCGTAACCAATGTTATATTGTAGAGGACACTAATAGTAATTGATCCAGTAAATATTAGATCTATATATTAGTTAATTGAGGAGCTATTTGAAAAAAAAGTGTTCGGGGACGACTTTTTTCAAAGCGATATATCTTAGTTAATTTTAAAGCTAGCAAAATAAAACAAAATGTAAGTGTTATAATAAGCTTTATACATAATTTATACTTTTATTTAGGCTTTGCCCATAGGAAACAGCTATAAAATAAACTATAAAGCTTACTATAACACTTACATTTTGTTTTATTTTGCTAGCTTTAAAATTTACTAAGATATATCGCTTTGAAATAAAGACGTCCCTGGACACTTTTTTTCAAATAGCTCCTCAATTAACTAAGATATAGATCTAATTTTTACTGGATCAATTACTATTAGCGTCCTCTACTATATAACATTGGTTACGATATAGGTTCCTATCGGGGGCACTTTCGCCATGGAAGTACGGCTAGACCCTTCAGCGTTTTTTTATTATATTTATATTAAGGTTAGTAAAAAGTTGTTCCTCATTTCGGGGGCTTCACTTTCTCTTGAACAGATATCAGTCATCTAGTCTAAAAATTATCTTTATATAAAAAATAAGTAAGGTCACTTAACTGGAGTTTGTGTTTGTATTTGACTTTACATTGGATTGGTGGGATACCGACAAGTCGCAGGACTAATTGTGTTTGTAGTTCTGAAAAATAACACTAGGGAAATCTTATTGCCCAGTTGAATAATTATAGTTTTATCTAGCAATTTGTTATAGCACATTATTTTTAAATTTATAACTTGTATATTATGTTTTTGTTTGTCTCTTTAAAACTTACATTTTGATACCCCATTCGATAGGTTTTTTTTACTATTTTAATATATAGTACGACATTTGGGTTATAAACACGAATCGTAACGTCGATTCATCAAAATCGGTTCAGCCGATTAGATGTTACGAGAGGACATATATCTATGTAATACATACAGGTCAAACGCAACTATCTTTTTGGGCTTTGCTGTAATCAGGCAAAATTTATAAACTGAGCAAAAATATTATAAACAGATATAGGTTTCATTCTTTTGCAAAATAAATATTCAGTCCCTATTCCCTAATTTGTAGTGAAGTGTGGAAATAATTGAACGGAGTTTTTTTTTCAGGCGTTTGGACTACTTTGTAGTATCGGAACGACTTTTACCGGCGATATGTGACAATGTTATAAGAGACAAAGTGTATGGAAGCGACCATTGCCCTATATCTTTGTTCTTGCACTTAACAACAGCGGATAAACCTAAAGAATAACCATGGGGATAAGCACTTGTTACCCTAAATTGAGCCATTATATGGGATTTCGTTCTTTTTATTTACAAATCTGTCTTTTTTGTTATAGTGTTAGATGTAAATAGACATTGGATTATATGTAAAATGGAAGAAACAAGACTAGGTCATTATTAAGTTAATTTGGTTAGGTTTATAAAAGTCATTTAAAAAAATTTAAATCTGAAATTTTAAAATTATAAAATTCGATACCATTTGTTTGTCCATCACATATAATCTTTTAAATGTCTCCATAACATTTGATTGTGATTAAGACTTTCTTATGGTGGAATATTAAAATGTAAACAATATTTTTTTAAGAAAATAAAAAATGAAAATTTGATTTTTTTTTCATTCTGTAGTTTTTGTTTTATTGTTTAATAATAAAACTAAATAAAATCTGAAATTGAGTTTATAGTAAAGACGATGAATTTAGGGTCCAAGCTAAAGTAATAATAATAAATATTGGCTTTGTGATATTTAGGAAATCTTGCTATTATTTAAAATGTATTAATTATTTATTATATTACTAGCGTTGCCGCGGCTTTCAACAACCAAAAACCAAATTCTTAGTTTTTACATATTCGTATACTCTTACAGTGCTGTTTTTGTATTGTTTCTCAGAAATGAGATGTTTTCCCGCCGTTAAAAGTATCCTATATGTTGACCCGGATAACCAGCTATCAGCATACCAAATTTCATCAAAATTCTTCAAGTGGTTTTTCTGTGATGTGGTAACAGACAGACAGACAAAAATTCTAAAAACCATAGATTCGGCCTCTGTATCGATAATAATGTTTATTTCAATGAGATTTTCCAAAAAATATCTAATGTACAGATTCGGCTCGGTTACAATTTTATTATATCTATAGATTTTAAGTTTTTATTAACTTTATCTATGAGAATCGTAGAACAGACGCGTTTAAAACAGTCAGGGACTTCAATTTATACTAGCGACTTACTCTCGTTTCGGTTGGGTGCGTCGTTAGGTGGCTTTTTTTCTATACATTTTTTCTGCTTTATTACAAACTAGGACGCGCAGGCTGTTAAAACAACGTAACGACCATTATTTTTCCTATTTTATTTAAAGTTATTAGGAATGCTAACGTTAAACACACTTAACAGAATGATATATAACCTATAAGTAGCATTCGTAAATTCACTATTAAATATTAGTGAATGAATTTTCAGAATCCGATTACCTCCTACATTCAAACTTACAAACATTGCCTCTATGTATATTTTAAATGTTTCCTCAGTTCTTTTAAGAAGGATTTTGGTAATTTGCTTGGACCGACTATTAGCAGATTGTTTTTGATATTAAGCAGCAGGACATATTCCATCATCTTCTAAATATTTTTCTGTATACTTACTTGACTGGCGACTCACCTTCTCTTTCCTTCGGGTTCGTCCCTAGTGAAAAACATACAAATATATCCCGTAGTCGTACACGAGAGACGTCTGAACGGTACGGAATGCAACGATGGACTAATTATGACTTGCATTGTAATCGCGGCTTAAGCGTCTGCAACTAATTACGTGGAAGCGCAAAATCTCAGTGCTTGGTTCATTCGGCGAATACAGAATAGATACTAAATGTTTTTTTCGAATTAAAAAAAAAAAACGATTTGTCTAGTTAAACGTATGAATCAGGGTTTATTGATTATCATTTTTGTCCACATTCTATAGAGTATCTAAGAGATTAAATATGAATAATGATGTTATGTGAAAACTTCACTAAAAAAATAAAGACAGCTATATGAACCAAGTATTTAATTGTTTCTTAATAATAATTTGGATTTTAAACACTTTCAAAAGTGTATGCAATGTGTTATTAATTATTATGGTAATAGGGAAGAATTTTGCCATTTTCTCCCGCCAGATTATATTTATCTCGTCTCTATATCCCGTCTTATACGTACGTACGTAGGCTTTAGCCCACACTTTCTTCGGTTTTTTGTGTTTTGTGAACAAATGATATCCAGTTTCTTTTCACCCTGGCACTGCACAATTTGTCATTTTAATTAAATAAAATGAAAAAAATTCTATCCACGATATATAGCTTTACAATATACCTACTCAAGATTCACGACATATGCCTAGAGAAATGGCAAATTCTTCCCCATTAAATTACAATTATTATTATTAGCTGCTTAATACTGACATATTCGGTCCTCGACGCCGATACTTCATATGGATCTGAAATTATAAATCAATTTGAAATTTTAATGGAGACATTTTCATGTACCTACATATAATTTCAATTCACACTGCACTATCTCAACTCAAGCACATGTACAGTATTTTTAATGAAATTTTATTAAGTGCAAAGTAATAGTATAAAAAGTATATTTGATATAGAAATTTGTGTATAATAAAGATAATACCTGAATAATTTTACCAAAAGCTTCTCTTCGTAACAATAAATAGGCCACTTCTAAATTTTTCAAGGCACTAGTTTCTAGTTCTTTTAATCCTGAACAAAATAAGGCAATACCAGCTTCTAAACCTGTCCCAAAATCGCATTCGTCCATTGCTATACTTGCATATGTAATCACTGATTGTAACTCTGAAAGAACTTTGTCTTTCTCAGATTGAGATTTGGCTTCTTGTAGTTTTTTGAACATTTTCCTTATATTTGCTAAAAAGAAAAAGAAACAATCATTCTACGCCCAAACAAGACTGGTTAGGACTGACTTTTACAAAGGTTTTTAAAATTTTGTTTGGTAAAAAAAATTGATCCTGCTCACAACAAATAACTATTGGCTATGAAAACATTAAGGAAAAACAAGAAATATAATTTAAAAAAAGTATAATTCATTCAAAGTTTTTTAATTTTAGTCATACTTAGGGCCTATTCACACGACGACTTAACGCGCATATATATTTAAATCGAATGCAAGTATCTGCATTTTTAAAGTTCAGTACAAACGACGCGCGTTCAGTGTGTTTAAAAAACGCATTGCGTCTCACACTACTAATACTAACTTAGCTAAAGGGCCTATGTGCAAACACTAAATTAGAAATAAGCAGCATTGGCTTTTTATTTTTGAGGGGGACTAAAGTTGCAACTTCTGTTGTAAATGTATACTACTATGCTAGAAGAATATCAGTTAACATACTGATATTAGGTGACATTTTTTATAAATAAATATTTTAAAATAAATTAGGCTCCAATAATTTAAAAAAAGTTCAGTTTGGCAGTGTTAATAATATCAGAAATACTGTTTCTATGCCGTATCTAAAATGCCTATGCATATGCATGAATTTGTTTGAGTTATTTGCAATTAATTTGTTTAAACATGTAGCACAGCAGTTTTCACTTGCATGGTATGTTAATAATATAGTAGCCCATGTGTTACTACAGAACAGTGGTTTAACTAGCCTTTTTGGGCCTTAATTAAAAAAAAAATATGGAAGAGTGTAAGAAAGGGGGGCCTTTGCCTATTATGAAATAATATGTGGAAAAGGTCACTTTTTTCTTGTTTTTTTTTTAACTTTTATGATGGTCATCCTCGAACAAATGTTTTGAAAAGTTAAAGCCCGCTGGGGCCCCCTAGTGTCAGAGGACCCAGCGTTTGTGTTGGCATAGCTACGCCACTGCTTCAAAATATAAGCTATCTACAATGCAAATTACACTTAAATCTGTTGAGCCATTATGATAAGAAGTAAAACCTAATAGATAATAACATTATTGTAATATTCATACCATCACTTTCTACTAATTTTCTGTAGCCCAATTGAGTCTTCTTGTTATATGGAACCACAATACCAGCACTGTGGAAAGTTCGACATACTACTTGTTGAATTCTTTTTTTCATATTAAATTCTTCTAGGGAAAAATTACTTTGGTCTGCCCATTTTTTCACTTTCTCCATCAACTTTTGACATGCCATTGAAATAAATGGAGAAGTTTTCTTTTCAGCTTGCAAGTAGTGGCTATATAAAAAACACATAATCTATAAAAAAAATTGTTGTTAATTTGAAAAAAAATATATAAAATGAAAACAATAATAGTACATACTATACCGCTCCAAATATATTTTCTGAAATAGGTGTTAAGGTGTAACCAGAAGAACTATCATTCTTAGCTAAAAACACTGGATTTTCTTTAGGATCATCTCTATAGTATCCAATATGAAATTCACTATTTCCTTTCTTTTTTAAAACAGCCTGAAAGTAAGTTAAATTAATGTATAGTGAAAGAAGTAGTATTTAAAAATAAATAGCCAGAGAAAATACTTTATTAAAATAAAACACTAATATACAAACCTGGAACTCTGGTGGATCAAAATAAAATCTCCAGTGTATTAAGTATAAATCTTTATCTTCGAGTTTAGGTAATTTACCCAAAAACAACTCAAAAGGACCAATAAGTTGTAAGTTAACAGTAGCTAACATTTTTTCTATATCTTCTGAATCTTCCTTGAGACACTCATAAAATTTGAAGAAATCTGTTGGCATTTCAACTAAAAAACATTCCTTTAAAATAGTGAGATTTGAATCTCTATCATAAAAAGATATATTATCAGTATTGACACATAATTTTTGAACATCTTGTGTTGCATCTATTTCTCCATTATCTATTTTCTCTGTTGAGCCAGATGCCTGATTATCAACACTGCACTTCATTTCTTTCAATTCCTCAACTGCTTCTTCAATATTCTTTTCATCATTGGATTCTACATTAACGTTTATAACTTTGTTATAAGGCTGAAAGCGGTTATTTTTTTGCTTTTTAGCAGCCTTAGCTTTTAGCTGGGGTGGATGTTTATATTTTTTATGATGTTCAGGGTTTTTTTGATAGCATTTATTTCCATATTTACAAATTATACGAGGATCTTTCACATATTCATCCCATTCTTCAGACATGATATAATATTATAATTAATTTTTTTATGAAAATGTGGCAGTAAAATGTAGACGATCATCAAATAAAATATTATTCACATAAAGTAAAATATTGAAGAAATAAATAAAAGAGCGGTTGTTTTGGTTAATTGTACATTTAGATTTACTTTTTCAGCATAGATGACAAAATTAATTACAGTTGACAGTTGACACATCACTGACTGTCACACATCTGACATCACTTACCTTACGTTTACTATATAGTCTGTGCTTGTCACTTGACACTTCATATTTCTAAATTACAACTTTTATTTGTCATCCATGATTACAACGCCGAAAATTTATTGAAATAAGGGCGCTACACGTATGATCTATTTGCATTCAGTCTAAGTTTGGGATTGTGCAATTTATTATGATATCTTTTTGTACCTGGTTTTTTCTTCTCTTGTGTCCGTATCTTACCTATGCAATATATTTTACCTGGAAGTTAGACCAGCTAAAGGAAGAATTGAAAAGGAGAGGTGCATCCTGTGGTGGTCCTGACTGACTGGATAAAATAACACACAACCTTAACCGCTGGTCGTAGAAACGTGAAATTTGGAAGACGTTTTCCTTTATAGTTGATGTAGGCATCTGAAAAGAAAGGATATTGCGAAATTCATCTTCTAAGTGGGTAAAATAGGGGTTAAATATTGTATGAAACTCTATCATTCTTAATGAAATACACAGAAAATGGTGTTTAGCTATAAGATAAAAAATAAGAAATAAATTTAATTTTTTTTTCGAAATTTATCCCTTAAAGAAGTTTTACTTCAAAAATATCAAAGTTTGAAAATATAACCTCAATTCTGCACTATTAAATTAATTATGTCCAGATAGCCTTATTATTTTATTACTAATATAAAGATTGCGATTTCTCCAATTTTGGACGTGTTATTGCTTTAGCCCACAATTTCTTCAGTTTTTGTTTTTTGGGAACCAATGATATCCATTTTCTTTGCATCCTAGCACTGCACGATTTGTAATTTTAATTAAAATGAAAAAAAATCATCCACACTATAGAGCTTTACACTATACTGACTTGTTCTTGGTCTATGATACTGACGATCATAGTGATCGCACTATCTGGCGGGAGAAAATGGCAAAATTCTTCTCTATTAGTCATACCATGTATGTACCACGGATGAATAAAACATAAACTGCTGATAGGTACCAGTTGCTAATCTGCTTCTTTTTTAACTGTTTTTATTTTAATTTAATTTAAAAAAAGGTTAACTTTTTCCTTAGTTATAGTTCTTTAATGGCAAACACACACCAGTCCGCGCATCTATCGAAATTCGGTCACTCTTCACGCTACATACAGTTTTATACGCTCGCAACAGATTTCACATAAGAATAAATAATAAAAATAATATTTTTATACTTTGATATACATATATCATGATATGTAATTCGATGGTGTGTGCTGTCCATTAGGGATATTTTTTTTTGGAACGTATAAGAGAATATATATAATCTGATATGCTAGGAATAAACAATAAGAATTATGAAAATTTGCTCACAATTGGCGAAGATATCCTTATTGCCGGCGGCAAAAATATATTGGTGGTCACGGGAGTTTATAAGAATTAATTTCAAGGTTTTAAATTGTTCCATTAGCTTCCTGGCAGCATATGTCACATCCATATTTACTCTGGGGATGTGACCAAAAAGTTAGGAATTTGACATTTTTGTAGTTCAAGTAGGCAGTTGAAGAGCACAGAGTGCTTATTATTACTGAATTAGTGTCATTGGCTAGGTGGTGGTTCTTGAAATCTAAAAATGTTTAAGTGCTTTTTATAAATAAGAAAGTCAAATTTTTAGCAATATTTCAGTTACTTTTAATGCTATAATTTCCTAGTGATGACATTAAGTCTTAGATGTACCAGATTGTTATTTCGTAATGTACAATCCAACGTAATTATTGACGCAAATTAATATCTACAATAAAAAAAAAATCGGCGCGCATTAAACTGTTGCTTTCGTTTTCACCATTCGTGTTTTTTTTATTTCCAATGTATGGATGTTTAAATTTTAATAACATACCAAGGACATGTTCATTATAAATCTTCGTCGCCTAAGATATTTGACAATTTGTACGGGCTTCGGATCATGCTCTATCAGTGGTAAATATAAACTAATTTTATAATATTCTCCATAGTTTACTTTAGAAGGAACAAATTTAATATTATAAACCTAAATTTATAATAAGTTGTACTCGTGAGCAAAGACTTAGATTTAAAATGTTTCTCATTTTTTAATTAAATTGAATTGAATACTATTATTACTTTTTATGAGTTTCTAAAAAAATATTTTACTCTGATATATGGCAGTTATTTTTACATTCTGTTTTATACAGTAGGTCTAATATATTTAAGATATTCTTTAATATTCAATATTATATTTTTTAACATCAAGATATTCTTTAATATTCAAACAACAATTATTAATCCAGTTTCAATGTACAAGATCTATCAGTATACCCTATTGAAAAACTCCAATAGGATCTCATCAGAAGCGACAAAAGCCACATAGAAAACAATAGAGATCCTATTGGAATCTTTAAATAGGTTAGTTTATGCATTATTAGATAAGATTTAATATATATTTTTTATTATAACTTATATAAGGCATGGAAATAAAAAATATGACAATAGTCAATGAATATTTTGTTAAAAATAATGATAATGATTTCAATCAGTTACAAATTTATACATATATAACACTAATATGTAATTTAACTGTTAATATCATAACAACACTACTAAATATGTGTACATAATATATGAAGTGAAAAGTTAAACAATTAGTTTAAATAACAATTGATTACCAAACAGGTGTCATTATAGGTGTATAAAATATGAAAGCTGCATAACTAGGTATGCTGTGAAACTATAATTTAATATTTAGGACACGACATACTGGTGTTCCTTTGTTTCCATTAAGCGCTTTGCAAAATGGAGCAGGGAAGTCAGCTTATAATTTTGAATGTTGTTTCTTCATCCACTGTTTATTACTTACCTGTACTCTATATTTAGTCTCATTGTATGTGCATTATATTGAACAGCTGCAATTTGAAACTTCAAAACAAAGGTACTAAAGGTACAAAATTAAAATATCAAATGCATATTATTTTTGATAAATGCTATGCTCTTGTAAACTGATAATTTAATTTTAATATAGTAAACAATATGTGGATATTTTTTTGACAAATACAATTTTACTTAATGTAACTATTTATTTTTATCATTCTACTCCAAGATTAACTTAAAAAAGTTCTACAACACATTTGATATTTAATAATTGTTTTAAAAAAATATACAAGTTTTTATGCATCACCCCCAAAGACATTGTACATATTTGCAGGAAATAAACAATACAAAAACCAACCTCCGAATACATCGCGAAATCAGCGTCATTGAAATCTGTACAATACTATTCTTACTCTTTGTTTTAAAATTCGTTCGCCATTATCAAAGACTTGCAGTTTTATTGTTCGGCTAATATATCAATATATGTACCAGAACATTTACAAAAGTCTGAAGAAGTATTTAAAGTTTAGTCGTACGTTTCGTCTAAGACTTCGCTATAAAATACGTTTTATATATTGGTCAGAAATAGACTGTTTTGTTTTTAAGGATGAAAGAGTTGATTACATTTTATATTCAAGGAGCAATGTCCGAAAATAGTGTCTATAATGCATTAATGTTTGATTATGATCGTAATAGTAAAATTGATAATCCTGTGAGCTGAGCCAAAACATTTCCATTATCCGTCCACAATAAAACATCGTAAAGTTACGCCCTTGAAATATAAACATTATATTCCAGTAAACTCTTATTTGTTTATAATACTCTCGGTATAAAAGAACAACTAGATTAAGATGTAATACAAATTAGATGTGGCAATATTGTTATTTGTTACTGTATATCGTTGATAGTATTAGAAACTTGAGAGCTTTATAAATAACCGTCGTAGGCCCAAATAACAAAGGTTCTTTGTAAAAGGAGAAGAAAAAACAGCATTTCAATTCGGAATTGCTTTATTATGTTAGCATATTATGTACCTCTATTTTTTTATTGCCCGTAAAATATGATCTAGTACATAATATTATGTGTTTGTTAATATTTTACTGTTAATTACGCAAAATATCTTTTATTTTTTTGTCAATTTGAAAATTGTGCAATGAAGATTATCCTTCCATCTTCAATTTCCAGTATATCTCTACCTGTCATTAAAATACCTGAGCTTACCAATTCTACCTAATACCTACAACGTTATCTGATCAGTTTCAACAGATTTAGTTTTTTTGTGATATACGAGTGTATATGTATACTCAAAAAATCGTCATCTATTCTTTATTGATAATCTATAGATTAAAGACATACAAGTTAAAATTATAAAAAAAGTGGTTAAGCATTTCATAAATAACTAACAACTTTTAGAGTATTTGATATGATATTAATAATTAAAATGTTATATTCAATTTTATAATATTTATTTACAATTTTATAATAATATTGAATATTAATTCATCCAAACAGCAATTATGGTCACGAACATGCATTCGAAATGTCGGGAACCAAAAATCCAAAATAAATCCGCGAAAAAATCCGAAAAGATTATTTAAAATCTATAAATTCTTTAACCCACATTAACATAGAGTAAAAAATAAAATGCGATTTTGGTCTACGACTTTTACTTACAACAGTAAAATATATCAGAAATGTTTATTATATTACAAAGATGACATTCAACATATTTAATATAATCCAAAAGTAAGGATTCTAGGTGCAAAAGCAATGCGATATGCCGTGTCCCAGATACGTCGGTCGGGGCTGGGCGGCAACTGGCGAACGGAAATCGCTTAGCGACAACATTGTTGTTCGCTCTTCCAGTTACACACCGTTTCTAGAAAATGAACGTAGGCAACAAAAATTAAATTTAATTTAGGTACATATTTGTACCTAAAACTTATTTACTAACTTAATAGTACTATACTACTTGAAATAAATACGAAACTTAGAAATAAAACAAATATTTTTTCGTTACGTTTTATTACATCGATGCTTATCTTAACAGGTTCAATTTTATCTAAAAGCTCTTGGCATATGTTATTCAGTGTTCCGATAAGAATTTTCTAACTATCGTTATGTTTACAGGCAATGAACACTTGACCGCGCCATGGAACATCAGGATGGATGGGCTGGCGGAGAAACAACTGCACTTAACAATACTACAGAGCGCTCGCAAGCCGACCGAGATCGCGTACGCATCGAATTCTATGCTACGTACGACGTCATGACCGGCGTGCGCATAGCCGCTACACTAGGCGGCTTTTTCGCTTTAATGGTATTTTTAATTGTTTACAAGAGCCGGAGTAAATCGGTGAAAGCTTTGAACGATCCTAAAATAGTAGAACTAGCCGAAGCTGTGGTCGCAGAAGAGCAGGCTGTAGAAGAAGAACGACAACTTACTGCGGCTATAGAAGAGGCATTGTCGGAACGAGCTCGTTTGTCTCGTCCTTCACTAGGGGAAGAGCCGTTATGGCCGAGAACATCTCGTTTCGCATCTTACGGCGGGGGCTACGGCAGTCTCCTTGCGCCGCCTCGGAGGCTGTCAACATTACGCGGAGATTCACTTCCGGGTTCCGCGCTACGTTTTGGTGAAAGACGAGCGTCGGGACCTCGTGATCGGCGCTTGAGCTCAGCGACTTGCTCGAGCTCAGGAAGTTCCTATTTGGAGAGGCGCGGGTCGTCGGTTGTTTGTTCGTTGCCGGAGCGACGCTTATCGCCATGTCCCAGTGAACGGTTGGCGCCGCTAGCCTCTGTAGGTAGTGTGGGACCGTCATTCGCGGTGGAATGCGATCTCGCGTCGGTGGGTGCGGATTCCGTGTTTGCAGAGGACGATGCAGATTCTACGGACGACGAGGTCGAACAGTTTTCGACTGACAGCGGTGGTCCAGACGCAGGCGCACACGATTGTACCGAACTTACGAGCCGGCCGGTACTCCCGTTGCGCGTAGACCGCGCTTCTCATTCTCGTGAAACGTTATTCTAGTCACCAGTACTTTTGCTGGTTATCATATTACGTTAAAAAAACGTTAAAATATCGACCTTTTCGTAGCACATACTTTTTTTTAATGGTAACATATCAATGTTTTTTCATTGACATATCATCACATTGAATTTATTTAAAATGCCCAAAAATATGTATAGTTATGTGTATATACTTTAATATAACTATTTGCAGCTTTATCGAAGGTCAATAGTTTTTTTTTAAATAATCATAAATTTTTTGCAATGCGAAGGTGTCGATATTTTGATGTTACATATTATATTACAAGTGTAAATAATTTGTTTTGTTAATAAGTGTATCGCAATGTTAATGTCCTCGTGATAGAAATGTTCATTGTGATTGCGGCCTTTATTTTATGAGCTGCCTGAAACTGGTTGAATCCAAAGCTTACTAGTCAAATTCTAATGCTGCTTTATATGTTGCATATAATATTAAGGAGTTAAGTATAGTTTCAGAATCGGTACTCAGTTTCCCAAAAGTGGCCAAGTGGCTGCTGAGTGAACGTGAGCTTTGTTTTATATCTGTAAGTTTACGTTGATTAGATATGTTCTGTTCGCAGATGTCGTATCGATGTCTAATGTATCAAGTTTAATTAAAATTGATATATTTTTTTTTGTACATCTTTCATAGTTTACTTATTTTATTTACTTTGTGCTATTAGTCATAAAATCGTTGAAAATTGAAAATATATACATTGCAATAGCGAACTTTTTTTTTGGTCCTAAATCGCTAATATCATTAACTCCGCTGGTATTGTCACCACTTAGTGTTCTCTTTAAAAACCTAGGTATTATAATGATCTGCCGAATTAGTGTTTAAATGGCACATTAATATATTTACTGAGAATAATGAGATGTTTATTTTAAAATTTAATTATAGCTGTCATTTCGCAATTTTATTATATTCGTGTGTGTTCATTTTGTACAAGTATTTGTTAAATATAAAACTGAATTCCAAATTCAAAATTGAATTTATTTTTATTTTTTTATTTCAAACTGAAAAGAATATTGATATGAACACGCGAAATGTACGCACAAATGTATTTTATGTTATATGTTATCTATAGATTGTCCAAAAGTAGTGTATGTAAATATTACGAAGCTATTGTTAATGTACTAGCACTTACATTTAGACTTTTTTTTATCAACATAGGTTGTTATGAAATTCATAAGCGGATGTTAAATGTGTGTTAAATTTATAATTGATCTGTTCGAGTAGGAGGCTAAGATAAAATGCGAGTCTAGAGAATTATATTATGGCTTCACGGTTGTATGTAGCCGAAAATACAAGTGTGATAACTTTCGTATTTGTAACTTTTCGAAGAATTTTTGACTCCTTGAGACTGGTCACTTCTATGCTATTAATTTTATTTCTATCGCGTTAAGAAACTACAGCTCGTATTTATAAAAGAGTAAAATGTTAAATTTAATATTGCCGGAAAGATTAGGAAAAATGTAATCAATTAATTTTTTGATCGGCACTCTCTTTTAATTAATATATTAAATTAATATTTATAAATAGTAGAGATAATTTTGTACACCCGTATGCAATATTAAAGGCTTTAAGAAACCAATACCTACCCGTGTGACATGTCCCTTGGTACTTACCTACTTACGTTTGTTCTTTTTTCTATGTTATTTATTGAGGTTCTTTTTAATATGAATGATGTTTAGTACACCAACGCAAACTCTCATTTATAGTTCGACGTCACGTATATTTCGAATAATGAACTTTTCGCAGCGTTTTAAAGTGTAGGTAGTATTAACTCGGTAGGGGTAGTCGTCGAGTCAATTTTAAACTGTATATTTGTATAGTGTTTGAATTATCCCTCACCCATTAAAAGGGCACACAAGACCAATTCGTCCTTTGAACAATAAATTTGAACGGGAGAGGCCTAATAAAATATTGCTTGAACCTACCTACGAATATTACTCTCAAGGATACTGCCACTGTTCTCGTTTAGTAACAATGTAATACGCACACCAGGGTTTTATTGATTCTAGTGTGCCGATCCCGTATATCGCGGGCCCAGTAGATTAACTAACACAGATCGTTTTTTATTACGAATTAGATTTACGTGTTAGTTTATGTAACTGTTCGTTGCTCGAATTAAAAAGAGCTCCAGTAGCCTGTAAAATGTTGAAATGTATGTAAAAATATTGTAAATATAAAACAGAACTCAACTGTCGTTTCATTTTTGATGATCGCATTTTTGGTTTCCTGTGTAAACAGTACCCGGTTTCGAGGAACATAAAACTACAATAAAGTTAAATATGACTCAATAAATGTCGGTTTCTCTAACCACCAAAGCGGATTGCAACTAGTGACGTGCATTGACGACATGTCTATATTAATTACGCTTTTATGATATGATGTTACAGTGAAAATGTACTATTGCAAATCTTTAGATGCCTAAATAAATATTTACTAGTTAAATGTCTTCAGAATTATTTTAAAATAATATTTATTTTACATAAAAATATGTATAAAAAATAACCTGACGTGTAAGTAGGTACATAATATTCTAAATACGTATTATCCTACTTGCAAATTGGTCGTAGGATATATTTAGCTGTCAGAGAATTGATTTTCCAAAATTAAATTTACCTTCGGTATGTAAAGGTTAGGGTTCGTGTAAGTGTTTAATATTTTTTTAAATTCAAGTTCATTTTTAATATACACTGAATCATCGAATTATCTATAAAATGATAACATATGTGATACATATAGGATACAATTTTATAGATAATGGTTTTCTTAAATAGGGCAAAAAGTGTTTTGGACCCTTGAGGAATACTCTTTTGCATAGCTGCACTTTAGCCAGACTAAAATGAAGAATAAATTAATGGATTATTCTATATTTCATGTTTCTCTTTTTGTCATTTATATTATGTATTAGAAGACTTTACACAGGCAAGTATTTGAAATATTCGTAATAAGCAGGTGTAAGTATAAAAATATAATTTGATTAATTAAATGAAATAGACGAAATGAATTTACCTACTTATATAAAAATATTACGAAAATATCGTATATAACTAATTTCTGTGGTATATTTCATTTCAGGTAAATGATCCCTTGAAGTACCTACTTCGTAGCGGTAATATATAAATGATTGTAAAGGTCACTTGACGCAAATTTTGTACAAAGATCATCTTACATCACTAGTTCTATACATTTACGCTCAAATTAAACTAAATGTTCACGGAAAAAGTATTAATATTAAAAAGTTTCATTGAATTTTTGAAGGGAAACTTCTTTGCGCGCATACGAATAAAATTTCAAGTTCGCGTCATGAGAAATCGTCACGATAAACCGTCATGGTTGCCATAGTAATCGCTTGCATTAGGTTACCTACCATACTAACCGTTGTTCTTTTTACTAATTTGTTTTTAAAAATGCGGAATATTATAAGAATCCAGGTTAGAAAAAGATAAAATATTATTCTCTTCTCTTTGTGTGATATTCGTTTAAATCATATTTTTGTCAGAGTGTAATATTAAAAGTTTTTATTAATTTATCTTATAGATTTGAAATATAAATAAAAAATGAAGTTGACTTGTAACACATTTAGTGTAGAAACATGATTTTTTTTTCTTGTAAATCAAGATTTTATTTTTAGATAACTTGTAGACTATTAATTAATTCATTTTCATTATTTATTAATTTAAAATTTAAATTATAGATTTACAATATTATTATTGCTTTTTGAAAATTGGTGTAACATCATTGAAATACATATGAAACGTAAATATCCGAACGTACTTGCTTAGTTGTCACTGTCATTCACAAATGTCAGAGAAAGTAAAATCCTTTGTACAGTGCAGGCACATTTTACATTTAATTATTTAAATTTATAAATTTAATTTGTGGCAGACGAATTGAGACATAAAAATGGATGACGATTTACCGACCGACTTCCAGGTCATCGTAGTTGGGACGGGTAAGTCATATATTATTTATTAAATGAGACCGGGCGTGATGGCGATAGGTAGCCTACTTAGGTATCGATCTTAGCTTTTTTCATTCGCTTCGGTCGAGTTGTACAGCCGAACGTTTTTTACAGGCCTGAACTATAGTCAAATACTTTTCATATGCTTGGATGAAATTTAAAATACTTTTAATAATTTAATGATCTATAAGGCGATATTGCCTATGCAGTTGTAAGCTTCCTAATTTATGAAATATTGGCGAAATTACATCGCATTTATTGTCTCTTTGATTTGGACACGTAACAACCCCAAATGTACAAAGAAATAGAATTAATTTACATTTTTGATAAAAATCCAATTTGAAATATAATATTAGGCATAAAAAGTTTAAACCAATAAAGAGTAATGACATATATTTTATGTCAATGTGTGTGAATCAAAAAAAAAAGTATTAAGCAAATTAGATTAATTTTGTTATTTCAATCTAATATATTACTTATTTTTTATTATTTTTCTAGCTTAAAATTGCTAGGCTTAAAAAATCCTCTGAATTACAGGAATACTTAATTATGTGATTAATAATTTCTTAGTTCTAAATTTAATAATCCTTTCTTTTTTTTAATATAATTCTGGAGTATCTAAATAACTTTCTGTAATAGAATTATGTACTTGGGAACCAAGTTTCTTTATCAAAAATAAATGTAGTCTTTGTTACTCTGAACTTGTTCAATAAATAAAATCAATCTATTGCTTCCTTAGTGGGTAAAAGAAAAAACTTATGGATACATTTTTACATTTACAACAATAGTTAACAACAGTACAGTTAAATAGTTTACAACAGTAGTTTAATTTTTTTTTTTATTAGAGACCTTATTTAGAGATTTATATATATAATATTTTATTGCACAAATAAATTAAAAAAAAACCCACAGAAGTGATGTTGGCAAAAGTGGATTTATCTCTTTATGAGATCTCTTCCAGTCAACCCATGTACATATGTGGGATATAGTGTTAATAGCGGGACAAAAAGAGAAAGTGCAAATAGACAATAAGAAAGTATATAAGTTAAATGTTCTTATTTCATAATTTTCCTTACATTTCAATATATTAAATATATACACACAAAGTTATATATATATATATATATATATATATATATATATATATATATATATATATATATATATATATAACTTTGTGTGTATAATATGTTATATATTGTGTGTGTGTGTGTGTGTGTTAGGCTGGCTAGACTTGCCTCAAGTGGAAATTAAAAGTGCTAGCTCATTCTATGGCATATAATTATTAGCAGTGTTTGTCATATTATGGCCGTTGATTTTTATGTTTCAATATTTATTAGTTCCTCACATTAGAAGCATTCCTCTTGTTTTCATACCTTATCTTTTTTTTTAAATCACACACATCTTATGAGGGTCAAATATAGTTTTAATTAATTACACATACATATTTACTAATACTAATTTATATTTAGGTTAAATACAATTTTGTAAAAATGTCAATAGGAATGGTGGAATCCATTGTCGCCGCAGCATGTAGTCGAATAGGAAAAGATGTCCTTCACTTGGACTTCAGTGATCATTATGGAGGTTTGTGGGCATCTTACAACTTTGATGGCCTGCAAAAATTCATCAAAGAGGTCAACTCTGACCCTAATAGACAGCTTCAAGTTTACAATCTTAATGAGCAGTGGTACATAAATAAGTAAGTATAATTAGTATATTTTCTTTGATTTGAAATATGCAGTTTTTTCATTTAGTATTTAATGCCTATAATAAAAAATAGCTGTTTTATAAAGAAATATTGATAAGTATACATACACTTATAACAGACAGGTAAAACGTCACATGTACTCCCTTTGTGTATATATTATAATATATACTTTTACAATAGTGGAAGTCTGCCTGATTTGTTGACATTTGTAATTACTGCCCTGCGCCCTTGGGCAGTAGCATGATGATATAAAGCCTATAGTACCTCGACTTGCTAAAATGGGCTATCTAAAAAGATTTTTTCAAATCGGATAAATAGGTCCTGTGATTAGCGCATTCAAACAAACATACTCAGACTCTTTATAATCTTACCATTTTAGATTATTATTAATACACACAGATTTTACGTACTTCGTTTATACATCTCTTACGTCGTACTAATTGCGCCACGTACAACAAAATTTACATTTTAACATACAATATTAGATATCTTTCTGTATATTTAGCTGCAATGACACTGCATTGCGATGCTGTGCGGCAGTAATAATAAAACAAACATTCGTTTGACCGTTTACTTTAATACTTTAAATGCCTCTGTTACTACTGCCTGCGGCTCCGCCTGCGTATTCATTGATGTTCACTACCATATATCGTGACCCCTGTTTCGATAACAGAACTTTGAACGAGAAGTTCAAGTTGAATTTAGCTAGCTGAAATGAAATTTACAAAACTCCATTGACATTCGTTGGGTAGTTAAGTTAGACGAAAAGATTAAAACTTTATATTTTTTGGCGTTTGTCTTACTCAATCTTCCCCTTCACTTTTTTGTCAGAAAATATTTAACATAGGTACCTACTATAATAACACCCGCTATAAATTGATTAAATTATTTATTTTGATATGGGAAAATACCCGTCTGTATAAGTAAAAAGAATTTTGATGATCTACAATAGTTTAGACTTTAAAGTATCAATTTCTTTGATGTAGTAGGTATATTTTTTAGACTAACTGCTTCGGTGGTGTAGTGGCTAGCATGTACGGCTGCACACCCGGAGGTTCTGGGTTCGAGTCCCGGGTCGGGTCAAGTTTAGTTATTGAGTCTTTCTGTATAGAAAGTCTCAGTAACAGCCCGGAGTTGTGAAGTTGGAGGTGTTTCACCCCCGTGCCTCGGAGAGCACGTAAAGCCGTCGGTCCTGCGCCTTAACTCTCACCGGTCGTGTCGAGTGGTCGTCCCACGGGAGTATGAGAGTGATAGGAATAGAGAGTGCACTTATGTCTGGGCGTACACTTGAGCACTATAATATCTCCTGCGCAGTTGGCTAATCTCAATGAGATTGGCCGCCGTAGCCGGAATCGGCTAGGAGAACATCATATCACATTTTTTAGAATCAGAATATAATATTTGTTATTTTGGTTAGGGATTCCCCGCAAGAAGAAGAAAAAGCAGAGGGAGAAGATGGTAAGACTGAAGATGGCAAGGCTGATCCTCCTAAAAAGATTTGGAGTCAAAACGACTTCGCGACTGAGTACAGGAAATTTTATATTGATATGACCCCGAAGGTATGTTTTGTGTTTAATTCATTTATTTTTACAGTTTTGTGTAATCTATACATATAATATACAACTTTATAGCTCAGCCGAATCTGTACATTAAATATTTTTTGGAAAATCTTATTGAAATAAACATTATTATCGATATAGAGATTTTTGTCTGTGTTTCTGTGTGTTACCGCATCACAGAAAAACCACTGGAGGGATTTTGATGAAATTTGGTATGGTGATAGCTGGTTATCCGGGTCAACATATAGAATACTTTTTACCGCGGGAAAATGTCTAATTTCTGTAAATAAATACAAAAACTGCAATGTAAGAGTATACTAATATGTAAAACCTAAGACTTTGGTTTTTGGTCATCTGAAAGCGGGCGGAGCCGCGGGCAATGGTAGTTTACTAAATAAACGTCTTGTTAATACTTGTTCCAAATGCAAATGACAACGTAGAGACTTAAATGTTTGTAAACGTTGTACTATTTTGACATGCTCCTTTGTATATCTAATTATATCTTTTCTTTCAACTCTTAAACTATCTTCACTGGTTTTCCAAATAAATACTGCAAAGAATGTAAAGACGGATGGTATTTGTAGATGAAGTTTTAAAAGATTGAAGATTAGTCTAAATTTATTTTTTTATCACATAAATTGGCGCAAATTCTGTTGAGTTTTAGCGAAACTTCAAAGTCGTTTTAACAGTTGTTTGCTTACTCTATTCACTAAGTATCCGAGTTAAATATTTATTGGCCAATATATTTTTTTATATCTCCACGAAAATCCAATTAAGCGTCAGACTTCAAGTCTTCTGTAAACACTTTCAATTACTCTTCTCAATGGCTTAGTTATATTTAGACAATGATTAACATTCTTATTTTGTTTGCCTTAAGAAGAGTTATAATACACCTCTAGTGTACATTTTTATATAAAACAAGTTTTTGGCCATGACTCGTTTGTTTAGACGATAATAAATAACACATGTCTTATACTAAAATGTTTCATTCGCTAGTAAGTCTTGGTTTTTCTAATCAGGAGATTTGCAGGCGTTAAGAGTTTTAATAGACTTTTGTCTTGCAAATAACCATATCAGCCTACATAACAATATGAGCAACCAGCCGTAGCTGTTTTTAAATTATACACACATTTTAATTATATTTTTAAACATATTACATCATTCGTCAACAATGCGAACGATTACATATCTAAACTTAAGCGTCCAAGGCAACAAATAATGTTTGCAACTTTCTATTAGAGCTATTTAGACTTTCAGTGATTTTTCGGTCAAACTCATCTCATCTAATCATCAATCGATAAAAAACTCTTATATAAAACTTTGTTTTTTAAATGATATAATTAAAAATTGCGACCTGACCTTGCTTCGCTCAGATATTGTCGGACGATTACGGTATTTGAATATCATATATATTATATAGGTATATTATATAGGTTATTCAGTTACCGGATCTTGGACGAAGAAAGGAAGTAGTCTAAAAAATTAGGTAGGTACTATTTAAGTTTTAACATAGAGTGTTAAACATCATTATGATTTAGGCATGAAGGGGAAACTAACACATTTTCGCATTTAGATAATACTAGCGGCTCACCCTGGCTTCGCTCGGGATCGACTCTAGAAAAACAAAAACAAATCTACCCCACGGGAACCGTACATTTTTTCGCGATAAAAAGTAGCCTTTATAGTTATTCCAGACTATAATCTATTTCTGTGCCAAATTTCATCCAGATCCGTTCAGCCGTTCTACTTGAAAGAGTAACAAACATCTATACATACTCACAAACTTCCACATTTATAATATTTATATAGATAATATTAGACATCCATATCAATACTAATTCTTTAAAAATGTGAAAGTTTATGAGGATGGATGGATGTATGTTTGTTACTCTTTCAGAACGGCTGAACGGATATGGATGAAATTTAGCACAGAGATAGATTCTGGAATAGCACATAGGTTACTAGGTACTTTTCTGTGCACAAATGTATGGTTCCCGGGGATAGGTTTGTTTTTGTCTAGGGACGAACGCGAAGTGAAGCGAAGGTGAGTTGCTAGTATCAAATATTTGATCAGCTAATAGGTAACAAGGTGACATTATTGCGTATTAAACATGCACGTTAAATGAACAAATCATGGAAGTCGCTATTCCTTTGTCTAGTTGCTGTTTTCTCGGGGGCCGCTGGTAGAACTCCTGATATCTTCTAATATCGCCCGTTATGTCGAGTTTCGTTGTGTAACACGTGTGCTCACTTGGCTTAATGACAAACTGATGCCGGTGCCTTGCTCGAGGGCCGACGTGTTCGCCACCGAGGCGGTCAGCATTGTTGAAAAGAGGATGCTGATGAAAATGCTAACCTCGATCGTTGGTTACAGCGAGGAGGAAATGAACAACGAATTTAAAGGTGAATGTACTGAAGTATTGGAAATAATAGAATAATGAACGATTTAGTTGACCCAATTTAAATGATTGATTTTTAAATACCTAATAGGTGTATCTATTAGAGGGATTTCTAATTAATTAGGAAATACGTAATTTTTGACAGTAATTTTATCTGCCACATATTTTTTCTGTACAATAATTACAAAATTGCACTATATAAAGCCATCAGCTAGCCAATGAAATTAAGCTAGCTATAGTCAACCGTATGAAATGATATCCAATTCAAGTGATACTTCTACTGCTTTTGTCTTTTATCTTTGCTAGATTTTAAATTAAAATAAATAATATAATTAAGCTGAATTTTCTATTCCATTATGAACATCTTTAACACAAAAACATGAAATTTAATGCATAGATGTACTAAACTCCATATTATTTTGATTTTTAATAAATAAACGTTTTTTTTTCGAAGACTGGGATGACAAAACTTTCAAGGAGTATTTGACTCATAAAGGTTTGACCCCGAATTTGATCCATTACGTGCTATTTGCGATCGCGGGCGGAACTGATAATATGCCATGTTTGGAGGGAGTGAGGGAATGTAAGAAGTTCCTCATGAGCCTTGGTCGTTATGGGAACACCCCATTCCTGTGGCCGATGTATGGCGGTGGCGAACTACCACAATGCTTCTGTCGGTAAGTCTGAATTTGGTAAATAAAAATATATATTTTTTTATATTTATTGATGCTTTTGCCATTTTGTTTTAAGGTTGTTGGTCTAATGTTTTATGTGATACTAGCGACTCACCCTTGCTTCGCTAGGGTTCGTCCCTAGGTTGATTACCCGTACAAACTTTCATCCCCATTTTCACCCCCTTAAGGGATGATTTTCGAGATAAAAAGTATCGTATATCCTTCCCAGAGTCTCAAACCATCCTCTTACCAAATTCCATCTAAATCGGTTCAATAGATCCAGAGATTACCTCCTACAACGTTACAAACTCACAATATCACAAACTCACAAACTTTACCTCTTTATTATATTAGTATAGATTAATTATACATATATGTACTTATTCTTCAGTTTGATATACTGACATTCGTCAAAAGTTATTAACCTTTGCCTTACCATTTTATTATTATTAGCACGTGCATTAATTTGGTATCATCTTATTGAAATTTTCTCATCTATCTATGCATATAATAAAATTCTGAGTTGAATCTGTACATTAAATATTTTTTGAAAAATCTTATTTAAAATATGTAGAAATAGTCATTATTATCGATACAGAGACCGAAAGAATTTTTGTCTGTCTGGGAACGCAACACGAGAAAACCACTAGACAGATTTTGATGAAATTTGGTATGATAATAGCTGGTTATCTGGGTCAACACAGGATACTTTTTACTGCGGGAAAGTATCTATTCTAAGAAATGTATATTAAACGCTAAAACGGAACTATGGACGAACCCGAGCGAAGCGAGATTGAGTCACTAGTCAAATACATGTTACTATTATTATTATTATTTATCCGATGAATATTCAGTATTTTCTCAAATAAACGAAACACTCGAAAGTTTGTGTTCAAATAATAAAATATTATGTGTTAACAAGTGAATGTAAAGATTCTCCATTCATTTTAAACACATAGTGAAAGAGTCTAATAAAAATAAAAATTTAAAAGGTAAAAATATATATTTATAATTCGGCCACATAAAATTTCCGTACCGATCCTGACTCACCATGGTCGGCTTGTATAGTTTATTTTTATTTAGATGCGACGGGCGCGAGAGAAGTATTGAATTATTCAAATGTTTGCAATAACAAATTTTGTTGCGCGAGATTTTAATGGGGAATAAAACGAGATTAAAGGTTTCTGTTGACAGTTTTAAATCAGTTTGTCGATTGACTGTTTGTTATTTACTTATTTAAATGTTATATTTAAAATGTATACGCTATTCGATATTTTTTATTTGAAAAGAAAGAAAGCTCTTTAAGTGATTTAAAATCTTGAATCTCTTAAATAATTTAATCATATATTAGAAAATTAGTCTACGTCTTTATCTTTTTTTTTGTATACATTTGTTATTTTGCAAAATAACCATGAAAGTGTTGCGGTGCGGTTATTGACCCAGATGTGCATCGTTCGCGCACTCGAAAATAAGGCGACTTTCTAGCGTTGCATGATGCACGACTGACATTTTGTTAAGAAATGTTTTTGGCGTTATTTAAAAAGAGTATTCCTATCATTGACTCGACTGATATTTGTTTTGTGTCGCCATGTCTTTTTCTATGGGAAGTATACAAAAAAAACCTAGTAACCATTCAAACCGCGTCTTCCATTCTCCATCGTTATCGATACAAATGCATACTAATATCCGATGTCGTGCTTTATATACACCAGACCGAAACAAACACATGTATGGTTAATATAAACATTCTTCCCAACAATGAAGTTCCCACTTTAAAATTTTTGAAGCTGTTTTGTTTTAATTTTGTAATATTAAAACAATTTGCTATTATGTTATAGTAAGTCCAAATAATTGATTTTAATAAGGAAATGAATAAATCTAAATCTCCATAGTTTGATCTCCTTTAGACAACATAAAATTATTTAATATACAAATTTAACACAATGAAATCTCTTTAAAGATTATGCGCGGTATTCGGAGGAGTTTACTGTTTGAACCGACCGATCGACTCCGTGGAGACCAAGACTGTTGAAGAAGGCAAGAAAGTGGTTGTTATTGGCAGTAAATCTAAAACGCTCAAATGCGACCATTTGGTCATTGGTATCAACGAGTGCCCGAAAGATCTTATAGTGCCAGAAACAACAGAAAGCACAGACATATCCAAGGCTGTTTTTATAACCAATGGAACGATCATGCCTAGTGAAAAGGAGCCGTTGACTTTGTTACGGTTCCCACCTCTCATTGAAGATGGCTCAGCCGTTACTGTACTGGAAGTTGGTCCTGCGACGGGATCTTGTCCTAAGGGACTTTGTAAGTATTTTATTATAAAGAACATAAATATTACTTTTTATGCAATTAGCAAAAATAAAGTGACCTTAGTTTCATACCTATAGGACCGCATAATATGAGAACTCAGGTATTTTTAATTTTAGTGAACCAATTGGAATACAAACTTGTAATTGCCAAAAAACTTATCGAACAGTCCAGCCGTTCTAAAATAAAATGAAAGCAAAAAATGATTGCTAATTTTTTTATTACTTAACTATTACAAATATAAGGATTAGTACATATCAAACATCTCCCAAAAACTACTGTACTACAGCACACCATTTTATAATTTGATCATTCACTATAACTACTTGTTTAAAAAGAATGTTTAATGTTATACTGTATTGAATCACTCACCACCCTTAAAATCCTTTTATGTGTAACATGATATTTTATTTCAGAAGTAATAAAATTTGTACTCCTTTGATAAAGACACACAATATGTAATTAAATATGTTTATACAATAAATAAGTCATGATTTACATCTATTAACAGACATTTGCCTTTTTTATCACCTGTTTTTTGTACTTCACCGCTGAAGTAATTTGTAGCTTTTTTGGGTCGACTTTTTTAAATAGCACTGAGTCATTGACTGACAAATTGAGGAAATTTAAGATTTGACCTCCCTCTTAAACGTTTGAACAGTTTGTGGTTATACCTAACAATACATACATGCTGATTTCAATACATGGTTTTCACAATGGAGAAGTTTCCATTTTTTTTATGTATTAATTATAAGTAAAATATAATGAAATAAGAAAAATTATTAAAAAATCTCAACAAATGAAAAAGTTGTGGAACTTTAAAATTGCGCTCGTAAAAATAATTTTGTTACGTCACACGACCTTAACGATGGAAATTTAAATTAATTCCTCAGTCATTTATTGATAGATTTCAAAAAAAAAATCACTGATTCATTAGTTTTGATCCATATTATAATTCCATTGCGCTAAATATGATATTATCAACATCATGAAACTTCTCTATTATATGTAAATTCAATATATGTTTATAATTCTGATCGTTATATTGGTGTTAGTACAGAGGTCCTTACATTTCTGTGGTAGTATTTACGTATTTAGCCATATGCACTGAATAATAAGCAGGCAGAAAAAAATAAAATATAGATTTTTAGCAAATGTAAAAATTAAATTATAGTTCCTAAATTGCTGACATCTAGTTGAGAGCTATATATATATATATATATATATATATATATATATATATATATATATATATATATAGAATATTCAAAAACGATTTAAATGAAAATGTGCTTAGGTTATTGTACAAGATACTCAATTAAGGATAAAAAATATCTTCTATGGCTTAAATATCGATGACGTCGTTATAGTTATCACACACGCTGCAATATTTGGTTAAAATTTATAACAGTAAAAACCTATCAGAAGCACATATAAACTGTTTTGAACTAGCGACTCACCCTCGCTTCACTCGGGTTCGTCCCTAGCTTGCTTTCCAATACAAACTATCATCCCCATTTACACCCCCTTAAGGGATGATTTCTGGGATAAAAAGTATCCTATGTCCTTCACAGGGTCTCAGACTTTCTTCTTACCAAATTTCATCTAATTCGATTCAGTAGATCCAGAGATTACCCTCTACAACCTCACAAACTTACAAACTTTACCTCTTTATAATATTATAACTCGCGTCATCTATAAAGAACGCTGACTGTCAAGCTGCGCAAGTTGGTGGCAAGAGGTGGGGCGCGGGGCAGCGGGGCACGCGCCGCTGGCTTGCCGGCGCGCTATTGGTTGGTCAGTTCGAAATACCATCGCGCACACAAAAGTTTTTAATTACGAAATGGTTTTATAAATAGAAAAAAGAAAAATTATTTTTGACGTATATTGTTTTACAAAGAGAGAGTCTGATAATAATGCAGTTAATAATTTAAAAAAATGTATTAAACGTAGATTAAACATTCTACACTGAATCAAACATATTTTAATATTGAATAGAATTCTATTTAATGATATTCTATCTAATATATTTTTCAATGTCACTACCAATAACTAATATATGAAGCCGCGAGCGAAATGCTATAAAAAATAAAATAATAGGCTTAGTACTTTTGTGCGCGAGTATATCCATGCGCAAACATGCCCTCTCCACTTTCTTCCAGCGTTCTTTTCAGATGACGCGAGTTATATATAGTATAGATAAAAATGTGTGTCATTATTTTCCTTTTTTCTTTGTTTAAAATGTAATTTTTTTTATTATTAAGTAAGAAGCACAGTCAATACAGAAGATATATAAAGTACACTCATGTTTTTTTCTTTATTTGTTGTGAAAATTGAGCATTTCGGCACACTTTTGTTTATTTTAAATCATATTTATTTACTTTTCTATTATAAATATTCTCATTTTTTCAGTCGTTGTGTACTTCATAACGAATAAAGTCAACGACGCTGAGAGCGACCTCAAGCCCTACGCCGAGAAAATCTTCGACATGTCGGGCGGCGATCAGACTGAGACCTCGGATAAACCTAAGGTATTCATAAATATATGTATATGAAATAATAAAAAAATAAAATAGACAGTCATGGGGACTGCCAACTGAAGTGAAAACTTATAACTTTGGAATAACTGTGTTTTTTTAATTTATTTTTAAATTAATTCTTCTTCTTGTCCCTCTCCATTTCCCAATCACTTGGGGTCGGCGAAGTACATCTACTGTACTGCTGATAGGATTTGGCAAAAGTTTTACGACCGGCCGCCTATCTGGCGTCAACCCTCCTTGGAGTTGGGAATGCTATTGTCTCTCTTTGTCTGAATGGTGTCGCGGAAGTCTTGTGATTATTAAGCACTTTCTATTTTGTTGTCTTTTAAAACATTTTTATACTATTACTTAAATTTTTAATGTTATTTTTCCGATATATTTTAAAATAAATTTTGATTACACCATAAATTTTGTTTTGACGTTGTCAATTTTTAAATTAATTATACCATGAATAATTAATATTTCATTATTTGTAAATTGAAATTATTATTAGTTTTGTTTTGACTTACATTGGCACTCTGAGCAATAATTATTTACATTTTTATATAGTTTATTTATTATTAAAAATCATATGAGGCAGACTGGCGCTGCGTTAGACTGCGTGGACACGTCAATTGTCATACGAAGCATGTCGGTGACGTGAACCCATGAGTTTTGCCCCTATCAAAAATCGCTCAATGCGGCTTAAGAAACTTTCACTTCAAAAAATATCGGTCACATCTTAGTACTCTCATATATTCCTTCTATATTTATAATGCAATTATTCCGCTCTGCATATATATTATGAAATCTGCACAATGGGTAATAATAAAATGTAAACAGCGCCATCTATGAATACGCAGTAGAACCACATTGTGGTTAATTTTTTAATTTGGGGAATTATGGAATTTGACTTTCCTTTTTTCTTAAATTGAAATTTACATGGTTTTATATTGTAATATATATTTTTAGGAATCTTCTAATTATTAATTTTACATAAACATAAAAAAAACATGCACGTTACTCCATCTATAGACATTTACTTGGACTATTTTTTTTTTCTTTCTCGTAACATTCCATGGCTGTACTATTTTTTATTCTAAAGCTCTCACTCGTATCGATGAATTGATATAATTAATGAAACGATTTCTGTCGTGGTGTTAACATATGCGTATATTTATTGTGGTTTTTGGTTTTGGTTTGTTTCTGTTTTTAACTCACTTTTACATTTATTAATTAACTAGCGACTCACCCTCGTTTCGCTCGGGTTCGTCTCTAGCTTGATTCCCAATACTACTATTTTGTGGATAAAAAGTATTCTATATCCTTCCTAGGGTCTCAATCTATTTTCTTATCAAATTTCATCTAAATAGATTCAGTACATCCAAAGATTACCCCCTACAACATCACAAACTGACAAACTTTAGCTCTTTATAGTATTAGTATAGATAACTGCCTCGGTGGTGTAGTGGCTAGCATGTACGGCTGCACACTCGGAGGTCCTGGGTTCGAGTCCCGGGTCGGGCCAAGTTTAGTTATTGAGTCTTTCTGTATAGTAAGTCTCAGTAACGGCCCGGAGTTGGGAAGTTGGCGGTGTTTCACTCGTGCCTCGGAGAGCACGTAAAACCGTCGGTCCTGCGCCTTAACTCTCACTGGTCGTGTCGAGCAGTCGTCCCACCGGAGTATGAGAGTGACAGGAATAGAGAGTGCACTTGTGTCTGCGCGTACACTTGCGCACTATAATATCTCCTGCGCAGTTGGCTAGTCTCAATGAGATTGGCCGCCGTAGCCGGAATCGGCTAGGAGAACATCATCATAGATATAAGTATTTTATTAATTTATGTGTATATATATTGGTATGTGTAACGTCCAGTGCCTATGGTCGCTGTTCTACAACGTGCGCGACACGCGCGCGGCGGCGCGCGACGACGCGCCCGTGCACGTGTGCTGCGGGCCCGACGCCGGCCTCGACTTCGACCGCGCCGTGCACCAGGTACGTTGGCCGATTCGTACAACTATTGTCATTAATTAATGTATTACTTTAGCCTTAACTAGTTTGGCTTAGGCCGAATTGATTGAATCGTTGCAAGTAAGCCAAAATAAACACGTTGGAACCCTAAGTAGCACAATTTATGTATTTTAGATCATTTTTTATTTTAGTTTGGCTCTAAAAATATTTTTATATCATAGCACTGTATATGTATATATATATAGCATTCATTAATTGCATAAGGATGATTTTGACGAGTTTTGACCCCCCTAACCCCATGTAAGGATACATAAGATTTCTCGTATTACGTAAGAATAGGTTGTAGTTTTTGTTAAGGAAATAAAATATACATTGTTACATAGTGACAAGTTTGAATTGTTGAATGCGATAAAATGCTAAATTTAGATACCATAATCATACATCCAATAATTAAAGAATAATAGTACAATTTGTATAATTTACGAGATATTTGTTCTGTATTTTTAAGTGTAATAAAGAAGCATTAGTTCAATGGCATAAATTTATATAAAAGCTGCTTCATCTCATATGGAACTAGCGACTCGCCCTCGCTTCGCTCGGGTTCGTTCCTAGCTTGATTCCCCTAAAAATTTTCATCCCCATTTTCGGCCCCTTAAAGGATGATTTCCGGGATGAAAAGTATTCTATGTCCTTCCCAGGGTCTCAAACTATTTTCTTACCAAATTTCATCTAAATCGGTTCAGTCTATCCAGAGAATACCCCTTACAACGTCACAAACTCACAAAATCACAAACTTTACCTCCTAATAATATTAGTATAGATAAAACATAAAGTATAAAACCGCAAACCGAAGATAATATATTTAATGACCAAAATATTAGTGAAACATTCCAAAATTTAACTGATTTGTTAGCCATTAGTAACATGGCAACAAGGTTTATACACAAACTATACAATTTAATAGTACATAATAATAATTTATTATATGAGACAACTATAAAATTGTGATTAAAAAGACGTGATTTGTTTATTTAGAAACTGCCTACTAAAGATAAAGTTTGTTTTTATTAAATTAGAATTTTTTATCTTTTACGTAGGTACTTCACTAGCACCTAAGCTATATAAATAATATTTCCAGTATGGTAACAAAATAAAATGGATAATTTAAAATATTTTTTAATACAATATAATTTTCGCTACGAAATATTTACAAATTAATAATAATCTCAGTAATATTAATTGTTTATATTTTTTAATGAATAATTTTTTTTTGTAATTGTTTATAATCTTATAACAATAGTGGCTATAGTTGTTTGACCCTTAATACCAATAATGATTATGTAATATAAAAAAAATTAAATTATCTCTTATCACGTGGCAAAGCCATGTAGTTTTTTTAGCGTAATATCTACATTAAAATGTTATATAAAAATAATTACCTACTCGAAATTAAACAAGTAATTGTTAGATGTCTATATGTATAGTTTCTTTTTGGTTATGATAATTCGAGTATAGTACTTAGACGAGCTTATGCTATTATTAAAACTATAGTATATCAAAAGTATTAAGAGTGTTTTTGAATTTTCACACCATTTATTTAATTATATAATAACTAGCGACACACCCTCGCTTCGTTCGGGTTCGTCTCTAAGTACATTTTAAGTTTTTTTGATTGGAACCCTAATTCTTTTACTGAAATAAAAGTAGCCTAAGTTACTCCTTATAACATCAACTAGCTGCCAGTGAAAGTCCCGTCAAAATCGGCCCAGTCGTTTCGGATATTAGCCGAAACAAACAGACAGAAAAAAAGATTTTAAATTGTGTTTTTCATATAAATACCGTTTATAATTCCTTATGCATTTAGTAAAAAGCTATTATTTTGACATTACAAACAGACACCTCAATTTTATTTATCTGTATAGACATATATACCAGTACGAATTAAAAAACGTGCATTATGTCGAGGGAATTACACGAATTTTGAATTTTCAGGCGGAGGAAATTTTTAAGAAGATCTGCCCAGGCGAGGAGTTCCTGCCGCGCGCTCCCGATCCAGAGGAGATTGTGTTCGAGGACGACGTCACTCACGGCCCGGAGTTCCAGAGAGAGGACGAAGACGCAGAGGGCGATAAGGAGTAGGCTGTAGAATTAGACTTTTTAATAATTACAGCACTTTCTGGTATGATACAGTACCAAAGGAAGATGCCAACAGAATACTCCAACGACTACGATACAGTAATAGGAAACTTTGGTGAACTTATCCTGAAAAGCAAATTTTTGTATGACCAACCTACGACCTGCGGTGGAACTGCATACATTATAAGAATTAATTCATTTAGAAATAAATTTTTAGCTTCCATATTTAAACACAAATACAATTATTAGGATTGCATTATTTGCAGGATATATTATGTAGCACATAATACGAAATATAGCTAGCATTAGTTTAAGAGCAGTTCTCACTGTGTCGTAGGTGAGCAATCTCGATGGCGAATCTGTACACACGAGAACGTGCTGATTAAGTTTTAAGGTATAATCCCAGTAAGATTTATACGCTTTTTGCTTGACTTAATGCATTCCGACTGGTGCGGGGAGCGACATATCTATGGTAGATTTGTTCTGCGTTTTTATGGACTGAAATCTAATAAATATGGCCTTCGACCTTTGCCAAATGATAATATCATTGTACTAATTTGAAAGTTTATCGTTTTAAGGCCCAATACTTTCCGGGTTAAATGTGAATTGGTATAAAATGGTACCTATGTATGTATATACTATCGCTACGTCTAGTGATATATACAAAATTAAAAAAAATATACTATTTTTGGTCTTTTTATTAAAAATCTTAGCTAGGTTGTCTTGACAGGTTTAAGATCAACATTATGCCTATGTTAGTGCTAGGTATCCATTATTCAAAGGCTGCGCTGTCAAGCGATATTTTATATAATGAATTGACTGTTTGAGTATTGGCGGTATGGCTCTCTTATATATAGATCAGTATTATATGTTATGAACATTAATAATTGATTTTTTATGAATAAATTTTGAAGTGGCAAAAGAATGAGACACGTGCAATTTTCTAGTGAGTTTTAAGGATTATAGGTTATTGGACGCACCAGTCCTAGGCATAGATGTAGCACATTATTTTTTGTATTATTATTAAGTTATTTAGCACTCTCAATTGTATTTATTGTCGAAGTATGCATAAAAATGCATGTGCATATTATAATTCCATTAAATTGTGATTATTAGAAATTATTCTGCATTTTTATTGAATTAAACCCTGACCTGATTTTTCTTTTGAAATACTTTATATAATCTATCAGGCTAATCATATTAAGTATAAGTCAGTCAAGAAGCCTTATAATATATAATGAGATTATACCTATAGGTTTATTTGTAAAATGACTCATTTGGTATATAAATATAATATTTTACTTATTTTTGTAAGCATTTACAATGTCTAGTTTTCATCTATAACTTTAATTTTAATTATTTATGTAATTTAATTCCAATTTTATTTATGAAAGTTCAGAAATATCATTAAATATTGATATTATTTAAGTATACTTACATCTTAATAAAAAAAATATACAATTATATTAATGTAGTGGTATTATTAAAACTAGAAAATAATGTTATAATAAACTTTATTTATGAAAGATATTACACATCTGGTCCTTTATTAAATAATAACATAAGGAATAAAAATGTAATAAAATGGAATACTCTCGTCAATTGCATTATCACCTGTTCCATTCAAAGTTACAAATATACAAGTACACAAAATAATTTTTATTTTAGCTCATGGCATGTTTTTCAAACATTATAAAGTTATAAAATGCTCAATTTGTATAGATATCACTTATTACTATGACTTATTAAGTAAATATAATATGGCTGATTTAAAACAATCGTTTTTCATACGAAAATAAACCATGAACATTTCCTTCAAGCTGTGCAGAGTAAGTTCTCTTCATAAATCTTAATTCTCCAGAGTAGCTCATTTCTCGCAATTTTGTAATAGAGCGAGCACCAATGTCCTGACAACTATGTTGCATCCCTGTTTGAAGATAAGGGAGGAATCTGAGAACTGAACCCTTGTCAACTATACTTCCACTTACACCTTGAGCTACTCTATGTTTATCTGATTCCTTATGGAAGTACCGGCTCATTGCAGAGCCTTTACCCTCTTTGTTTTCCATTGCCTCTAAACTGCCCATGCCTCTGTATTTCTTCAACCTTACACCATCAGAAAAGAAGTACTCACCAGGAGCTTCAGAAGTACCAGCAAGAAGAGAACCCATCATGACACTAGAAGCTCCTAAGGCTAGTGATTTAACAATATGACCTACAGACTGGATGCCACCATCAGCAATAACAGGAACATTGAACTTACGAGCATATGAGGACACTTGGTATACTGCAGTAGCCTGAGGACATCCACATGCCATTACTTCCTGTGTAATACAAATGGAACCACTGCCCATTCCTACTCTTAAGGCATCTGCCCCAGCTTCAATTAGATTTTTAGCCTGCATCCTTGTTACAACATTGCCACCAATCACTTGGATATCTGGATAGGTATTTTTAATATACTTAATCATTTCTATTTGATAAGTTGAATTGCCCTGAGATGAGTCCAGAACAATGACATCAACTCCATTGTTTACAAGAAGCTTAAGACGTTCTTTATCTCCTACTCTTGTTCCTATGGCAGCACCTACCAGTAACTGTTTATTGGAATCTTTAGAAGCATTTGGATAACTGCGAGCTTTTTTTAAATCTGTTCTGGCAATTAAAGCCACAAGTTCACCTGCTCCATTGATGATAGGCAGTTTTCCTTTCTTACTCTTTTCAAGAATATAATTGGCATCTTGCAATGTCACACCAGATTGTGCTGTAATCATTTCTTCTATGGGAGTCATGACTTCCTTTAAACTGAGTTGTGGGTCACCCTCCCTGAAGTCAATATCCCGAGATGTCACAATACCAATCAAACGACCTCCAAGTTTTCCATTTTCAGTAATGGGATAACCTGTGAATCCATTTTTCTTTTTTGCTTCTAAAACATCTGCTACAGTGTTCTCAGGACCCATACAGACAGGGTCACGAATAAAGCCGTGCTTATACTTCTTTACCTTATGCACTTCATTGGCCTGGTAATCAGGAGTACAATTGTGATGAATAATCCCAATACCCCCACATAAAGCCATAGCAATAGCCATATCGGCTTCAGTAACCGTATCCATAGGGGTTGACACCAGAGGTGCTTTGAGATTGATTTTCTTCGTAAGAGGAGATGTCAAGTCTACTTCTTCTGATGTAAAGTCTATGTACCCCGGAAGCAGAAGAAAATCATTGTAAGTTAATCCTTCACTATTGGCAAAAATTTCTTTAGCCGAGAGTCCATCTCGTAAGTCACCCTCTGCATTTGACATGATTGTTATTGTAAAAAGTAACACGTGTTAGAAAAAAATCGTCAAATTTTAGAACGAGATTTCTAGGTTAAACACGTTTTGGTAGTTATTTTACTTAAATATTTTTAAATACACGTGGTATTTGTAATTTCGTAGAAAATTTCAAGGAAATATTAAATAAGTTTTGTATAATCAAATATCACTTTTGAGTAATAGATCTTCTTTGTAAATTAAAATAATATTATTAATTTATTTTTAAAACAGCGAAGGCTCTTTCTAACCGGCTTCTATAATATGAAGTTCGAATGCGAACTGCGACTTACGAGTTAAGAGTACGCTACGCTAGCGTACCGGGTAACGGGTTAGCAGTTGGTCAGCGGCCTCGCATATTGAACATAAAATGTCAATTGTCATTTGTCAAAGATAAAGACGAACATCCTCGCCACAGACTAAGTACGTATATAATCTATGAAGGGTAGAGTAGACATAAGGAGTACTATCTCTGCGATGAAAAAGTGTCCGTCAAAACGCGTTCAATAAGGGTGATATTTTAAAGGAAGCGCCAAAAGTAATTAGAGTAAGATAGAGAAATAAACAAGGATGGTTAAATTTACTCAATTATTTTAGACTACGTAAATAGTTGAGGTTTTGTATACTGGTATTTCATTAACTATCTTGTCATGAAAAATTTTAAATTTTTGAACTCGGCACACTTCACTCTGTCTACAACGGCTAAATTCATATCGTAGTCTTTCGTACGCCAGCGCTACCTATTTTCAGTATATAGGTGAACATGGTGGACACCTAATTTATGTGTGCGTGTGTATATTCTACATGTCTCCCTTATAAGACGCATAAGACGCCCACTTATCTCTGCCCTCCATAATAAGATCCTAGCGTTCATAATGCGGGCACAGACCAGTTCGATCATCTGTGGATTTCTACCTTTGGGTTCTAGTTCTAATTTGCTGGTAGCGAATAAGGAGGACCGGATGAATAATAAAATTCGTAACGTCGTTGAATATTTTTAATTCATCACGTTTATCGAGTTCGCTTTATACACCATACATGAGTAATGTCCAAATTATAATACATAATTATAATTTGTAGCAGACGTCTTACAAAAGTCCGTTTTCATATTATCCGAATTAATTACTAATTAATTATTTAATAAAAAACTTTATTCATATTAAGATTAGTAAATGTTTTTGATTTACTTTTTATTCAATTTTAAAGAATGAAAAGTAGTTTTATATTTTATATAGCGGAAAAGTTATAGCCAATGTAAAACATTATATATTATTATACATTGACTAGCTTTGCCACTATCCAATAAATAGCGCTATGAAAACAGACACTATATCTTTCAAATGTAGTATTCTGTAGCGTCCGGTTCTCCGATCCTGATTAAATTTAATTAAATTACCTCTGTGATAAAAAGTCTCCGTCGAAAAGCATTAAATAAGGGCGTCACGGGTGCAACTGGGCACATTTTGAAGAAAGCGCCAAAAATATTATGAAAAGTTCACAAAAAATAAATCACTCTACGTTTTTATCACCACAGTTTTTTTCGGTTATATTTATTTAATTGTTTTGGACTATGTAAATAGTTTCAATAACTACTCCAGTCACTCAAAATATTAAATTTTTCAACTTTGCACACTTCACTCTACTTATAATTATTACTGTTAAATTCAACCTTCTTGCTACGCTAGCGCCATTCCGGTGGGTTTTGTTATTTACCGCTTATAGATGGACACATCAATATATGATACTAGATAGTCTAAGTAATATATGAACAATTTCAAAAATATGTTTTTATTTAGATTTTCCTTGTTTATTTAGTAAAGAATGAATTTTTTTTCTATGTACATTTTTTTTTCTTTTTCTACATAAAGAAAGAAAAACAACCATGTGTTTCTTCTTTCTATTTTTTGAGAAAGATAATTTATTTATGTTTTTATCGAATTTTAAAACACAAGTAAGTTTAAATTTTTTAACCTAAGTAAATTGTTCATAATAATGAATTTATTTTCCCACGTTTTTAATAATAGGACATGCGATATATTACATATCAAGCAGATTAGACTGCTAGGATTTTAAAAAATCATTTAAATACTTTATGTATGTTAGGTAATTTAGTAGAAAAGAAAAATTATAGATACCTAAAGGAATAAGGTTCATTATACCGGATTCCCGTCATATTCATATTATGTCGTACCTACCAAATACATAGAAAGGTCTACAAAATGTAAACTAAAAAATGAAACAAAACTATAATCATACACATACGAAATCAATGATAATAATAATTCAGCCGTCTGCTTTATAACGTCGCACTGTGCATTGCTGGGAACGTGACTCTTTTCGATACGACAGATATTAAACCAGCGTGGCTGGCGTTGTGTCCACGCTAACAATATATACCTACAAGCTGGTGGATTTTAAACGTATTTCCAACATCTAGTGAGTTCTTTCAGATAAGCAGGATTTTTCTTTATACGTTCGTAGTAGATGTTAGTAAGATGTAAGTGCTAATTATGATGAAAGTGATTCGTATTATTCAATTCTCATATGGGTGAGAGCGAGGTGCTAGACCCGGATTTAAATTCGCCTCAGTTGGTTTGCCTAATAAGCGCATACTATTTACTAATTGACTATTATTGAAAAAGAAAAACAATATTGATGGTAAAGAACATTATTTAAAATTACTTCGATTCAACTAAATACTAAAAAGATCCCTTAAGGATGATTTCCGGGATAAAAAGTATCCTATGTCCTTCCCAGAGACACAAACTATCTTCTTACCAAATTTTATCTAAATCGGTTCAGTAGATCCAGAGATTACCCCCTACAACGTCACAAACTCACAAACTTTACCTCTGTAGTCTATACATATTATAATAAAATTGTAACTAAGCCGAATCTGTACATTAAATATTTTTTGGAAAATCTTATTGAAATAAACATTATTATACAGAGGCCGAATCTTTAGTTTTTAGAATTTTTGTCTGTCTGTCTGTCTGTTACCGCATCACAGAAAAACCACTGGAAGGAATTTTGATAAAAGTTGGCATGGTGATATCCGGGTCAACATATAGGATACTTTTTACCGCGGGAAAATGTCTCATTTCTGAAAAAAATACAAAAACTGCAATATAAGAGTATACTAATATGTAAAACCTAAGAAGAATTTGGTTTTCGGTCATTTGAACGCGGGCGGAGCCGCGGGCAATGCTAGTATGTAATATAATATTAGTATAGATTAAAAATCAAACATAGAAAAATTGATTTGGTTATTTATTGAAATGCAAAATTTTAAATCCCACTTTGCTTTATTACTGGTACTCTAAAAAGTCGAATTTTAATTTTTAAAATAATATCGCCGCCCCCGTAGATTAAAATAATTTAAACTGCAAAAACACCATTTTTCAGGTGGAAGGAAAGGTTGAAGGCAGAAGGTGAATACTACTTTGTCTCGTAATTATAAAATTATATCATACCAATCGCCGTCTCATAAAAAATGATTTTCGTGGAGAGAGATTGCAGAAAATTAGAGATGCAGCTGCTATTATTTTGGAAGATATTCGTTCACAGCCTTATGAGACAAAGCAGTATCCACCTTCTGGTAATTTTCTAAAGAATGTTAACACTCTAATTCCCGAATCTTTATCAGTTTTATTGAAAGGAATTACATACCAATCAAAACGCAAGTCACTAAATGCAGCGTGAAGAAAGTGCGCATCGATTGGTCATTCCATAATTGCAGCAACTCGACCTGCTTCATTTTCTTCAGTGGTTTTCACTCAAGTATTTGATATAGAAGGTCAACCAGATCCTGAGCCGCAGCCTGTTCCATCAAAAAGACCCAGGACAGAGTAATTATACCACGTAAAAAAAACGCGCATCCAGACTCTACCTCGTAGGTGGTGGGGAAAAGAGTCAATAATTAATTAATAACAATATTGCATTATCAATAATTAAAAAGATTAACATGAAAATAATGAAAGCAAGATTGAAAATTATGGCGAATCAATAATATTTATGTATATTTATGAATACTGAAGAATAGTATATTCGTTTCGCAACTCTGTAAAACCTTAATTAATGAATAAAATTTAAAAAGCTTATAATGAAAATTATTCCTTAAGAACGCTTCTATAAAAATGGTCCTGCATATTTTTTTTGTAAAATGATCAGAAAAAAAGTTATAACGACAAATAGAAAAAAATTAATTTTTTATCGATTTTTGCTTATAACTTTGTTATTATTGGTTCTACGACTAAAAGTTACTTGAGTAGAGTTGTAGAGAATTTCATTTGCAACCAAAAATTATTTAACAATTTTATTGTGAGACCTATAGTTTGTCAGATAAACCATAGTAACCATTAGTACCCCTTTTTCCAAGATGGCTGCCGTGTTACAAGGGCTGCAACCCCACAAACTTGGCTTTAACTTTACACTAACCCCTCCTTGATATCTAAAAAATAAAATTGCGTTTTCAATGGACCAATTATGTTATAAGTATTTTAACCGTTCAGCCGGTTCAGGTCGTTTAAATGTTTTGTTGTATATTATGTCATGCTGTACTAGGGGTTTTTGCTACATTTGAACAAATTTTCATAGTTTTTCTTTATTTATGTAATAGGTAAATAACTTACATCTCAAGGTTACTCAACCATATACTTAATATATTAATAACTTACATCATTAAGGGTGGAATTTATAGTGATTTTGTGTAGATACTTGCTCTAGTATAATAATTTACTAATGTCACACAAAATCATAGTTCACAACTCATACCAATAAATAATATAAAAAGATTTTTGTTAGTCTGAGGTTCTAAAAAATATGTGCAATATTGGTATCTTATAAATAAGAGTAATTTATTCCGGTTGAACACATTTTCCGTTCACCTTGACGTATCCTGTCGCGCAGAGATCTCCAACGAATGCAGATCTATCTATGACGTCCGTGTTAGGGTTAACAGCGGTCGTTCCTGCTGGTTTAGCTGGTTTATCAGGATTTTGCTCCGAAGTTGCATTAAGCATGCTAAGCTCCAATCCTTTTGTTGTATTTGAAATTGTATATGTATAATTGTTCAATTTTATTGGTAATACATCAACAGCTGCAATTTCCACGGGTTCAGGAATATCATTATTACCATTGGAATGCAAATTACTTGCGTTTACTCGATGTAATAAGCTGGATACGTTTTTCGACGCGTTCTCTGATGTTTTTGAATGTTTTCCTAGTTTACTATCTTTTGCTGCTATTTTGATTTCACCTTCATTGCTTTTAGAATATTTGTTGTTTTCATGGAGAAAACTAGATTGAGTTTTGTTGGGCGATGACGATGGAGAGTTGACCAACTCAGGTTTTTCCTTATTCAAACTTGATCTTTTAGATGAAATAACCAAAGTTTCTGTCCGTATCACCTGGGACGTTATAATATCATCACTGACAATATTTTTCACTAAGAACAAATAAAGTAATATTAATGGACCCACCATGATTTAATTTTGTCCTTAAATAAATGATATGAAGGAAATTTACTAAGCTAACTGCGCAAGCGAATATGTTGTTGTGTAGAGGATATTTACTCGTTTATTCTCATAACCTAATGTGTTTATATTAAAACTATAGACACGTAAGAACAGATGTCTTGATCAGTCGTTACTACGATTTTGTACTTAACACTTAGATGCGAGCTGTGTAATATTAGTAATGATATCGTGAGAAATACAAAGGGGGAAAATACAGTGACGAGATTGAAATTTATATGGCCTTGCAGTTAGATCATTTGAATTTAATTCTTGTTGCTAATGTCCCAAACAATACCTATATGATACGTAGTCCGAATACTAAAAATATATATTATTGTTGATCTTATAATTAGTATAGTTTATTAATTATGATAATTAATTTTTGCGCTTAACTTAGCTTTACAAGAATTAATTTTATTTATTTGATTTAATAAAAATATTTTAGGGGAATAAAGTTAAAAATAGAAAATTGTCGTTTAAATTAAATTTATTGCATTTCGCCTTCATTGTAATTATTCATTCGTCATAAAAAAAAACCAAAATCAATATATTTAAGTGAAATACAACATTGTAGGCATGTTTATTATATATTATACAGAGAACCTTTAGTAGGTATAATTTTATTTCGACATTCTTGAGTAAATAAAATTGTTATTCATGGGTGGCGTTGATTTTTTGTTTTAGTTATTAAAATTAAAAATAATGTACATAACATAACACAACATAATGTAAATGAATATAACGAAAACATATTAAAATAATAAAAAAAAATGTATTCGTAAATTTATATACATAAATAAATAACTTAGATTCTCATAAGAAAAATAAGTTTTAAAAATATACCCACTGCGAATTTATTTAAAAAAAAAATATTTTTTACTGTACTGTCGTTAGACAAAAATATTAATTTTAAACAGATCTTGAAATTTATAAATAGTTTTATTCATTGTTTAATTCTTATATCCAGCTCAAACTCTTCCTCTTCCTCTTTGTTCTTTTCAGTGTCCCGTTTGGGGGCTGAATTAGTTTTATCGTCTTTATTTTCTTCATTGAGGGAAACGAATAGAGGCGCGTCGTCGTCCGGTTTCTTTGTGGAGCTTGGTTTTCCGCTAGTCGAAAGTTCTGTTGTACTCGGAACATGTGTATTGGGATTGTTATTTACGTTTTTGTCATCGTCATAAATATTTATGTATCCTGGATAAACCTTATTATTTGTCGGGATCGGTTTATTCGTGTTTGCCCCATGATTGTTATTGTTTTGATAATTATTAGTATTTTGTGAGTATCTATCTGGTTTGCTGCCTTGGTTTTGATACTGATCATATCCCTGATTACCGTTGTTGACGTAGTCTTGGTTACCAGAATTTTGTGGGTGTCTGTTGGGTTTGTTACCTTGGTATCCTTGATTACTGTTGTTGATGTAGTCAGGATTGCCAGGATTTTGTGGGTGATTGTGGTTCTGATATCCCTGATTACCGTTGTTAAAGTTGTCGTGATTGTTAGGATTTTGTGGGTATCTGTTTGGCTTATTGCCTTGGTTCTGGTATTGATCATATCCTTGATTACCTATGTTATCATTGTAGTCATGAGGACGATCATTAGGGCGAGGACGATTTAAATTGTTATTATTATTCTGATGATCATAATTTTCATTTATGTTATTATATGGTCTGCCTGGACCATTTTGATATGGCCTGTTCTCGTTATATCCATGGCCAAATTGTCCGTTATTATTATTATGTGGTCTGTGCTCATTTTGATGCGGCTGAACATATTCGTGGGGCCTGTGATGGTGGTGTCCTGAATGACTATTTTCCTCTTCAACTACAACAATGATTTTTTCAGGCGGGTTCGTTTGTTGGCTCTGATGCTGTGCATTTAGTTCAAATTTTCCATCGAAATTTAAATTAAGTCCCTGTGCGATACCACCAACCAAACCTCCAGCAACTTCATGGATTTTCGAATGCGTCCCTAATATTAAATCACTGAGAAGATGTCCGTTGCACTGTAATGTAGCAAGGTACAAAAAAAATAACTGCAATTTAATTTCCATTTCACACGCAGTAGTATTAAATGATAATATTAAATTATATCGCGTCGTCTCGGCGTGTGGCGCTGAGGACGATCCGGTCAACTGACACGACTCATCTCGGCCGGACTGTGTTTTTATGTATTTAAAAACCTGTTCTGTACTTTATTAGTATGGTTTTTTATTCACGTAAATACATTTATTAATATACGAAAATGCTATAACTTTATTAATTAGATATATTTTTATGTTTGAATTTTGAAGACTTTTAAAAAAAAAACAAATATAAGTAGGTATAAAATATAATTAAGCATTGGATTTTTTAATCATTATTTATTCCTACAATATCAAATTATTCAATAAAATCTCAACAATTTCAAGTATTAGTAATGAAAAATAAGTAAATTATATAAGTAATGAAAAAAAATTGAATAGTATATTTTACTTTAATTCTAGTTTTACATGAATTATATTAATAATGACCTGCCTAAACTTACAAAAGTACCCTTATAATACTTTCTTAGATTTACGCGAATATTTGACATTTTAAATAAAACTATGTTTTCGGATTTTGTCGCGGATACGCGGAGAGACCCCGTCTCTCCAGTGACCATGAATGCTGTAAAGCATTCGAAACGTCGGGAAACAAAAATGCAAATAAATCCGCGACAAAATCCGAAAACATAGTTTTATTTAAAAAGTACCCTTACCTTTTTTTTCTTACCAGGAAATAATATCCTGTGACCAATGTCAAGTAACTGCATCGGCTGCATATCGGCTGGCTCTCTAGACAGGAAGCCACGTGAAAGAAATTCAATGAAATCAAAATTTTCCCACGGCTTGGATAATAAGAATAACAAAAACAATCCCAACTTAATTTATAAAGTTGTTCGTCGTTAGCCGTCACACTCAGTTTAATGCGTAAATATAAAATGCGTAATTGATAAAAATTGTTATGTATATTATTTAGATGTTAAATCTCGCAATTGGATAAATTGTTATATTTATTATTAGCGACTCACCCTCGCTTCGCTCGGGTTCGTCCCTAGCTCGATTCCCCATACAAACTTTCATCCCAATTTTCACCCCCATAAGGAACGATTTCCGGGATATAAAGTATCTTATGTCCTTTAGGTTCAGTAGATCCAGAGATTACCCCCTACAACGTCACAAACTCACAAACTTTACCTCTTTATAATAGTATAGATAATAATATATTTCTACATATAAAAATAAAATAAATAAAATATTAAATTATTGTTTATATCCTTTTATTTAAAAAATATATTTTAACAATTTGGTAAAAAAAAATCGGTGACAAATGTAATATCGATATTTTTAATTCATACTTAATTTAAATCTTCTCGTACATCAATATTATAGTCATCTTCTTGGCTGCTGTTTACACTATCCTCCGGTTTTGGTGAATTAGTTAGTATATTTGGAAGAGTACTTATATCTTCAGCAGTTGTGACATACGAGTTAGTAAAGGGCTGTGGTGTTGATGTTCTGCTATTTACGTGTAACTCTGCTATATGTGTTTCCTCTGAGCTTGGCGAGACAGACAATGGTAACGCCATACCTGGTTTGAGATTTTTTGATAGTTGATCTTTCAAATGCCTAAAATTATCAGCCATCGTCCAGCCATCTTGTAGATTATTAAAATGTTTATTAATGTTATCTAGTTGGTTTTCTATATCATTTTCAGTTAAAGACACCATACGAATAAAAATTAGAGCTGGTACAAGATCTTGAAATTTTCTTTGATTCATGAAGAAATTAAAATTCTGTAAGCGGGAATAATCGGACGTTTTGAACCAATTCGGTTTGCTTGTTCCTTGTATGGATTGAGTAAGTAAGCAAAAAAGCACTGATATAAATAACATCTTCACTGTCATTTTGTCAGTTTTCTAGTCGTATGGAATTCTGAAACACAACTGATATGGATGTTGAAAATTAAACATCTCATTAAATATCAATCAATTTTTAATGTATTTTAAAGTAAAGTAAAGTGAGTTAGTAATTTTTAATAGTACTTATCTACTATAATCGTTTTGTTTTTAGCAGGTAAAATGCATGTAAATAGGTCCAATAGGTTCATAGCAAATCCTAAGGGCATATATATATACTTATTTTTAAGACAAATCCTTTCGAATGTTAATATCATAGTCAATGTCGCCGTCTTCGTTTCGTTCGTCTCGATCGTCTTCGTTGTCTGTTGTTGCTTGAACCTCTGGTAGTGAGCTAGAAGATTCAAACTCTTCTTTATTAGTACTCGTAGTTGGTTCTGTGTTACTAAGGTTAATTACTACGGCCGGCTTTTCCTCATCAATTGGGTGGATCGGAAAAACAGACGATGGTACAACCTCACTAGGTTTAGAATTTTGAAAGGGCCGAATAATGGTTAAAAATATTTTATGCGGCACTTGAAAAATCGGATTAGCTGAGTTTAAAATATTTATCCGATGTAGCCTTTGTCCAAAATTTGTAACTATACCAGTGCTTAACTTATTTTTTATCAATCCTGCATTTGGTATATTTGTATTTCCAGTATTGGTCAAAAATATGATTTTCCTTTCGTTAATAGATACTGGAATTGATGGAGTCAGTATAGTTGGTTTAATTATTTGCGGCACTACTTTTTGAAGTATTAGACAAAGCAACCCAGATGTAACTAATAACTTTAGAGACATTTTTGCTTTCAAAAAATGTGTTACTTTATTGAAAACTTGAGAGACACTAAAACTCTTTAGATTAATGACGTCATTAAATGTCTATTAAAAACCTATTTTATCTATATTAGTGTAGATAGTTCTTAAAAGTAATAAAGAATAAGGGTAATATGTAAAATGTTATTAACTGTAAGTAGGTAGTAGAAGCTTTTGTTTTATTTTTGCTGCATACATTAAAATTGAAGATGTTAACGAAAATAAAAGAGCTTTTTCTAATAATTTGTTTAAATAAAAAGTTCGATTATAATTATTCAAGATTAACAACAAACGAAGAAATAACCTCATAAGAAGAAGTCAATAACCTCGAAACGTTTAGGTTTTTTATTCTATTTTAATTAAAATAGAATGAAATATATTAATTTGCTTAGCAATTTTAACGAACCGAAAATATTTTACCTAATCTGTTGATATTCTACTAGTATTCAACATTATTTGTAAAAATATTCACAAAGCCGACGAAATACCGACGGAACTTCTTAATTAATAGGGGTAAATTTACTGTGATTAATATAAATTCGATATTGGTAGTTTTAACTTTATACAAAAAAATCACGCTGTATAGATTCTAGAGGTGAACAATGAGGCTCTTTAACGTTTTTATTATTTTTGATAATTGAACACACCTTAGCTATGTGTGGATCGTTTTACTTTGTTTATTTAAGTTACACTACACTTCTTTTGGCGCGTTATAAAAAATAAAAAAAAAGTTTTTTTTTACGATGCGACAGATTTAGACTACAGTATGAAGTTAGTCTTTAATGGTTACAGTGTGAAATTAGTCGTTAAATCTCCCTTTAATAAATTAATTTCACTAGTGAAATTATAATTACCCGGACTTTTGTCATTCGCCTCCTTTTCTTACAATATAACGGGACAATTTTAGGTAAACTATAATTTGACTAAGGACATTCAGTGACATTGTAATTACCCCAGTTAAATTGATAATACGAAGATGTGGTGGGAAGCCTCGGTCCATTTTGATTGGTCGATTAACTGCAATCGGTGGACCGCATCGGTAAATTAGAATTGACCAATCAAAACGTTTTTAAAGCCTAAAACGTAATATCGACATAGAGCTAAGAAAGTACTACAGCCCATATTAAGATTTTCATATGTATAGATTTAAGTAGATTATTTTTTTAACTTAAGATTATTTATTTTAGATATTGAGATTAACTATTTGTAATTTTTAATTTTCGATTAGATGACAGATGATCCGACTTGGATAACGTAGGTTGAGAAGGCTAAGGCGTTCTCGTTAGGTCTTTTGTTATTTTAAACCTAGGATCATGTTATCAAAAATAAATATAATATTTTGCATGTGGGCAAAGAAAACACCTTAATAGTGATGCGACAAACTATGTCATCGCCGGTAATCCCGAGTGAAAACTATTATTAATTTTGTCATATTTTATTGAACACATATATTGCAATTATAGATTATTTTTTATTAACTGCTTATACTTAATGATAAATTTATGAATAATAATTGAATGATTGATAATTAAAAATAGTATATTTCTATTTCTTTATTTTACTAAGTCCAATATAATCTGACCAATCGGTGACCGATTCACAATTTCACTGAATGTCCTTGGGGAAATTATAATTTATCTAAAAATGTCCCGTGATATTGTAAGAAAAGGAGGCGAATGACAAAACTCCGGGTATTTAATAATTAATATATAATAATTTAAACGGATCATACAATTTCTCTGCGACATATACATAATACAACGTATAACTTTTAGGTAGGTAAACCTGTTGATTTAGATATTATTTACCTTGTTTTTCTTATATATTAGGCATTTTAAATTAACTAGTGGGTTAACGAATAGACTTATAGGTAGATTGTAACTTAGTACAGATACTAGTTATCTAAGTACGATTGTTTACAAGTTTTAATTAAACAACTACCATTTTTTTGCCTCGCTTTGTTCGGGTGGGTGCTTAGGTTACTTTTGTAATTTTAAATTTACAATATAATGACTAGGTAGCGTCACGTTTTGGAAATTTTATTACAGACGGAGTTATATAACCCAACATGTGGTCCCTTTAGATATCCTTCCAGATCTATTATTGTAAAATATAAGAACGCATATGCAACACAACGATTTAAAACGTCATAATAAATAGTCTAGAATCTAGATAGTTTAAGGGCCGAAGGGTCCATTTTTGCCGAGAACACACACACAATCATACATAACATACTCGTATATAAACCTAGAAAGTCAGAAATAAGGACACTTGTAGTTTGTAACCGTCCTTTTGACGAGAAAAGTTGTTTTTTTAACTGTCGTCCTGATAACTTTACTGATTTTGTAATTTTATCAAATTCTACTCAGAAAACAAGTGGACGTTTCAGCGTGATAGACTAACAAACAAATACACACATATACACTTTCGTTTTTGTAATACATAGTAGTGTGATAATATTTTTAGAAATCAAAGGAAGATTATACACTAAAAAAGGTTTTATGGTTTTTATGTATTCAGCAACCATAAGTACCACAATAAAAATACAATGTTATATGTAATAAGTCAGCAAAACCGCAGGATTTTTATTTTTTACGCTTTCCGTTGGTAAGCACTACACAAACCACGTCAAATACCTGTGATCTTTGTTACGATAGGTATTCAGAAAATGATAATATTAGGTACCATTTATGGAACAATTTCATTACAATTTATTTTTGACGCTAAATAATATCGAATTAGATTTCGTTTTCGAATATCAAGAACTCGTACTAACTGGCGCTATCTGCATAGTAGCTAAAACAAATATATTTTCTTGTATGTAGAAAATATTGAATCTGAAACCACTGATGCAGATATTTTTTAACCACAGGATCTAATAAACTAAGATTTACAAATATTTTGTTCTTTTGTATATATATTACGATTTATAATCTCTCGTCACAAACCGACATTAAAATATTTTAATGTAAAATATAACAAAGAAGCAAGTTTGTCGCATACATATATTAATTATAATGATGACATTTTACTTTCTTAGTTGATGACATTCTTCACCAACGATAAAGTTTTCATTTGAATATAGAATTATTTTATAAAATAGCGACCTACCCTCACTTCGCTTAGGTGCGTCTTCTATATGACTTTTTAAGACCTACAATTTTCTATAAGAAATAGTACATTTTTGATGTTTCTTTAAAGATTTGGCCAGTGTTAGCCGTGTAAGCATACGAAAACAGTTTTTAGTTTGACACAGACCTTTCTCGTTTATCTTTCTTTCTTTTGTATCGAAATTCGTTCTGTGACAAACAGACAGGCATTCTACGCGACATTGGCGAAGTAAATTGTGCCCACAGGCACTCCTAGAAGCCACAAACCTAAAGAATTGAATTGAAACAGACAGGCAGACAGAAACTTTGTTTTATACGAGTACTATGTATAGAATAATATAGTATTAGATATAGATGAGCGACTTCACCGCACTATATTGTTAAATAAGTTAATTTTTAATTGTGCTACTAATAGTTTTTTTGTAATAAATCATTGAAATTTCTGTGTAAAGGATAACTCGGCCAAACCAGTTATTGTGGGAATGAGAGATTTTCCGGTAGTAAAAGGTATTTTAAATGTTAACTCGAGTAATATGTTATCACTACATTAAAGTTTTATTAGAAACCGTTTAGTACTTTTTGTGTGAGATGCACGCTGATGAACAGGCAAAAATTTTATTTATATTTATATTATTTTGGGGTCTACATTCTATAAACAACATTTGTTACATAACAGTCATTGTTTTTTACTATTTTATTATATGTTAACTAGTAATAAAAATAACATTAACAAGGTTCTTTATTATATGTAGATCAATCATCATCATTTATCTATCTATTAAAGGAATTCTATAATAAGGGGATTTATCTTAAGTCCGGGATGGACGTTTCTAGTTGAGTTATACATAAAACCATCACGGATATCTATGTCGAAATCTTCTACGGCGGAGTCTTTGCTGTTAACGGTATCCATTGAAATGTTATTTAAAGGGTGTAGAATGTTTTCATTTTGGTTTTTAAACGGTTGTTCGTTTATTGTGTTTGCATTTTCCTCTGTAGGTCTTTTTGTTTCTGTAAAATCACTTTGCGGGGCAAATGTCGGAGGAATCGTAAATGTATTTAACACGTCATTTTTGGCATCTTGTTTCTCTGGATCGTGAAACATTTGTTTGCTTGTATTTTTTATTTCTGTCGCCGGTGTTTTTATTTGTGTTAAATCACTATGGTAATTAGATACTGGTTGGACTGTAACTGGTTTTAAGGTGTGACTAACACTTAGCTCGTTATTTGGAAAAGATTCTTTATTATGTTCTTGATTCATTTGTTTCCGGAGTTGATTCATGCGTTTCATCATGTCCTTATGTTGCTGTAAATGTTTCTCTTTCATGGCATTAATGCGGGTTTCTAAGTCTTTCATTCGCTCAGCCATATTAAAGTGCATTGTTGCTTGATGTATAGAAGGAAAAGAATTGTAATGACTGGATGCCCGTGCAAATGCTGAAATTCTTTCTAAAACTACAATTTGTAGTAATAAAGCAAAAAACATTATGGCGAAAAACACTTTCACAGTCATTTTTACACAATGTAAGAATATGTCTTATTCTATGCCATACAAAGTGTCAACTAAATTCTAAAGTACGTAAAGGTCTAATTAAAAATCACTTATTGATTAATTTGCACTTTTGAAGAGATATAGACGATATTTTGAAACTTAACGGTCGTGTCTAAGTATCGTGTCACCGGAGTATGAGAATGACAGAAATAGAGTGCACTTTTGTCTGCACGAACACGCGCTGCAGTTTGCACTATAATATCTTCTCGGTGTTGCAAAAGTAAAAAATTAAAAATTGTTAATTTTGGCAGCTAAAAATCGGGAGAAATCGGGAGATTTTTTATTTATACTCCATTAGTTTAGGTAGTTTTAAAACTAAAGGTAAACAAATCATAAAACAGGTACTTTTAGATACTGTTCTTCCTCGTTTCAAATTTTTTGCGATCAAAATAATGTCTTTATAATTTAAATTATATTTGAATAAGCTGCTGTTTATTATGAAATTGTAAATACATATTCATTTTTCATTTGAGAACAATTTATGATTTAAATTATAATGTAAGTATGTATAAGGTATTGCAATCTGGCTACTCTAAAACAGTTTTAGAAATGTGATTAAGTGTATAACCTTACAAAATTTAAGAGCCAATTGTGTCATATAGCACGGCAACAAATACGACTGACATAATGTTTATTCGGTTTATCCTAAACCGGTGGTAGCAAGTTTATAACTGACAAGTGACAGTTTGACTTTCTGAAAATTTGTTATTGTTAGATATGTACTTAGCTAAGAAACTCATTTGCTTTGATTTAATTAATTAGTCGTTGTTATTTCCTTGGCGTTTTATATTCGTTGTAAGTCCATAATATGTGCCTGATCCCAGCCGTTTTAGTTTCTGTTGTTTACCGTACGTTTTAATTTTTTTGAGCGGAACCCTAATTCTTTTTCTAAAATAAAAGTAGCCTGTTACGCCCTATAACATCAGTTATCTTTCAGTGAAAGTCCCGTCAAAATCAGTCCAGTCGTTTCGGAGATTAGCCGGAACGAACAGACAGACAGACAAAAATAATAAAAATTATTTTCTTCTTATAAGTACCGTACACAATTCCATATGAATTTAGTAGAGATCTATTATTATGACATTACAAACAAACACTTCAATTTTATTTATCTGTATAGACTATTTTACATTAGTTGAAAATGCAAAAATCAGAGGTAAATGCAAAAGGGAGATACTATCGCTACATCGGTCTATGCCACTTTGGGGGGACAATAACCAAAGTCCCGATAAATTGGGAACTTTTACATCGCTGTATCTCCTGCGCAGAAGACTAGTCTCAATGAGATTGGCCGCCGTGGCCGAAATCGGTCGGGAGGGCATTATTATTATTTTGAAACAACGACAATATAACTTGTTTGGTTGCTTATATTTTTAGCAGACTAGAGATGAGCAAACATGAGGAAAAATTATACTTTAAAATAAGCGTAGCGCAGATTTTTTAGATAGATTTACTTACCGTTAAGATGATTAGCAAGTCCACCTTCGTTAATTAAATGATAAGGTTACTGGCCATTACTCTCGAAATAAGTTAGTATTTTTATTTTACTCATGGCTGGCTGGCCTTTCACTTTTTGGGCTCTATTCCGAGAGTTTTTTGGTTATAGCTATACATGTAAATTTGAGTAGGTGAAGCACGTAAATTACTAAAAAGCGATTTTTAAGATTTTTGATTTCAATGATAAATATAAGTTTAAAACATTTTTCCACTCCGAGGTTAAATCCCTATTTTGATTGAGTTAAAGATTCATGATAAAATTTTATTCACAAAATACACAAAAAATAAATAATACCTACTTAGCATTTACCTACTTTGTTTTAAAATGAATACCTATTCGCTCGTGTACGTACGAGTTGAAAGAATATCTACCTTATGGAATCTAAAGAGTGAAGAAAGAAAGTTCAAGTGTTATTTTCTTCTGTCTAGTATGCTTGTGGTCCATGGTTCAAAAATTTCGGAGGCAAGGTATAATATATTTTTAATTAGGTTTTTTGGCAAACAAAGAAAAATATTTTGTAATTTTGTGTTTCTTCATATCAACTTTTCTCTTTAATCTATAGATACATATAATAAAATAGTAACAAAGCGAAATCTGTACATTCATGTGTGTTGGCTAACGGAACCCAACAAAGATTACATCTCAAAATTATAATTAGTGCTTACTTAAGGATAAGTTTATAATGTGGATATAATGTAGTTGATTTCATTTTTGGTCATATTATCGGATTTAACCAGGTTCAAATAATGAGGCATAGAAATTAGAGTTCATCAGAATTAGCCTCTACACTTCGAGGACTTTTTGGCTTTGATTTGGATAATATTATATGTATATCATTTGTCAGACAATAATAACAGTTACCATGGCAAAGATAGATTAAAGTGAAAGAGAGTTAGCGCGTTACTTAACTGTTCTATCTATCTATCTATATTCTTTCCCTATTTTCTTTCCTTTGCGGCCACTTTTACATGGGTAGAAGTATTTTATCATGCACAGAAAAAATAGCTTTAATTTTGATATATAAATAATGAATATACGCCGTGAAAGTATAAATGCAAAAAACAAAATATGACCTGCTTACACCTAGCTGCGAGGAGGTTGCGGCCAAGTGCGCAACGGCAGCTATCACTTTTCAAGATCTCTACGTATATTTCTGTGGAGTTTAATTCATTTTAATAACAAGTGCATGGATTTTGTTCCAAAAAGTCAATTATTATTTATCTAATTAAACATACTAGCGGGCGCATTTTAATAGGCACCCCGGTCAAAACATATTGTCTCTTTTATTATTGTATATAAAAATAAAATTCATGGCGGGGGTCGGTGTAGGTGGTTGAAAAATGTTTTACAACTTATTATCATACCTACCAAATATACCTACAAAAAACATTAAATCAGTCGAGCCGTTTCGGGGGAGTGCGACCACAAACACCGTGATATGAGATATTTATAATTTATATATTAGATTAACACATACATTATTTTTAATCGACAATAGAATGAAGTAAAACTGTGGCCGAAAATTTGACCATTAAGTACATAACCGGTCGAGAAATTGTATAATGGGCATTCGGCATTATTATAATATGTTTAATCGTGAATTATGAGTTATCCAAAATGTGGTCTCTTTAAATATCCTTCTCAGAAGGATCTATTATTGTAAAATGTAACAACGCACTTCATGCAACATAACGATTTAAAACGTCATAATAAATTAAGGATAGATTATTAGATAGTTTAAGGGCCGAAGGGTTTTTTTTCTGAGAACACAGACACTACCGCACGCATGCAACATATGTATATAAACCTAGAAAGTAAGAAATAAAGAGTAGTATCTGGCCTTTTGAAGAGAAACGTTGTTTTATTAAAACCCACCGTCCCGATAACCTAACTCGTGGTTTATTCGAGAATGCAGATCCGCTAGATGTTGTTCAATGGTATATTTTGTTGTGCAACTAGTACTAGGAATTAAGAGATAATTAAACTCCCGCTGTTCAATTGATTCAAAGACACAGATTGAGCTCCCCAATCTACGCAATCTCATATAAAACATGGGTCATGCTTAGTGGTTGTTGTAGACTAAACAGAATAATAAATGCTCATGAAGCCACAGTTAGGTATGTATTTAGTAATTAATGGGACTTAATAATTCCTTGTTTCAAACTGGCATGTAACAATATTAAAAAAATGAAGCACAAACAAGTTTTGCACGTGAATTAATAATCGGAAAATACCTAAACACTCGTAAAATATTTAATTTAAGTTGGCATGTTTTAATTTTACAGGTTTCGGTTCTCTACAAATGATAATAATATAATCTAAAAATAATTTGGTTCGAGTGTATACTTACAATAAATACGTAAACACTTCCGGGTCCAAAATTATAGGTATACAGAGGTATATATGAGAGTAGGTACATTCATTTAATAATGATGACTAATCATGGCTTTAAGTAATTAAAACACAATATAAGGAAGTCTCGTTACGTTATGTTCTACTGGCATATTAAATGTGTCTATTTTAATGTAATAATTATTTACAATTAGCTATCATTATTGTCTTAACCTTGAATTGTTTAATAGTGGCAGTGCTATCATGAAAAAAATGATGTGTTCCTACACATGATACATAGTAAAATAATGGCACGGGTGTTTGTTTTTTAGTGTTAAATAAAAGTAAGAAATAGATTTCCAAAAGTTCTATTATAATTAAATGACAATGAAATAATACGTTCTTAAAACTTATTAGCGTCCAACAATCTAGTCGGACGTGAAGCCTAGATACGCACTTTGGAGGCAGCCCATGTGGGTGAGCGGTGTACCATGCTGGTTGCTCCTGGTATTTCTCTGATAGCAGAGAGGACCGTGTTCTGGTCTACCTCGACAGATCAGTGGTCAGAGCGTCGTGGTTGAGTGCGTTAGCGTACCTGCCATAACGTATTAAAATGAGAGATTGCGTAGGGGTTTAGTGGGTAGTACTGGTTTTTCTTATCAGTAGGTAATCCCACAAAATAACACATTTAACATGAGGCCTCATACATAATATGTATTGCTTAATTAAATGTTAATTTACATTTTGCAAATCAGCGCCATCTGTAATCTGATTAACAACCCGAAACAAAAGTCAGCCGAAAAAGTCGTCACTCGTCAAATATATTTAAATGGTTCCATACCATCTGTATAATGTTTTAATCTTTGGTAATAGTATATGGTTTTCGACGTTTCTGTCCTAGGTCCATACCACGTGAGTAATGGAAAGCTGCTGCTTATTAAAACGCTTTTTTTAATTTATTATTTACCTACTTGAATTTTTAGTTCAAATCATCATTAAAGCTTGTCTTTTTTTACTTTTTAAACTATAATTTATTTTATATGTACTAATACAAACATAATACACAAAGGCTCAATATAGTAAACGCTATAGCTTAAAAAAAATTAATATTATTTCAATTCTATTTGTTCTTATTTTTTATAACTTTTATATTTAATTTTCGATATATAAATAAAAATGAATCACCCAAATGTACGTACGCGCATAACTTCCGATCGTCTGCATTAAATTGGATAATTCTTTTTTTTGTGTTTGTTATTGTCAGGACAAGTTTTGTATAGAAAAAAAAATAAAAGAAGAAAAAATGTTTATAAAATTAGATTTTTTTTAATCTCATGATATGAAATGTGAGTGAGTGAAATAGTTTTTATCCCGGAAATCATCCCTTAAGGGGGTAAAAATGGGGATAAAAGTTTGTATGAGGAATCAAGCTAGGGACGAACGCGAGCGAAGCGAGGGTGAGTCGCTAGTTTTCGAGAAACTTCAATCAATGACCTCCCTAAAGCTTAACCCTAGATCGGCGCCTGCTTGAATTATATATAATATGATTCATGCATCAACTTGTTTAGAATATATTTATCTATGATCATTTTTGATGATTTTATATGAATAAATATTTTTTTAAATAAAACTATTTTCAATTACCATTAACCAAGGCTTTTTACATATTTTGTTACCGGTTTTTTGAGGAAAGGTCAATCAATTTTTTTTACTGTCAATACATTCATTGCTAACATTTAGAATTGCAACATATCAAAGTATAACCGAAAGCAATCTAAACATCTATACTAGTATTATAATGAGGCAGTTTGTTTGAACACACTAATCTCAGGAACTTTTCCTTTTGCATTAGATAACCCGTTTATTGAGGAACGCTATATATCATCATACTACTATGGACTACCCCTGGGCGCGGAGCAGTAATATACTAGGTATATAGTCTATCTATTCCGTACTAACCGATAAAACATACCTAGAGACGAACCCGAGCGAAGCGAGGGTAAAATAAAACAAAAAGAAATTCATAAATTTTGTATTTAAAATAATTGCAGATCTAATTATACCGTCAATTTGCAGACATAAAACATCGACATATCAATAATTCATATAAAGTGATGAATAAATAAAAATTATAATACATTTATAAATTATATTTGGCTTTAAAAATAACTTTATTCCGCTTGATTATTATTTAATAACATATACATATGTATTATTCAATAACAGTAATATTAAGACTCTAAATATGATTTTAACAATTTTATAGAAAACAAAAGTAAAACATACTTTTAATTCGAGATAATCGGATGATAATGATTATTCCTTTTACATATTAAGGCAGTGGTAGCCCAGTGGAGACGCGCTCACTTGAGAAAGCAGGTTTAAATTCCGGGTCTCACACCTCTGACATTTTCATGTGTGAATCATTCTCCAAGATAATTACCATTTGCCTTACGGTGAAGGAAACCAGCAAGCCAAAGAACCTAGCAAGTTCTCGAAGTACATGTGACGTCGCCGCACTTGGTTATCGTGGTTGACTATGGCTTGATCCTCCTCATAGAGAGGCCTGTACCCAGCAGTGGGACGTTAAAAAGGGTTAAATAGGTACAATAATTATTAGCTTAAGAATATTATATTAATAGTAAATTATACAAATTATATTTACCATGATATATTTGTCATTAAATTCTTGTAATAAATCATATTTAATTAAAGAATATAAGCAACCAGTGTGGAATAAAAATATAGACATATAATAATAAGTGATAATAAATTAATTGCTACAGTTACTTATTATTAGTAAGGCACGTATTAACTTTGGTTATAATATTACAATATAATTAGTGATTTATATATAAGTAACTTTAAAACTAGGTATATCTAATTTAAATTTTATATTATAAATAAATGTTTTAGATAGTTATTTCTGTATACAGCTAAATAAAGTGGTAGTTTACCATACTCATGGCAAAGATTTATCTCCGATTTGCCCTCAAAAAACTTTAACCGCGTAAGTCTCGAGTTTTTGTAAAATTCATTATCTACAGGAAATAAAATCCCAATTTCGCATCGTTATGAAATGTTCTAATAATTGAAAAAAAAAAGAAAATTCTTCCCATGTGTATGTACATTTGATTTTATTTTAAGTATGAGTAAGCGAGACGCACTATATTTGTTATTCATATGCAAACTGTTACCATGGTAACTCCTAAATAAACGAATTAAAAATCTGAATGATTTGTACAGTAATAACTAAGTGTACATTTGTTTTGTAGGAGCTATAATTAAGTATATGTATTCGAAATTTTCTTTATTGTAAGCAAAATGTAACCATACTAATTAAAAGTAGCAGGGCGTATCTACCCTATTTAAAAACTCCAATAGGATCTCATCAAAAGCCACATAGAAACCAATAAAAATTTATCGGCTTCTATGTGGCTTTAGTCGCTTTTAATGAGATCCTATTGGAGGTTTTTAATAGGGTATATAATTAAATCTTTGACGTACGGTGAATCGTTTTCCAGTGATGCATAGTAGTTATAAACTTAGTTATAAACTATTACTTAAGAATTGCTAATTGCTTATTATATTTATATCATTAAATATCATGATAATAAAAGCAGCATTAAATTTAATAATAACTGTAAAACATTTATAATGCTACCTTAAAACATTTTATTTTACCTCTCTATAGATTTCTATTACAAGCTTCTTATCTCGCAAGTCGCAGGCAGTAAAAGTTATTTTATTTTAATAGTTAAATGTAAATATTTTCCTACAAAAATATATTAGCGAACAACAAAGAATATAATATACGCAGTTATGTTACACGTGCAGACCTGACGAAGAGGAAAATGATTTAATTATTTGTGCAAAGAGAAAAAGTATATGTTTATTAGTCATAATAGAGATTTTACTGGTGGTAGGACTCTGTCAAGTCTGAGGAGTCCGACTAAAGGAATATGCATGTTTTTTAATTTTTTTATACAATAACTTCGTAATATAATTGTAAAAAAAATATCCAGCTCCAAAAAACTAAAATTTAATATAAAAAAATATTAAAAATACCATACCGATAGGAATACTCTAAAAGACCGCCATTTTGCGCGCTTGGCGTGACCTCTAAATGTCATAAATAGAAAAATAACGACAAAATCGTTAATCGCTCTATTATGACAATACTTTGACGTCATATAACATCTTCGGTCTGACCAACGGCACGCTTTTCAACTACTTTGAATTTCCCACCTATATTTCACCTTTTTAATAATTATTTTCTTAATCAAAAAGTATTACATTAAAAAATATTGATATAGGCTTAAGTCAAAAGCAATAGAGATAATAAAAAAAAAACACTTTCATTTAAATCACACGTGTATTCCCCATTACAGGCAAGAATCATATCTTGGTCCTCACAGTGACAACGCACCTGCGGTTTTGCATTTCTGTTACATAAAACCTGTGTATGAACTGTAGGTTTTATGGGCAAAATGTACCGCTTCCCATCAGGCTCGTTTATCACAGAGCCCCACAAAAAAATCATCGTTCCAGATATTACCAGAGTTTAGATTCAAGGCGTTAGTAAACAGCGGTTAAGTTAGCGAAGAATAAATTAACGTTTTCGAAGTGAAAACTTCTATAGGCAGGTTTGGATGGGGAGTAAATTCATGTAAGTCGTCATCGACATGGTCACGTGACGTGTTAACGCTAACACTCAGTGCCGATGGATGTCAAAACCAGATAAATTTAAACAGTGTTAATTAACAAATTTTAATTTAAGATCAAACAATTAATTTGAATATCCAAAAATAACAACGGTTTGTTTATAGTTTTAAGTTTTCACTTCTGTCGGCAGTCCTCATGACTGGTTTTTTTTAAACGAGGTCCTTAATAGGCTTGTTGCTTAAAATGATGACTTGCGGTTCTGCAATTTTATTACATAAAATCTAAATTCATGAACCGTAAGTATTATGGGCGATAGGTTACCACTTTCCATCAGATGTGTTAGTTTATCACTGAACACCATAAAAAAAGATAGTAAAATATGAAAAATGTGATAATGCTATAATAAGAAAAATTTGACATTTATTTTCTAACATATAGCTTCTACTTAAAACACCTGCTAAAGTGCAATAAATAAATAATAAATATAAAATATGTTTTACAAATTATTATATTTTTTATATTTCTCATATATATTTCGATGTCTGTATCTTATTATTTAAGTAAGCAATGGCTTATGTTTTGATAACAAATATAGCACCTTTTCAATTTATATTCCATGCACATGATATAAATGAGAATTTATATACACTATGGTATATACACAGATAACAATTTTATAAAATGGTCATTTTATATTTAATACATTAGATTTAGTTAGAGTTTAGAGTAGACCGCGATATTATTTGTTCTAAGGATGCTGAATGCTGTCCTTAGTTATGTAAAAGCTGCTATATATTTTCGTAAAAGAAGTAATAAATAAACATAATATTACCATCATAATATCTCTCCATCAGATTATAAAATATATTTGATTTTTCTAGTGATTACAACAGTAATACATATATTATTTTTGAAATAAAAAAATGGTGCTGAATTTTTTTTAATTTTAATTCTCGTTTATATCACGAACTTTATTTTTACATTTATAATAACTACAAACATTGCACACTTAACACAATTATATATATAAATTCGGTCATGGATTCTACGCTACTCTATCTAGGTTTTTAAATTCTATGACAGTGTAGCACTGATGAACACACAGACAACTGTTAATTTTTTTTACCATATATTATAGTGGGCCTGCTAAATAACAATAAATTAATACACTGAGATTACTTCCATATAGTTAAATGAACAAAATATTTACATAATTTTTATATTGGTATTATCTTGGTTTTATAAGTTTAATATTTTTTTGTATTTTAATATAAATAAATATAATTTTCTTAGTTCAAAGTTATGTACATTAAAAATCATAACTAATATATTTTATTAATAATAATTTAAAGAATCATTAAAAAAATAATCAAAACATTAGGTATAAAAATGAATATGAATCTGTCGTTTTTAAAGTGTAACTTTGAACAGTAGAGTTAATAAATATGTACTTCAAGCTTAAGAGCGTTTACGCATTTTCGGCGTTGTGTGGCAACTAAATATTTTTTGTTTTTCGAAGCTATTTCGTTTTAACTAATATTTGTGGAATTTATACAGATATTTCACAAAGGTCGTAATTACATTTTCAGCTTAAAATAAAAAAAAAATATATATTTAGGTTATTTCACATAAAAAATGAATTCAAACTAAGTCAATTACTAAGGATTATAATACTGCTAAAATTAATGTTTTCATCAATATGTCTTACTTAATAAATTAATAACTAAATGTAGAAGAAAACATACTTTAAAAACATTATGTAAATTTTGTTTAACTAAAAGAGTAAAAGAGAAAGCAAATATTCACACACTTCTCCCACGCGTAAACGCTCTCAAATAAAATCGATACAAATACTCGAATATTCATAATATTTATATACTGACATTATCGCTAATAGTGGATATGGGTATTTTTTCTTCTTTATCCGGATTCGAATGTAAAGGGCACGGTGGTCTTTTAACGCTTCGTTTCGAGTGTGTTCTTTTAGCCATCTTTGGCGCTCTTTGGGGGTGTCTAGCTACCGCCTTTGTTAAGTCACTTGCTGAAGCAGATTTATCGAAAACCTTGCACTTATTTTGGGGTGCAGGTTTAGGCCTGGGTCAGTCGATTACATGTTTAATCTTTACATATAAGACGCATGAGAAGAAAAATCCGAAAATCGGTATGACAGACATACCGACACCCACTGCGGCTAATATGATTAAGTTGTCTCGTATGTGGTTGGTAAACTGTCGCATGCAACCCTGAAATGAAATTATACATAAAAATAAATAAATAATTATGTACATATTGGGACATTAAAATTAAAATATATTCAGACATTGACACATCACCATTTAGTTCCATGGTAAGCTACGAGGTCTGTGTTATGGATACCAGATAGTTGATACACTACACATAATATATAACTTTAAATACATACATATTATAAATATGATGTATTCATGTTTTCTAGATACGATAATAGTAAATTAATCTTTAAATCCACTTAGAAATATTTGTTTAATTAAATACAAACAAAAAGTAAGCGACACGGTCTTTATACAAATACTTTTGTATTGATAGTATAGATAAGATATTAATTGACATACATGAATCGTTCTAATTTTAGGGATAAATCACTTTTGTTTACTTGTTTTAATGCGTTTAAGTATAAAGAAAATCACCTGTGGTTTCAATTTAAGTTTAACATTATATTATTAGTACGATTATTTTGAGTTAATTCAATATATTTTTTTTACTTTTACCAACAAAAAAGGAGGTTTTTGGGCGACCAGTTATAAATTAATAACTCTTATTCTCTACACAAGCTGTATCTCCAGGTACTCATATCGTGACCTTCAGTATCTCAGAAACTTGACATTTTAGAGCATCATATTACTAATAATATTTGTTTATTTAAATATCCTCTATACATTCACATCAGTTTCATTGTACACTACCAGTTTGAATATGCGTCGCTATTTTGAAAATAAAAATAAATAAATGGCGGCAGATCCCTCATGTCAGCTTTCTTAGAAAAATATTCAAATCACTTTGTATTTTTAATCTCAATACAGTTACAATATTTTTTATGTAACATTTATGTATGTATAATCTCTATCCTAATTAAATGAGCAATTATTGTATATGTGCGTAGGCATATAAATTTATTTCATGTATCTTATAAATAGCTCTAACGATTTGGATCAAATTTTGTATTCATAAGGTTTTTCTTTTTAAGAATTTCTATATAGGTGTCTTTACTGAAAAAACGCATTTTTTAAAATAATTACTAGATTTTTTTTTCTATATGGATATCGCCAATGGATGATTCATGATGTTCATACTACAATACAAGTGAGAGGCCTCACATGGTAGTATATGTTGGAGGGGTGGTCGCGCGCGCCGCAGCGCGGCGTCACGCTGCGGCAGCAGGAGTCGGGCACGAGCAGGCGCGGGTCGTGCTCGTGCCACGCGCTCTTGCGCCACTCGTCGTAGCGGGACGCGCCGCAGCACTTGAACTGAAGCACACGTGTTATTTTAGATAACACTACACTATTTTTCGGAGATTCGTTTTGGTTTTTGGCGTTTCAAATGCTTTATAGAAAACATGGGCATCATCGTCGGGAACCAAAAATCAAAATATATCCGCGAAAAAATCCGAAACGATAGTTTTATTTATATTTACTAGACTTGGGGGCGTTATCAGAGCTCAAATAATAAATTATTTATTAATTAGTGAAACATATGTAACTTTTCAAATGAATTTTTCAAATTCCTCCAAGATCAACCAACTTAGTTAAATCACGTATCTCCAAAGAATATCATGATGGCGTCTCGATTCCGCTCGAGATGTAATCTCGAAATTCAAAAGTAATAAAAACTAAACTAGATAAATAACATAGTGACTTTAAACATTATTAAAGTTTGATAACAGAAAAAGGTAACTAAATACTCCTCCGATATATTTAAAATGTCAAATATTCTATTAAATCTAAGAATGTATGACACATGTTATGATATAAAGTAATCATACCATTCAGAAATCAGAATACTGTGGAGGAGTAACAAACGTACACACTTAAAAACTTTCGGATATATAAAAGTAGTCCAATATATATATTTATGTATAGGAAGTACATTGTCTACCATCCTACTAATATTTGTGAAAATGGATGGATGTATGTATATTTGTTACTCTTTCAAGCAAAAAAACGAGTGCAATTTAGGCTATTATTTATAAAGATATAAGTATACGTAATTGAAATACACGGGCTGAGTCACAGGGAAACGCCAGTCTTACATTATTACTCCAACCTAAGGTTGCCAGTAAGAGATTGCTTATATAGCGATAAAGCTGCTCTATTATGCGTCTTTAATTTTTTTACTAGTAACATATCTACTCTTTTTATTTAAAAAGAGGTTATATGTTACTAATAGTAAAAAAAATAATTTAAAGAGAAAAAAAATTGTTTTTTTTTTGCTTGTATCAAATAGGCTCCGAAACTACTGAACCGATTTAGATGAAATTTGGTAAAAAGATAGTTGGAGATCCTGGGAAGGACATAGAATAGTTTTTATCCCAGAAATCATCCCTTAAGGGGGTGAAATTTGTATGGGGAAGCAAAATTTGTAAAAGCAAATAAAAACTATTCAATATCAAATCATATTTTAAGTACAATTCACCTCAGTCTGCATACTATCTACGGCGTTAGTGATGACGGTGTCCAACGCGTAGTTGGTTATGAAAGTGTTATTGAGTTCTAAACGTAGCTCTTCTTCTACAGCCACTTCGTAGTAGTACGCGAGGCTTCCCGCGCCCGCCTCCAAAATGAACGTGATCAGTAGAAAATATGTGTACTGGAAATAATATAAAATATGTGTACTGGAAATAAATAAATATGTTGGGACATTAACACACCGCACCATCTAATTTTATGGTAATCTACGAGACTTGTGTTATGGATACTGGATAATAGTTAATACACTACACATATATAACTTTAAATACATACATATTATAAATATTATGTTTGAATTTAAAAGTAGTCTTACTAAATTCTTATCTCAACTTTAGTAGAAATGTCTAAATGTGTATGATTTGTTTCTTTTTTTTTGTATCTCTATAAAAGTGCCTCAAATTGTTTTGAGAAAAGGTGGTATGCCAGCTTTAAATTTAAATTGTTTAAATTAAATATACAGCTTCTAACCTTCATTATCAAAGAAAAAAAAATATATTAATATAACATTAATATTTTCTTTTGAGATAAGAGCAAAATTATGATGAAACGTAACGGTTTTTGTGGCCTTGAGATTAGACGTTAACAAGAATGTTAAGAGAAAAAACTAGTTTGAGATTATTATGTAATATTCAATTTCAAGTTTATTCTAATGCGAATTTTAAAAAGGTAGATGTTAATTTCATATATTGTAATGTAAATTTTAAATTTAAAAAAGGTTCTTGGTTTTTTTTAAGCGAAGCTTTCGCTTATTTCTAGCGATGTGCAAAAAAAATAATTCAGGACTTTTACTGTATATCATGCAGTACAGTAATAATGTATATTATATAGGGATACTTACACACAATAAACTGGTTCTATTTTCAGTCTTGAGGCCGCAACAGCCGAGAGCGCTAAGCGGGACGCCTAAAGCACCCGCTATTACGAGCAAGTACGTGATGGCAGGGTAGGTAAGCGTTGGTAACAACGGTACGAATCTATGCCTAGTTGCTACTGTCCACGCACCCACCATCAAAACACCGGCTCCTGCAAACTAAATATAAAATACCGAATTGAAAGCAATTGCAAAGTTTTCAGTTTTTTAGAGTCATGAATAAAATTAATAATAATAATATGCTGGGACATTAACACATAACACCATCTAATTCCACGGTAAGCTACGAGGTTTGTGTTATGGATACCAGATAGTTGACACACTACATATTTTATGTATTTAACTTTAAATACATACATATTTTAAACACCCATGACTAGAGTACAAACATTCGTACACACAAATGAATGCCTCCAGCAGGACTCGAACCCGCGACCGCTGCCACGGTAAGTAGGGTCACTACAAACTAAGCCAAACGTGTCGTCATATAAAATTGAAGTGATTCAAGTTATTTCCACTTCTAAGTAGCTACTTCATAATTCATATGAAGTCGTACGGTACTAAAGTTCGACAAACAATCTATCTGTTTGTGCCTAATAATCTCCTAACAGATTTCGGCAAGTGTCTTACATGATTGATGATGAATTTCGATAGCCTGTCATGTTCCTATAAATAGGAATTTGACATCATTTACATGGAGCTTATGGCAAATGTCTATAGGCCGTTAGACAAAGGGTATGACATAAGTGACATAGAAGACAGGTTTAACGGATTATCTGTATTTACAATAGGGGAATAAGGATTTGTTAAAGACTGACATACATATTAAATCTCGCAACACGATGCAAGCTAGTTATATATATATATATATATATATATATATATATATATATATATATATATGTGTGTGTGTATATATATACGAGTACGTAGTATATACGTAGGTTAGATCAATCATTTTCATGTAAGTCGATTACTAATAGAAAAGACTATTTTTTACCTATTTATTCTAATTTAAACTTGGGAAGCTTAAAAATTTTATATCTAGAAAATACATTTCAGGTCATACAGGAAACATTAATTAGTTAATTAGTGTAGGTTGCTACTGCGCAATTGTTATTTATTTCATCAATACGTAAAATGAAAAATAGTATTGACATTTATACATATCATGATTATATATATATTTTTTTAAATACCACGTTATTTTTTTTAATTTCTTTATTATGGCTATAGAAAATCACTGGTATATATTTTTTGGTCTTTTGTGATCGCTGCGTGCTGAACTAGAGTAGACCACGGAACCCTGCAGCTGTAATATACTGCAGGATTTGCTTATGGGTACGCTCCATGATTTCAACTGGCCTTTGAAAGGTTTCCCTAGAAGAATACTGCGCTTGTGCATAAGAAATTCAAATTCCCCAAATAGAACTGGCGTACCATGTTAGTTTCGTTAAACGTGTATTAAATTCGTGGAATTTATAACGAATCTGGATAGTGAATGTTTACATTAAATTGTAAGATGTTAAAAATCACGGAAGATGATTGTACTGGCACCTATATTAATCGAAATTTTTAGTACACCAGATCCTGTTTTTAATTACGATAGACGGCTACTGATAACTATTCGTGTTCATTTTTGTTTATATTAATAGTAAAAATTAGGTAATGTGTAAAAATCAATTTTTGAGAAATGTTCTCTTTTCGTCTGTTTGTGATCATTATATAAGTGATCAAAATAGATCGAGGGATAGGATTTATGTACATATTAATACACCACCACTGTTTCCTGTATTCTATACCATAATGATTACAGTAAACTTATGAAGTGTTACGTATTTAAAACCAGAAAAGGCGGAAGCCACAAATCGATTTGTTTGATGTTAAACGAAATGAATAACACTTAATAGGGGCCTGGAACGAGGGTGTTGACGCATATTTACCACAGCAACGTTATGTGTGACCGATTTGCAATTGGATGCATACATGTTGTGTTTAGGTGTTTTAAGAACCGTTTTACTCTGTAATATCTATTAATTTTCTATTGAAATAAACATATATGGTAGATGGTTGATTATTATGTGACACAAACATTAAAAAAATAAATAAAGCCTATTATTTTAATGTAATGCCATGGGTTCAATTCCTAGCAAATATTTAAGTATGACAAATTGATTTTCATTTTGGACAAACGTTAATAGCAAAGTAGAAACCTTTACAGCCTCAAAATAGGAGGGTGTCTATTATCTGTATGATATCAATTGATCGACATTAAGTACTCTATGGCTTTACAATTAAAAGTAGATAAAGTGATAGAGGTTTTTTTTCTTTCCTTAAAAAGTATGAGAGATATTTTTTAATTCCTTTATTTACGTTTTAAATACCTACATCATTGGATAGTCTAACTTAATAATATATTATGGACCTTCCAATACCAGCACCGGGAGAGACTTTGAGAAAATATACGGGTAGCACGAAAAAATAATAGAAAATAAACAAGCTAAGAGAGATGTAAGAAACTTAGTTGTTTATTATGTATGTAATTGGAACTATTTAACTGCCTCGGTGGTGTAGTGGCTAGCATGTACGGCTGCACATTCGGAGGTCCTGGGTTCGAGTCCCGGGTCGGGCCAAGTTTAGTTATTGAGTCTTTCTGTATAGTGAGTCTTAGTAACAGCCCGGAGGTGGGAAGTTGGCGGTGTTTCACCCCCGTGCCTCGGAGAGCACGTAAAAGCCGTCGGTCCTGCGCCTGAACTCTCACTGGTCGTGTCGAGTGGTCGTCCCACCAGAGCATGAGAGTGACAGGAATAGAGAGTGCACTTGTGTCTGCGCGTATACTTGTGCACTATAATATCTCCTGCGCAGTTGGCTAGTCTCAATGAGATTGGCCGCCGTGGCCGGAATCGGCTAGGAGAACATCATCATGTAATTGGAAGTATTAAAATTTAAATTTTAGATTTTTACATACAGTAATACGTGTTCTAACTACAAAAAAATGTTTGATTCTCATAGGATGTCGGTGATCTTTTTTCTTAAGCCAACTGTAAAGAGTTGCTGACCTTGTGCATAATCTAAAGATTGTATATAATTACTTTACAATTTTATAGCATCACCCACTAGGATCAACGCCACTTTGACAAGAATAGTTAAGTTTTTTTTTATATAGGAGTTTCAATCTTTTATGACTATATTTGCTGTAAAGTATTCGAAGTGTTCCCAACAAAAGAAAAACAAAAAAAACATATTTTGTATAATCTGTATAAATATTATAAATGTGAAAGTTTGTGAGTATGTATGGATGTTTTTTACTCTTTCGCGCCAGAACGGCTGAACGGATCTGAATGAAATTGGGCACAGAAATAGATTATAGACTGGAATAACACATAGCTTAGTTTTTATTCCGGAAAAATATACGGTGCCTGAGAGATACATTTGTTTTCTTTTCTGGAGGCGAAGCCGCTAGTTTTATATATAATTACTAAATCTAAACGAGCGGATCATCGCTACAAAAAACCTATAATGTCAATGTGCCTTTAGATAGTGCATATAATCGAAGATAAGGCTATTTTATCAATATGTATTGGTTTATGTATAATTTTACAACAAATAAAGATTTTTCATTATACATTAAGTTTTTATTGATAATACTTAAAAAGGCACAGTTTTGTTTTATCTATTCACCTTAAAACAGTAAAAGAAACGAATTTATAATTTACTAGTGGCTTACCCCGCTTCGCTCGGGTGCGTCCCTTGGTGCCTTTTGCATTTATAATATTACGACCTGTACCGTTTCGCTTGACGACTTGATTATAAAACACTTTTCTTTACTTTCTATAAATATACCTTATATGTATGTTATACATATAAACCTTCCGGAAGAAAATTGTATCAAAATCAAAAAAGGCACACGCGAAAAGCGACTTTATAAATTTTCAGATGTTATAGTTAATTAAAAGTGAAGCTAATAAAAGCGTTTGAAAAAATTGCCTGCCTATATGTAATTCCACTCTAAAACTATACCTACATAAAAAAATTACATCAATCTGTGTCAAAAGAACCAAACCTCACATTTATATTATTTATTTATTCATTTATGTACTATAAAGTATATGTTATCTATACTAATATTATAAAACTGAAGAGTTTGTTTGTTTGGCTGAACGCGCTAATCTCAGGGACTACTAATGCGATTTGAAAAGTTCTTTTTGCATTACATAGCCCGTTAACTGAGGAAGGCTATAGGCTATATATCATCCCGGAAAAATGTACGGATATGATTGTGATGATGTGGGATAGATTTGTTTTTGTTACAAAATAAAGTAACAGAATATCGACAAAGGATAACTTATCTCTTTAAGTCATTTCTTCCAGAAACCCTTCAGAAGTGAGAAATTAAGTTAATTTAGTGCGTTGTATGTATACTACAGCATTAAACGGTATAACTTAATATTAAAATATATCAACTATTAGCACAGTACATATATAGTACTAGCGACTTTAGGTGTCTAACATTAGCCTATGGAGGTCAGTCTATCTGTTTTTTAAATTTTATTCAATTCTGTCCAGCCATTTCTGTGAGGAGTAATAAACATACATAATATATACAAACATTCACATTTATAATAGTAGTCTGATTAATATTAATAAGGAGGTAACATACTTACCAAAAATATAATGTTGAATATATGTAGAACACACTTTAAGAAGTTCACACTACAGCAGTCTGCATCTCTCGACTTTCTTGGTTTTACTTTCTTCTTTTTCGCTAGAAGTGCACTAGAGTCTTTCTTTTTCTCTTCTGCCATTATATTTTGCAGGTATCTTCAAGAATTTTTTATATGAAATAGGACACTGCATAGATAATTAACTTGTATATATTGGTTATTTCTTCTTTGAAGATATTCTGAAAATAAAAATGTAACATTACATTCAACATTCAAGTTACTACTACAAAATATATAAAGTATATAGTTAAGAATTTATACTCACAGATTAAGTGTTAAAAGCTTTAGAAAAAAAGATTGAAACAGTGAAGAAGATTGCAGTCAAAAAACGATTTAAGCTTTATTAGCAGTTTTACTTTTAAAATGGAATTTTACAACACTTAACTAAAATAATTATACATAATGTCTCAAAATTATTGAAAAATAATTAATTAGTAGAAAGTTCAAATAAAACTTGTATATAAATAGTAAAAAATAGTTTTTATGGAAATCGTAAGATAGCAAAGTATATACAGAACATCTTGGTATATAAAAATTAAAGAAATTTGTGTATTTAGCATTATTTTACATTCAGTCACTTTCATCACATTCATTGATTTATTATAAAAGTTTACCTAATCCTTTGGATTTTACATCTACATAAACATCAATATCAAAACAATATTCATAGTAAATAATGGCAAAAGTCCATTTCCAAAATGCATACTAAACACTGTCCATATCACTATTCACCCGTCATACTGCTGTAGTGTAGTCTCCAATTTATCAACTATTTTCTTATAAAAAGCAATTTGCTGCCTCAAAAAGTTTTGCATAGTTGCCTTTAAATCTTCTGTTCTCTCAGCTTTGAAATGATTGATTTCGGCAAGAATTGCATATGATATGACATCAGTTCTTCTTAACACTTCATTCAACTGAGCTACTTCCATTTTGTTTTCAGCTGTTAATCTTTCGCACTCCCTTTTTTTCTGTACAGCCCCCTTATGATTTGCTAGATTATTGGGAAAAGAACCAACAATTCCTTTGTATAAATGAAATTTGTCACCAAGCGGCTCCCAATCATGTTTTGGTTGCTCTTCATACATTCTGCCAATTTCTATATAAGCACCACCAGTTAATTTTATAGCAGAAGTGAGTTTGGAAGTAGATATAATTGTGCCTTCGTCTAATGAGAGTGCATTCCCTAAACTGTAGATTGCTTCACCAATTTTTTGGGAATCACTTTTGTAAGGACCCTGGAATCTTTTTGTTTGTGCTAAACACATGTTTGTAACAGATTTTACTGCTGTGTCCATACTGTTCAGGAAAGTATGACATTGGTCAATGATGTGATCCACTTGGGATTGTAATAAAGCTTTTTCAGGTACAACTAATGATATACAATAGTTAAGACCTAATAAGTTATCTTTCTCCGCCTGTCTCTTACCAGCTTTCCAACGTTTTTCATCAGTACAAGTAAGAAAGTGTTGCCACACTTCGCATTTTGATAGTACTGGATGTTTGCACATCCAGTCTACAAATTCTTGAAGCTGTACTCTTCTACGTTCAATAAGTTGCTCATCATAACGGCCTGATATTTGTTTATCAGGTAGTGGTGGGATGGGAATAAGTGTAAATTTTTCATGTAATCTCTCATGTAACCAATCAAAATGTTTATATCTTCTAGAAACTTGTATATTATTGAAAGAGGGTGTTAACTGATATGCAATAAAGCTTTTTATACCCTTAAACTTGGACTCCTTTTTAGGAGATGCAACTGTGACATGGTATGGCTGTGTTATAGGTGCCCATATGTAACTATCGCCTTCTTGTACTATGTAAACTTTGTCCGAGTCTGGAACTTCAACATTTAATGTTGCCAATAGGTAACTTTCACCACTAACTTTTGATGAAGGTGCAAATTTGTTTTTTCTTACTGTTCCTACAGTGGAGCTAAAGTTAGATGAAGTATCATCCATATGGTGACTGTAATCGCCAATAGGCATTCCTGGTAGCGGTGTAAGTGGTTCCTGTTGACTCATTGCAGGCTTATGTTGAGGGACACCCGGGCCTATTTCTGAATAAGTGTCATCATCCCAATCGTCATCCCAGCCATCTTCATGTGAAGCTGTTTTATGATAATTATTGTCACCTGCATTATATTGTTGATCACTCCAATCATCTGCAGCCTGATCATATCTAGGAGCAGGTGGTGCCATTTTAGTCGGTGCTAGTTCTTCCGGGGTGAGTTTTCTGACATATGCTGCTGGAAACAAGCCTGTTTGACCTTTTGCATTCCTTCCTTCCCACCATCCTTCACCAATATCTGTATTCAAAAGTGTTAATATTTCTCCAGAGGTTATTGACATTTCAGTGGTCCCCGGTTCTCCAGTGAAGTCATATAGTGCTTGAACTTGGGTCGTCATTATGGACCCTTCTACCTACAACAATATTAAAATAATAATTACTTTACAATACACGAAAGAGGTCTATATCACAAGCCATTTTATTTTATCTTATCAGTGTTATCTAGAAATGTAGGGAGTAAGCGAAAAGGTGTGATAAATTTATTTTTGTGATTTTCGTCTTGAGTGCCTAAATTAGAGCACACGAATTAGGACAATACTCATCGCTTAAGGCGCTGACACATTTTATAACTACGCCAATTAAGTCTAGTACCAATCAACATATGAGATACGCCCCTAGTTTATTATTTGTTTTTTCTATTTATTCAGGAAAGTCAATATTGTAACTTTCGTCTCTGAAAACAATGCCTAAGGGATGAGATGTCACAAATATTTTAAATTATTAAATAATTAGCAAATCTGACCACTTATTTAAAGAATATTATCTAGCATTGTCTATCATTTTCAATTTGTATAATTTCTAGTGATATATGAATTTAAAAGAATAATATATTGAAGTAAACGACAAGTAAAATTCTTGTTTTGTGATGGAAATTAATGACGTCAATATTTTGTCTACGATTAAGAACATACTACTTAAAAGAACTTAAATATGTTTAGTAGTAAGAAGCGAATGTTACATACTTTACACGTTAAAATATTTATATTGTTACTTACTTTTGTTCACAAAAAAAAATCAAGGCGGATATACTACTCGTCAGTCATCTGAATGACAGATTGATTCACAAGAATTTGTTTTCAATGTTAACGTTGTTTTCCTTTACGTGGCACAGCAGCGAGCGAATACGCTATTTCTATTGGTTAATATATATATAATTTCTAATAAGCCAATGATAAGGCTTTATACTAAAAATCAATGTCAAAACTATTTTGTTAACGTCTCTGTGTTAAACGAGTGGCAATTTATAGCTTACTAAGAAGTTTTAACAGTATCCCATAGATGGCGCTGTTACAGGTATCATAATAGCGCCATCTATTCAACAAAGTAAGCATCATGAGGTTTTTCGATTTTAATTAAAAATATATCATAATACATAAAAATGTAAATGTTCGTTTGTGTACAACTTTTGTACAATCTTTGAAAGCTTATTTTAATTATTGCTTTTTTTTTGGCGCAAAGTGTTTTTACATTGTTTTGACGTTATCCATTTTGCGGAATCGTGTAATGCGTTGCTGCGCATTAACTTCTACATTGTACTACGACATATGGTTATTTAAGTCACGTTCTTCATGTACGCGGACATAAACTAATTTTCAATAAAATAATATTGCACGATTAATGAAAATAGTATGGTCGGATACTAGACATTAATACATTTATATTAAAGTTTAAATATAACGATGGTAACAAACCTACCAAAACATCATTTATTTATCTTCTAATAAGCAATTTCACGTTGATACTTTTGTACCTACTATTAGTAAAACAATAAATTAAACAATTCAAAGTTTCATTATAATGAAACTATATATGAAATTGACTAATTATAATTAGTCAATTTCAAACATAACGTTAAAGTTTTATTCATGTAAAGTAACACTTTTTTTTTAATAATTTTTTTTTTGTATCGTTTCAGAATTTCGCTATACCTGGTGAAATTTATGGGAGGCCGTCGTTTAATACATATTTCTACACCTCCAGGTAAATTTCTAAGAAACTAATTAAAATTCTAAGAAATCTATTGTTAACTGACACGGCGGCGCGTGTCCGCGGTTTTGGAGGGATTAGGTACCTATATGGTCTAAATCAAAACATACCAAAAAAAATGAAAATGTTATGAATTTATTCGAAATGGCAGTATTTTTTTATTAGTAGGCAATGAAAAGAAAATCACTTGTTTCTTTGCATACACTTTTTCACCTGCCTTTTAAATAATTTATTATGGCCCTTATATTTTAGCGTTCTATTGAAAAGATTGCACTCATTAGTCGTTTGCTTTAAAATGTAAATTGGATATAGGACGAGAAATTCTTTTCTTTTTGTATATATAAATTCGGTTACCGTTTTCCTGTGAGTAGAATAAGCTTTTGCCATCCAATAAAGGAAGTTAAATATTATGTATATTTGTTTAGGTCAAGTTCTGATGTCAACAAATAAGGGCAACCACTTGTTCGTAATGTAGAGTAATGTGTAATGTGGTAGTCACTTCTCTTAGTTATTTTAGATTAAAGATTGTAAATATTTTGACTATTTTACCAAAAAATTAAAAATATTATCTATGTATATATGTATAATCAACGTCAAAACAATTTTTATTGTGTGATCAAAATTTATGTCAAAATATATACGAAAATTACATTAAAACTTTGAGTAATAGTATAAAAATATTTTAAAAGAGTACAAAATCGAAAGTGCGTATTATAAGACTTCCGCGATAAACAATAGCATTCCCAAGGAGGGTTGACGTCAGGCAGGCGGCCGGTCGTAAAACTTTTGCCAAATCCTTTCAGCAGTACAGAAGATGTACTGCGCCGACCCCAAGTGAAGAAGATTAAAATATTATCTATATCCATACTAATCTATACTTAATATTACAAAAAGGAAAGATTTATTTTTTCGTTTGTTTGTTTGTACCGAATAGGCTCCGAAACTAGTAAACCGATTTAGATGAAATTTGGCAAGAAGATAGTTTGAGACCCTGAGAAGGACCATAGGATAGTTTTTATCCCGGAAATCATCCCTTAAGGGGGTGAAAATGGGGATAAAATTTGTATGGGGAAGCTACCTAGGGACGAACCCTAGTGAAGCGAGGGTGAGTCGCTAGTTTTGATATAAGTAAATAAAAGATACATATTTTGAAAATTGTCGTATGCAAATTGAATATTTCTCTTTTTTGGGCCGTAATATTAGCTATTAGAGCTAGTATAGTATTATATTATCTGTAGACTGTAGGTATAGTAATTTAATAAAGCTAGTGCTCGAATGTCCAAGTAGATTTTTGTAAATTATACATTTACTGACAACGAATCTTTTTTATTTAACAACTGCCATTTAAGGGCTTATCTGAATAAAAGGGCGTTGAAATTAAAACCCAGCCTTAAGCGAGCTGCAATATAATATGAAAGTGGATCTAAATCGGACATTCGTTTGGGCGCAGATTAACCTAAGCACCAGAGATCAGGAGAGATAAAATAAAAAAGTCACAAACCTCTTAATTCAATTTCCCGCAACCTGAAACAATAATAAATTGGAATTAGTTAAAAAAGTCTTTGTAATTTTTATAGCCTTATAAATTTTTGCCTGTAGCCTCTCTCGGTGCGTTCTACAAAATATGTAACACTAACGCCTTATACTCTCGCTCGGGTGTTTCCTTTATATGTTACGCCAGATCATGTTATATCTCCATACTAAATATCGTCCGAATCCAGGCATTTCATCGAGAAGAAGTAACAAACATACACACAAACACACGCATAAAAATTGCGCAATCATAATATGTTGTGGTCGTATTATTCTCTTTGTCTCAGGGTACATGGTATTACTTATTTATAAATGGTTCTCAACTAAAATCAATTGTTAAACAATGATTGAACATACGTTCTATAGAAAATATTTTATTTAGTGAATAATAATTTAAAAGTATTTGATACAAATTGAAATAAATATGTAGATTCTTTTAAGAGATTTCGTCCCCATAACATTTTAAAGCCGTATGTTAAGTACTTTGTAAATTGAGTGGAAAAATAAATATTACTCAGTACAATATTTTCAATATCATTCATTTATATATTTATGTTTTAATCAAATAACTTGGAATATAATAATAGCTTGGAAGAAATAATTAAATACTGAGAGGCAAAAACGGACACAAATAAGCTTATGTATGGAAATTTCCAATTCTTAAGCTATCTTCACGCGTAAAAGTCACGTTCGTCTATTGCACTGTTTCTTTGAGAAAAGAGGATGAAACTAACAAACAAGGTTTAACAACGTAGGAACAACAAACGTAGGAAATAGAAAAATAACATCAATTTATTGATAGTACAATGTATACTACAAATCTAAGAACATTCTGCATCTACTTTCTTTTTATTTTATTAGGTATACATTAAAATGCATGAAATCAGCCAGTGGCAACATTGGCCAGTTCCGCATAATTAGTATACTGGGAAATGCTCTAGGAACAACGTAGATAACAATTTTAAAGTAATTTAAGCATAACGTTGGGATGGTGGTTGAAAACAAATTTCGTTGTTATTATAACATATTTGTTCATTTATTTTTTTAATACTGTCGTAGATTTACGCGAATATTTGTAATTTTGGATAAAACGATCTTTTCTGACTTTTTCGCCGATTTATTTTAATTTTTGGTTCTCGAGGTTTCAAATGCTTTATAGCATCGTGGTCGCGCAACGTCGGGAACCAAAATTAAAATAAATCCGCGAAAAAATCCGAAAACATAGTTTTATTTATTATTAAACCTTTTTAATAAAATTAAAAAGTCATTCAATGAAAAAGTTCAATTTTTAGCTGAGAAACTGTTTTTTTAAATTAAATTTTCATTGAAAATATTAATTAAATTTATGCGTCATTAATAATTACACGCTGTTTTTTTAAAGCTACTTCAAAAAAAAAAGATATTTCAAAAGATACTTGGAAGATTATATTGCTTATTATCTTCGAATGTCTGAAACGTCCTCAGTGATCTTATTCAATTTGACTTATCTGAGCGTGAAGGGCGGCTGTTCCTTATGTTTTAGTGACGTTGATAAATGGTTTGCTCATAACTCAGAAATTGTTAAGTCCCACTAAGATTTTAACAAGGGTTTTCGAAATAACCATTAATTATTTTTAAGAATTTAAAATATGTTCCATTAAATATACGTTGATTAGAAATGATTCATTGGGCGCTGGTATGACTATAAAAATTTTTAAAATTAAAAATACAAAATTGATTCGTACACCAAGGATTCCGTAGCATAAAATGCTATATCTAGTTATCTAATCTAATATATAAAATTCTGGTGTCACAGTGTTTGTAACAACTCCGATACGCCTTGACAGATTCTTATGAAATTTTGTGTGTATATTCAATAGGTCTGAGAATAGGACGTAAACTATTGTCCATACCTACTACCTAAGTGATAAGGGTGATCAACCCCAAAAAATTAATTACAATTTTTTATTTTTTGGACAAAATTTTGTTTTATGACTTCGATTAAGTGTAATTGTTCGACTGTTTTATATAAAGATGTCTCGCGTAGATGGTTAGTCAAATGGCATGGAAATTCGTAAATAAATTTTCTGTGTACTTAATATTGCCAAAGTTAAAATTTGTTCTAAATGCAAATTACAGCATGAATAGAAAGCGATTTCCGGTTTCACGTTGAAAATTTTAAGCCAGTCTGCTACAAAGTTGTCAAGATCCATAACTTAATTTCCTGTAGTTCCTAGATACATAATTTGTTTATATTTCATTTCAGGATTATTATAAAATGTTGGTGTGCGTGATTACGTTGTTCATATAAATATAAATAGAAATTGAACCAAAAGTGACATTGATAGACATTCGTGTGTTGGTAATGGCTATTTCGGCCATGATGGTAGTGTATATGTAAGCATATACGATAAAACTGAAGAGTTCACTTGTTTACAGATTTTTTTGTTTGTTTTAATGCGCTAATCCATAGAACTACTCTCTGGGGTCCGCCCCTCATGTCTGAGGATCGTGGTCAGCATTAGGGTTGCATCTCTGGAGCGGACGATCTGCCTCCACTGGTTTCTGTCCAGCGCATCTCTTACCACTTACTATTTTGCCTTCGGTAGAACTACTAGTCCGATAAATTTTATTTTTTGAATTTGCACCTATAAATCAAGGAAGGTTTTAAGATATATATCTAACATATTTATTGTATATTAATTACGACAATCATACCTCACGCTTAGAAGAAGCATATATGAAAAAACTACATAGAGAGAGAGAGAGCAGAGCACTGAGCCGATCTCCATGAAAGGTGGCACAAAGATAACTTGAAAGGGTTCCAACAGAAAAATCTTGTTGGTATGCAAAAATGAGTTAGATCATGGATAATGTTGAAATTTGACAAACCTTGCTGTACCCTCTGGTTACATTTAAAATACCTTTAATCTCTATGTCAAATTCTAACAAAAGGAGGGATTTACACTTGGTTTTGGTGAAGGTACTAGGTAGATGTGATCATTACTAAATTTTCAGTTCGATATGCAATATAATATAGATACCAAGAATTTGTTGTTTATTAATTACGTATAAATGTATTTACTCTTTAATAAAATATGGTAAATGCTTTTTTGGCCTTCTAAGAACCGAGTTTGTTTATTGATCTACTAACAATAAGTAGTAAAGGAACTTAAATTTTTTGTTTCGTTTTCTTGATATACGTATAATTATAATTCATGTTTATATTTATGAACAACGATATTTCTATTTCTAAATAAAGTATATTTATTTAAGGCGATGAAATTGTTATATTATTCATACAAAATTACTATTAGGTGCGTAAAAACAATTACTGACCAGATCTTCTTCAAAGATTGGTATTTTTTGAGATATGCTTTAATATTGATTTATAACAAATGCATATATATATATATATATATATATATATATATATATATATATATATATATACAACATATATATCTATATGTAATAGATAATTTCAATCCTTTTATTAGATTAAATGAATTCTATTTTCTATAAGAAATGAAAGTTTATTGTATATTAGAAAACACGAATGTTTCGATTTTTTCAAAAGATGTTTTTGCAAAATTAAATAAGATCGCTTAAATATTAATTAAAGGTCATATTAATATTATTCCAAAATTCATTAATAATATGTTTTTTTTATAATCAGATTTATATGAAAAGTACCAAAATTGTTTGTATTCTTGTCTTACCTTGTCGTATATTGTCGTATGTCTTAAAGTCCCGCAAATTTTTATTACGAGTCTGTGTTTCTGTGGGATAGGGTCGGAAGTTTGAAGGAAAAGAAAGGAAAGCCATTACGATTCTAAAAGTAGGTATTACATTAAAAATGCACGGGCCTCCCTCAATACGAGGAGGATCAGCTCATAGTCCACATTGGCCAAGTGCGGGTTGGGCTTCACATTTTTTTCGAAAACTTGCTAAGTTCTTCCAGACATGCAGGTTTCGTCACGATGTTTTTCTTCACCGTAAGGCAAGCGGTCATCATGTTGGAAATGATTCACACATGAAAATATCAGATACGAGACCCGAGATTTGAACCCGCTTCACTCGGTTTCCCAAGCTTACATGTTACTACTGGGCTACCACTGCCTTACTGATAACTGAAAGCAACGCATATACCTATAACCAACCAGGAGTACATAGCCAACACCTACAATTTCTAAGCAATAATTCAAAGTTAAATTAGTTTTATTATTGCAGTGCTTGTAATCGATCGCCTTAATCTCATGTTACGGCGTTGAGACAATTAAGTCGACGATCTGGGTCTTGGATAACTGAATTACCCACAATTAATAGATTCAGCTTATGTTATATTATTCCCACCTGCGTATGCCTTTTACATATTAAATTATCATAGATCTTACAGAGAATTACTTATTAATCTATACTAACATTATAAAGAGGTAAAGTTTGTGAGTTTGTAAGGTTGTAGGGGGTAATCTCTGGATCTACTGAATTGATTTAGATGAAATTTGCTAAGAAGATAGTTTGAGACCCTGGGAAGGACTTTTCATCCCGGAAATTATCCCTTAAGGGGGTTAAAATAGGGATGAAAGTTTGTATTGGGAAGCAAGCTAGGGACTCGCTAGTACGAAAATATAGGTGTAGTAGCAAATACGAACAATGCTTTGATGAACTTCAAGAAAGTTATTCTAATTTTTATTCTACAAATCCTTGTTATTTTATCCATCTAAGAAACTCTGGCTAAAATCGGTGATTGAAGAGATGAGTTCGCGCACAAACGTGTTTGTTTATTTGTATTGAAATGTTTTTTTCAATGTGTACACATATTTCACTTCGCTTAAGCTACACCAGGAAAAGGAATATAAAACCTACGTATCACAGATGCTAATTCTAAATAAACTAATATATCATCATCGAATTTGGTATTATTTTGCGGTTTTCCTGTTAAATACATACAACCAGAACATTAATAAATATCTAGGATTTACTCCCTTTTTACACATTACAATTTAATATAATTTAATAATAATCTTATTTTACCGACCAAGGCTCATCGTGTGTTCTGCATTCTACGTGACATTGGAAAAGTGGTCATCTGGCACGTTTTAAAGCTAATAATAAGGAAATTGAATAAATAACTAATTTTATATATAAGTAAATAGGTATTTACCATTATTTATATTGTGTAATAAATGTTAGTTAACAGAGTGAGAAATGCACTCACTGTTTAGCCTTCAAGTGAAAATGCGTGAGGATGACCGAACGACTTTGTTTTCGTTTTTATAAAAATTCTTTTTTCTTTGACCTCCTTAGAACGAATCAATTCAAAAACGAGCTCTCATGTATTATGCAAGGAATTTATAAATATTGATCGTTTATATTCCAGTCATTTGTAAGTAAAAGTATTGGTCATTGGTAGTGTCTCAGAAGTTTATATATTTGTGTTTAGCTTGTTTTAATAAAATTGCTTTGCTGGGTATTGAACCCAGGACTACTAAAGTGACCTTTGTTGATAGTATCGAAGGACACACTCGAGTGAAGTGTGGATAAATCACTAGTGCATCTAGACTCGAAACTGTAATCTAGATAAACAATTATTCATTTTTAACTGAAGGGTTACGACCTATTGTCAGAATGTTTTTATTAATATTAATACTTTGATGCGGCCGTACTTTTAATAATTATGAAACACGCTGTCTTGAAAATTCATGACCTAATTTCATTTAACATGATTAAAAACATTTTCATCAGTAAATATGTTTATCTATACTACTATTTATCTATTTTTTTTGTATGTTTGTTTGTAATGGATAAACTAAAAATCTGCTGTACCGATTTAGTTGAAATTTTGTATGAAGATAGTTTGAGACCCTGGGAAAGACATAGAATAGTTTTATCCCGGAAATCATCCCTTAAGAGAGTGAAAAGGGTGATGAAACTTTGTATGGGGAATCAGTCAATTCTCAAGTAAGAGTTATAAAACGCATCATACCCATGTATATATAATATACTAATACATAGTCTATCTATTCTATACTAACCGTTAAAACGTACCTAGGTACAAACCCGAGCGAAGCGAGGTGAGTCGCTAGTCTCTTCATATAACGACGCGTAACAGTATTAATTATAGAATGAAATCTAAAAACCATCATGCAGAGAATACTATAATGATTTAAAATATTCATTCGGTATGAGACAGGTGGAAAGATCAAAGGGATCTATCCAACATGGCATCACACGTTTAATCTCCAATATGGAGTGCTAGTGTTGGTATGTGTACTAAGCACGTCTTCCCGTCAGCTGTTGTCGCCAGATGCAGTCGTTAGGGCGTGCTACATCTTTTCACTTGGCCGCTTGCCAGTTCGGCCTCAATAGTCAAAATGCATTTTCTTCTAAGAAAATGAGAAACTTTCCCGTTTTCGTTCGTTTTTGTGCCATAAATTAGTCTGTCTTCTTCATCTTTTTTTTTAAATGTAATAATTTAAAATGTAAATATATTACATGTACAGTAAATAATATTTACATATAATGCTTATTTAAAACGCACGTATTGAGCACTAGCGACTCGCCTTCGCTTCGTTCGGGTTGGTGCCTAGGTTTTAACGGTTACTATGGAAAAGATAGACTATATATTATACGATACATAGCCTATAACCTTCCTCAATAAATGGGCTATCTAATGCAAAAAGAATATTTTAAATCGGATTAGTAGTTTCTGAGATTAGCACGTTCAAACATACAAATAAACAAACATACTCTGCCTCTTTATAATACTAGTTCAGATTGAGTGCCCATTAGTAGCCTATGAGTTACTCTAGGTTTCGGGTGTATTATAAAATAATTCTTTAGAATTATAAAAAGAGGACAAGACGGCACATCAGATCATTTTCATGGTAGCCCAAAATACTTAAGAGTTTTGCAATTTAATGAAAACGTGGAATAATCACTGTTATTATGAATATGAAAGTATGTTTGTCTATATGCCGATTCATTCTTTTTTTAGACGATTAAAAAATAAAACTTTACCTAATATATTCTTTTCTAAGTAGGTACCTACTTAAAAGTAAAAATAAATAATTAAATGTAATATTTTACAAAAATTTATTCCTGAATCTCGGCTACGGCGTCCATTTTACGTGGAACTGCTCTTTACACAGAAAATATTATTGTGTATAATTTTAAGTGCAAGAACAAGTCCTTTCACTCTCAAAGTCCGATGGGATGACCCGACCGGTAAGAGATCAGGCGCAGAACCGATGGGTTATGCTGAGAACACTTGCTGCTAACTAGTGAAGAATTTTTTAACAAAAAAAACGAATTACTTTATTTTGACCCGATTCGGGACTCAAATCCAGGATTACCAGATCTCTACGCAGCCGTACATGCTCAAAAGCCTCAAAAGCAAGGATTATCTCTAAAATATTAGCTCTAACTTATTACTATATATATATATATATATATATATATATATATATATATATATATATATATATATATATATACTATATTATATATATTATATATACTATAACCGAAATATCAAGATAGTATATAAGTATTAAAATAAAAACTATTCCAAAAATCAAAATTTAAGTCCATAAATTATAGGTACTATAACAATTTCCCATTTCACCATAATACCTTTTCTTTTTGGCTTTTGTACACATATCGTACTTATGTATATCATTATATATACAGATATCTATTAATTTATATTAAAGAACATTCGATATTGGTTATTACCGAGGCATTAACTTGTACATTAGATGTCTAATAAAATAAAACGAACCACGGGCAATATTGGAACGTAGAAAGCATTAATTAGGAAGTCACGAGGAACTACTTCAGGAACATAATTCTGTACAATAGTAATTAATTAAAGCACTCTGTAGTTCGTCTACTTGTTGGAAGTGGAAGTTTTACCACGGATGTACCAAGCACAAAACTGCTCGAATTTTGCTTTACTTCAATATTCATTTTCTTGCCTACTTAGTTAATTAAAAATATTAATAATAATTTTTGTTTAAACATAAGCTTTACACAACTAAAGTAAACCAAACATAAATAATATAAATATTAATATTAAAATTAAATAAATACACTGAAATAAAATTAAAAAAAATATAGTCAACTGGCGCTATATTAAAAAGGTTTAATTAAATTATGTAAATATTTTAAAATGTTTATTATGGTGAGACTTTGTATCTTGTTGAAAGGAGTTATAAATTTCAATAGTTTTGTTAAAAATATGAAGAAAAGGCAGTCTGGTTTTTTCTTCTTGAATTTCTATATCAAAAGCGGCTAAAATGTAATATATGTTTTTTTAATACTTTTATTTATTTGAAAAATGTTATAACTTATGACATTTTTCAAATAGAAATACTAGAAACACAGTATATGAAATATTGCTTTACATTTTAAAAATCCACATTAATGACGTTCAATTTGACTTTCCGAAGCGATGTTTCTTTCATTATAACGACGTTGACAAATCGTACCCTTATTGCTCAGGGAAATTGTGGAGTACCTCTAGATTCCGAAAGGAAGGATAGAACGTCCAATGTTATAAATTATTTCGAGTTAACTCAAATATGTTTGTGATGCAAAGCGTAAAGGGGTTTCGGTTAATATAGTAAGTAACAGTAAAATATTTTGTGTCTAAGATATATATATATATATATATATATATATATAGTATATATATATATATATATATATATATATATATATATATATATATATACATATACATATATACATACATATATTTAATAGCCGCAAGGCTTCTTGTCACACTCGTTACCTAAATTAGTTGGGAAAAACCATAATGAAAGCATCTTGGTTAAAATGTCAGTAACTGTTTCTTTGGACTAAACTTAAAAATGTCTGCTGTAATTGGCTTCTTCAGAGAATCCAACTAAGAAGCTACGGGAACCTAAACCGAGTTAAACAAGAAATATTAGCCATTTCAAACTAAGAGGGTCTAATTAACTAAGCTTTGACTATCTTCATTATATACCAGAATATGTCGCTAAATTAATAGCTCTACTTTAAAGACGTTGAGGTTCGTCTTAAATGCACATTACGGAATGGATTGAGAGAGATTTCCGACTTAGAAGAGACAGGAACGTTGACTGTTTTAAACTATTCGACCCTTCTGTATAATCTCTAAAGGTAATGGTCTGTAACTTTACGATGCCGTAGTTTCAAATGTACATATATTTTTTGCAATATATTTTACGTGTTGTCTTGTTTTATCGGTTTAACGCTGGAAACGACGTTATCGAAAAATGTGGGCACATTTTCTTATCTACAACGTAAAACAGGCTCTCGGTTAGTTAAATTTTCATTTCTAAGGTTAAACTTTTACAAGTATATGTTATACAATATTTATGTTTAAGTTCTTCATTTTCTTTTAGTTGTAAATATATTAAACTAATATTAGAAATGCAAAAGTTGTGTGTCTGTTTGTGTGTATTTATATGTCTGTTACTCTGCTGAAACGGCTAAACAGATTTGGATAAAATTTAATATACAGATAAAACTGGAGTAGCACATAGGCTGCTGGTAACCACATAGGTACCCGAGAGAAGCGAGACTATAAAATATTGAGTTTTAAATATTTTGTTATACTTAATAGGTTAAATAAATTACACATATTTATTATTTAAATAAATCATAATTATTCTTCACATTAATAAGAATTCAAGTAATTTACATAACTTTTGCAAACACACAGCCGTATCTCCGATTTCGATAAGTACTTAAGGCATTTAACATGTTTTTTCGAAAATTAACTCAATTATAGTAACTTTGCGTTGCGTCATAATGCTGTATACGAGTATGTAATGTTGCATTGGCACTAAAAGTGGATAAATTTATTAAATTTATCCTATAGGGTTTTCGGTTAGATTATTACAATGGGAGGAGTTGGATACTATCGTTCAAGCCTTGATAAAGATGGTAAGAAAAGAGAAGAGTCACTGTTGTCACAGTTTTTCTGGTCAACACAAAGGTAAAAATTGAAATTAAAAGAAGCTATAGGTATTTTAATAGCTTTTAATAAGGCTATGCTAATAATATTTTAAAGGTGGTCGACAGTTATTGTTAATACTTATTACAAAATTGGCAAATTTTTATAAAAACGTATTATATATAATATGGCAAGTGCCTACCTTTAGTTCTATATTCGTGTACTATACGTACCTACATACTTATTAGTATTATTAAAATTATAGTTCCCTTGTGTGGTAGTAATACATTTCATAAAAAGCTATGTCAAGGTGAAAGCAATTTTCGCACAATTAGTGACATCAGAAGGATAGGCTTACATTATTATGAGTCATAATAACGGCATGATTTGTTAGAAAAAATGTTCTATTATTTATACCTCACGACTTTTCGCACATAAAGTAAGTAATATATGTATCAATCAGCTTATCGCCGTCCACTGCTGAATAAAGGCCTGCCCTAATGAGCGCCAACCATCCCAGTCCTGGACAGCCCGCATCCATCCACCTTTCTTAGGTCATCTGTCCATCGTGCTGCAGGGCGTCCTACAATACGCTTGCCTAATCGACCATCAGTACATCTGGAGACATGACCGGCCCATTTCCACTTCAGCGAGCTTATTCTGCGCGCGAAGTCGGTTACTTTAGTTCTCTGACGAATGTCTTCATTCCGAATTCTGTCTGCCAGAGAAACTCCAAGCATCGCGAGTTCCATTGCTCGCTGAGCGACCTTGAATTTGTGGACCAGTTCTCCACGTTTCGGCTCCGTATGTCATTACGGGTAGGACGCACTGGTCAAATACCCTGGTCTTAATGGATTGTAGGATCGATGACTCCAGAATATGACGAAGCTTCCCAAAATATATGTATGTACTATAGTATTATTTTGTCCATATCAGTATAACCAAAAGAAATTTCTATACAAAAACGTAACTACGAATAGAAAATTTTCTAGTTTTTTTTAACAGAATTAAGTCAACTGGGATGAAAAAAAAATCTTCCGTTTAAGCATTAATTTTACAATATATTTTTTTGCTATTACTGAATTTGATGCTTAGTTGTTTAATTTACAGATATGAGACTTTTTAGCTATAATACATCCGTAGACATATACGTAATCCGTTAAAATTTATCGTATCGTGGTCGTATTATGTTAATTTAATTTAATGCATGTTAATTAATCTAAGTACGAAATAGCATGTTAACCTCTTTAAACAAAGTTTAGTTTTTTCTGGAAACTACTATGGTTCAGGGCTTATGTAAATGTATATTATAGTTTTAGTTAACTAATTATGTTATAGTTATCTTCAAATACACTCGTATATAAAAGATGTCACAGTCACTGAATGAATTGCGTCGAAGGACTTATGAATAAAGAGTACCCTCGGTTAATGTTAATTTACAATCGATAGCCATTGACATTGCCATGCCATTTTTTTTTTTTTTTTTTTTTTTTTTAACGTTGGGAAATGCATTTACGCACGAGGTGTGGGACTCACCGGCAAAGCCAGTACTACCCACTAAAACCCAACAAAACCTTCCCCCGTCTTAATGGGGCGTCGCAGGATCGCTTACGCATTCAACTACGACGCCCCGACGGCAGGTCTGCCGAAGCAGACCACGACAACCACGGGGTTGCTCCACAGTCCACTCTGCTATCAGAGAAGTACCAGGAGCAACCCGCATGGTACACCGCCCTCCGAAGAGGGCCACCTCCCTCCGCCCACCGAAGTGGGCCACCTCCCTGTGCGTTTCTTGGCTTCGCGCCCGGTTGGGTTGCCGGGCACTACTGAGCCCCCCCACCACGACAAGGTGAACGCACGTTGGGGGGTGACATTGCCATGCCATGCCATGCTATTAAAAAAAACAAAATAATATGGCAATGATATGATTTTTCATAGATATACCATGCTGAATAGTTCAGCAACATTGATAACATGGTCACCCTTTCACGTACCTATGTTAAAGATTAAACGGTAACGTCCTCTAGCCCCACTTATGTTAAGGAGAGTAATCTTATTGCGAATAACCAACTGTGCAGAAGATATTATAATACACTATATAATAAGTGTATTCGCAAGCACAAAAATACTCTATTCCTTTAACTCTTTAATATTCCGGTGGGACGACCATTTTAGAGACCGGTGGGCATACAGGCACTGAGGAGTTCTCAGTCAGGGATAAACTTCGCTTTTCCTAAGACAAACTTCTCTTCCGAGAGACTGCTGTATTTTCATGATAGATAAAACCAGTAACTTATTTTGTAAAGTATTTTGATCCGTATCGGGAATCAACCCCAGGTCATAATCCATAGCCGATGCTAACCATTACGGCAACGAGGTAAAAATTAAATCGAATACACCTGAAGTACAATTATTTGGTTTAAATATAGCAAATAATGAATTAACGAGTAAAAGTTGAACTACACAATTCAAATAATCGCAATAGTCATTTAAATATTATTTGTCAGTAATTAAAATAATTAATTAACATAGTACATTAATTTTGTGAAGTAATTTTGTTATATACCACATTTAATTCATAATAAATATTTTTCCAAGAAACTTATATACTAAAGCTACATTGCCTGAGGCTCCACCAATGAATGAATGAATATATTTTTTTATTTAGTCTACAATCTAGAAGAACTTAAAACGAGAAGCGGTAATATTATAAAATTTAAATTACTATACTGATAAAAATGAAACTGTTTAATATAGACAGTTATCACATTAAGTAAATATTCTATTGAAATTTATCATTCATTCGTCCAGAGTGAAACGAGCTTAAAAAGGAATCAAAAATTAAAGACCTGTTGATTGCTTACAAGATTTTCAAAAAAAAATTTACACAACAGTCTTTCCTAAACATATCTTTTCTAATAAACAATAATATGTTATTAATTTACATCGTTTTCATCTTTTTTTACTATCGTAAGTACATAATTATACATATACATATATTTTGTACATAGTTAATATACATAACGTACATATATACTTGTGTATTTCATTTTAAGTAAAGAGCAAGATTTTAATTTAGAAAAGAAACGCTATATTATAATCTATAAATTTCATCTGATTCGAGATGCTAAGTGTGGCATTTTTTTATTCGTTCCCTGTACGTGCCATTTAATATTATGATATTAGTAGCTTTTCTGAGTGGTTAGTGAATGCATTGGATCATTATGTAATTTTTTTTTAATTAATTAACCCTTAAAAATATTATCATATACCTATTGTAAGAAATATATATATCTAACAAAACATTTCGGTACTTCCTGTTTTTAAAACTTTACTTTTTAATTAAGTTGCTAATTACATTTAATTCAAAGGTTTTTTCTTTAAAGATTAAAGATAAAGCAAATAAATAATTAATGGGAGAAAAAAGCTACGATACATTTTAAAAATGAATTGTTGTAGACTATAGTTTAACTGTTTTTTGATTTATCAAGGAGTACAGTAATTCATACACCTAATTGAAATTTAAATTTTTATTACTTTAACTGAGATGCTAAGTTCTATAAATATGTTGGGACATAACACACAACACCATCTAGTTCCATGGTAAACTACGAGGCTTGTGTTAAGGATATCACATAGTTGATACACTACGCATGTACATATAACTTTAAATACATACATATTATAAATATAAACTCCCATGATTGGAGTACAAACATTCGTGATCATCACACAAATGAATGCCACCAGTGGGACTCGAACCCGCGACCGCTGGCATAGTAAGTAGGATCACTACAAATTGGGCCAAACATGTAGTTATATAATGTCTATAATTAATAAAATTAATTGAAATCCAGCCATAGTTGATGTATTAAAGATGCAAAGATGAGAAATATTAGGAATATTTTATAGTAAAGCTTAAACTAATAGACATCTTATATTGGCATTTTTTACATATGTTATTGAATATATGTAATGTTATAGTATCGTCCCATCTTATTATACCATCGGATTTTAAGAGAGAATTAATAGAGTGCATTTTTGTCTGCGCACACGCATTGCATTATAGTATCTCCTGCCCAGCGCTGGTCTCAGTGAGGTTACTATCAGGACGACATTATTATTATTATATTACAATATTCACAACAATATATCAAAAATAACGAAAGACTGCAAAAATCCATTCACTCCACCCAAGATAGGATGCTTTGCGTTCCCAGTATTGGAATAAAGACTAATATGTACATGTATATTTGTGATGCAAAGTTGTGCCGACTGTCGAATGCAGCCCGCGGCCTTAACAGATATTAGCTTAGAGCGAAGAAATCTTATATTTATAAAAACAAATTAACTGCGTTTTACAGAAAGGTAGAAGATTCTTACAAGATATATGCAAGATAAATTTATTTACTAAAATCGTATAGTATTTAAAAAGAAAAGGTCATATTTTATTTATATTAATGATATAAAGGTAAGTAAAATATATTTTTTTTTGGTTATTTACCTCTTGATTGCTCAATGTTTTTAAGTTAAAATGATATTTGGCACGAACTTAGCGTATGATGTGGAAAAAGACAGAAGTTTTTATGTTTGTTAATTACATGGTTCTTATATTCTAGTATGTTCTAATACGTACCTTAGCACTTTAGAATTCTTTTAATTTAACATTTTAACATTCAAGCAAAGGAACTGGTTGTTTTTTTTTATATAATTTATAAATATGAGGTTTCATAAGTATCCAAAATCTGATGAAAATAGTCATTAACAAATATGATATGACTATATAGCAGTGTATAAATTTTATAGGTAAAAATGTTTGTAAGTCGTTTAGTGTGGAATATATTATGGGCTTAATTAGAGAATTTTGGCATGGCTAGAGGTTCCAAGTGGAATATAAAATAATACTAGACGTTACAAACATAATTTGTAAAATAATGACCTTGTATGTTTGTAATAATAATACATTTTTAATAATTTAAGAGGCACAACCTAATGATTAATTGTTTTTTTCACCATTATGGTATAATTGCACAGATTTAAAGATAAGTAATATAGTAAAACATTTAAATGTATAGAGTATATATATATATTTAAATATATATATATATATATACACATATGATTTGAATAATTCTTTTTTTGGGGGTGTGTCAGGTTGCTCTATTGTTTATACTTAAACCATTTAAGTATAAAAATAGTTTTTTTTTGTATAAGAATCACTACTCGGATTACGTTCAATAGTGGTGACCTGCAACAATACTTCAAGTTTAAGTTGGAAAAAAATAATAAATGTAAATAATATATAGATAACTATTCCATACGAACCGTTAAAACGTACCTAGGAACGAACCCGAGAGAAGTGAAGGAGTGTCGCTAGTATAAAATATTTAAAATAATAAAATACTACAAGTAAAATTATGTACATATTTTCTATTAAAATTACAATTTACGAATACATCTTTCGTGTTTCTTTGGACTTCTGTTTTTTAAATGAAAGAAAAACCAAATAAAAGCTATATGTTCAGATATTATATTAGTATATAATTGGTTAGTAACGGTAACCGTGTAATTACTGTAATTGGTACCATAATCCCTGGTTGTTATTAAATTATTATAACTACTCGTATAAATCATTCATGAGGGTCACTTGATCTTATTGAATTATGCAAAACTAATGGGATCGATTAAGGGTTAAGTTTAAGCATAATCAAATATACCTACATACGAGTAAGACCTTTGTGTAGTAACATATTTATATGATGTATGTATGTACTCAGCCCTTTTTAACGTCCCACTGCTGGGCACGGGCCTCCCTTCAATACAAGGGGGATCAGGCCATAGTCCACCACGCTGGCCAAGTGCGAGTTGGCGGACTTCACATGTCTTTCGAAAACTTGTTAGGTATTCTCAGACATGCAGGTTTCCTCACGATGTTTTCCTTCACCGTAAAGCAAGTGATAATCATGTTAGAAATGATTCGCGCATAAAAATGTCAGAGGTGCGAGACCCGGGATTTGAACCCGCTTCACTCGGTTTCCCAAGCGAGCGCGTTACCACTGGGCTACCACTGCCTTATTTATTTCACTGCCTTATTTATATGATATATGTATAAAATATTCCTTGCATTGATTCTTTGTACATGAAAGAGAAAAAGTTGTAATAATAATTTTATGAAATTAAATTAGTATATACAAAATCGTCCAATTAAGAAATACAATAGTTATAAAAAAATAATTTACAAAAATAAAAAACCCTCCTAAAAATTATGTCTATATACCCGATGACAATTATCAATTATCAAGACGAATCTAACGACTCAAAAATCATCAAAATCGTACCACTCATTTGGTCTCTAGAGTGCCACAAAGGAACAAACATACATACAAGGCTGATAAACACAGAGCCCTCCTTTGCTTCGTGCAATCGAGTAAAATATATATGTTATATTGTTTTTAAGATATCATATTTTTGATTTAACATTATAAGTTGTATAAAGTGTCCCATATTTTCATTTCATTTTCAGTTAAAACAAAATTTTATATGATGAGTAACGAAAGATGAGAAAATAGATTTAGTTATGCAAAGTTCTAATACGTCTAGACAGGAAATTAAAAAAAACTTATATGTTATAAAAGACGTCTAATGTGAAAATGATAGCGAAGAAAGCGATTAAGATTGAACGCGGCTTCAAGCAGAATATCTTTAGACTCGATCTATAATGCTTAAAAGTATACCTGTGTAATCGCGTTTAGTTAAATACGGTAGAAAATCTCATCTGACGCCGAGAAATGTTTTTGTAACATTTTTTTAGTATGTGTCATATTCTATTATACTTAAATAAGCTATTTTCAGAAGAATATATTTTAATTTAATGAATTAAACACGAATTAATAAATAATATAAATATTCACGTTTTTTTTGCATAAACAATATAAAACTAATGTTATTTTAGGACTAATTGAGAATTCTGTAAAATCTGGTTTTATACACTTTTGTTTTATTTTTAGGGTTCCGTATTTCAAAAGGGAAAGAAAGGAACCCTTATAAGATCACTCTCTTGTCTGTCTGTCCGTCTGTATGTCCGTGTGTCTGTATGTCCGATTTTGTCAGGAACAGATGGACCTAACAAGTTGAATTTTTTTTATACCAGATATTGAAGTGTATAGTCCCTATTAAATGTATAGAAATCAAGGTCCTAAGTAAGCACGATAAAAAGAAATGGGCAAATTTAGATTTTCGCGAAAACTTGTAAGTACCAAAAGTTACTTTAATTTTCAACTTTTTTTATCTCTCAGCATTTTACCTTTACTTGAGCTGTAAGACCTTGCTTTTAACCAAAATTGACAATTCTAGGTCAACCGGAAATACCCTATAGGTTTTGGGTCGAAAACCTATATGGGAGTTCCCGTTGATCTAGAATCACGTAATTTGGCAAAAGGCAAGGTATTACAACAAAAATAAAGGAAAAATTCCAAAAAATAAAAAAAGTTGAAAATTAAAGTTAAGCGGATTTCCTACAAATTTGTACGGAACCTTCGGTGGGCGAGTCCGACTCGCGCTTGTCCGAATTTTTTTAATATAAATTGGACGTGCACGAGTCTGGCGTGCACTCCAATAGTTACGTACCTACCATTAAATTTTACATAAATAATATAAGAGTGACTTTATTGTGATATTTTAGTTTCGTACGTACATAGGTATGTACAAGAAAACACGAAATGAAAAAACAAGTAGCCCTTGCTTACACGCAGACTTGATATATTATAACGAGCATATTAATAATAATATTGAAGAAAGCGTTAAAACATATGTGGCCCCTTAGGTCTTTTGTTAAGGCTTTTTGTCAAAGATGTGAAAAAAATAATAACAGAAATGAACATTGATGTTTCTATACTTTTTTACTAAAATAAATCTGGAAAAATTCCTATCGTACGACAATTCGTATCAAACACGAGCAAAGTCAGGGGATAAAAATAAGTATTTTATATTATAGAAATTACAAGATTTAATTTTGAATAACTGAATTTATTGTAATAACCAAATTAAGATTTATACTTTAATTAAAAATAAGATTCTACGAATTTCAAGCGAGCGAGTTTCACGAATCACTGATCTATATATAATATACTATGGCCAGCGATTCGACAGTCTTTATTAATTCAAATAATTAAATCGTAAGATTGAATTAGTTACTAAAACAGTTACTAAATTATGTTACAAACTAAGTTTAAATGTAGGTAACAACTTGTTCGATTTTAATGGCCTGAATAGATTAAAGCAAACGCTGTGGGCGAAGAGCCAAGCTAGTCCTTGTATCGTTTTAAGACTGCATAAAAAGTTTAAACTGTATATGAAAGCTCTTGTAAAATCTTCTGGCTAAAGAGTGATTAGGGACAACTAACAAGAAGAAAATTTCCTTTGTTATGTATATATTAGAGAAATTTTCAAGAATGGCTATATTTTAAAATAACTTATATTTTATAATATGAGTTTGTGAACCATATGCTGTTTTTTTTTTAAAATTGTACACTTATCTTGTATATATTTACCAAAAAACCTTTAATATTTCATGGAACAATGTTTTATTTTTAGTAAAATGAAACCACCGCGAGTGTAAGCTCACTTGGGTCAATACGGCTTTCTTTCTAAATATTTACAAGTATCGCACGCTCTACACAAAACGGTGGCATGAAACGTTATTCTTTCGTAATATTTCTAACAATATACAAACACGTTACACAATGTGCTTTTGATAAGATTAGTTACTTAAAGCTCACCCATCGGAAATAAGCTGAACTTTCCGTAACAGCTACTTAAATAAGTATTTTTCAATATGTATTGTATTCAGCCTTTTTTAACGTCCCACTGCTGGGCACGGGCCTCCCTTCAGTACGAGGGGGATCAGGCCATAGTCCACCGCGCTGGCCAATTGCGGGTTGTCGGACTTCACATGTCTTTTGAAAACTTGCTAGGTTCCCTCGGTTCCCAAGCGAGCGCGTTACCACTGCCTACATAATTTTTGTTTATTTTACTATTATTATAAGTAGAAAAGTGAGGTTGTTGAAGTTCATATCCTTTTCCGCGTAGGCGAAGGCTAAAAATTGGTGTGTTTATTGGTGGAATGGCATAGGATTCTTATACTGCTGATGAAGTGATTGAATACATATACATATGATAAGGTTTGTGAGTATGCCTGTGGTATTCTTAACGTGGTATAATTAGGAACATTAAAATCATATAACTTTTAACTAAAAGAAATCCACTCTCTGTCTAGTCTGGACATAAACTTAATCTATTCATTAAAAAAATTATGAAAATCGGTTCCAAATTTAGCCATTCAATTATGTAACATACACAACGAACATATACTCGAATAGAGTTTTATAAAATCAGTTAAATATTATTTATTTAATAAAAAATCTATAGTTTTTTTTATGATTATAAAAATGTAAATGTTGTAACAGCGCTACTGATATTTTAGCAGGCATCTGTCACAGAGCGCCAACTAACTAGAGTGTGACGCAATAATCACTCCAGTTTTTTCTCCCTACATTCACAGTGTCGGATGTTTCAAGGTTAGAACGAACAATGAGGAGACTTGCAGCATGAAATTAATATTGCAAGCTCGTTGTTATCGCTGTTAAACATTGCGCAGTGTAATGAGTGACCTTAACAAGAAAAAAAAAACAACACCTCAAACTTTTCTTGAGAGATTTTTATAAGATAATTACGAACAACGAGCGACTTACCCTCGCTTCACTCGGGTGAATTTTAGGTACGTTTTAATTTATTGAGCGGAACCCTAATCATTTTTCTAAAATAAAAGTTGACTAAATTACTCCTTTCCTCGGAGATTAGCTGGAACAGACAGACAGACAGATGGATAAAAATTTTAAAAATTGTGTTTTCTTATAAGTACCGCATATAATTTTATATTGTGCATTAAGTAAAAAGCTGTTATTTTGATATTACAAACAGCCACTTCAATTTTACTTCAAATTACATTTACTTAACTAGTATAAAATAATTTTCATTAAGTAAAGCTTTAAGAATTAAATAATAATTTTCTAATCTTCGAGGGCTAGAATCATTTCTTTTCCGGTAATGCAAAGAAAGAAAAACCGTAGCTATTACTTTGCATAACAAAGTAATAAGCGATTAATATTGATATATACACACAGCATCTTTTAACTTAATTAACTAAAAAAATAAACTGACCTCAGAATCACCGTAAAAGTTCGGGATGGAATTCTTTCATAAGAAGTATATTGGGTGACCCCTGATATATTATATACCATAACCAATTAATTAATAAATTAAATTATACATGAACTTTGATAAGTTATGAGGCTGAGGACTTAGACCCAGAGGCGCAAAAAATTTCATAGAAATGAGATTTTTTGCCCCTTTAGATCGTTTCGAGTCGAATGGGAAAAGAACAAGGGTCTATTTTCTTTTACTCTAATTTTATTTGAAGTTAAAATTAAAATTAAACATTAACTGCTTATTTAGGATGAAAAATAATTAACCTTCCAAAACTTGCTAAGATATCTGATAGAGGTTTTTACAGAGTGGAACTCAGTGAGGCAATATACTGTAGACAATTCCCCAGTGGTCCCTGTCAGATCGTATATCGTGAGATATTGGTTTCAATCTCGGTTAAATGACTTCTTATAAGGAAAATTAAGGAAAAACGTGACTAACGTTTAAATGAGGCAAGACTATTTGTAGGACCTATTCACCACAATGTTTAATATTGGCTCTTTGCCCCTATTAATTAGTATATTACAGAGCTATTGTATTTCAATGTATTGGGGTGTAATAAAGTTACTATTTAGATGGTAAAAATTTAATGTACAATTTTACGCACGTTATTTTCTTTGGTCATATGAATAAATGAATATACATATTCCCATAATAGGCAAATACAAAAACATGTAAAAAAATTCATAGACAAAGATGAAACACTCGACGATGACAAGGTCGTAGGTTCATATAATGAATTTGTCTTCTAAAAGCTTAAGATTTAGCAATATATATTATTTAATATGTAAGTATTATTTATATTAGGTATTCTAGGATTCTTACAAGGTCGCAACGTCTAACGATGAAAATATTTTTATTTTTATTTAAACAAATATTATTATATGAAGTATTCTTAATTAAAATACAAGGAGGTCAAGGCAACTTAAGTCCATAAAGCGACTCATTCGTTAGACTTTTATATGGATAAGATGATAAAAAGTCAAGGTCCCATTTCCATACTATTATCGATACAGTCACGGTCATAAGTACGCTTTATATTTACGAATAATTATTAGATCTTGCTTAATAGTTTAATGCGCGTCTATTACACGTATAGACGTTATATGTTTTGTATAGAAGATGCAAATTAGTTTTAGCAAGAAAATGTTTTAAATTGAATTTTTTAAAGTGGAATTCTAATTGACGATACGTTTGGCTCAGATTGTAGTGATCCTATTTGCTGTGCTTTAAATTTATAATATGTATTTATTTAAAGTTATATATGTGTAGTATATCAACTATCTGGTATCCATGACATAAGCGTCATAGCTTACCATGGAACTAGATGGTGCTGTGTTAATGTCCCAACATATGTAAATATATATATAGGTATATATATATATATATATATATATATATATATATATATATATATTTGATTGCGTATCTCCATTTTAAATAAAACTCATGCTATATTTTTCATTATAACTTAGACTTTTATAAAGAAATGATAACGTTAAAACTTTCACAATGGCGTGCCATTTTTGTTTTTGTGGTTTTAAGGGGACAATCAATTAACTTTTTATCGTAACTGGAATAAGTAAGAGTTGAAATATTTAGTGGCAAGCATCTTAAGTTTTTTTTTATTTAAATACTATATAAAAGCCATTATGCTAATAAATAAAAGACATATAATCATAATAACATGATAATTGGCTACTTAGTTTGTCGATGTTTGAAGGTCGAAATGCTTTGTATTCTAACCTCATATCTTACTTATCATAATATATATTATCATATGGCGCATATACTCGTAATTGAAGAATAATAATATATAAATTGTGTTTTTATGTACTGCATTAGGCAACACGTCTATTGGAAAAAGCGCTACTTCTTTATATAAAACTACTTAGATATGTAACATCTGACAATACTCGTATTACCATACTCTACTAATGCATGTTATAGTCTAACGAAGGTCTCTAGATAGAGCAATAGTGCGGCGCGTGCGAGGATGGATGCAAATTAGGCGACCGAGTTGTCATACCTCACTAAATACTATAAAACAAAGTCGCTTCCTGCTGTCTGTCTGTCCCTATGTATGCTTAGATCTTTAAAACTACGCAACGGATTTTAATGCGGTTTTTTTAATAGATAGAGTGATTCAAGAGGAAGGTTTATAAGTATAATACATACATATTTTAGTACAGAAAAGCCGAAAAATTCAAAGATTTGTATTTCATACTAACCGTTTAAACGTACCTAGGGACGAACCCGAACGAAGCGAGGGTGAGTCGTTAGTACTTTCATATGTCAGTCGGGAGATGATTTTAAGACTTTACGAGGATGACGGATATAATTGTAACAGTTAGTACTAGTCAACCTCGTCTAAAGTCTTCCCTTTACTTGTCACGAGATAGCGAATGCTTTTACTTTGAAACAGTTCAATATGAAAATTGGAATGAACTGGAATTGGAATTTTTGAAGTTACACTTCTTTTGGCACGTTTGAAAAAAAATATGGGAGTATAATTTTTACGATGCGCGCGCATACCGACAGCCAAAAAGCGACATGATGAAGTTAGCTGCATTCCTTTTACAAAAAGAGTTGTGACATACGGGATGAAATCTTTAGTTATTTTTGTTTTGTTACGCTAAAAAAGTATAACTTCTTATATATTCGTGCATATGTGCGTATACAGGTATTTTTTTTGACAATCCTTGTATTTAAATGAAAGGATTGTCAAAAAAAATTGTGTGAAAATTTGTGAAATTTGATTTTTTTGAAATCAGTGGACGATCAACTGTATGCAATGTTCACTGTGCTATTATTTGTATGGACGATTAGTTTTTCTTATTAGTTACTAGTATGGTGTAGTGACGTATCATCGAATGACTTTTGTATACAAGGCCAACTTCAATGTACACAATACGCCTCTACCATGTGTTATATCTTTGATAAGCAATTTAATTCCTAATGTTGTTGTTTTAAAGTTTATTATGGCTTATTTTTCCTATTTGTATTATTTACTTTTGATAAGCTATACCACATATAACGTGTTTGAGATATGCTTAATTTATAACAATAAGTTTATACATATATGTATTTGCCATTTGGTGATCTGTTAATTGGAAAATATCTATACTAATAAATGGAGAGCCGATTTTTTTGTTCGGTTATACTGCAATAACTACTGAACCGATCGGAATAATACTCATACCATAAGATGCAGCGTGTTTCGGAGAAGGTTTTAGTATATGATATGGTGGTAATTAATGTACTATGCGGGCGGAGCTGCAGGAAAACGCTAGTACTTATGTATATTGCAATAATTTTTATTTATGTTTTTGAAGTTTAAACTAACTTTAATACATATCTTGTTTACTCTAGCTGTGATATATTTATAGGTGGAAGCTTTGCTGGTGTTTGAATGTATTAGATTGTAACTATTTATAAGCATTATTTCACTGTTTGTTTCCCGAAAAATAAATAAATAAAATTAAAATGTTTCATACAGACTCCATAATAATTAATATCATAATATTAATACATGAACGAATAATTCACAACACCAAATATAAAATAGGCTATTTTAAAAAGGTGATTAAAAAGAAAATTCAAATTTATGATCTCAGTAAATAAATGATTACTTAAATTTTATTTTAAAAAAATGAATGAAATAAACACAATAATAGTAGGTACTTATGTTAGAATAAGTTATTTTTAATGAATAAACTAGTGTTGAAAAAAATCTAATTTACTTATACATTTTATAAGGAAATACACATAGACATACCGGTACATATAAAGATAACAAATCCCTGACACCACATCACTTGATCAAGTATTTTTTGGGTCCATTTATAAACCTTGAAATTATATATTTGGCGCGAAACGCGAATGCTCTATACGAACCAAAGACACACCATCGCGCTATAAATGTTACTACCGTACTGACTATGACTACATAGTACATAAGTAAGTAAATACTTTTACGTAGTTATGTTCGCAGGTCTTTTTATAAACGTTAAATGATTTGCGTGGTTCTTAGAAAATCATTTAATGGATGTTTTTTGCACAATTTTTGCAAAATTGTACATTTACTGGTATTTTTTAAAAGTAATATTTTTTGTAGTAAAATTATAGCATTTATTATACCTACATATATAATATTATTTAATTTGTAATCTATACATATAATAAAATTCTAAATAAGTCGAATCTGTACATTAAATATTTTTGGAAAATCTTATTGAAATAGACATTATTATCGATACAGAGGCCGAATCAATCGTTCTATCGAATCTATAGTTTTTAGAATTTTTGTCCGTCCGTGTGTCTTCTTCTGGACAGATTTTGATGAAATTTAGTATGATGGTAGCTGGTTATCCGGGTCAACATCTAGAATACTTTTTACTGCAGGGAAATATCTTATTTTAGAGCGAAGCGTTAAAAATAATGTTAACGAACCCGAGTGGAGCGAGGGTGAGTCTCTAGTAATATATAATAAAATAAATATACCGTATAGTTATATGCTAACTAATAACCTGCGTATGTTCTTCCAATTATTTCACCAAACATGATCTCCGTTTTAATATATGGGAACGTAGAACCTTCTAGCTTCAATTTAATTTGTACGAGTACCTTAAGAAGAGATTTTGGTAATAATACTGCTGGTATTGAAAATGTTTAAACCGTAACTTCACCGTTTTAGTCTTAAGTATAGAACTGTGCTTTATAGAGTCCAAACGTAAAGCTTAAAATGGAGTAACGAATAGTTTCCAAACATAGGTAGTAGTTCAATATTCAGTAGTTTCAACTTTCAATACTGATTGTAACAAAATTGAGGCATGTTTTAATTCAAAATACTGACTTAACAATGACAGATTATTTCTTAAGTTTGTTATATTTCGTCAAATATTTAATGTTTTTGGTCATTTTAAGTTATTAAAAATTATTCTTTATGCTTTATTGTTTATTTTTATATTAATAATTTTTTTATAATAATTTATTTTATAATAAATAATATGATTTTATTTTTAGAAAGAGAAATTATTTTTTTTAATTTAATAAGAATTGTTATATAATTTTTCATTAATTCTATTATGTATATTATGCAGATCATTACAAATATGCAAATAAATGGATACAAGAATTTATTTTTTTTATTATTAAATTAAAATGGTTCTATAAAATTAAAATTGCAAATAAAAAATTGACTATTCAATCTCGTAAATACCGGTCATCTATGTTTTAATTTAATAAAGAATAGATGCGTGGAATACGTTTCGTTACGATTATTATTAGTGAGCAATGTACGCCATACGATTAAGTAAGGATTCTCTACGTGGAGAGCTATAACACGGTAATCTATAAGTACATATAATAAAATCCTAACAAAGCCGAATCTGTACATGAAATATTTTTTGGAAAATCTTATTGAAATAGATATTATTATCGATACAGAGGCCGAATCTATAGTTTTTAGAATTTTTGTTTGTTTGTTTGTCTGTCTGTTACCGCATTACAGAAAAACCACTGGAGGGATTTTGATGAAATTTGGTATGGTGATAGCTGGTTATCCCGGTCAATATATAGGATACTTTTTATCGTGGGAAAATGTCTCATTTCTGAGAAAAAATACAAAAAGTGCAATGTAAGTGTATACTAATATGTAAAACCTAAGAAATTGGTTTTTGGTCATCTGAACGCGGGCGGAGCCGCGAGCAATGCTAGTGTTATATATAACATTACCGTGGCTATAAATACTGTTCATCACCTGAGTAAAAGCGTATAACGTACCTACATACATATATCTAATTAAATCACGAATACAATTTAACTGGGTTGATAAATGTTCAGTAAAATTAACGAGTTATTTTTTTTTTATAAATAAAATAAAATTAGACGACTAATGACTAACACTGAAAATTCTTTGTACAAAGTACAAAGTATTTTTCGCTCTGTATATTGAAACGTATTAGCGTGGAGACTAAGTTTTACATTAAATATTTTATGTATAAGAGATTTCTGGGAAGTAATATTACTCATATTTAAAATGTTTAAAATTAGTCATATTTTATATATTACATAATTTGTTTTCTAGAATCACGCAGCGGACTTCATTGGAATTGGATTGGCCTTTTTATGCTATAGTACTGAATTAAATATCTATATTACTATCTATTATGTAACCGATTTATTGATTACAAAGATAACTCAGCTTACGATTTAAGCATTTCTACACAATAATAGGGGTCATGTTTAGAGGTCATGAACAAAATAAAAATACAAAGGCAGTACTATCTAATACGTATCTAGTAGATAGTCCAATTTACTATATATAAAATTTGTTTTTTTTGTTTGTTTGTATTGAATAGGCTCCAAAACTATTGAACCGGTTTAGATGAAATTTGGTAAGAAGATAGTTCTTGGGAAGGACATAGGATAGTTTTTATCCCGGAAATCATCCCTTAAGGCGGTGAAAGTTTGTATGGGGAAGCAACCTAAATAATAGATATGTAAGATTAATAAAATGTTTGGATGTTTGTTATTCAATTACAAAATAAAACCATTGTACCTACGGACTTGGACATAGACTATGTCCGGGATTAACATATAAGATTTTTCTCACCTCGATGCGTTCCAAAGTGATAGAGTTATTTAAAACAAAATAATAATATGAAAGTTATCATTAAAATGGCCATTACACAATTACCAATGTTGAAATAGTAGTGGATTTCTACTACATAGAGTTAACAATTTTTTTCAGACTGAATAACCGACTAAAGAATTATGTACGAATCGCTTACTTTCTTTATAAAGTGAGGGAAATTTAATATACGTAATAGTTACATTTATATTAAACAGTTTTTGGGACTAAAATAGGAATAATAAAAATAATACTATTTTCTTTTGTATATTTTAATCATTATTCAGTTTCCATTTAAGGAGAAATAGTGTATTATTAGCTCATTTAAAAAAATATGTAATAAAACACGTTAGATATTTTTATTTATTAAAATTTATTTACTTATAACGTATTCATTTATAATATTAGGTGTTCACATTTGCGTCTAAACTTTTTGCGTTCTATAAACTATACCGACGTGGGCGCAGTTGTGAGTTGAGTGATATTGTACCTAACGATTGCCAGAAACGATTTTCAAGAGCGTGTCTATTTTGGGGATATTATCTTTACAAGATTAAGGCCAAGATCTTTGAACTTTTATGAATTCTCTCGAAAGCTTTTTTATAAGCTTAACTAAACTAAACTATTATTATTTTGTTGTATATTAAACTATATTCAAGTTTTAGTAATATTTTTGAGCTGAAAAATGGCTTTGTCTACTTTTTATCCCTGTACTTTGAGCAAGTTCAGTGGAATATAAAATATAAATGGTGCCTAATAATATTTAATAATAATATATTAGATTATTTAAATGAAGATTCTCTCCTTAAGTAAATAACTGCCTCACGTCTATATTTAATTTTTTGCAGATAAAGGATATTATTAGTTGCGTTAAGATAACAATTATTCTATTATGAAAAAAAACAGTTCATTTTCAGTAAAGTGGCTTTTAAAAAATATTATGAAAAGATAATTGGAATATTTTTTTTAAATACTACTTTTTAAGGAAATTAATTTTGAGCTGACCTTTGTGTGAATCTAAAATGAGATAGCGGGGATGCTGTTATCAGCCCTAAATCTTGAAAGAATTTCGTTAAGAGGAACTTAACTCCTCGAGATCATATTTTCTGGGAAATTATACAGATTTAAATTCAAATAACACGTAATTTTTTTGTTACGTGTTTTTGTTTAATATGCAGAGTAGAATTAAACATAATGTTACTTCGAAACATTATTGATGTATTTAAGTATATTTTATGCATATATTGTTATTATGCTCCAAAGCTTGAAATGTCAGGAATCTAAAATCTAAACAAATTCGTGAAAAGATCAGCAGAAAGGTACATTTATTTAAAATCTAAAATATTCACCTACTCTAAGTAAGTCTGTTACGTTACTGTTGTACTTATTATACACGTATACCATTAACGTTAGTGTTGTATGTACTGCTGGGTACTTCCCTTCAATGCCAGGGAGGTCAGGCCATAGTCCACCTCGAGTATCAACAAATAATCACCAGCAAGGCTCAATATAAAGGCAGTTTGAAACAATATACGAAAAAGATTTAATATGGCAATAAAGTAACAAGCTATAACAAATATTAAATCATAAATAGCAACTTTGAAGCTCAAAGATTTATCCAACTTTAGCAAGCAATAAAACAAAGTACGCGGACGTGTAACATTTGTGCCGAAGTGCAGTTTAAACTTATTACGCGACCGCTGTCATATATACACGATCTTATAAACTATAATCACCTGTACAACACTTATATTGTTTTTAGTTAAAGGTAAAAGGAAACCGTTTAGAATTGCCCTGTAATAAAGAGGAAAAGATACAATATTTTAAGATATGAATATCTAATAAGTAAATATGTATTTTACGTATCGAAATATATTAGATTTTCTTTGCATCGGCTGGCACCGACGTAGAAAATATCTGATTAGGTATCTCTTCTAAATGAAAACCGCCGTTTAGTTATTTTTTACATTTTAGTGCCTGGAAGTCGATTTTTTTTAAGTTTTTATTTTAAAGAATGTTGAATGTTAAACTTACAGCTAATATAAACTTATCTATTACTTATCTATACATAGTATAAAACAAATTCGCTGTCTGCCTCTGTCTATTCTAAACCACAATTCGCAATGGACTTAGTGGATATGGTTTTAACTAATAGAAAGGGCGATAAACGAGGAAGGTTTGTGTATATAATTTGTAAATATTTTTAACAAAATGGCTGAGCCTAGACAGTGTTTTGTCAAGAAAACTGTTTTCGTACAATACATGGCTAACGGTGGCTATACCATTAGACATACAATCATATTTCTATACTAGCGGACCCGACAGACGTTGTCCTGTCTACACGTCTTTAATTTGAAAATTTCAAACTTTTTGGAGAAAATTGTGAATCTAAACCATTCCCAGATCCCCTTGAACACACACAAAAAATTTCATCAAAATCGGTCCAGTCGTTTGAGAGAAGTTCAGTGACATACACACAGAAGAATTATATATATAAAGATATTATAATCGATCAAAAAAATGTAGTAGAAAATTGTACTTCTTACATAAAAAGGCCTACGATAGCATGTGTCTATCTCCTAAGATAAGCTCATAATAACTACCTATTTTTATCTAAATGAAACGTACCTAGGGAAGCGAGACTCAAGAGAAGCGAAGGAAAGTCACTAGGACTCTATAAAATACAAACTTTATACCATCGTAAATTGAACCAAAATTTGTTTAAATTGAATATTACACAACTAAATAATATGAATCTATCTAGAGCATTTCCAATAGATATAAAAATTTTAGAGGTATTTGAGATTTCAGATAACTTTATATGATCCGTGAATGGCAATCTGTAATAATGTGGAGAGGCTCCTTAGGTCCTTGGCGATATTTTCCAAGCTTTACTATGAAGTGTATTACGTGCCAATAGACGTTTTACATGTACGTATAAAAGTTTACGACAGTTTTATCATGATATTTTATTATTTATCTGAAGGTAGTGTTTTTAAATAGTACTTAAAATTAATAAAAAACTAGAGATCTTGAAATTTAGTTTAAGGTAAAATACATGTACCGATTGGGGCATCACCATGCTTTCATTATCTTTTTATTAATCTTAGGAAATTACCTATAAGGATTTATGTCACGGTCCACTTGGCTATGTATGAGAGAAGTACTAGAAGCAACCTACATGGTACACTCTCCAAGGACATTCTGATCATCATCTCCCTGTGTTTTACCGAGATAATAAATAGGAATATTAACCGATATGCATTGATGCCTACCCTATTTGTCTACTTTATGTGGGAAAATGTATACGTTATTATTATTTTTTTTAATTACACATTTGCTGCATATACTTTGCACCTTATTTATGCAATAAATTAGAAAAACTGTACAATAAATATCAAACTTCTCTCGATATTATTATTTGAAAATTATTTCTTTTAATATCTTATCAATTTCAGCTATGATGACAATAACAGGCTATCATCATGCTTATACCTTGCCTGTCATCTACAGTACAATTATATAGAAATAGATTAATTTTGTTGAATTATTTTATTCCTTCTATACCTTAAAATTATTCTTTCCAATATCGTACCATAGCCTGCTAAGATTAATTTAAACATTGAATGTATATTCATAAGGAGAGTCAAAAATGAAAATATTTATTATTAGGAAGCATTTTTGTAATATGTTGAATTCGTTTCTCTTTCAAATAAACTATAGAAGTACAACATGAAATTGTACAAATTTATAGTGGGAAATCCGAAGACGTAGACAGCTGGTGTCGGGCAACTTGGAAACGTGTAAAAGTTTGGTACTGTGTACGAAACGAATGAACACTAAATCGTGTTTGGCGTAAGGGGAGCTTCAACATCTCTTGGACATCTTGATTTACTAGTAGCCTTTAGACAATTTAAAATGAGCGGTTTTTGTTTTCTATAACACCGCATATTACGAAGAGTTCAAGCTGTTACTATGTACCTAAATCAATTAAAAAACTAGCTTATTATAACTTTAAATCACAATTCGTTCGACATTAAAATTTCTTATCGGGAACAAATTGATTTACGCGTACAAGCAATAACAATCAAGAACCATAGTCTTCGACATAAAATAAACAAGTGCGTATCAAAGTTGTGTGATAAAATTACCATTGTGATACTTGAACAAAGTTTGTTTTTTTTTAGAATATACGAAATATAACGAGAATGATGAATAAAGATTAAAGAGTGTAATAACTTAGGGCTTTTGTAATGTTTCTCTTGTAAACTTATGAGGATCTATATTCCTATTTTTTTATAAAACCTAGTGAAAAACTCAGTGGCCTGTAAGAGTTAGTATGATGGAGAATAAAAAATAATATTTGTTATTTAAGCCTTACAAATATTACACTGTAAAAATCGTAATACTTTGCTGGTCTGAATGATTTTAAAAAGAAAATGCTCTAAATGTAAAAATATATACATACATAGGTAGTTATACTTAAACTTTCTTGTACAATACTTACTTTCTTGTACAGTGCATACTTACGGTCAGAGTTTAGTCTATGAAGGACTTAATATTAAAAAAAAAATGTAGATAGTGTATAAAAACTTAAGTACTTCATATTACAGGAGCTTGTGATCGAAGAATAACATGTTCGTCCAAATGTTATAAAATTAGTGAGATACACCGGCTTAGCTCGAGACGTGCCAAACTGTAGCCAATCTGTTGCTCCAGCTCAGTCAGTGTACTAAATTTTATCCAAATCTATCTAGCAGTTTTAGCGTCAAGGGGTAGCAAATTTATACTAATATTATAAAGAGGTAAAGTTTGTTAGTTTGTGACGTTGTAGGGGGTAATCTCTGGATCTACAAAACCGATTTAGACGAAATTTGGTATGAAGGTAGTTTGAGACCGTGGAAAGGACATAGGATACTTTTTATCCTCAAAATCATCCCTTAAGGGGGTGAAAATGGAGATGAAAGTTTGTATGGGGAATCAAGCTAGGGACGAACCGAAGCGAAGCAAGGATGAGTCGCTAGTATACAATACATATATACAAACTTTCGTTTTTATAATAGTAGTCCAATAAATGAATTCTTGCCAAATAACTTGAAATTGTTGCTGCTTAAACCCTTCATTAATAATAATCATAACTACGAGTAAATGCATACGATGAATACCACATATTCGGGTAGATAAACCTAGATATTTGGCGATCTACAATTTTTCGGTAACATTTTGCAGTAAATGTGAATTATAGTTTCTATAACTGAGAGTAAAATAAGTTTTAATTTACCTGCTATGGAAAACCCGAACCAATTAAGCTATTATAAAGCGCAATCTATTTAATAAAGCGAAGGAAGACTTGAGTTGGAGTACATCTTATTAAATTGAGCTCAAACTGCCTGCTCCAGTTTAACAATATAAGAACTATTGTAGTACTGGACCTCATTATTTTATATAAAAATGATTTATTTATTTATTGAATATCTTTTTAAGATTCGAATGTGACCTTTATATTTATGAGAAATATAATTTAGTAACATTCGAATACTTTTTTCATATAAGGTCGTGGTCGTATATGCTTTGTTAGATGCCTAAATACTTCAGTTATGCTTAAAGGTATACTTCCTTCTGAAGCATGAATTGCTTAATAGCTAAAGAACAAAATGGTTACACATTACGAATAGGCTATAGGTATACTGGGTTCTGTGTTCAGGGTTGGGTATAATCTTATAAGATCTTTCAATTGACCAACGCAATGAGGGCTTTTTTCTAAACTTTTACTATGAGAAATCGAGAGAGATATATACATATGTATTATGTATGTGTGGTCTTAGATATAGTGAGGTAAACTCCAGAATTATTGATTCGCATCTGAAATTCTTTTTTTTTTGTTTCAAAGGGTATAATCCCAGGTGGCCCCATATAAATTTTATCGAAATCGGTCAAACGGTTTTTTTTTAAATAAACAAATAAATTATTTTTTTAAATAAATTGCTTAATCAAATATGTTATTAATAAACTTTCTTCTAACAAATTATTTGCTTATTACGTCTACACTAAAAATAGACAAATAAAAACTAAAAAAAAACGACTTTCAGGCACTAAAATGTAAAAAGTAACTAAACGGGGGTTTTCATTTAGAATTGATACCTAATCAGATAATTTTGAAGTCGGTGTCAGCCGACAATATTTTAAGATATAGATATCTCATAGGTAAATATGTGTTTTACGGATCGAAATATATTAGATTTGCTTTGCATCAGTTGGCACCGACTTTTAAAAGTATCTGATTAGGTATCTATTCTAAATGAAAACCCCCGTTTATGATAAATAAAGCATAAAAATAAAAAAATAAACTGTCTGAAGCGTGGACACTCGCCAAGAAATTTGTAGTGAACTCAAACTCTACCGAATTCCTGCGAAAGATTTCTTGCAATGTCTGTGGAATTCGAAAGTTTTGACATTGCTTTATATATTATATACTGGCAACCCCGTCTAGCTTCGCTTTATAACTTACTATAGTCAGTGTTAAAAAATTAATAAACTTATATCACGAATCGCGCAGAAATACTTTCCCATTATTTGATACTTTCCGACTAAATTCTCTATCCACTATTAAAGGTTCAAGAAATGGGTAGTCGGTATACATATGTATATTCATTTTATATACCTTCCGCAAAAAATAATTAATCGAGAACACCAGAGACTCCGGAGAGAAATCTGCTTGGGATTTCATATTATGTAAGTAGCCATATAAGTTTAGTTTGGGTTAGTTACAAAATAGATAGTTTGTGTAAATTATTTTTTAACATACGAATATATACGTAAATAGTATCAGTTTTAGGCGCTTAATAAAATAAAGTAAATGTTCTAGAAGTTTAGTATAAACAAATGAGGGTGCTTTAATTAATTAAAACCAACATCCTTATTTTGTTTACGAAATATCTTAAATATTTTTCTTATAAAAATAACACATTATGTTTAAAAATGGCTAGCTACAATTAGTAAATGCCCCTGCCACTGTGTTGGAATAAATATAAGGGCTTGCTTAGAGCAGATATAAATATTGACATCATAAATATTTGGCAGTCTTTTGCGACTATACACTCTAGGTTTGTGGAAATTGAGTGCGAGAGGTAATTAATAAAATAGTTATTTCTCTTCTGATTATTCCCTCAACGACCGCGGACACGCCGGCGTGTCAGTCAACAATAGATTTCTTAGAATTTTAATTATTTTCTTATAAATTTACCTGGAGGTGTTAAGTACTTAGATTCTTTTTCTGTTTGCAAACGTTTATCCATATTATTATACATATAAAAGTATGTATACCTGGTGGTTCGTCCTTATGTAACTCACCGAAGGAACCACGCATCGACATGGTTTATTGCAGAGAGATAAGTCAGTATGGTATTTAAAAGAATTAACTAAAGCTTAAGTTAGTTTAAATACAGGTTTCATATTTCAGCTACAAGTACTGCATTTATTCAATTAGTGAAACTGAATTAGGCTGTAATTATGGTTTTTTAACGTTATTCTTAAAGAAATACGTTTTTAATACATCTATACTAATATTATAAAGAGCTAAAGTTTGTGAGATGTAGGGGGTAATCTCTGGATCTACTGAACCGATTTAGAGGAAATTTGGTAAGAAGATAGTTTGAGACCCTGGGAAGGTCATAGGATACTTTTTATCCCGAAAATCATCTCTTAAGGGGGTGAAAATGAGGATGAAAGTTTGTATTGGGAAGCAAGCTGGACACGAACCCGAGCGAAGCGAAGGTGAGTCGCTAGTTATTGATAAGAATGTGCGAGGTACATTACTTCTTTGGCATATGCAAAGCTAGAACGGTAACTAGAACACTTGTAGCACATCTCAGTAGAGTAATAAATTACCATTTTAGTCAAATGAGATAAAGACATAAGTATCTTGCCAAAATTGAGTTCAATATGCTACAAACTATGGACCGTTTCAAAGGACCTTGCTTTGCTCTATTCGATATAGACTATCTACGCTTTCGTCGAGTATAGTAGTATATCTACGTTATCTACTATAGAGTATATCTACGAGTAGAGCATCAACCAGGTTCTACCTTAAAATAAAGGCTTACTTAAGTACACAAGTTGGTAAGTAAATACGACTATAATTTTTTAATATTTACGCTTCCGTGGTTAGTTTCCGGGAAATCAATTGTTAACTGACATGCCGGCGTATCTGCTATCGTTGAGGGACTAAGAAAGATTAAATTTAATTTTAAATCTATGATTTCTGTGCTAATTATCCTGGGGTTAGGAAGACGGTATTGAATATCGATATGATCTGAAAATATGCATTTATCTATGCATCTTTTATTATTTTAAGTTTTAAAATGTTTTTTTTGTTTTTTTTAATTTTGTTTTTTCTTTAAACAGACACCAGTATACTTAGGAATTTAAGGTGATGTATTTCTATAAAATCGATAATATTGTTCAATAACTTGTGATTAGAATAATTAGAATTAGAAAATGAATAAACAATGAAAATGTAACTAAATGTTTCAATTCTAATAGAAATCTATTAGTGTTTAAACATATTGTTGTAACAGTGTGAAAATTAAACCCACTATTGTCAATCTCAGGTTCATTGTTACGGGCACGGCGCCAAGCTCGTCTTTCAAGCAACAAGCACCCGTGTTCTACCGCACTATGTACTTTGCCGAGGTTGGAGTAAATAAATGGATTCCAATCAATTGTACTGTACCTACTTATTTAGCATTAAAAATATTAAACGAAAAGTTCGTAGAATAAAACTATTCATGTTTCCTAACTTTTGGATCAGTGAAATCGATTTTTAAGGGAATTGAAGGAAACATTGAAGGATAAGTAATTAATTGTAAAGGCAAAAAAAGAAAACTCTTAATTACGAGAAATTAGAAAGGTTTGTGCATGTTAAGGGCGGTCGAAATCCGATGGTGACATCTGCTAATTATTTATCCTCCGAAAAAGAAAAGATTCCGTTGTATCTATAGGTGTGCTTTGCTTTGTATTGGCTGGCACCGATTTCGAAAATATTTGATTAGGTATGTATTTAATAGGTAGGCTTTAATTACTTAGCCAAAGCACACCGACTTCGAAAATATTTGATTAGGTATGTATAGTAAATGAAAACGACCAATCAGTTATTTTTTACTTTTTAGTGCTTTTGTTTGAAGTCGGTTTTTATTTTTTTGTTAAAAAGTTTTTATTTTTCCCTTTTTAGTGTAGACAGTAGTAGCAAAGTAAGAATTCTAACGTGTTAGGCTTGTCGAATCAAACAAAATAAGCCCAAACTCAAAGTATCTACTATTAGCCGTTGAAGAGTTCCACCTATCCACCTTCTGGCCTTACCATCAGATCAGGTCAACAATACCGAACCACTTTACTAACAACGGAAATAGAAACACTTGCAAAGTTTCAAGTCAATATGACAATTAGAAGGTTAAATTCATAATTAGCTATTTTTCCACCCTTAGGGGTGGTATTTTTTTGAAATTTAAATGGGACCAATCTGGAAGTATACACTTTCAAATCACACAAAAATTGTCCAAATCGGTTAATAAATGACGGAGTTCTGAGGTAACAAACATAAAAAAGAAAAACAGTCGAATTGAGAACCTCCTCCTTTTTGAAGTCGGTTGAAAATTAAATTCAAATGGCTAATTATAATCTAAAACGTACCTCGTTTCGCTAGCGAGGCGAGGTTGAACCGCTAGTGGGATATAAAAGTTTCATATATTTTTATCACAGGATAAAATAAATACCAAAGTAGAATGTGCGGGTTACTAGCCTCGAATTGTTCAGATAATGATTACTAGTTGTCGTTTTCGTGCGTTTATTTTTTTTTAAATTCATGTTATTCTTTTGTACGTTTAATTTTTTTAATATTTCAATAATCAAAAATGAGGAAGATGAGCATTGAGCAACGTCTTTATTAAGAAAAAATGAACCCACGGACGCATGTCTATGCAAATTAATTTAAGGAAAATTATAAGAAACATCCATCTGTAATTTTTATCCTTATTAATTTAATACTGATAATACATTGTTTTAAGAAGGATATAAATAATTTTCTTGCTTGAAATTATATTACTCTCCGCTCCTACTACGCTCCGCTCGGGTTCGGTACGTTTTAACGGTTAGTATAGATTTCTCAGAGATGAGATATTTTCCTGCAGTAAAAAGTATCCTAAATATTGACCCGGGTAACCAGCTATCATCATATCAAACATTAAAATCTATCCAGTGGATTTTGGATATGTTCGATGTTCTCCTAGCCGATTCCAGCTACGGCGGCCAATCTCATTGAGACTAGCCAACTGCGCAGGAGATATTATAGTGCTCAAGTGTACGCGCAGCCACAAGTGCACTCTATATTCCTATCACTCTCATACTCCGGTGGGACGACCACTCGACCCGACCGGTGAGAGTTAAGGCGCAGGACCGACGGCTTTACGTGCTCTCCGAGGCACGGGGGTGAAACACCGCCAACTTCCCAACTTCGGGCTGTTACTGAGACTTACTATACAGAAAGACTCAATAACTAAACTTGGCCCGACCCGGGACTCGAACCCAGGACCTCCGGGTGTGCAGCCGTACATGCTAGCCACTACACCACCGAGGCAGTTATTTGATTTTGGATAATAATGACTATTTCAATAAGATTTTCTAAAAATTATTTAATGTACAGATTCTACTCAGAATTTTATTATATGTATAGATTACATTTACCTATTAATAAAAATAACGAGAAAGCGAGCATATGTCATGAAAATGAGTTCGAACTAGCCGTATAAGATATTTATAAGGACTATTATAATATTGGACCTCATTATCCTCTACGAAAACATGTATTAAGAACACTCTTATTCCGATGACTATTAAATTAAAAGAATTATCATACGTATTTTGCTATACTCGTTATCTTACTAATATTATAAATGTGAAAGTTTGGATGCTTGGATGGATGTTTGTTACTCTTTCAGACCAGATCAGCTGAACGGATTTGGATGAAATTTGGCACAGAGATAAATTATAGTCTGGAATAACACATAGGCTAAATAGCACTTTTTATCCCAGAAAAAGGTACCTTTCCCGTGGGATAGATTTGTTTTTGTTACTCAACAGGCGAAACCGAGCAAACCGAGGGCGAGTCCCTAGTATTTTTATATTTTTATCTGTAATGTTGGGTTTTGAGTCTTTATATGACTTTTGAACATAAATTGATAGCAAGTAGACCTTTTTTTAGTCTGTACGAATATCGAATGTTTAACATATACCTACACAACATAAATAAAATATAGGGCATCATCTGAGTTAATTACACACTTGTATGTAAAAATGCGTTTACTTTTACAATAAAAGGGTATTGTGGGTTGGTTTGTTTAACCCTTTCAACTAAGCCGGTAACGTTAATTATACGATAAGATCGGTAAATATGCCGCACCATGCATAGTAAGTGCTGAGATCAGCACGAGTGCTGTGTGAGGCGAGATAATATTGGCACAAAGTACATTGCATGAAAAACTTCAAATTTTAATAAGGAACATTTATTTGATTCCTGTTCTTTACTATCCATAATCTTTGGTGAAAAATTTTGCTTTAATATGACACAGAAAAAAAGGAAGGTTAAAAAAATATGGTCGCAAAAGTACATCCCCATTTTAAAGTAAAAATTAAATTAATAAAAAAAAAACAAAAAAAAAATGATTTTCTTCATTTCGAATATATTTTATTCAATTTAAATAACACTAAAATATTTTTTGCCTGACATCCCCTAAAAATCTTTCTTTTGATGAGAACACGTGAGGTCTTTTTTATTAATTTAATTTTTAAGTTAGTTAAAAACTAAATTAATTTTAATAAAAAAGTAAGTAAAGTGCGGTTTCTACTTCTTTAGGTTGTAAGGGCTCAACGTATGTGAAGGAATACAACAAAGATAGTTTGTATTCAGCACTTTTTAACGTTCCACTGCTGGCCTCCCTTCAGTACGAGGGGGATTAAGCCATAGTCCACCACGCTGGCCAAGTGCGGGTTGACGGACTTCACATGTCTTTTGAAAATTTGAACACAACATGCACTAGAATAGTGTTAATAACATTACTTAGAATTACTTAATAAAACTAGATCTAACTAAACTAGTTAAGAGAACTAAATTATGTATCTAATTGATCTTGTTATTCCAGATTATATTCTATCTGTGTAATAAACTTCATCGAAATTCGTCCAGCTGATTTAGCGTTAAGGAGAAATATACATAAACATGCACACACACATTCAATCTTTACCATTTATAATAATAGTATTCCAATTAGATAATTGGAATAAACGGAATGGACGGAATAATTTCTTTATAGATATAAAGAAATTATTCCGTTCCCAAATGACGTGAATCCAATATCCAACTTTATCGCAAGTTTCTTGTGTCACGTTAAAGTTGAACTACGAGTACCTACTGTTGCACAATACGTTGTTGAATAGTTTTCATTTAAGCGATACTACTGTGGCGCACTTGGAATAAGTTTTGAATTGAGATTTTGTACAAAGGCTGACGTTTAAAATGAATTCCAATACCTACTTACTAGTTTGTTCACGGGCCTTGTGCCAAGTGCCAACCGTCTACTATTTTGTTACATAGCCATATGTCTCTATGAGTAAGTGCCAATAAATCGAATCTGTATTCCTAATAAGCTGTATGAACGTTTAAGTATATAGTATGCCATCTCCACACAGTGCTATAGGATTTGTTTATTTATGTGCATATGGTGGCAGTGGTAGCCTAGTGGTAACGCGCTTGCTTGGGAAACCGATTGAAGCAGGTTCAAATCCCGGGTCTCGATCTATGATATTTTCATGTGCGAATCATTTCTAACATGATTACTTGTCATATGGTGAAGGAAAACATCGTGACCTGCATGTCTGAGAGAACTTAGCGAGTTTTCGAAAGACGTGTAAAGTCCAACTCGCACTTGGCCAGCGTGGTGGAATATGGCCTGATCCCCCTCGTATTGAAGGGAGGCACGCGCGTGTCGAGCAGTGCTACGTTAAAAAGTGCTGAATACATATAAACAAAATATGTGAATATACATACATAATTTTACCATATTACTAATTGTCTTATGGATTTCAAATCCAATATTGCGTGTTTTTTTCATTTGGGTGGTAGAGATAAATAGCGGATTTTAAGGCTTATTTCGTTATTTTTACCGAGACTATTATATCATACTTGGTTGAAATTGTAATTTTTATGATAATTTATTTATTTATATATTTTATCAAATAATAACAGCATATTTTTAATGATTTGAATTCGAAATTAATTGTGGATGTGATAGTTGTACGTGTGAACCATAATAAATGTCTACTCTGAACTGTCGCTGAACAAAATTTGTGAATATTTATTGAAATAACATGAACCTACTTACTTTAAAATTGAGAAAAAAAACGTTGAAAAATAAATGTAGTAATATATATAACATTATCATGTAAACTCTTCTATTATCTATCTATTATGTAAAGTCTTTTTTCTCTTGCAAGAAGTAAATTTAGAATTTAACCAATCTTATTATTAAAAATGAATGAAAAAACTCAAAAAAAAGCTTAACACAAACTTAAATAAAATTACATCGTCCACGTAAACAAAATTTTCATTAAAAATGTTCATAAAATGAAAACTACTGGGCCAAACTATGTTAAATTTTATGGGACCAAATGGCAACTATGCCGCATCAAACTAAAGAAGAATCACGTAAATCGGATCATAAATCTCAGCGTAATCGGAGTACATACATAAAAAATACCAATCGAATTGAGAACCTCCTCCTTTTTTAAGGCGGTTCATAAGAGCTATCGCAATACTATTTATATAGTACTAGTACTCCTAATATATGCTATGAAGGGAATCCTAATCCAAAAAAATCCTATAAAAGCATTTGTGTAAATGTAGCTAATATACTCGAGGAATGAGCTTACAATCGCTAGCTTTGACGGAAACTAAAGAAAAACTTGCGAAACGACAATCAAAAAAATGTAGTAAAATAACATGACGTTTTATCAATTACATATATGAACTCCTTAATATATACTCGTAGTTACACAATTCGTTGGCTCTCTATTACAAGGTTCTATGTTACAATTTTAGTACTTACTAGCAATGCCCGCGGCTCCGCCCGCGTTCAGATGACCAAAAACCTAATTCTTAGGTTTTACATATTAGTATACTCTTACGATGCAGTTTTTGTGTTTTTGTATTTTTTCTCAGAAATGAGATATTTTCCCGCGGTAAAAAGTAGCCTATATGTTGACCCAGATAACCAGCTGTCATCATACCAAATTTCATCAAAATCTGTCCAGTGGTTTTCTCGTGATGCGGTAACAGATAGACAGACAGAAAGACAGACAGACAGACAGACAAAAATTCTAAAAAGTATAGATTCGGACTTTGTATCGATAATAATGTCTATTTCAATTAGATTTCCCAAAAAAAATTAATGTACAGATTTGATTTAGTTAGAATTTTATTATATGTATAGATTTAGTTATTAATGCTACAAGGTTCTACGTGTCATTAACTACAGTTTTGCAAAAACAAACCACTAGATAGCGGCACTATAACTACAAAATATTCAATTTTACATAGTTCTATGTTGTTTTTTTTACGATAACAAAATAACGAAGTTCTATGTAAAAATTACTAAACCTCATTAAAATTAACATAGAACCTTGTAATAGTAAGCCAACGAATTATGTCCTTGATGTCATATGAGTCTCAGATTTTACCATTTATATTATATTACAATATCAAAAGAAATATGAGGAATATTACATTTACTTCTTCATTCTTAATAGTGGTAAATGGGAACGTAAATAATAATGATTTAGATTTTGCCATAATATATTTTTAACTCGTAACATAGGATGTTATTTATACACGCGTACATATAAAAAGGTATTTCCTTAAATTGGTATGGTTATCCCCAATACTTTGTTTACATACATACAATTATTTGTATTTAGAACAGCTTATATCTGTAGAAGACGAGAAATCTGAGAAATCTTTTACTAGGAAAATTTATTTTAGTTTGAAATTACTGCATGAATCATGTCATCTGAAAGACACCGTGAATGTTTCATATGACATGTTTTATATTCTTCGTTATATTTTTTTATGTTACTAACCAGCTATGACCATACCAAATTTCATCAAAATCCCTCTAGTAGTTTTTCTGTGATGCGGTAACAGACAGACAGACAAAAATTCTAAAAACTATAGATTCGGTATCTCTATCGATAATAATGTCTATTTCAATAATATTTTCCAAAAAAATTTAATGTACAGATTCGACTTAGTTAGAATTTTATTATATGTATAGATTATTATACGTATAGATGATTCACACATGAAAATATCAGAGTTGCAAGACCTGGATTAGAACCCGCTTTTCTTGGCCTTTTAAGTGATCGCTTTACCACTGCGCTACAACTGCGCTAACAATCAATCAATCTTTAATCATTTACTCATTACACGGGCTACGGCTATCTGTAAAAAACCCTAAAATACATTCTGCCATTACGTAATATATTATGGTTGCTAAATCACTTTTAAGCAAAATGAAACGGCTAACTGAATCCGTTATTTAACACGCATGATAGTCACATTTTGAAAATCATTAAGGAAAGTGTTTTCAGCATCTTTAGGATATTTTTATAATTTTTTATTCATGCTTCTTGTTGCTATATAAGTACCTATTGTTATCATATTTATAAAATCTAGGCGATAACGGCAACTTGAATAACTAAACAGTTTTATCTAATCTAACATTACGAGTCATACTAAGTCCTTTGTTTTTTTTTTCTTTACTAACGCTTTGCTTTTATAGAATTTATGAACGCTTATATTTTACGATTAGCTCAAATGTATCAAAATATGATAAATTATTAATGGATATATTAAGTATAGTGGTTCTGCCTGCATGTATTTTTTTCCTTAGTAGTAGTTAGTTAGTAGTTTGTATTTTGAACACGCTTTTATTAGCTTCAATCGCATTTTAGTCTTGGAAATTAATTTAAACCTAGTCTCTCATCGATTCGCAACTTTCTAAGTAGGTTTATGAAATTAAGATGGCAATACAATAATTTGATATCAACGAGTTGAACTGATAATAGAGTTATCATCGATCGGTGGTGGAAACCTTCAAGGGCTTGGGTCTCCTTGGTTTTCAAAACAATGATTACTACTTTGAACTATAAATTGTAAAGTAAAAAGGGAATGAATTGAATTTATTTTACCCATTCTCGAATGTGCTTATAAATTATTCTTGTAAAATATAATTAATTAATTAATTAACAAAGTTAATAATTGTGAAACCAGACACAAATATGTGCCTGTTGTGTTTGCTTTAAAACGTTATATGTAATTATTAATTATGTTTTATTTTAATAAAGAAATTTTCTATAAAATGTAACAACTACTAGCAAACCTAAATCTATAATTATATATATACATATAATAAAATTGTAACTAAGCCGAATCTGTACATTAAATATTTTTTGGAAAATCTTATTGAAATAAACATTATTATCGACACACAGAGGCCGAATCTATAGTTTTTAGAATTTTTGTCTGTCTATCTATCTGTGACCGCATCAAAGGAAACCCCCGGACAGATTTTGATAAAATTGGGCTTGATGGTAGCTGGTCATCCGGGTCAACATATAGGCTACTTTTTACTGCGGGAAAATATCTCATCTCTGAGAAATCTATACTAAACTAAAGCAATAAAACAATTTTTTATTTTACTATTACATAATAACTATAATATAGTTGAAGTAATCAAAAATATTCAAAATTTTCGAATTAAGTAAAGTAAGTTTTACCTTTTCTATCTTAAAAATATCCCCGTTGAAAACCTGATGTCGATAGTGACACGAACGCTATGATCGAATGGCTCTGAAAGATTTAATACGTTGATTGCTTTCTGAGTGGAGTCTTTGAGACATCATCTTGTGTTGGTTATTTTAACACGATTCGAGAACTAATATCTTTTGATTATTCGATACTTGCTTAATACTAAACTGGATAGGACTAAAAGTTCGGGATTTGGGAAATGGATTTTCATTGAAAATATATATAGAAGCATCAATTTAAATATTTCTAACTGCAAAAATGGTGAAGTCTTGTTCAATCCTTTTAGGGGATCAATGTTGCAAAAGGTCCTAAACTTTAAAAGGATTTAGTGCTATATGCTTATAAAGAACTCTTGTGCAAAATTTCGTGTCTTTATCTAGCGATTTATGTTGTAAGTTGACAGTCTGTCAGTGTTAGAGCTTTATGAAGTTGATAAAAAAGTTTTTAAAGCGTATAAACGTATCCTAATAAAATTTCACTTTCGCTTACTAAAATTTTAGATATACTCATATTATTAGAATATGACGTAAGAATGAACTCGAATGATAAGATTACAAATGTTTTAAAGAAGTTGGCTAGACGCCATATCGCCGGTCGTTAATCGAGTTCGAACGTTGGGGTGATGACTTCGGTAAATGTGACAATATCCAATGATATAGGATAAACTAAATACTTTTATGATTTAATCTTTTATATACCAAATCAACAACGCAGTAGTTGATTATTCTACTTTCGAAATCCTAGAATCTTTCATATAGTTATAAATAATATTAAAATATGAATTATGTTTCCAATTTTTTTTAATTGATAGCAACTAAAGCTCGTGAATACCTTCTAAACAAAAAAATACAGAAAATAGGTTGACTAACAGAGGAGAAAAAGTACTTTGCCTATTTATATATAGATTCATTAATTACTGCCGTCTGAATCACAAATCTATCATTGAAAATAACAAAAAAAAAATCTTATTGTTTAAAGCCAATCTCATGTGTTTACTTTTGTGAAGAGACAAGCCAGGCGAAAGTTATTGGTAGTATTTTAGTTAGCATCATTTTCCTCAATGCCAACCAATGGTCCTATTCCCATAGAAGGTAAGATAGCTGATTATAAAAATACAGTATCGTGATTATTTATCTAATAGAAAAAGCATAGCTAAGTAATTGGGTCAAATGTTTAAATTTTAGAATGCCAAATTTTATAACATTGTCTCCAATAAATTACTATACAAAAAAGCATAAAACATACATTTATTATATGAATATATAAATTATTTTAGTTACAACACATATCAATGTGAAGGGTGTAATTTTACACTATGTTAGTGTGAAACTTAAAAAATGATAAAAATAAATAGTCTCCAATACGCATCACTAGATCAAGATCCATTTAGTTCGATCTTTCCCCCTATACAACAAATCGTGAAGCTTTCAGTAAAGATAAACTAAGATAAGTTTTCTTCTACGTTACACGTGTTCAGATTTCGAAATTCGTAGTATTACTGAGTGTCAACGTTCTAAATCCCATAGTCTTTTTAGTAAGAAAAGCTTTTAAAATAGATACTATGAAAAGATTTACGTTGAATTTTATTTAAAAGCTTTAGCCTATAGGATAAAATAATTTTCACCAGATTACTGTATAATACTAGCATTAATGTAACGCTAGTGATAAAAATAATTTAGATATATATGAATTTATATTAAAAAATATTTTTCTAACATGAATCTTTAAACTGTAATATAATAGTGATAAATTATTATAATGAAAGTGTAATAACAAATGATTATTAAAACACTTATGGAAGCCTTATATAGATAATATACATACATATGTCTGTAGTATATTATTTTTTATTACTGTGTTATATTTTGAAAAAAAAAACAAAAGAATAAATTCGACAACCAACCGACATAGAAAGCTTGTAAATTGTTTTACAATATAAATCCGGTTTAAGCTAAATCTATGTATACATATAATATAATTCTAACTCAGTCGAATTTGTACATATTTTTTGGAAAATCTTATTGAAATAGCCAGTATTATCGATATAGAGGCTGAATCTATCGTTTTTAGATTTTTGTCTGTCTGTATGTCTGTGACCGCATCACGGAAAAACCACTGGATGGATTTTGATGAAATTTGGTATGATGATAGCTGGCTGTTTGGGTCAACATATAGGATACTTTTTACTATGAGAAAAAATCTCATCTCTGAGAAATCTATACTAAACGTTAAAACGTAAGTAGGGACGAACCCGAGCGGAGCAAGGGCGAGTCGCTAGTAAAATATACTATGTGAGTTCTGGCGTGAAAGAGTAATAAACATCTATCCATCCATCCTTACAAACTTTCACGTTTATAATATTAGTATAGATTTGTATGGATATCAAATAAATTCAGTTTTAATCAAAAAAAGTATTAGTTAATAAAAGCATAGCAATAAAATAACTTTGATTAGTTCTACTAAGCCTATGGTAATATACAATTGTGTAGTATTATTAAATATAATATAATTTTGAAAATATTTACTATTGTACTGAGGTTATTTGTTAATTTGTATGTATGTTACACAATATATAAAAAACTAATGAAAATTTTAAATAAAAATAACAGTTTTGACAATTTATCAAAACAGTAAAGATATATTAAAGAAAGCTTTAAAATAAACTTGAAGAAAAAATGTAATCTCACAGAGAAATAGAGTGCACGGAACTTGGACTAGAATTTAATAGAGTAATTATCCAATTGGCAGTGAACGATCCATTTAATTTGTTATTGAGGCAAAGTAATATATAGTTTCTCAGTAGAAAGTAGTTATTGGAATTGATTTACTATCATTCTTTTTGATTTATTTTAAAAATCATCTAAGTAAATGAATTTGAAATATGATGTCGATATATTACAAAAGTTTTTATCAAAGTATTATGAACATGGTACATAATATGCATATATGTAGGTAGATTGTAGGTGTCCAAAAAATCTAAATGTTTTATATCTTATTTCAATATGTAGAACTATTTCGATTTCGTATTATTCTATTAACTATTGTAGGATCCCTAATCAAACTTCGAGATATTCCTAACTTATATTCTTATATTCAGTACTTTTTATAATCGCCAGTGAGTTACATAATTTATAACCATAATTTTTAGTATTTCAAACAATTCGTGACTAGTCACTACATGGTGCTACCGCTACCGACATCTCTGTGCAAAAGCGCGGGAAAACAAATAAATATCCGCGCCTTTTTTTTTATTTTTTTAAGACACATTCCTATCGGCCAAGGTCACATAACTAAATGCCTTATATATAAAACATTACAAATTAATCAAATATATTATTTTCTATTAAAACGCTCAATATATAAAAATGCAACCTTACACTATCAAATCAAGAGCAGTAAGTATTTTAAAAATAAGAAGATAGTAGTTCTACCAAGCATCGTGTAGGTACCATGGATATTCAAAAAGTGATGCTCATTTATGTATACTGCAAATACGTTGCTGTTAAGGCAGATATAATAGGGTTTATCTATATGCAAGATTTTCTAATACAAAAAACTTTGACTAAAATTCTGGATTTAAAAAAACTTAAGTTAATTGAAAGTTTTATTATATTCGTGGGTGATTGGTTTGAATTTGCTAACCAAGTACTTTTTATTATTAATAACGGACGGAGAATATACACACTACACGACAAAATGCAATAAATAGTTTATTGGAATACTATTATTTATAAATGCGTAAGTTGGTATGTGTGTTCGCTTGTTACTTCTTTACGCGAAATCGGCCGAACTGTTTTGAATGAAATTTGCACTAATATTTAAAAAAAAACAATTTCAACAATCGATATTCGTGTTAGAAAACGTAAAATTATATGAGAATGACATATTTATTAGTCGATCAAAAAAGTATTAGATACATAATCAGTAACAAAAAATGCCCTAACCGAATGAGTGCTCATTTGAACGCGCTTTTAATTTAATCCCTGCACAACTGCGGAGACGCCGGCGTTACAGTTAACAATAGATTTCTTAGAAATTTAATTAATATCTTACAAATTTACCTTAACTTTAGGCATTGCTTTTAAGGTTCAACTAACATTGTTGTATATTTATTTCAACTTGAGCAATTACCTAAACAAAATTGGTGAAAGTTTTAAGAGAACTTTTGCATGGGATTGTGTATCTAGTACTTTATTGATCGATGACTTGACATAATTCTTCATCTTGTCTAAGCGCCTGTTTAGAACGTCAACTAAATCATGTCACATCATTCGCAAGGGTAAACATATTTATATCCCTGAATAAGTTGCACTGACTCATTTATTTTCAGTTTTTACACACGATGCTTGGTAAAACATAACTATCTTCTCTCTCTTTTTTAGTTAACAAATAGTATACTTTCATTTATGTATTCAAATAATAAATTAACAATCATTTATATAATAACTAGCGACTCACCCTTGCTGCGTTCGGGTTCGTCCCTAGATTGCTTCCCCATACAAATTTTCATCCCCATTTTTATTCCCTTAAGGGATGATTTCCGCAATAAAAAGTATTCTATGTCCTTTCCAGGGTCTGAAACTATCTTCTTACCAAATTTAATCTAAATCGGTTCAATAGATCCAGAGATACTACAACGTCACAAACTCACAAACTTTACCTCTATAATATTCGTATAGATTTATACATACAAATACACTATGTAATTTCATGATGGAATAATGCCTTTAATTATTTAAAACTATTTAAATTATAAAAAAAAATACTTTATTCGCAATTATTGTGCTCTAATTTTTGTTCTTTGACATTTTATCAACATCGGTCACTTGTAGGGTTATCGTTGTTTATATTATGAACTAGTTATACAAACAGGTTAGTAGGTCGAATTATTAATTCTTATATGTCTTCGTAAGAATTAGGGTAATACCCGAAAAATAAAATTTGTAAAATGTGAGTTGGACTTTGCCTTGGCTGTTCCGTCAATCCGTCAAGTGCCTTCTGTCTATTTTACCATACAAATATATTAATGAGTTCATTATTAATTATAAATAAATACAAAAATTAGTAACTTGTTCACTTCAAATTATAATTTAACTGCTGCTTTATTATTATTACAATCTTATGATCATTATATAATCCATATAAATGTGAAAGTGTGTTTGTTTGTTTGTCTGTCCTTCTTTCACGTCGAACAAGAGTGACGGATTGGCGTGATTTTTTGTGTGAAGATAGTTCGATGACTGGAGAGTGATAAAAATAATTTTACCGCGGGTGATTATCTCGATCCCTGGAAAAACATGCTATAATATAACCCACAACAACTCATCATACCTATTCTATCTAATATAGTCTATGTTTTTCATACTAACCGTTAAAACGTATCTAAGGGCGAACCTAAGCGAAGCGAGGGCGAGTCGCTAGTATGAAATAATTTTATCGTGTGCGTTCCTTAAGTGGCACTAAAAAGATATAAATAATAATTATAATTAAGATAGAGAAAAAAAAATGAAAGCTTCATTCTATTTAGTGTTCCATAATTTTATCCTCCGATTTTAAACTTGATAAAGTTTACAATAAGCTCTTGTTAGGAATGAAAATATCTAAAAGACAAAGTACTAAAAACCGTTCCGTACATAAATTTTACTAATAATAGATAATTTTTTTTATTACTCATGTAATATTTATATTCTCTGGATATATTATTTATTAATGAGTTCATTATTTATTTTATATTCACAGATTCCAATCAATTCATAATTGGATTTATAATAGATAATCTGATAAACGATCATTTGAAATATTTGGCCATATTTTATTTTTATGTATATATTGAATTTCAATAATATTTTAAAGTATATATGTAGGGACATAATGTTATGAGCATTTAAGTCTTTTTAGTTTGGTGAGTAAAATTTAGGTCACAATGAATTTTATAGAATAACAAAGTAAAATTTGGTAACCAAATAACTTGTAGAATCGTTAAATAAATAATTTTTAATTACATCATAAAATTTTAATTTCCTATCGTGAGGCAGCGCGGCTTGTTGCGTTCACTCCAATTAATTTTATACTTTAATTAAACCATCGACGATATTACGTACACCTATTATTATTAACAGTTCTTTAACTTATAATAATAAAACATATATAGTACAAAATTTGTATAACATGGTGGTTACTGGTTGTTATCGACGCTGCAATTTCACGTTACAAGTTTTCCGGATGTGTTATATATAATATCCGGTAAGGTACGTGCAATAAATTCATAACTAAGACAATCTTAGAAATTGCAAGGCGAACAAACGTGCTACCATAGTGGTATAACAGTCTATTAATTATGAGATAGAGTATATATTTTATTTATTTAGGTACAGAAACAGAAAACAAATTTAAAAAATTACAACTACGTACAAAAAGCTAAAATATTATTTTAAATTTGTTGTCCAATTATATCTGTACACAACATTCAAATAAACCCATATAATTATAATAAACAAACTTAACCAAAAAGAAAAAAAAAAGAAAAATTAGATTAAAATATCGTAAACAAAAAAAAATTACATCTTATTAAAAAAAATCAACAACAAAATAAAAAAAGTAGGTAGGAGAAACAGAGAGAAAGCAAATTATTATTATCGAAAATATAAAAGATAAAAAATATATAGGAAACAATGTCATATCTCTTCTCTTTTACCTGATCTTCATTATGCAATAGTTATTCTATTCATATCTCACAAGCTGTTGAAGATAACCAACCGTTTCTGCAAATGTCATTATGAAAACGAAGGACAAGACTCCCCACTGCTTTGTCATTTCAACGTCAGATTTATTGAACATCTCCCACTTGAATGGGAAATTATATTTAACTAGCATTGCCCGCGGCTCCGCCCGCGTTCAGATTACCAAAAGCCAAATTCTTAGATTTTACATATTAATATACTCTTGCAATGCAGTTTTTGTATTTTTTCTCAGAAATGAGATATTTTCCCGCGGTAAAAAGTATCCTATATGTTGACCCGGATAACTAGCTATCACCGTACATGAAAATCGTTCCTTTGGTTTTTCTGTGATGCGGTAACAGACAGATAGACAGACAAAAATTCTAAAAACTATAGATTCGGCCTCTGTATCGACAATAATGTCTATTTCAATAAGATTTTCCAAAAAATATTTAATGTACAGATTTTAGATACAGGCTTAGTTACAATTATATTATATATATATATATATATATATATATATATATATATGTATATATATATATATATATATATATATATATATATATATATATATATATATATATAGATTAGATATGTGTTTGGCTGCTTAGAGTTTTAATTTAAATCAACTTATTAACGTGTCATTAAGATTACTTGTATTTTTCTTTAGAATTTATATAATTTGAATTTATTTTACAGGAAAGTGACATCCATAGGATAAACTATATCTTAAATAAAAATCGGTTTTCAGGTATAAAAGGTAAAAAATAACTAAACGAGCGTTTTCATTTACTATATACACCTAACAAGATATTTCCAAAGTCCGTGCGTTTTCTCTAATTTTCTCGAAAACGGTATTTTCTATGTCAGAAAAGATTATATTATGGGATCTTAATAAAATACAATTTAAACAACTAAAATCGGTCCAGTTGTGTCTGAGAAATCGGCAAACATACATAAAAAGATACATACAAACGAACACAGAACATAATTTTTTGAAAATCGGTTAAAAATATGTTTTGACATTAAGGTGTCAAAATAAAATTCCTGTTAAACATATTTTAAGGATATTAATAAAAAACTTTTAATAACAATAAAAATATATATTACGTGAAAAGGACTTATATAAAGTTTTGATAAGACATATGTATGTACCATACATACATATATTTGATAGCTTATCTATGAAACACTTAAGTCTTAAATTGTAGAGTGTTTAAAGCTAAGTATATTATAGCCTATAAACCAGATATTCTTTCAGCCAAATTCCTATCCAAATGCTTTCTATATGACCTATTTTAAAAGCCTACTTTTCTGAAAAGGTTTGAATTAGGAACGCTGACACTCAGTAATACTAGACTTATGGATTTCGAAGCCCGAGTACACGTGTTTCTATACAAAAAAAAAAGAGCTTAATTCATCTTTAGTGAAAACTTCGTAACTAAGACTAAATGTATGCTGGATCATTTACTTTTATGTAAATTGAACGTGATTTCTAGTTATTTAACTGGAAAATTGGCTTTCAAATACTAAAGCGACTTGGGATATAAATCAAGCTTTAGGTTACTTTCCTCAACTATTGACTTAAGCGACTTTTGTTAAAAAGTGCATCGTCAAGCGAACAGTAGGTACCTGTTCTTATACAGTAGTTCAGAACTTGTTCAATCACATTTTATAAACTAATTTAAGTTGAGCTTTTGTATCCGGGACGGGGTTAAGTTCAGAAATCGTAAATCTTAGGCGGAGATTATCTACTCTACTATATTGTTTTTATGTCTCACTAAATAAATAGCTGCTTACACCAAATTTACGTTTTATAATATTTAAAGCCAAGTGCAAATCAAGTGCAAAAAGAACTTTTTAAAATTTCTGTGTCTGTCTGTCCCTCCGTCTATTTGTTTGTTTGGGCTAATCTCCAAAATGGCTGGACCGATTTTGCCGGGTTTATCATTGGCAGATGGCTGATATTATAAGGAGTAGCTTAGGATAGTTTTATTTTAGAAAAAGGGAACAAGGGAAGGGAATAAGGGAACCGCGCAAAAAAGCCTGGAAATTGTAAATAAAATCTGCGTATCCAGGGACGTACCCGAGCGAAGCGAGGTAGAAAGCGAGGTTTAGTCGCTTGTATTATAATATTATGTGTATCTACGAGTATGTGCGAACGTGTGTAAGTATACGTATACAAATATATTTTTAAGAAAGTCTATATGCTTAAGAGATTGTTTGTATTTATATTTGGTGGCAATAATCTCGGGGCCCACCAGGCAGTTTAAATATCCTATTTACATTTTACAGTTTTATTGAGGAAAGTTGCATGTTATTTTGTGAATCTTATAAGCAAAGCCAATAAATGAAATTCACGATAGGAGCCGCGGGCGATAATTAGTACTTTTTTAATAAATTATTAGTATTAAATTAAAAATTAATTTCAGTAGAGTATATAGATTTATTTAAAACCGTAAATTACTTTTCAAGTACATACTTGTCCGATTGAAGCGAAAAAGATATTTCAAGGTAACTGTTTCTATTGACCTCGTTAAAGTTAAGAGCTGAGGTATGTTAATTCAAATCACTAGCTTTTTCGATTCATAGACGCGTTTGCTTATTTAAATATAAATATATCACATTCCTTACATCACATGACACCGAAATGAATATACTGTGATTCAAATTATTGATTTTATTATAATACTAGCGACTCAACCTCCCTTCGTTCGGGCTGGTCACTGTGTGATTCTTTAATAATTTAAGCCGACCGATACCGTTTTTTTATAAACCGATTGAAATAAAACAAACACTAAATGTTAAGTGAAGCTTACTACAATACATTAGAGAAAACCGCACCCGAATTCTTTTGGCCGTTTCCGCGATTATCGGGCACAAACGCACAGACAATCATACGAACCGACCAACAGATAAAAATACAAGCGACCAATTAGAAGTTTAAATACTATCGTATAAGTAAGATTTATACTTTTATATAAAGAGATATTTTTTTTACATAATAGGTTGTGGTTAAGATATTTGTGTCTTGATAGATTAAAATGTTTATACTGTTGATACTCAAAATATATGGAACGATAATATTAACAAAACAAACGTGTGTGTGTACTTATGTACGCACGTAAGAAGTTATATTTCTTTGATAAGAGAACAAAAATAGCTAGAGATTTCATCCCGTATGTCACAACTCTCTGTTTGTAAAAAGAATACAGCTAACTTTATCATGACGCTTTTAACCTTCGATCAAGTATTGTTGATCGAAGCTTTCAACTAACTTTATCATGTCGCTTTTTGGCTGTCGGTGTGGGCGCGCATCGTAAAAATTTAAGTCTCATAATTTTTTCCAAACGTACCAAAAGAAGTATAACTTCAAAAGATATACAAAAAATATACAGATTAGATATTTTATTAATATTCGTCTAGCTTTTTGTAAAGTACAAAATGATACTTTTATTATTAAAGAATTGCTAAAAAAAATTGGCAGCATATAAGCAATTTCATTAAAAGTTTCTGAGTATCGGTGCGGTTAGCATTCTAGATGCAAGTTATCTGGCTAATGGTATGGCGGAGAAGTTCCAAAACCGCGAGCTGCTATTGACTTTAAATCAGAATTTCATAACTACGTTTTCATATCATACCTGTTAATGGTAATCGGCACCAATATCTAGAAAAAATGAAAGACAATTATAAATACGTTTCGATGAATATAAATCACAATTTTTTAATGACATTATTTTTTGAATAAAATAAGCTATGTACTATATAAAACTCGCGAAAAACAAAAACAAATCTACCCCACGGGAACCGTAGGTTTTTCGGGATAAAACGTAGTCTATGTACTATTCCAGACTATAATCTATTTCTGTGCCTTTCATCCAGACCTGTTCAACCGTTCTGGTGTGATTGAGTAACATCCATCCAAACATCTAAACTTTCACATTTATAATATTAGTAAGATTGTTTTCATTATTCTTTCTTAACAACTACTAAGAATATCGAAGTGGCGGCAGAAAAGTAAAAGTACTGTAAAAATAACGCTTAGGTATATTTATTTAAGCTCACTGTCCTTGTGTGAAGGACGAAGATGCTTACTGTCATTACTCCACACGTTTTATGGAGTGTACACATTATAATAAAACGGTTTAGTCACTGATTTATATTATTACTAGCGACTCATCCTCGATCCGTTCAGGTTCGTCTTTAGTTACGTTTTAACGTTTAGTATAGATTTCTCAGAAATGAAGTATTTTCCCTTAGTAAAAAGTATCCTATATGTTGACCCGGATAACCAGCTATCATCATATCAAATTTCATCGAAGTCTGTCCTGTGGTTTTCTCGTGATGCGTTCCCAGACAGACAGACAAACAGTCAGACAGACGTACAAAAATTCTAAAAACTATAGATTCAGCCTCTGTATCGATAATAATGACCGTTTCAATAAGATTTTCCAAAAAAATATTTAATGTACAGATTCGACTCAGTTAGAATTTTTGAAACCATTTTGAAGGAAATGTGTAAAGTAAAAGAAATAAATCCATCTAAGCTATTTGCTCCAAAAATGAAATTTTCTTTTTAAAATTTTTTATCTTGTAAAAATAGTCATAAAAATCAATGTAGAAACCGACCGAGCGTAATTTTTTATTTCCTCGAACGCTATCGGATCATTTTATATTCAGGCCAGGGAGAGATAAGGGATGATATTTACAGCTTCACACAAAGCATTCAGCAATGAGGGAATTCATTCTTTGTTGTAAGGAATGGCAGGTGAATTGAAATGAACATTTCGAACAAAAACGTTTTTTGCCGATAACAAAACAGTTAGTGAAGAAACATATAAGAGAATTGTGTTTTTATAAAAGAAATAAAATTGTTTCATGAGAAAACAATTTGATTTGAAAAGTGACGCAATAAGTTTCTAAGGTTACATGTAATTAACATCTCCAGGTAAATATCTAAGAAATTAAATAAATTTCTAAGAAATTTATTGTTAATTGACACGCCGGCGTGTCTGCGGTCATGGAGGGATAAAGAAACTAATTAAAGTATCTATAGATTTTCTTTTTAGATATTCACCGTTGGCTCCAGTTTTTACTAGTCAATGTTTGTAAAACTAACTTTTTGGTGAAGAAAGCAGTTTTAGTATTCGCGAGGACCTACGCTGGAGTACTGGCTCAGTGCAAAAGAGCTATTGGATTAACCATACCTTCGCTTAACTTAAATATATTATAGTAATAAAAAACCCAACTGCATAAAGGCTAAGTAAAAAGATACACGTTTCATCCTTGCCGCGAGATGTACGTATACCGGCTATGTCTCTGACTGCATAATAACTATTCCTTCGTTAACTTGTTTTCATCTTTTTAGTTAGCAGTCGGATTTTTTATTTTTATAATATATATTTTTTTATATACAGCTTTTTAGTTTTTACCAATTAGATATTTGAAGTTATATTTAGAATTTTTTTATCATATATTTTTTTAAAGATACACAAATTAGCGCCTGAAATCCACCATTTTTATTTTCAACTATTTCTATATAACCTACTAGCATTGCCCGCGGCTCCGCCCGCGTTCAGATGACCAACAACCAAATTCTAAGGTTTTTTATATAAGAATAATGTTACGTTACAGTTTTTGTATTTTTTCTCAGAAATAAGACATTTTCCCACGGTAAAAAGTATCCTATATTGACCCGGATAACCAGCTATCACCATACCAAATTTCACCGAAATCCCTCCAGTGGTTTTTCTGTGATGCGGTAACAGACACACACACAGACAGACAGACAGCCAAAAATTCTAAAAACTATAGATTCGGCCTCAGTATCGATAATAGTGTTCATTTCAATAAGATTTTTCAAAAAATCTATATATATATAAAAGAAAGTCGTGTTTGTTACACTATTTATAACTCAACAACGGCTGAACCGATTTGGCTGAAAATTGGTGGGGAAGTAGCTTAGACCCAGGAGACGAACATGGAATACTTTTTATCCCGTTCGATTGCGTTCCTGTGTGACGTGACATAAAACTCAAGAACGGCTGGACCAATTTTTATGATATTTGAATTTTTAGATTTCTCTTAGTCCGGAATAGGATAATAAGTATTAAAACATCAGAAAAATTAACGAAAAAAAATTATATGGCTAGCGCTGGCTAATAACTATTTATCTCTATTTAAAACGTACCTAGCGACGAACCCGAGCGAAGCGAGGGTGAGCCGCTAGTATTTAATATACAGATTCGGCTTAGTTACAATTTTATTATATGTATAGATGACACTCGCGTTATCAAGACGAATTTAACGATGTATGAATTATCAAAATCGGCCTACGTGTTTGGTCTCTAGAACGCCACATAGTAACATATATACATACATTCATACATACACAGACTAACAAACACATTATCCTCATTTGCGTCGCGTAGTCGGGTAAAAATTACTTATTTTTGATGTAATATATGTTTGTATGTTAAGTCTAATACAAAATACTTTTCATCGATAAACAGGTGATAAGAACAACCTTGCTTAGGATCCTAGGCTATATTAAATGGCTAGTCTGAGTAAAATAAACCGTTGTGACCGAAATTCACTTAAGGTAAAAATGTTATTATAATTTATTTATACACACATAGGAAACTATTTGAAATAATATTGTTTTATTTAACTTAAAGCTGCCAAAAGCTTTTTCAATAAATTAAAGCAGTTTACACCACGTATCTGCACGTGTTTCTGATTTTTTTTTCATGGAAAACCTATTAAAGTGAGGCAAATAACGCGGTATCCACATTCCCCACTCATGCAAGCGTTCATGGAATTGCGAGAATTTTTCCATTAAGAGTCTGACGATGCAACTTGTACTGGCAAACCTTATTACACACGCACCCTTATACATACATACATATACGTGACCTATAGTCGCCGTGGATAGTGGCACGTGTTTATCTACTTTCAAAACAATAATTATGGTATTGTAATGTTATTTCATTTTGTTCTCAATTTATTAATTTTATATGAATTACAACTTCAAGATATAGGTTAAAAAAAAATAAAACATCCGTTTGTCTGCTATATAAATATTATAAAGAGGTAAGTTTGGATGTAGGCGTAAGTAATTTCAGAAATTACTGATGCAATTATGAAAATTATTTTACTCTAAAGCTATATCACTGCCGAGTGCTAGTCTTTTTTATTCCGGTAAAAATGTATCTTTTCAAAAAACATAACTTTAATTGGCGTGAAAAAAACTGTCCGTTGAATTGAGCTCTACCAGCGTGCGTGCGCTGCCTAAGCGATTTACAATAAAGCAATCGAAGTGTATGGTTAAAGAAATCTAGTAACGAAATAAAAAAACTCGCTAATATGGAATAAAATTTCCACTGGATTTTTTAAACCTATTCGTTTGCATTTATCTTAGGCTATCATCTATACATATAATAAAATTGTAACTAAGCTGAATCTGTACATTAAATGTTTTTTTGGAAAATCTTATTGAAATAAATATTATTTTCGATACAGAGGCCGAATCTATAGTTTTTAGAATTTTTGTCTACCTGTCTGTTTGTCTGTTACCGCATCACAGAAAAACCACTAGAGGGATTTTGATGAAATTTGCTATGGTGATAGCTGGTTATCCGGGTCAACATATAGGATACTTTTAACCGCGGGAAAATATATTATTTCTGAAAAAAAATACAAAAACGGCAATGTAAGGGTATACTAATAAGTAAAACCTAAGAATTTGGTTTTTGGTCATCTGAACGCGGACGGAGCCGCGGGCAATACTAGTATTAAAATAAAAATTAAAACTACTTCTTCACACTTTTATCTGCCCTGCCTACTTACCTGTTTTGGAAATGGTTACAGTATTTAAGTTAGAATTTTCCGGGAAAATAGATGAATTTATTACGTGTAAATGACACATTTTTTCCTGAGATTTCAAAAAAAAAAAAACTCAGAACATTAAATTTAAGCTTTAGTCATTCGACATAAAGAACATGTCTTTTTTCGTTTGCAATTAATTTATGTGTATGTCTCGTAGAAAGCAATATTATAAAACTATGTTTAGTTAAAAAAAGTTCAGGAACAGATCTTTAGATTATCTACTCTTGTACAAGTGTTACGAACGCGTTTTATCCGGACAGAGGTTTGAAAGCCACTAGTAATGTCCAAGCCGTACCAATTTGTTACGGTCACGATTTCTGGATCTTCTACATTTCAATTACTGAGTGCCAATTAACTATCTCTATAAAGTAACTAATAATATTGTTATTATGTAATTAAGCATGACAATATTCAATAGGTAATATACTTTGCATATAATATTATGATACAGATTAAATAAAAGACAAAACCGAATAAATAGCAATAGTTTAAAATATTGTTTCTTCAATAGTTTTTTTAATTTGATTTAAAATGTAATACAATCATAAACATATGTAAAAACCAAATATATGAGTACTATAAGTATTTATTAAATTTCAATTCATCGCCCGGAAATACTATTTTTATAATCACCTCTATATAACATTTTAATTTTTATAGATTTAACTTGTAATTAATAATAATAATTCTATAATCTATACATATGTATAATAAAATTCTGAGTCGAATCTGTACATTATATATTTATTGGAAAATTTTATTGAAATAGTCATTATTATCGATACAGAGGCCGAATCTATAGTTCTTAGAACTTTTGTTTGTCTGTCTCTCTATTTGTCTGGGAACGTATCACAAGAAAACCACCACACAGGGCGAGTCGCTAGTAATAAACAAAATTGAAGCACCCGATTGAAATCTTAAAATATGTATTCCATATTGAAATTGAATGATTTTATACATATTTGCACTAGGTATACTACATATGTATGTGAGCAAAGAACTTACATTATCTTCAAAGTGTCTTAGGGTAGTAATTGTTTGTAAGTCAGTAACAGAGTCACAGTAGTATTCTCACAGTAGAATAAGCCTGAATAATTCTATATATTCCGATAAAATTGGCGGCTTAACTACCGACCCGACGACCTACTATACCTACTATACCTACTATACCTACTATACCTACTATACCTTTTGTATTAATAATGTTATACATAGGAACTAACACTAGTCTATGTGCTACTACATCCTGCTTCGTGTGGTCATATATAAGCCGTTTCAGTGCAAAGAACCATTATTAACAAACAAACATACACGCAAACTTTCGCATTTAAAATAGTAATGTGATAACTATAACATAGTAATTTCTAGTTTAAATTTTATAAAGTAAAAGGATCGTAAACTTAGCGGGTGGATTACCAATATGTCACAGTGGAAAAGCAATTTATTGCGGTTACTATTTGCGGCTGCGCTATGTGTTGGTTACGGACAGTTGGACGCGCCGTGATCCTCGTAAACTTTTTGATTTTTATTTATTTTGTATTTTTATTATTCAGCAACATCAATCAAAAATGTTCAGTGATGTTAATAATGCCATGTAGCTTTTTAAATAAATGCCTAAAAAGGCATTATTTAAAAAAAAAACAATGTGGTTTTTTTTAAATAATCTTATTATTGCCATAATGAATGAGTGTAAACCGATTTGGATTTATTTTTGTTTCGAAGGGTATACTTTCCAGGGTATTTCTAAGTGTTTATTATATGGCCCCATTTCAATTTTAACGATTTTATATTAGATTTGCTTCGCGTTGGCTGGCACCGACTTCGAAAATATCTAATAAGGTATCTATTCTAAATAAAAACTCCCGTTTAGTTATTTTTTACATTTTAGTGCTTTTAAGTCGTTTTTTTTAAGTTTTGTGGCATAGTAATTTAAGTTTAATGTTTTTAACAACACAAATTCTGAGCTCATTAGGGACGTATAGTCATCTATTAAGCTAGTGCCACACAAGTAGGTAAAAATAATAGAAAAATAACGTATTTCACACGTTAATATTATGAAACTACCCCCAAGTTTCTTCTGAGGACTTAGGTTTTTTCTTTGCGAGCTGGTGGTACGCTCAAGAAGTACAGTAAAAAATTAAAATAATGTAAGTGTGTAAAAATAGAATATTATGAATTTGAATTCATCCACTTCCTGGCTCCATGATCAAGTCAGCTCAGAGTTGGAATTGATATGTTATTTAGAAATATTATTTGATTGTTGTTTGGTTATATAGTTTGTTAGTTACAAGTGAATCTAATATAAGTAAATAATAAAATAGTATAAGTGTGTAAAAAATAGAATAAAAAAATATTAATAACTAGCGACTCACTCTCGCTCCGCTCGGATTCGTCCCTAAGAACGTTTTAACGGTTAGTAAAGATTTCTCAGAGATAAGATATTTTTCCGCTATAAAAAGTATCCAAAATGTTGACCTGGATAACCTATAAAGCTATCATTATACCAAATTTCATTAAAATCAGTCCAGTGTATTTCTCATGATGCGTTCCCAGACAGATAGACAGACAGACAAGAATTCTAAAAACTATAGATTCGGCTTCTGTATCAATAATAATGACTATTTCAATAAGATTTTCCAGAGAATATTTAATATACAGTTTCAACTTAGAATTTTATTATATGTAAAGATAAATAAATTATTGAAAATTTAAAGTTCTAGCAATCAAATGCTTTAACATAAATTATAGCTTTTAAAATATGTATGTATGTAGATTTTACTTTTTAAAGTTAATAGCTCATGTAAAATGGTGTTAAATGCAACTTTGTAAGTCGAATTTCGAATTTAGAGTTTAAATTCATGAGCTTGTAAAAGACCAGTCTTGGTTGAACTATTTTATTTGCTCGCTAAACCACGCTTGAAATGTAATTTTAAGCTGTCTACGTATTAGGGATTTAATGAACGCACTAACCATAAACTCTATCTAGAATATATTTTCCAGGAATATTTGTACTGAAAATAAGTTTTATTTTTAAAATAATATTAATATAACCGAAAATTCACATGATTTATACTAACTCTTAAATACTGATTTTTATGTATCTCTAATTTGTTTAATAATTTAATAATGTATTAACCATATAATAAGACTCTATATATTTTTATTTCAGATCTACGGAGCATAAAAAAAATTGTGCGACCATCCACACTTAATTTATAATTAATAAATATGAAAAAAAAAACAATATAAACATTTTTCTCATTTTTACCTTACATTATTAACATTATTTAAAAATGCTATAAATATTTATAACTATTTGCCCCTTATATTTTAGTCTACATATATGCAAATAATATTATTACAGATTCTACTAGTATACTAGTATCCGGGCGACCCTACACGGTACTCGAACCTAGGACCTCTGAATCTATAGCAGTACATGCTAGCGAAAAGACCAACGAGGTAATTGAGTGAAGTTCGAGAGATTTTTTTATATTTTAAATATGTATGACGTATGTATGTTTGTATGCATATATGTATGTATGAATTTACGTATTGTTTCTTGTTTACAAATTAATCTTAAAGTTAAATGTCACCATGTCATTATAATTGTTAAACTTTTCCTATGTGGAAATGGAAATTGACGAGCTGAGTAAAACTTTCTCTTAAGAGTAATAAATTAACATCAGAAAACATGCTTCGTGACATTACGCTGTTCTGTTGTGGTGTAGTACCTAGTACTCAAAGTTTTAAATTAGTGTTAGGTACTTGAAATCGATGTAAATCTTTAGTTGTTTTAGTTTTTATAAGAACCATTGACATATAAAATAGTATATATTGATAACAACCAATGATGATAGTCGCTAAGTCAACTTTGACGCTACTTGCAAAACGAGGGTGTGCCTAATTGGGATTTACACAATACGACTGTGGTTACGTCAACTAATTTTCATGATTTTTTAAGGAATTATAATTTTTTATGAAAAAAAAAAACAAATATTTAAAGAATGGCCTTAAAAAGTAAATATGAAGTTCTAATTAAAAAGTATTCAGTATTTATTTTTAATGGATACACTCTCAGCTTACCGGCGAATGTAAATGAAGTTTCAATGTACAGGAAATTCTAAAAAAAAATATTTTGTTAAAAACACGAAATAAAATTCTTTCCTTGCGTATTAACGAACTACTTAGTTAAGATAAAGCTTTTTACGATATTACAAAGAGGATGGGGTTGATTAAGCTACAAGTATACTGTATATACACATTATACACATATTATGTACGCAAGATTTTACTGTGTGGATGTGGCAACATGTCTCAAGGTCAGAGGCGGTAATCGAGTGGCAAATAAATTATAATTCTGGCTTTGATGAATAAGCAAAGCTTCAGTGTTAGAGCTTTTCTTTCATAAGCTCAACAAAAAAAACATACATACATGCGAATGTTAATTATAATATGTAAGTATACCTCTGTTTATATTCTAAAGTCAGCGAAAGCTTTAGAAATCTTGTTTATTAAGTAATAAAAGAATATTTAATGTGAAGTATAATAAAAAAGTTAAAAGTGCAGGTGTATTATAAATATTGTATAAAAACTATTTTTTTTTTAATTTTATTCATTAACGACAAAACGTAAATGATAAAATTTTTACTAATAAGATTTTTACTTTATAATACAAATTTTTATTTTTGTAATGACGTTGTTCATTGAAATCATTGAAATTACTTATGAGTATATTTAATTGTATTAATTATTAAGAAGTGCATTCTAGTGCTAGTAAAATAACAAATAGAAACAATAAAAACTGATTAAGTTTTAGTTGGACTCGATAGAGTTTTTAAGTACTAATCAACTTGACGTCCTAACTTATTCTACATAGCATGAATACTAATAATATTATAGGATGGTGATGAACGTAGATCTATATAGGTACAGATATAAAACAAAGTCGGGGTTGTCGGAAGACTCATAACTCTAGAACGGCTAGACCGATTTTGATGTTTTTTGATTTGTTGGATTTGTCTCCGCCCCGAATAGCAGAATATCTATTAAAACATCGTAAAAATTCAAGTTTTTTTTTAAATTTACATGGCTAACGCTGGATAATAACTATTTATATCTCTTTAAAACGTATCTATACATGTATAGGGACGAACCCGAGCGAAGCAAGGGTGAGCCGCTAGTTCATAAATAAAAAAGTTCACGCGTCAAATCAAAGTCAAACAAAAATTTCCATTTTCGATGTCGGTTAAAAATTACAATATAGTAATCTAAAGAATATAAATATGACCCATACGTATTGAAAGTACTCAAGATGGCTTGGTAATAATAACATTCACTGTGTTAAATAAATCCTTTAAAAAATGTTTGTTTTTGCTTTGTTCATGAAGTATCTGGAAATTTAATTAAGATCAGAATTTGCTTCACAGTTAATATTTATCTTAGGAAGTCCTAAAAGTCCTTAAAGTTCCTGAGTATAACTTATACTTAGAAACTATTATTTTAATAAAATTTGAACTAACAATATACTCTTATGTTATGGTAATTTCGTTTAAGTACATCATTTATATTTTAAAACCAGCTCGCCTGTTTCCCGTGCGGTTACTTTTAACTGTAGTGACGATAAAAGACTATGTTAATTTTACCCGAAGCTTAAGCTCACCACTAAAGCCTCGCATGTAAGTAGTTCTTTTATATTCTATTCTGTGAAATTCTATTTGTTTAGAAAATAAAATAGTGTGCAAAAGGGTTTGCATTCCAAAAATCTCGATCAAATCGATCTACCCTTCCAGATGTTAGCAGATTTTTTAGGAATGGATTTTATAATAATAGATAAACATTTTCAATCAAATTAGACGAAAAAATTAAAGTACGTCGTATCCAAGTGTCTTGTGTGGATGAAAAGTTTTTGAACAGGTTCGATATTTGCAATACGTGGTGTATTGCAAATGTCGAAACCGCGTAGGAAATAAAAAACGAGCTCCACATGGAGCTAAAAGACTACCAAAAGCTTTATAATTTTTGTAGAAGTGCCAGAGCTTTGGAATGTTTCATTCAGTGATTATAAATTTATTCGAAAGAAGCTTTCATAAGCTTAAGAATTTTCTGTGTGTAACTCATTCAGCATACTATGATAAACTCTTAATATGTGAATCCACTGGTGAACCCAAATACTTATTTTACGTTTTCATCGTTTTTTTTATAATATAAAAAGCATTAGCTGCACGACGTTTATCCATGCTGACCGAGCACTAACTGAAATTTTGTGTGTGAACAACTCGGACACTATTTTCGTATATTTATAAACGGACAATATTTCGACACAAAAATTTCGTAAAGTGTGAAAAGTACAGACGATAAAGTCTGACAATTATGTTGCAATTTCTGTTGTAGTCTAAACATAGCTTTAAACTTAAATATGCTACGCATAAAGCAAGGTCATGGCTCATGAACCCATAATTATTTTCTTGACCACAACGTTGTGGTCGAACATTTGTAGTTACAACATGAATTTTTAGTATGGTCTTATTAGGAATAATGTTAATATTTAAAAATACCTTAAGTGAAATTTTGTAAAATATATACAGTAAGTATATATACATACTCGTATAACTCTAGGCTCAGTTTTACTGTGTGTGATAATGATGTTATACCTTTCTTACTTATAAAGCTTATCTTTGACGGTACATTTTACCTTATATCACACAAAATTAATTACATTGCGTTAACAGTGTCGTTGGACGCCATTGTCATACGGAATAAGATTTACTATCTAGAAATGAAAATACAAAATTATTACATCATTTCTTCTCTATTATAAAGTTTAAATTCTAAGTAATATAATACTTATCTTCTAAAGTGTATTAATTTTGTTAAATGTATTTTTTTGACAAAATGCCTCCACAGCTTAGCCATTTTATAAAAAAAATATTCACAAATTACTTATATTCATAAACCGTTTATCGCTCTTTTTATAGGTGAAAGGGTAGCGGTTTGAAGAGGTAAGCGGAGGAATAGACAGAGGCACACAGATACTGTTTAAACCCTGCTAAAGTAGTAGTTTTGTGTAATAAATCATTGAAATACTTGTATGGCGAACAATTTGACCGAATCATTTATTGTGTTTTCCCGTGGAAAAGAATGGATTTTTCTTGTAGTAACACGTATCCTAAATGTTGGCCCGTGTAAGGAGTTATCGCAAAACAAAATTTATTTAAAATCCGTTCAGTACTTTTTTGCACTTTGTATAATAGGCGAACAAGATAAACAGACAAACAGAAAACAATTCAACAACTATTATTTTAGGGTCTATATTTTATTGACAATAAGTAACAGGCATAGTTTTAAAAAAACTAATTTATGTACAGATTAGCAATCCAAATAAGCTGCGTTTCAGCCTTCACGCCTGAAAAAAGACCCTATCCTTTTCCTTTTTCCGAGACAAAGATCAGTCTATCTAGCATTCCTATCCTATAATAGTCCCATTAGAGTCCACCAAACCGATCTTCTATCCTGTATTCTGCGATTTTTTTCCCCGAGATAAAAAGTTTTCAATTTCCTTTTTTGGCTTAGTCTTCTGTGAGTAAAAAATTCAATGAAATTAATAAAGCTGTTGCAAGTATAAAGCGAATATAAACGGACGGACTACCGATAAAGAAATTTTTGAGCATTGTTATGGTGTAAATAAGCGTATGTGCTTAATATGGAATTGAGTATTCGGAACTCACAAAATACGCTTGCAATCCATATTTAATATTATAAATGTGAAAGTTTGTGAGTATGTATGGATGTTTGTTACTCTTTCACACCAGAACGGCTGTTCAGTCATTCTGGATGAAATTTGGCACAGAGATAGATTATAGTGTGGAATAACACAGACTTTTCCGGTATCCCGGAAAAATGTACGGTTCCCGTGGGATAGGTTTGTTCTTGTTTTCCTAGAGGTGAACTCGAGCGAGTCGAGAGTGAGCCGCTAGTTTATTAATAAGTGAGCATACACTATTAAAATTCTGATTTACAATGTTACTATGAAACGTACATAAATCATTAAGCAAAGCAGGCACTGTGTAAGTTTTTACGATGTAAAATAAGGGATTAACACATATATCTATTTGAGATGTAGGCAGAGTGTATTGAGTTTCATATTTGAACTTATATAAATAATTTGTTTAGAACCTTATTTATAAAATTATATGATATAGGCAAATGAAGTGTAATTTGTATGCTAAAATTTCAATATACTAGTTTAAGTTATAGCAACATTTTTTTTTAATTTTTACTTTCTCTACATCTTATATAGATTTGTATTGTTTTTAAGTTTTTAGATTGATATTAAATCATGAATTAATTAATATTTTTTGAATTTTTCATTAATTTACTTTTCCATATTATAGACAATTTTATTTAATAATGAGTTTTATAAACAATAACTCTACGCTCGGGAATAGTGCTTGCTATTCCTTTAAGTCAACAGGGTGGCAACGTTGGGGATTCCTTTTTATAGCTGTCGCATTTTATTAATTTAGCCATATGAAGAATTCAAGAAACAATTTTGTTCTATAATATGTTCTATCAACGCTCTTCTTAACGTTATATTTTACTGAAAAAAAAAAACATAAAATATCAATAATAACATAAATAACATAATATAAAAACATTAATGGTAAATTATGGCTATTTTTTATTTTTTTCGCCTGATTTTGTATTAACATAACAATAGCATTGAGAATATGCATTTAAAATGCAAGTTGTCAAGTGCAGACTATGCTGGCTCTCAACCAGATATTAAGGCTGGAGTGGAGACGGCGGTCATATTAAAAACTAGTTTATACGGACTAGGAACATTTATAATACTCGGTTGTAATAAATATTTAAAAAAGTAATATTTTATCATCTTCCGCTTATTATAAAATGGTAATGGTTGATGTTTTTTGTAGAAGCAATTTGTTAGATGGGTAAAATGAAATATTTTTACATTAAAAATGTTAGAATAGTCTGTGTTTAAAGATTTGCAATTTAATTATGTGGTGGTTGAATCTTTGTTATTTTACTATATCTATACATATAACAAAATTCTGATTCAAATCTGTACATTAAATATTTTTTGGAAAATCTTATTGAAATAGTCATGAGAAATCTATACTAACCGTTAAAAGTTAAAACGTAACTGGGGACGAAACCGAGCGGAGTGAGGGTGAAACGCTAGTTATATGTATGTAAATGTGATGTAAAAATACATACTATTATAGTATGTATGTTGGGGAGTAATATATATATATATTATATATATATATATATATATATATATATTCCTGGTTCTTCAGGGCATCCCCATGAGATATCTGTCTCTAGTAAAAAACAAGGGGTAACGATCTATTTGTATATTTTCCTGAAATAAAATGATGTGCTTTACTAATATAAGAGAACATCGTGACTCAGAGCGTCCATTGAAAAGGTGTTTGGGGTTAGTATGAGTAACCGCTATTTTCTTAAATCCAAGCTGAACTTGATTGGGAGAAGCATCTTGTATCGGAATTACCTTTGAGCAAAACTTCAAGAGCATCAGGATCCGTTAGTAAATAGACCAAACGCCATAAAATCTCCATTTTTATATTTTTTCCTAAATAGTTCGCTTAGTTTTAAAACAAATACTTTTAACAAAATTATCAATTATTTAGCTATATCTAATATATGCCAAAACTCAAAAGTGACATGAATAATTATTCCACGCATATGTTCGTGACCGTCATTAAATTAACGTAGGGCTGTCCCGGGAGATACAAGTATGATAATAGCTGTGTCTCATATAGACGAGCCCCGCCTTAGCAAAGATGTCAGTGTTAAATTTCGTTAATTGGTAAGTTTTATGGATCTTTTTGCTCACCTTTACCCTTTTCATGAGATAGGTAAGAAAAAACGTCAAGTTCGAGTTATGAGTACTAAGAGTTATACAACCAAATGAAATATTTTTGCTAAGTACTTACCAACAAAATTTGCCATTATCTATACATATAAAAGGCAAAAGTGATTGACTGATATATCATCGCACAGACCAAACAATTAAGGCTATAAAATTGAAATTTAGCACACGTGTTCCTCATATGACGAAGGCATCCACTAAGGAAGGATTTTTCAAAATTCAACCCCCAAGGGGCTGAAATAGGGGATAAAAGTTTGTATGAAACTTTTTTTCTTCGACATATTTGCATGAAATTTCGTATGGATTGAGTTCGCCAAAAATAATGAGTTACGTATTTCAGCGTTAAAAAATTCAACTCCTAAGAGGGTAAAATAGGGGATGAAAGTTTGTATGAAACCTACCCTTTTAGTGATTTTATTTGTAGGTTTAGCGCGAGCGAAGCCGCGGGTTCTGCTAGTGTTGAATAAAATTAGGAACCTGTAGGTTCTATCACTATCACTATAGATCGTGCAAATCCGACTAAATCTACTAGGACTAGAAGATCCCTTTGCGAAAAGCTACAAAGGCGTTTCACTATTTAAAAATATAAAATATAGCATACAAAAGCTCGCTAATTTAAACTATATAAAAATTCTACGCATTGTATTTAGATATTATTAGTTCTCATAATACCCACATGTCCTTCTTCTGTTACAAAGCGTCAACGACACACTTCAGTCACGTTTCCCTCTAAAACCAAAAGGCTCTCATGCGAGTGCTTTAACAATAACGTTTAGAAATTGAGAACAGTGAGATAAAAAAAAATTAACATTAGACATATAAAGTAAAATTTATGAATAAATTTTTGCAAAGACTTCCTTTTGAAGTCTTGTGGGGATAAAAAAATGTGGCATACGTTTCTTAACAACAGAAAATGTTCAATGTCTTTGTAACATCCATTCTGATTGCTTGTAATTACTTTATGTTTTGCTAGAGCTCCTTTGAAGGCCCTTTGATTAGGCTTAATATATATGGTAGCTTTCAGAATGATTGCGACTCTAACGGTACCTAATAATATCTAATTCAACAATTACAAATCTCTTGTATATCTAATATTATTGTAACTAACATGACAATGTTCTGAATATTAATGGATATTTTCTTTTCCTAAAATAAATTAGTAAACTACTAACATACGATTAATTTATTTTAAAAATAATATACATACTTGCGGTAATAATCACATTGGAATAAAGTTTTAGAATTGTTAACAATATATTTGAAGTTGTGTATCGGGTTTGTTTTGTTTGTTTGAAAATAAATAAATATATATATGTTGGGACATTAACTCACAGCAGCATCTAAGCTACGAGGCTTGTGTTATGGATATGGACAGATAGTTGGTACACTATACATATATAACTGTAAATACATACATATTATAAATATAAACACCCTTGACTGGAGTACAAACATTCGTGCTCATCACACAAATAAATGCCCCCGACGGGACTCGTACCCGCGACTGCTAGCATAGCAAGTAGCACTACAAACTGAGCCAAACGTGTCGTCAAAATTTGGAGGCACATGAAAATTTGGACATTTCCTTAAAAGTCAAAGTCCTATATATAGATTATTATTTATTATCACGTAGCCATTGATATGACTCATTACCAAAACACTTCCGACGTTACTTAATAAAGTTTTTCTATTTACTCTCTGATTGGCAGTCATTAATTAGTAGTAAGTGAGGGCCTTTCTCAATATACGGAGCGCGGTGTCCGGCCCCTTTTAACGATGCCGACTTTGGCAGCTCGCTAAACTAATTCAATAATGGAAGGGACATTCAATCACGAACCTTAATTTCTGTTGGTAAGTGGTACATACCAATGTAAATATATACGAAAATATATATTTGAGTGTAAAATAGTATTTGTAACATTTGTGGTCAACTAGAAAATTCTATTTTTTATGGATAGTTTTACATAACTTCCATTTTACTACGCATGTAATTTCAAGAATACTATTTTAATATGTCAAATATAAAAAAGTTTGTGTGTGATAAAATTCATTGATTATTGATTGATCAATCATGTACACAATTAAATTTAGTATTAACCTATTTATAATGTACTTTTATTAATTAGCCAGTGCCTTTTTTCATTCTAAAATAGAAGCATAAGACCATTAATCAATCCTTCTATTTTTAAATAAAAATTCCTTTACGGTGCCGTTAGAATACTCAGTTGTAGTCAAATGCATATTGTCTTTGAACATTTTCCTTTGAAGTCATATTGGTCATTCTGATATGCGTACTGAATATCTTATGGGTGAATTAATTTAGACAGGCTTGCATTTATAATTCACTAGCAAAACCCGCGACTTCGCTCGCGCTAAAACTACAAAAAAACTCTAAAAAGGTAGGTTTCACACAAAATTTCATGCACTATTTTACCCCCATAAGGGATGAATTTCGAAAAATGCAAATTTGTATCAAGCATTAATATCAAGTTTCAAGTAATTCTGATTATAAAAATTTTTTTTGGTTGTATCATAACGTGTTTTCCTATGTATGTGGAAATGAGATGCTCTCCCGTGGTAAAAAGTAGCCTATGTCACTCTCCAGCCTTCCAACTATATCCACACAAAAAATCACGTCAATCCGTTATTCCGTTTCCATGTGAAAGAAGGACAAATAAACAAACACACTTTCACATTTATAATATTAAGTATGGAAGTATGGATTTGGATTTTCATAAACAAACGTTGTTTGTGAACGAGAATATTTTCAACAATTTATAATCGGCTCAAACAACAAAGATAGTTGGTATATCCTTATAGTTTTTGTAATAAATAGAGGTTTATCAAAACTGAAAATTTTACAAATTAGTTTTTTTACGTCCTACCCTTTTGGATATATTTTGCTTACATAAGATGAATAATAAAATCAGGTTATAAAAGCGAGTTATGCCGTTCGTCGGTTTATAGACGAGTTCAATCTCCGTTGCTATATTAGAAGTTTAGTGGGACTCGAGTGCGTATTACTTTTTATAGCCTAGCCATATGCCTTGGGCACAGGTACTTTTTGAATGAACACATACTAAATAGTAAGCTTTTATTAAAAGTGAAAGCAAAAGAATTATAATATTTTTTAATGTGATGATGTCTATGTAAAAATAAACAAATAATAACATGTAATAAATTATTGTACAGTAGATCAATAAAGCTTATTATTTTTATATTATAATGATATGTACATAATATATACATATTTTTGTCTGTCTGTCTGTGACTGCACCACGGAAAAGTCACTGGAGGGATTTCGATGATAGATGATTATCCGGGTCAAAATATAGAAGATTTTTTACAGCTACTTTACTCAAAGACGATTGTTGCTGTTTAGATAAATGCAACCGTTTTATAATGCTGTAATCAAGGTAAGTATGACGCTTCATAAATGTAAATCAAGGGTGCAAATATATTTACTGGCACATTTTTGTTGAGGATAGAAAATTTTTCTTAATTCTAAAACGATATTAAATGAGATAGTGTTTCTAAATTAATTTTTTCATTTAAGTTAATGATTGCTGAAGCGTATAGCGTTTGAAGTCGATTACATTTTGTCTCCTTCATCGATATATGTAGCTTTATAGGAAGCTTGGAAGCTCTGTAAAGCTATCCTTACATACATACATGACATTTGGACATAATTTGTATGCTTTTTGCTTTTACACGTTAAATTTAGTAGACAGATAGACTACGGCGTTGTAACACATAAACTTCTATTAGTAATAAGATTGACATAAGGTGGGGCCTGAGCATCCATACTTAATATTATAAATATGAAAGTGTGTTTATTTTGTTTGTTTGCTTGTTTGTTTTTCTTTCACATCGAAACAGATCGACGGATTGTCATAATTTTTGTATGGTGATAGTTGGAGGGCTAGAGAGTGACATAGGTACATAGACTACTTTTTACTGCGGGAGATTATCTCATTCCCACGGGAAAACACGTTATAATACAACCCAAAAATTATTTAAGATCAGAATTACTTGAAACTTAGTATTAATACAATTAAATAAATACGTGTATTAGCATTTTAGCATTTTTTGTAATTCATCCCAAAAAGGGGTAAAATAGGGGATGAAAGTTTGTATGAAACCTACCTTTTTAGCTTTTATTGTAGTTTTAGAAGCCGCGGTTTCTGCTAGTATATTATAAATCAAAAAGACAGCCAAGGACACAATCGAGCGAAGCGATGCTACTTTGAAATAACCTAATAATGAAAGTGAAAAGCTTTCCGGAATAGATTGGTATTTGGCACATATTTCATATAGCATGTGTTTGCAATTATTTATGAGCGATATAATTCCGTGTGGCTGGTCGAAGTATAAGAGCCAGCTATATTTGGAGCACACGTGCGTAAGAGGCATATGTTAGTCTATAACCGGGATCGTAAACATTAAACATGCATTAAACTAAAAGTCCTTCTATTTATTGATCTTGTTTAAATTATTTTTTTATCTTTATGACGACACGTTTGGCTCAGTTTGTAGTGACCCTACTTCCTATGCCAGCGGTCGCGGGTTTGAGTCCCGCTGGGGGCATTCATTTGATAAGCACGTTTGTTCTACACTCATGGGTGTTGTTTATATTCATAATATATATTAATTATATTTATAATATTATAAAGAAGCAGAGTTTGTTTTATTTGTTTGTTTGTTTGAACGCGACAATCTCAGGAACTACTAATCCAATAGAAAAAATTATTTTTGCATTAGATAGCACTTTTATTGAGGAAGGCTATAGGCTTTCATCCCGGAGAAATGTACGGTTTCCGTGTGACAGATTTATTTTTGTCTAGGAATGGACCCGACGCGAGTGAGGGTGAGTCGCTATAGATTATAAAACCTAATTATAATACTAGTTTAGGTTTAGATTAATATCTTTTGATGCTTCGTCAGCGTATTTTACCTACCTTTATTTTTTTTGCAAAATCATAAAAGTCTATGATTAGATATTTTAATTCCTATTATATTAATAGGTCCAAACGACCGAGGAAGTAACAATCTATAAAGTCATAGCCGCCTAGTAGCAAAACGCGTTCTATGCTTTCATAAATACATACGAAAAACAACCCATTGCGAAATATCGATGAGGAACGTTTCAGCTGGTCGCCTTTATACGCGCTGGTCACGATGATGCTTCACCTTATCTCAATCGTTATAAATATATGATCAATGCAATTGTTATAACCTATATCTTTATTGATACGTACGTATAACAGTTAGTATACTTTATGACTGTGGGTTTAGAGCCATGCGGTATACGGATTTTCTCATGAATCTGGCATCATCTTATGATGTAAGTTTCGGAAATGCCGCCCCTAGATAATTTTTATTAGAGTTCCTCACCCTTGCAGTGGGGGTTTCTGACATAGAATACCCACTAATTTTTATTTAACTCGGAGCTGGAAAGTCGACGTCAGTGTCTCAGAGAGCACGTTAAACCGTTGGTCTAGCGCCTTTTCTACTACCGGTAGTGTCGAGTTAAAGTCCTATTGGAATATGAAAGTAAAAGGAATGGAGAATGGACTTGTATACTATACGTAGAATAGTCCTGTGTAGTTAGCTATTCTTAGGTTGCAGGTTAATTTTGGTCGCCGTAGTGTATATCGGTTTGGAGGACATTATTATTATTCGGATATGCACTATAGCTGTTAAATTTTAGAAACCTATATAAATAGATTAAACAAAATCGGGTTTGTTACAACACTTATAACTCCAGAACTGCTGGACCGATTAGAAATCTATATTAATATATAAAACAAAATAAGGTTTGTTACAACACTTACTCGAACTGCTAGACGGATTTTTATGATTTTTATTTTGTTGGATTTGTCTTCACCTCGAATAGCAGAATAACTATTAAAACATCAGAAAAATTCACAAAAAAAATCGATAAAAAACCATTCCATACTAAGTGTCAAACCGTACCCAGGGACGAATCTGAACGAAATGAGGGTGAGTTGCTACTTTATTATAATATGTACATCGTATATGCTAACTTTTAACCATTTATATAAAAATTCGGAAAACAAAACATGTTTTATTATAAAGGTTGGCCACGAATTTGTTCACGGGTATATGTTATGTCAGACAATTATAAAAAAATCTGACTATGATAAAACTTCAAAAGTACCAAAACCAACAGTTAATTAGCATATCTGATTCAAAGGTGAGAGATCGTTACGTACCAAACATTTGTAGGTCTTTCGTCATATCGATGATGCCAATATATTTCACCAAAGATGTAACTTCTAACTGTAGGCATTTTTTATTAATATATTACATGAGACAGTGTTACATAAAACTTTAAAAAAATATAAATATCGACGTCCAGGCACTAAAATGTAAAAAATAACTAAACGGGGGTTTTCATTTAGAATAGATACCTAATCAGATATTTTCGAAGTCGGTGCCAGCCGACAGCTTCTAGGATCTATTCGAAATGAAAACCCCCGTTTAGTTATTTTTTACATTTTAGTGTCTGGAAGTTTTGTTGAAGGTTTTTTTTTAAGTTTTTATTTTTCCATTTTTAATGTTGACTTAATAAGTAGGTAATTTGTAAGAAGAAAGTTTTTTAATAATATGATTTATTTAAAAAACAATTTATTATTGATTTTTTTTAAAAACCGCTCGACTCATTTCGATAAAATTTAAATGGGATCACCTGGAAAGTATACCCTTTGAAACAAAAAAAAAAATCAAATCGTTTTAGGCGTCTTCGAGTAAGCAGTGAACATACATAAAAAAAACCGACGAATTGGGAACCTCCTCCTTTTTGGAAGTCGGTTAAAAGTGGTAAAATTATCGCAATTTTATTGTCATAATGGCTAGTGGATCAAATAACGTATTTTCTACGAGTGGCAATGAAATTAACTCCAGCGTGAAGTTATGAATAATAAAAATGGTCATTAAATTACAGAGTCATATACCATATGGAAAAAAACTTTGAAGGTGTGGAAAATCTTTATATACATAAAGTATGTAAGCTCTATAAATAAATGATTGTAATTTGCTACACGATATTAAAGATAATCTAACTGACTTACGGTATAATGAATGTAGGGAATTTGGCGATTAACCCCAACTGCGACAGGTGCGCTGTAACCGTTTTGTGTGGTGATTGCCAATTAGGGCAAATTGATTTAATCTTATATATTTAAACGAGCTATTCTTGTATATATATATATATATATATATATATATATATATATATATATATATATATATATATATCAATATATAATCTGAATCTCGGAAACGGCTCCAACGATTTTCATGAAATTTAGCACACAAAGGGTTTCGGGGGCGATAAATCGATCTAGATTAGTCTTATATCTGGAAAAACGCGAGTTTTCGAATTTTCATGCGATTTTCTTTTGCATTTCCACAATTTTTGCATTGTCACTTCTGGTGGGTGGGAGGCGCCACTGTGCAACTGTCAAGTGTCAGCATCGTGTCCGTATTTACATCAAGTTTAAAAATATATAAGTGGAAATAATCTAAGGAAAAATGGTAAATTATATTAATCGATAAAACCTATGGGCAATATGTAAACATCACCAAGTCTTGATGTGTTGAAGAACAAATGAGCTTTTAAAAATTCACCTACCAAACAAATACAAAAGTGACAAACATAACATATAGATACTATCAGTGCAAAACCATCTTTTCTGTGTGTGATGACAATAAAACAAAATAATTTGTGAAGTGAAAGCGTAAAATATTAAAACATAAGTTTATAACCTCAAAAACTAATACTCGGTATAAAATTACAATTCAACTAGGTATAATTGGTGCTCGTTTTCAATCAGCTTTTCTACTTCCGACTTCACACTTTAGATGGAGGACATAAAAAAGTTGCTAATAAACATGCAACAAGAAATAAGACAGCAGAAAACAGAAATGTTAGAAATGAAAGAAGACATTAAAAATACAATCAACAATAATATACTTAAATGAGAAATTTAAACACTTAGAAATAAAAATTGAAGTTCTTGAGAAAAAAATCCACCAACAAAGTACCTCAATAAATAATTTAGAAATATATATTAGGCGCAAGAACTTGGTTATATTCGGAGTAGAAGAAGGTGAAAAATCCTATCATGAACTAGAGGAAAAAATAGTCTTAAACAAACGCAAGGAGTTACAAGCCCAACTGAAGATAAAGAAAAATAACTAGGCAAAACAGCTTTCATTAAATATGACAAACTAATTATTGTGGATAATAATAAGAACACTTCTCGCCAATACTCAAATAAAAGAAGTCTTCCTCTCGTAGTAAAGTAAGCCTGTATCTCCAGAAACGCCTTACCTCAATTATAAACAAAAACTAACAAATAAACAACATACAAAGAAAACCAAACCTGCTAATATTATAGACTTTATATTACAAAAATCAAAATTAACTTTCAACCACACAAATGATAACCAGGAACAACTAAAAACAACACAGCAAGATACAGTTTATTAAACACAGTAGGAACCTCCTCATCTTTATCCCCCAGTATGGCCGGTCACTGTGGGGGAATTCGACCGTAACCCTCCAAAGAAAAACAGACATACAATGAACAAAGGTATACATATCTTCACCAGAAAATCTGCTAGAATTAAAAGCAGCATTTCCTACAACAAATCAAAAGAACACAAAGATAAAATTATAAACTTTATAGGCATATCAGAAACAAATTACTCGTATATATTGGAAACAAAATTTGAAAAGAAACTCTTTGCAATCATACAAGCATAATCTCCAACGGAGAGCTCTATGCAGGACTACTTTGGAGGAGGCTTTTAACTGAGAGGGGTCTATACATGATAAAGACATTTACTAAATAAATACATTTAAATATGAAATTAAATACCTAATTTATAACTATTGTCAGAATTAATGTATGGAAAGAAATTTTATTTATATTTATTATTGTGAAATGTTTAGTATTTACTCAATTGAATTATTTTATTTATTGTCATTGTTTATTTATTTATTTGTTAATGATAATTTATATATATACAATATCATTTCAAATAATATTAAAGATTTTTAAAATAATTTAATTCCAGATTACAAAATTATTAGTTCAAAAATTATAAGTTAATAAATAGTCACTAAATTATATAATTTTATATTTCAGCAATGTGATGTAGACATTTTTTCTGATAGTTTAAATTTATTTAAAAAGAAAGTGTATTTAAATATTTAGATTAGTTTTTATTTCTTCTTTTGTCTATTGTACAACTAAAATGGCTCCTTATATACTCTTAACCAAATAAAATTTTAATGGAATACTTTTATAAAAAGCTGTGCATACTTTTAAATTAAATTTATATATAAATAGGTAAAATTATTATGTTAAATAAATGTTTTTATGTAAATGTAGTTAGTAAGCCTTTATAATAAATAAATGAATAAATAAATAGAGCTTTATTATTATTATGATTTCTTTTGCATTATTTTAATAAATTAATAATTCCACGCAAAATATTATGTTCGATAATTTCGCACGCTCAGATATTAGCACTATGGTCAAGCGGCCAATGCGCAAGTTTGACTACCACAGGTGTCTGGGTTCGTATCCCGGTCGGACACAAAGTTTTTAATTTTGTTTTTTTTTGTATTTATTCAAATTCTTAGTTTGTTTTTTTTGGCCAAAAACTCCGAGCAAAGCTCGGTCGCCCAGGTACTTCTATATTAATTAGCGCGATGCAAGACAATCATTTTTTCTCAGGCAAAAGTACTATCCAAATATGTAGATAGGTTTATAATTATATAAAAACTAGCAGAACCCGCGGTTTCGCTCGCGCTAAAAATACGAAAGAATCTTTAAAAGGGTAGTTTCATACAAACTTTCATCCTCCCCTTATGGGATGAATTTCGAAAAATGCAAAAATATGTATTTATTTAATTTTATTGAAGAGCATTAACACCAAGGTTCAAGTAATTCTGTTTATGAATATTTTTTGGATTGTATTATAACGTGTTTTCCCATGGAAATTAGATAATCTCTCGCGGTAAAAAGTAGCCTATGTCACTCTCCAGCCCTTCAACTATCTCTACACGAAAAATCACGTCAATCCATTTCCCCGTTTCGACGTGAAAGAAGGACAAACAAACAAACACACTTTCACATTTATAATATTAGTATGGGTATACTTTTTCTTTGACTTTTTTTCTTTTTTTTTTTCTTTGACTTTTATACTTTTATTTTTCAGTTTTTCGGTTATATTGACAAATCTCTAAAATAACTAAATGGTAAAGACATATGATAGTTTTATAATTTTAGACCTTGTGAAAAATATTAAAAATCTCAATACCAACACGATCTCACTCAAAGTCAATAGTGTCAGAGCTATTCAGATTTCTTCAAGTGCCTTACTAGCAAATCGATCTCATTTCTTTGTCAGTTTGCCAAATGAGTTACATTATACGATATTTTGTACGTAACGTCCCATGTATCTTTTAAACATTCAATTATATGAACAATTTTCCCCGTATATCTTGGGGCTATAGATTATTATTTTTCCAACGAAAGAAAAATTACATTTTGTGGAAATTCAAAGAATATTTAAAACACTGTAATTTGTATCTGCAAAAGAAATATTTTCTGCTTCTTTAATCCTTATATATTATTATTTTGCTCGCTAATTAAGTTTTGTGAAACTTATGTCGTCGAATAAAAGCTGGGATAGGAAGAGTAAATGAATGAGCAAATTGTAACGATTTCAGCGTTTCGCTATCTGTTCAAAGACAAAATAAACGAACCGACTGTTTTGTCAATAGCAGCTTGTTAGTGTCTTGCTTTGTTTCAATTCTTTTGAATATTTAGAATCTGTGCTGTGTTGAACGTTAATTTAAAATTTTCTTATTATATTTTTCAATATTATATATATATATATATATATATATATATATATATATATATATATATATATATATATATTGTAACTGTAGATTTGTTCGCTTGCAAGGCTAAAATTTTTGATCGCTCTTACCACAAGGTTCTTTGGGGACCTTTATACAGGGCTCTGTAGAGTCCTAGAAAAGCGTCATTAATTTTTTTTTTAAAAAGCGAAAAGACGTTTTATTTATTTCTATAATAATGATTTTTATTATTTATTTCTGTGATAATATATCCTTTTTTTGAAGTTGGTTAATATGTATTGCTACTTCATATGGATGTTAAAACTTCTATAGATACTTAATAAAGGTTCTTTATAAACATTTACGATCAGCAACATATGGTGGTAATCGTATAATCGATGCAAACTCAATTAATCAACGCCTGTGTAAACTCTGTGACCTTGTTACATACCTACGTATAGCGGAGTGTTTTTTTGTAATTATTCTTCGTTTAGCTTTTTCGGCATTTAAATTTTTTTTTAATCAAAATAGTATTAAACATCTATCATACAGTTTTCTTCATATTGAAATTGTATCTCTTTTAGAGTAATCAGAGAGTGGATGGATTGCTAGTAATTTCTAGCCAATCTGCTCACTCTAATACCTATGATCATTTGTTTTTATCGAAATCCTTGAGTTCTTAATCTAAAATTTATTTATATTAAAAATTGACCTACAGCATTTAAAATCGAAATTTATCAGATATTTACAAAATACAAATTAAAGAAAAATATGGATTTTTTAGACAAAGAATCTAGTAACAAAGAGTAAAGGATATTTTAATCAACCAGAATATACAACACACTGGTGACTTTTTGTTACGATGACTGACGTTATCTCTACGTCCATGACCCATATCGTATGGCACGAAGTGACGAGATGTGTCTGTTTACACACAAATACCCTGAGGCTTCACGTTAAAGAGACACAACTCTGATGAAATGTCAGAAGTATGTCAGTTTCTACTTTATTTCGAAAATTTACAAGCTACTTACGTAAATCTTCATAATTTTTCATAGATTTTAGTTTATGGGCTTCAAATCAAAGTACAAAAGGTAGCTAGCAGTACCTAATATCGTTGTTTATGTTGTTGAGATTAGGTTCACGTATGGCCCATACAAATGTTATTTGTACTTCACCACAACAGTTTTATTATCTAAACTAAGCTTTAAAACGCAACTAGGAACGAACGCAAGCGAAGCGAGGTTGAGTCGCTAGTAGTATTATAAACTATTTAATATGCTAATATCCCAAGGGAAAAACTTGATCTTCTGATGTAAAAGTCGCTAATACTGCTATTCGATCTATTTGTATATATATATTATACTCATATTAGCTTATCGATTACTAATAAATAACTAGATACACAATCCCATGTAAAAGTTCTCTTAAAACTGTCACCAATTGTGTTTAGGTAATTCTAGTTGACATAAATATACAATAACGTAAATTCAACTTTAAATACAATGTTTAAAGATGTTTTCACAAAGCTATGTACATAAAGCAATAAATTTTTACGACCGAGACTCGCTGGTCAATATATCCATTATATTATTTTTCCGTATTATTATTTATTAGTTATTATTATTAATATTATAAATGTGAAAGTTTGTGAGTATGGAGTTTTGTGACTTTCACGCCAGAACGGATCTGGATGAAATTTGGCACAGATATAGATTATAGCCTGGAATAACACATAAGCTACTTTTTATCCCGCAAAAACGTACGGTTCCCGTGGAATATATAATAGGTTAGGTAATATAATAGGTTTGTTTTTTTCCAGAGGTGAGCCCGAGCGAAGCGAGGGTGAGCCGCTAGTATCAAAATAAATTCAACCTTGCATGCATGTATTAAAGTCAGAATTACAGAGTGCCAAAAAAAAATCAACAAATACTCGTAAAACAGAATCAATAAACATAATCCGAACAATTTAAGTAGCCATGCGATAATAATATGATTAATACGGTTAGTAAGAGCATTTATAATTGAAATTCTTTATATCTCCTGATGCTTATTACGACTTAATTTAAAACTTTTTACGATGATTCCTTAATAAAATATCAAGTATTTTTAATACAGTGATAACAATTATATAGTGATAATATTAATACTTACCGAAAATATGATACTCCATCCATTTTTATTATTTTTTAGATATGAGATTTCACAATTTTTAAACGAGCACTGATGCATGTTTACTGTTGAATCGTTCGAATGCTACTAAATTAAAAGCGCACCCAAATGTTCAAGTGGGCGCTCATTTGGTAAGGAAATTTTATGTCGCTGATTGTGTATCTAGTTCTTTATTAGTGATCGATGTGTTAGCTCAATAAACAATAAACCAACAAACACACTTTCGCATTAAGAGAACTGGAACTATTAAGTTTACATATTTTATGTATAATAGCAGTTTTTAAAAGACATATTATGTAGGTAATACGTCGTCTTATTGCCTCTACTGGTGACAGGAGAGCTGGCTCATTTTTCACCAAAGGTCGGCATTGCCAGTCAGAGGGGGAATGCGGCTAGAATTGTTGCCACTACGAGTATTCCATGCGGACATGTCTTGTATAATAATAATTAAGTGTACATTAGTTTTGTATATATAGTTGAGTATATTTGTAATTTTCTTTATAGTAGTTTGCTATTTTAATCAAATCCCGTAACCTGAATAAGGTTTAGTAAGGATTTAGTCTTATCTCTGAAAGCATTTAGTTCTAAGAATGAATCTAAGTTTGAACCGCAAAAAATATTAAATTCTATAATTGTATTTACGATATCATTTCACCGTTTCTCTATCAGGCCAGTTATTTCTATGTATTTAGTGTCACTCATGCGGAATTTCCTCTCGTTGGCTTAAAACTGAGATCTTGTTTCCGGAATGATGATACTGACTCATGTATGTATAATAGAAATATGAGTCATAGTAGGCTAAGCAAATAGATAATTGTATACTTTTAATTGAAGGCTTGAAATTTGATCATAGTGATTTCTAAATTATTTTTTAGTTTTTTTACTGAAGTATCTAAAAAGTACTCTGGTACCAAATATTATATTAAGAATTAGGCTCAGAAAGAAAAGCATGTATGGGTCATACATTTACCTCATGTGAGAAACAAACCCTTTAGGTTTAATAGGGATTGATATAGATGTAAACTCATGCAGTAGCCCAGTAGGCATTTAAATTGATCAAATAGATATCTCGTTTTACATTCTTTTTAATCCCCGACGCAAAAAGAGGGGTGGTGTGTGTGTCTGTCTGTCTGTGGCATCGTAGCTCTTAAACAGATGGACCGATTTCGATGCGGTTTTTTCATTTGAAAGCCAGTTTCCTTGCAGTGGTTTTTAGCTATGTTTGGTTAATATCGGTCCAGCAGTGTAAGAGTATCAGCTCTTTTCCAAAATGATGTAAGGCATTTTGGCGAATGATTACTCGATTACGTGCTTCACGCGTGCCAGCGTAATTGTTAAATAACAATTAATTTGCGTAGGGGGGTTTTAAAATTTATAATTTATAACAGCACGACTTTCGAAACCCAATTGTAAACATGTAAATTTTGTAATTACACCTAGCTCAATGGTATTTGAATTAAAAAAGAGACCTACAATGAAAATATTATTGGTATCAACTATCAATAAAAATTCGTAAGCTTATATTCAGTACAGAATCTTAAAATGTTTGTTTATAGCATTTACGTTCTCATACCATTCATCCGATAGCAATGTACACGTATTTTTGATAGATGTTATGTGAAAGCTGTTAAAGGTTTCTGATATTATAGTACTAGCTTTTACTATTTTATTTTATTTCATATATGAATATTGTAAAAGCCGTGAAATTACAACTGTCCGGAGTTATACATATATCGCAAGTTGATATTATTTTTTGTTAACTACTTATACCTTCTTACTAGCAAACGTGTGAATAATAGTTAAGTGATGTATTCAGCCCTTTTTAACGTCCCACTGCTGGGCACGGACCTCCCTTCAATACGAGGGGGATCAGGCCATAGTCCACCACGCTGGCCAAGTGCGGGTTGGCGGACTTCATATGTCTTTCGAAAACTTGCTAAGTTCTCTCAGACATGCAGGTTCCCTCACGATGTTTTTCCTTCACCGTAAGGCAAGTGGTAATCATGTTAGAAATGATTCGCACATGAAAATATCAGAGGTGCGAGACCCGGGATTTGAACCCGCTTCACTCTGTTTCGCAAGCAAGCGCGTTACCACTGGGCTCCCACTGCCACAGTTAAGTGATAAATAATTAAAAATATTACATTTCTACTAACTTAGATTTACGCGAATGTATGAAATCATTTTTGTAAAATAGTGGGTAGTCACTTCTGTAACAAGTACTTATGTGTTTGAGACGTCTATAACCTCAGTCTCTCCCATGGCCATGATTGCTGTAAAGCATTCGAAACGTCGGGAACTAAAAATCAAAATAAATCCGCGAAATAATCCGAAAAGATAGTTTTATTTAAAATATTACATTTCTATTCCTTTTTTTACTGTACCTATGGCTATGGTTCATGCTGTAGATAAAAAAAGACAGACCCATAAGTGGTAATAGTCAAAGTCTAATTGATTCACAATATCACTGATTGTGCTTTTCACTAGTGAAATTATAATGTCACGGTTTTTACGGTTTAGCTGCGACATACATTATAATTGCTTCGCAGTGTCGTAGTGTGATTTTAAAAACTTTCCTCGATAAATATATCTGTACATAAACATTTTAAATAATAATAACGGGTAAATAGGTTATACCTACTTAAAAGGAAACAAACAAACATATGAACAACAACTTATATGAATAGGTGTATACATAGTACATATGTAACATATAGTACTAAGCTAGAATCTAGGACGATATAATATTAACATTTATTGTTATTATATGAAATTCGCTGCTTTAAATCTCACTTTAAATTAATGCTTTATACTCGTACTTACGTGTTTCTCTATTAATTTAAAGTTTAACCCATTTAAACGAATTAGTTTGCCTTTGGATATATTGTATAAGATCATTTTAAAAGGTACCAACTAAGCGTGATTAAAACTATGCAAATATATGCTGTTACAGGTTTAGTACGAATATGAAAGTAGGATATCATGAGACCTCATGATATCTAGCTATTGAAAATCGAGTTTTAAGCCACAATAAAATATTCTGTTATAAAATATTATATTAAAAAATATCGTATATTAAAACAATACAACATTTTGGATCAAGTGCGTATATGCTAAAATACATATTTTATTATCTTTTGTACTAGCATGTGCATCCATTGAAAAATAGTTTTTTTAGTGATTGACAGAATAAAATTTAGTTTTTTTATAGAGATTATTTTGCTGTTTTTGTGTTATTTTGATTCGTTCTGAAAATTCAAAGGTACAGCTTGCATTTGTCATTAGAAGTAAGTAAATAAAAGTACACACGATGTTGGAGTTAGAAATTGGTATTGTAACTAAATATCAAAATAAATCCGTGAAAAAATCCAAAATGATAGTTTTATTTAAAACTAGCCTTCGCTTCGCCTCTAGAAAAACACGGTATGAATATCTATACTAATATTATAAATGTGAAAGTTTGTGAGTATGGATGTATGGACGTATGTTTGTTACTCTTTCACGCCAGAACGGCTGAATAGATCTGGTAGAAATTTGGCACAGAGATAGATTATAGTCTGGAATAACACATAGACTACTCTTTCTCTTTTATCCCAGAAAAATGTATGGTTCCCGTGGGATAGCTTTGTTTTTGTTTCTTGTTTTTGTTGTAATTAACATATAGCTCTGTATTTTCTATCCACTAATTATAGCGCAGTTTGATTGAGAGCGTGATTACTTTGATTATCTAATACTAAATAAGTTTAACGCGTCTATTGATTGCGACAACTGATTGAGGAAAATATCAATAGTATTAAACCTATGAATAGTTTTAAAATTTAAATGTTTTTATCATTAAGGTATATGAAACATATTCCGCACGTCGGTAAATGTATCTAATCCAGGTTAAACCAACCTCAGATTTTCTCTCAAATACTTTGAAGTCGTTACAGTGATAAAACACATGCTCGTAATTAAAAAATAACTTTTTTATTTTTCCTAACTATAAGCTTCAAAGCATAGTGATACACTTCAATTTGCATCTTGCAAGGGCTTAAAGGCTGGTCGGTACAGGCTACCGGATTTAGTGTGGTCACAGACTGATCTAGATAAAAAAAACAAAATAGAGCTATAACCTCTTTTAAACCATATAAAATTTATTATTTAAAGCAGGTGGAAGAGTCCCATAACATAATTTTTTTTATATTTAAATTTTTATTTTTTTTTAACAATCAAATAAAAAAAATTACGTGAATATTCTTCTAGTTAAAACGATGTAGATGCGAGTAGCTTAGTTCGTTAAAGGAGACCGAGAATAATCTTGACGACTATTTTTGTAGTCGCTGTGCGGTAAATTGCTAGCTCCATGATACTGACTTTGCTTAATTTAATATATTTAAAAATACAATAAAAATTAAAATTCTCTATACTTTAGTAATAATATTTCATAATGTAGGAAACAAGCGATATATTTATTTATAGGTTATTCATTAACTTATGAATTAATATTTATAAATGTTTTAAATTATGTTATAAATTAGTATTATTAAAAATATCTAATGAATTTTAGAATATTTTTTAAGGTGGCTATAGAAAGGTCGATGAGATTATTATTTATTATTATTAAAAAAGTGATTATTTAAAAAAAAACAGTATTATCTGTTGCTTTTATCTGGAAAGGGCGACTACTCGATGTACTCCAAATCTTCATTGACCTGTAGAAGTTGGCTATTGTTTTCATACCTTGCCATTCGCAAAGCCTGGTTAGGTAAATAATTTAAACTGGCTGAAATAGAGATTTACCTCATATGAATATCAAACCGTGATCTCCGTCACAATAGAAAATGCCATGCAGACAAGGCTGTGGCTCTTAAATATTACATAAAATCAAATAAATAAATCTGGATTAAAATCTAGGTGAAGTGTGGTGTGATCGCTAGTGAATTAAATGTTTTATTTGTTAACGCATCATCTGATAGGCACTTGATGGATATTGAGTTTGCAATTATAAATCAAAAGAGGCTTGTTAGCTAGTATTCGTGGTATAAAACACTTATGTTGTTGAAAATTGTTAGTATAAAAATGTAAGTGCATGAGTCAAACGTTGACCAACTGGTGCAGTTGCAATGTAAATTCCGGACAGGAGGCCAAAAATTTGGACATGTCCGGATATATCCTGACGAATGAGTGCATCTGTTTGCATGCTGTGTGAATGAGTGCATATATATTCACGTATTTAGTTATATTATATAATTTTTGAAGTTATACATCTTTTGGCACGTTAGGAAAAAAATATGAGAGTAAAATTTTTAAGATGCGCGCGCACACCAAGCCAAAAAGCCAGACAGCCAAAAAGCGACACGATGAAGTTAGCTGCATTCCTTTTACAAACAGAGAGTTGTGACATACGGGATGAAATTTTTAGCTATATTTATTATGTTACGCCAAAGAAGCATAACTTCTTACGTGCGTACATAAGTACACACACACGTTTTTTTTATATATAATTTTATGTGGCAGAGATAAAAATGTTGAGATGGATGTGTGGAAGATTAGAAATAAATATATTAGAAGAAGTTTGAAAGTAGCATCAGTGATAAAGAAGCTGGGGAGTATTAGGTTAGTGTGATATGGATATATCGTGAAAAGGGTAGAAAGTCATGCAAGAACATGTTATATATAAATATAGACGGACATAGAAGGGATAGAAATACAGGTATACTGAGGAAGGTATGGATGGACTGTGTAAAAGAAGATTTGTGTGTGAAAGTTATACTGATTGCTGATGGCTGATTGAGGAAAATGGAAGAAGAAAATATGTTGCGTGAAACCGACGTAACGTAGAATTAGGACAAGGAGGAGATGAAGATAATTTTAAGTCAACAATATAATAAATATAAGTGTTTGTCTTATAAATATTGTATTGTTATAATATCTATTCTGATTTCTAGCAGTCTAAGCCTATTATTTATGGTATACGAAACCCGATACGTATTACGCAACACTATTTATTATTGTCGAAAGCCGTAAATTATTTTGCTATTTATAAAAGCACTGGTGTCCGCCCAGTGGTCGAAATTAAACTTTTTTTTAAATTGATAACATTAAAGCTAGTTAATAGCTATTAAACAAAAGAAAAAGAAAATGAGTTATAGAGGATAAAAAGTATCGAGATATTTTGTCTTTTTCTATGTCTATAAAAAAAATGTTTTGAATTTTTTTTTATTCATAACACTATAAAGCCCATCAATCGATACTAAATAAAAAAAAACAAAATCAGTTGACTAATAGAAAAGAAATGTACTGAATTGATTTTACCTTTGCCTGTTTAAATAAAGATCTATTTTAACATCATTCGTTATTACAGTATTATGTTAACATACATATTTTATTTATAATCAAAATAAACCCATTGCTTCTCTGAAAACATATTGATAGAATGATCTTCTAAATTTACTATCAAAAGCGAACATTTTTACTTATTATATTTTAAATAAATACTCCTTGTCCTCCATCATAATATATATATATATATATATATATATATATATATATATACTATTTTTATTATTTTATTCATTATCCTCCTAGTTTAATATTATATTTTATATGCTACTCTTTTACACATAAACTACTGAATGGATATTTATGAAACTAAAAAAATATACACATAGGCTACTTTTATCCCAGAAAAATGTACGGTTCCCGAGGGATAGGTTTGTTTTTGTTTTTCGCTAGTCTATACGTACATATAAGTATAATTTTTTATCACATGATTTAAATGATTGTAATGATTGTACCTAATGAAAATAAATGTTGAGAGTCACGGCTTTTCAGTTTTCTCTTTAGGTACTACTATATAGTATATAATATACTTGTAAACCCTATGTATGCACGATACAAGAGGATGGTCGGAATTGGACCCAAAATTCCTCCTTTTGAATAACGTCTCTCAAAACTTCTTTCACATTTATTTTCGATTATTTGTTGGATAAAATGGATTTCACAGTATATATAGTTTAAGTATACTAGTACAATAATTTTATAATTAATAATATTGTTTTTGTATAAAGAAGATTAGTGTTTAAACTGTATTTATTTCATTATAATCATGTATAATAAATATTTCAACATTAAATTAACTAAAATTTGATTTTAATTTATAATTGGTATTAGTTTCCATAATAAGTACATAGAAACTACCTTTATATAAAAATAATTCTTAATAGCAAAAAATAAAATTCAATAAATAAGTAAAACAATATTTCAACAGCAGTTTATATATACAAAAATCTAATTGCTTACCGGCATTCGTAACAGATTTAACAAACATATCATTCACTTCACATTCAATTTTGGAACTGTATCACAGTCACTAAAATACATTTAACATAACCGTAAAGTTTTCTACATCATTTAATCGAATGTAAACATCGTGTTTTTACAGCATCTTTGGTACATACGTTATGACGCTTCGACCGTTGTCACCGCACTGAGGCCGAAACGCTTAATCTGCCTACTCCGTTACAGCTTCAGAAACTTTTTAAAGAGAAATTTCCTATCTGAAGCATAATTCGTTATACATTGCGTTCTAGCAATAATACAATAAAATATTTTATTAAGAATCCTTCAATGGAATTCGAGAAAGGAAAAATGATTCGAGACATGTAAACTGCTTTAATAGTTATCTCAACTGAAAACACGTTGCACGACGAGTCGCATCTTTCCGGTCATTTGTTTCTGAATTTCAGAAGAAGATTACTTGAAGGAAGAGTTTTTACGTTAATTTTTTTATTAATTGAGGTTTAAATCACACTACTGTTATAAATATGAAAGTTTGTATGTGTGTATGCTTGTTGGCCTTTCACACTGCAACGAATGGATGGATTTTAAAGTATATAGATAGACTATAATTTGGAATTACTCTTGATTATAAAAATTGCCAAAAGATCACATTGTCTGTACAAAATATTAACAATAAATAACGCACCAAGGCCAGGGGGGCATTTGAGCGAAGTGAGGGTGAGTCGTTAGCATATATCTTAAATATTGAAGTTAATACACATTTAAAGTACCTAACTAAATAACAGAAAGCTTCTTGGCCGCAACTATCGTTTTGAGTACGTAGTATATGCTACATGATAATTGCAAAATAGATAGGTCAATTACTGTCAAATCTAGAAGTTATACTGTGGGTTGGTTAAATTATAGGCAATTGTTGGCGCGTAGGTTCTTTAGTTATAAGAAACATACTTTTTACTTATATTGTGGCGTATATTATTTCATACAATACTCATTTCTTATGGCCATGTAGTTCTAAGGGATCCATATTCAGTGGAAGTGATTGCAAGATTTAATCAATTGTTGATTCCTGCTTAGTTAAGACAAAACGAAGAAGATGACTTCTCTAAAATTTAAATTATCAATTTTATTAACATAAATATTTTAAAATTATCTTTTTTAAAAGTTATACATATCCCCTTTAAAATGAATTAAAAGTATAATATTATAAAACATACATCTATTTACATAAAATTGCTAAAGTTGGCGTACTTAAAGCTTCGATTTTGATCTTGAGTCTACGGTTGTTGTAGTTCCGTGCAGCAGCTCTTAAGCGTTAATAGTTCATTAAAAGTTCATTATAAACTTAGGATTCATATTGTGTGCTATTTTATTTAAGTAAAATTAGTAAGTAATTATTACATAATATTATTTACATATATTTCACTTTCGTGAAGCTATAAATAATAAAAATAATTAATAAACAGATGTACACTGTTACTACACTGACATACGTGTTAATACACTGACTGCGTAGCCCAGTGGTAACACGCTTGCTTGGGAAACCGAGGGAAGCGGGTTCAAATTCCGGGTCTCACAACTCTGATATTTTCATGAGCAAATCATTTCCAACATGATTACCACTTATCTTACGGTGAAGGTTAACATCGTGAGGAAACCTGCGTGCTTGAGATAACCTAGCAAGTTATCAAAAGACTGTGAAGTCCGTCAACCTGCACTTAGCCAGCGTGGTGGACTATGGCCTGATCCCCCTCGTACTGAAGGGAGGCCCGTGCCCAGCAGTAGGACGTTACGAAGGGCTGAATACAAGAGACAGATGAATATTCATTATTTTTGATAGTGACTCCAACTGTGTATTTTTGATTGCTACGAGTACATGTTTAAAACGATTATTATTATATAAAACTACTTTTAGTCCACGGCTCCGCTCACATGTTAAAAAAGTGAACAAAAAAGTAGCCAATTTCCGACCCTATATGCAATCTATACTTGCATAGCTATCCTTGCAAATTGTATCAAAATGTGTTCAGTAGTTTAAATGTGAAAATTACTATCAGACCGAGTAACTTTCACATTTATAATATCAGTATGTATTAGATAGTGAAGTTATCACTAAGTTTTGTTCGTAATTATTTTAATATCTTATTCTTAATTCCTTAATTGAAACTCTAATTTGACTTGCACTTTAAGTGAAATTAATTAAAAGCGGACGTTGGTGTGAATTTGCAATGAGAATTCAGTTAGTCGTAAATCTTGTCAGAATCTATTCGTAGCTAAGCCACTTTAGAATAAATTTGAACCGCAATTTTCCAGGACTTGCATTTTAGTGCTATTGATATTTTATGGAGAATAGGGAGAGAATGTTATTTTACCAATTTTTATTGTAAAACATTAGCGGCTTACTCTCGCTTTGTTCGGGTGCGCCCCTCTCATTTAGGAATGCTTAGAGAATAAACATACAAATACAAATGTCCAGGAACCTTTGCCGGCGTATGAACTCGGAACTACAACTTGTCAAAGTTTCAACACAATTGGACGAGTGTGTATTAGGAACGCAGGAGTACAATTATTTAATGTACACAGAAACATTCATTTTTATTTATTTAGATTATATATATATACATATAAATAAAATTCTCTTATCTTACGAACTTTTACCCGTGGCTTCAACTCAGCTTGTGTGTAACATCGATACTCTAATTCAAAAAAACCAGTTCCCGTTAAAAAACAGTTCTTTAATGGATGATATTAGGTAGCAATATTTTGTCAAAAGTCAAGTACAAATACTCCAGTTATTAATTTTCTTTATGGTTTAGTGAAGGCATTATTTCTTTCTTTTGCAAATCATAAACAACAACTACAGGGCGAACGTGAGAATTATCAAAATGCAAAACAAAAAGCGACCGTTGAAACTTTGTTACAAGTGCGCAGATATAGAACTCTCGGCAATTCAATAAAAAGGCAAGTGTCGTCAAAACTTTGTCAATGTTTCTTGTTGTGGGAAAAAATTGGCAATTTGAGGAATGACTCCTCAGTTTTAGCATCTCTTGATAAAATATATATTTTAACAATTCCTTTCGAAGTGAAGTTTAAAATATTATGTACATTACATAACTATTATAAAAGCGAAAGTTTGTGTGTGTGTGAATGATTGTTACTCCTTTACTCTGAAACACGAAGATGGTGTACCACACGGGCTAATAATTAAATTTGTAATAAAATTTGCCAAAAGGCGGTGCTGAAAGATACTCTACTATAGTATAGAGTAGGTAAAGTGAAAATATATAAGTGCTTTACTTATATAATAACTAGCATAGCCCGCGTTCAGATGACCAAAAACCAAATTCTTAGGTTTTACATATTAGTATACTCTTACAATACAGTTTTGTATTTTTGCTCGGAAATGGGATATTTTCCCGAGGTAAAAAGTATCCTATATGTTGACCCGGATAACCAGCTATTATCATACCAAATTTTATCAAAATCTGTCCAGTGGTTTTCTCGTGATGCGGTAACAGACAGACAGACAGACAGACAAAAATTCTAAAAACTATAGATTCGGCCTCTGTATCGATAACAATGTCTATTTCAATAAGATTTTCGAAAAAATATTTAATGTACAGATTCGGCTTAGTTACAATTTTATTATATGTATAGACTAATATACAAGTTTTCATATTCATTTCACTCTAATTTGTCCTTCTGTCGCTTATTTTGTAAGCGAATAGCACAAAAGCATAACTCTTATAAGCTTTGTGGTGTACGACTATAATTTGCTATAGTTGAGTGCCGCTTTTACCCATTGTCAGCTTGTTGAGATTCCGATTAATATTATTGCAGTTATTTGATAATTTACAAATACTAATATTTGCGATTATTATTACTTTCTTTTTAGTCGCTTACTCTCGCTTCGAATTTGAATTGAAACGCCTGAAATTTGATTTGAATAGGTTTTTAAACGTTTAATAATTTGGATAAAAAATATCGCTAAGTATTATTTAATGTATATTTTAAGCCTATTCTATGAGCTGGTATACTAAGAGGGAGTTATGTATGTATAGTGGACGGGAACTAAATAAAATAACATACGCGCCTATAACGCTGCAGACGGGGTGATATATGTGTTATATACTGAAGTAATATTAGGCAGATGTAGCCTAAATTAATTATACTATAAACTAGCGACTCACCCTTGCTCCGCTCGGGTTCATTCCTAGTTACGTTTTAATGTTTAGTATAGATAATTTTCCGCAGTAAAAACTTTTTTATACGTTGACCCGGATAACCAACTATCATCATACCAAATTTCATCAAAATCTGTCCACTGGTTTTCTCGTGATGCCGTCACAAACAGACAGACAGAAAGACAAACAAAAATTCTAAAAACTATAGATTCGGCCTCTATATCGATAATAATGACTACTTTAATAAGATTTTCCAAAAAGTATTTAATGTACAGATTCGACTCACAATTTTTATATATGAATAGATGTAAAATGATATCTTAATAAGCCGATATGAGACTTTATCTACAAATTGCGTATTCGGTATCCATCAGATCAAAAAAAAGTAATATGAAATTTTACTTAATATAGTAGGTACCTGCAAATATATGTTAGGTATTGTTTTAAGATATGTAAATAACTTAATTTTTACTACTTCTGTTGTTTAGTTAAAAAATACTATTTTACATGTTTATTAGTCGATCTTACTTTATATACCTTCTTACGCAATAAAAGATTTTTTGTGCGTACCTGGAAAAAATAAATTAATAATCACATCAACAAGTTACTCGTTAACGCACTGTAATAAAAACATGTCTATGAAAATCTATATCTGTACCATAAATAGTATTTTGCTGTAGGCTCGAAAAGCCTTTTCCCACAGAATGACAGAGAAATTCGATATATTTGTAGGTGCTTTTATCCCTTCCGAATAGAAAAAACACACAAATGTCATACCATCTCAAAGAATCCATTTGTATTTGCCGTAAGTGCTTGTGCTGAGGAAATTCAAAAAAGATTGTATCATAAACTGAATGCTTTTTGACTCTCAGAGCGCAAAATAAGATGGACAATAAAATTTTATCCTTCATACGCCTTTTGTTTCGTATAGAATAAACGCTGTGTATTTGATATGGACTAACTAAAATCAAATACCTTCGTATCTTATTTAAAGCTAGTTTTCGCTCGCATTTTCGCGCACATAGGATATCTACTACTTAGAAATGGCTTAGCTTTTATGTGGAACTATTTTTGGAATCACTTTAAGAGATTATGTAACATAAATAGAAACAAAACTGTTAGTATGATAAATGTGATTATTATCAAATATATAATAATATTGGCGGGCGAATTGCATCCGATAATGTATGATCATGAATAGAAATACCGACCTTTCAGACCGATTTCTGTCATGGTGGCCGAACTAAGTCTAGCATTGTCGTAGTCTGACGTTCTGTCCACTGACACAAGTGCATTCTCTATTCGTTCCATGACAGTTCGATATGACTAATGACAGCGGGGTAACTACAGAGAGATATTATTGCACCGATAGTTTACGTGCTCTTCAAGACACGGAAGTGTAGCATCGCCAATTTCCCCACTCCGATTTAGAAATTCTTGACAGAAAAATGCAATGCAAAGTATAACCCGAGAATAAAACAGGAGTACATACTCGTTTATGTATCTCAGGATCTGATTAATTTGTAAGAGATTTATTCATAGGACAGATATTAATTACCACGAAGTTAAGTGTAATACTATTTAAAATAATTAAAAAAGATTATAATTTAAAATAATTATAGTAATACATGTGTTTTATTATTAATATTTATTCATAGAAATGATTTTTTTTTTAAATTAATATTAATATACTAAAGTAACGTTCTGGTTCTTGTGAGGTCAGTTAATGAAAATTTGGTAAAAAATGAAATACACGCAAATCGAACACTGACTTTTCTATCTATAAACATATTATAGTGAGGATTTAATAATGTGAACAGTAATAGAGAGTGTTGTATATTGTTATTTCGCTAGGACAAATATTCTGCGGATTCTTGTGTTGTTAGAAAATTGAGTTTAGATCTTCCTAGTTCTTCTTTGCTAGTTTAATTTAATAAAAAATACTTTATATTTTCAAGGTTTCTACGACTGCATTCACCCGTATTGAATATAAATTTCTTATGTTATGATAAGACATAACAAAGGTATTTTTCTAGTAACTTTTTAGTATTTCATATCATTTATTATTTTTACATTACATAAGTGAAATATTTAACATATGAATCTATCATAAAAAATGTGGTTATATTCTTTTATTTAAGTAAAAATTATTATGTTTCAAAAACTTACTGAAAGTAGAATTTTGTAAAAAATCTATAATAATATTATAAAGAGGTAAGGTTTGTGAGTTTGTGAGTTAAATGCACGATTGCACCAACATCCCATAAGCTACCACCTACGTATGGGATCCCTGGCTTAAAGGTTCCCCTAAACTAAATTTCGTTTTACCATCGTCAGAGCCCGTAGTTCTAGTACCTGTATTTAGGTGATATTTTAACATTTAGGTAACCCCTAACTGTCGGTGAAACAGACACTGTCCCCTAAAACAGCCCACTAACCATGCTTAGGGGATCCCTTAAACTTAGGTGACGTTGGTAAAATAGGCCATAAGAGATTGTGACGTTGTAGGGGGTAATTTCTGGATCTACTGAACCGATTTAGATGAAATTTCGTAAGGAGATAATTTGAGTCTTCATAAAATAACAGCAGAAATTTTGCAGCCGTACGAAATAACTAATCTACTGCGTTGATGTTTTAGTGACCAGCTTATGTGGTTACGGATAATTAAATCCCGGCTATTATATCCCAGGTGAGGTAAAACTAATTTTTAATCTAAATATAATGTTATTATTAGTACCTTGAAGTTAGGGTATTGAAAGTATTACACCGTCGCGTCTCGGAGTGTGTAGTCTCACAGTGTGCTAAGAAAATATGGACATGAAAAGACACGAAGAGGCACGGATGGTATTAGGCGTTGCTCCTGATACTTCTCTAATAGTGCTTTACGTATACTGGCAGAATGTTTGTAAATATCAAATATCATTAATCTATACATATAATAAAATTCTGAGTCAAAGCTGTACATTAAATATTTTTTGGAAAATCTTAGTGAAATAGTCATTATTATCGATACAGACGCCGAATCTATAGTTTTCAGAATATTTGTCTGTCTGTATGTCTGTCTGTCTGGGAACTCATCACGAGAAAACCACTGGACAGATTTTGATAATATTTGGTATGATGATAGCTGGTTATCCGGGTCAACATAAAGGATACTTTATACTGCGAGAATATATATCATCTCTGAGAAATCTATACTAATTGTTAATTGATAAAATAACACGCGGTATGTGGAAATGTTTATTATAAATTTTCTTAATTTAGATTAAACTAAAAACTAAAATAGTTGTTTATATACTTGTGAAACCATATCTCATTTAAATATAATAGCAGTAAGTTAACGTGGGTTTTACGAATTTCTGACACTTCGCATACTTCTCGAAATCCCTGTGTTAGAAGTTTAGGCACGTGGTGGGATGTTGTGGAACTAAATACTTTAGCGTTATTAGAACGTATTATATATATATTTACTACCATTTATGTACAGATCTGATATAAAGACGTTGATTTTTATAAGAAAATAAAGTTAGAAAATATTACAATAGTGATGAAATAAAGGAAACTTTAATAAGAGAGATGTAAACCAACAAAGAATATCTTGTTTGCATGATAATTGTAGCTGTGTAGAAGATTTCTCGGCGGTATTTAGATTAGAATTTGTTTCCGCTGCCGAGAAATCTTCAACTAATAATACTCGTAATTCGAGTAGAACTAGGAACGAGCTAAATGCGCAGAAATAAAAAAAAATGAAATTAGTAGCTTGTGTATAAATAAGGAAATGTCTCAAAGTACACTGGATAATATATAATACTACACATACAGTACACACATAATCTGTCTACATATACATGTAAAAAAATTATAACTGAGTCGTTTTAAATATTTTTAGAAAATCTTATTGAAATAGTTATTATTATCGATACAGAGGCCGAATCTATAGTTTTTAAATTTTCTGTCTGTTTGTCTGGAAACGCATTACAAGAAAACCACTGGACAGATTTGATGAAATTTGGTATGATGATAGCTGGTTGTTCAAGTCAACATATAGAATACTTTTTACTGCGCGAAAATATCTCATCTCTGAGAAATCTATACTAAACCATAATACGTAACTAGGGACGAACTCGAGGGTGAGTCGCTTGTTAATATAATAAGTACTTGTTAATTTAGTTTATTCAGTTGTTTATTACCAAGTTAATGATTAAGGTTGCGACCATACTTACGTAAATACCTCTTAGGCTACCTTCCCTGCCGTAATATACCTGTATATAATCAAGTCGTAATATAACGACTTGGTTTATGTGGAATTTATTATGTATAACAGAGTCTTAGAGAAGTTGATTATATAATATTTAGTAGTTTAACCCCTTTTTTTTTTAACGTTGGGAAATGCATTTACGCACGAAGTGTGGGACTCACCGGCGAAGCCAGTACTACCCACTAAAACCCAACAAAGCCTTCCCCCGTCTTAATGGGGCGTCGCAGGATCGCTTACGCATTCAACTACGACGCCCCGACGGCAGGTCTGCCGAAGCAGACCACAACAACCATGGGGTTGCTCCACGGTCCACTCTGCTATCAGAGAAGTACCAGGAGCAACCCGCATGGTACACCGCCCTCCGAAGAAGGCCGCCTTCCACCGCCCACCGAAGCGGGCCACCTCCCTGTGCGTTTCTTGGCTTCGCGAGTACACTACTGAGCCCCCCCACCACGACAAGGTGAACGCACGTTGGGGGGTAGTAGTTTAACCCCTGGATTTTGAAAGGCTGACCATTAATCAGCGCAAAAGTTTAATAATCTTAATATATTTAAACGAACAATTCTTGTATATTTATTTATACCAGCAATTTCGACAGTATATACCTACAGTATATTCCTACTTACAAACAAAAAACAAAAATTAATTCATTGATTTTGATTTGAATCGTCTATGTGTGTAAGTGAAATAAGGACAAAACAATAAAACAATTTCAATTTAATAATGTCAAATAATCGTTTTCATATATGAGGGGTTTCATATATGAGATCCTTAACAAGATATGGAATGAATATTCATTGTTATATTCTCCTAGAAAAAAATATTATTAAACATGAAAAATGTCATACTAATAAGCAGAAAAAGAAATATAATATGAAATAAAAAAAAATTACATGAATGTTTTGTAGTCCTTATGACAGAACTTAGTCATTGTTATAGTGAAATAAATGAATACGCTTAATTAGAATGTAGCAAAATAAATTAATTGCTTATACCAGTATTTCATACAATAGTCCCGAGCTCAGTCGTATAATAATAAGAAACAAAAGGAAAGTTTAATAATGTACGCGGTAAGAGACATCTCTTCTAAGCGCATTGTTACTTTAGAGTTATAAGTTAGACAAATGTGTTGCGGATTTGTTCAAGTGAAATGGAAAATGTAGAGAGTTTTACAAAGAGATACATTTTTTTATCTGACAATCTAATTTCATATATTCTTCTTACTTTATACTACTATGTATGTTTTCACTAAAAATTGAATAATGCAATTAAAAAAAATAAAATTAAAAACCGACTTCAAAAATACATATACCAACTAAAAAGTAAAAAATGAAGTCGGTATGCTTTGATTTGTATCGGCTGGCACCGACTTCGATGATATATGCTTAGGTATGTATAGTAAATGAAAAGTACCAATTAGTTTTAAAATAAAACTATCTTTTCGGATTTTTTCGCGAATTTATTTTGATTTTGGTTCCCGACGTTTCGAATGCTTTACAGCATCCATGGTCATGGGAGAGACTGAGGTGTTACATGTCTTGAAGGTATAGTTGTTACAGACAGCCTACCCACAATTAACAAAATGAAAATTGCACCAATTACATTACAATATTTTTTAACTTTAAAACATTTTTATAATTTTAATTATAATTGAATATGGAATATTATATATTTAATTTTGCTATTATTTTTTATAATTATTACAATTTTAAAATATTAATTAGTAATCCATATTTAGTGTTGCCATTATTATATTTATAACCATAAAGAAAAATATAAAATATAGTATTAATTATTTAAGCCATATAATTGTTCTATGTGTAATTTAAAAAAGTTAAAATTAATTAAGGATAATAATTTTGATTTAGTTTGCTGTTATTTAAAAACAAACTTACTAAGCAACACTATTACTATATACTTTTACAAATGAAAAATAAATAATTTTAATCTGATAAGCTGTCATTTTGATCCACACAGTAAGAACTTACTACATCTACCTGTCTGTTATGTTTATATTTATTATTTGATTTTATTATATTAATAACAGGATCCCATGATGATGGTAGTACCCAGCCATCTTCCCTATTGAAATTAGGATGTTTTTTAATTTCTATGGCTTCTCGAATCATTCTAGGGCGATATCGGTTTTCTTTCGCCAAGATTTGAGGTCTATCGAAGCGAATATAATGGCTTGGGCGGTCCTGACTATGTTTGCAAATTTGAAAAAATCCGAAAAGATAGTTTTATTTTAAAATGTCAAGTATTCGCGTAAATCTAACAAAGTATTACCAATTAGTTTTTAGTATTTTTTTGAAGGCGGTTTTTATTTATTTTTTTAAAGTTTTTATTTAATATTTTTAACCTTTGGGGCTTAGATGATGAGTTATTCTGCAATTTTTGAATATAAATTTTAATATTTGTATAAAATAACATATTCATTCCAAGTCATAAACAGTTTCATATATAGTCTTTTAGACTTCTATTCTTCAACGATTGTAAAATGACAACTTGTCTAAGCCGCCTAATATGTTTGCCAGCCGATACAAAGCAAAGCACACCGACTTCGAAATTATTTGATTAGGTATGTATAGTAAATGAAAACTATCAATCAGTTATTTTTTACTTTTTAGTGCTTTTGTCTGAAGTCGGTTCTTATTTTTTTGTTAAAAGTTTTTATTTGTCAGCTTCTGTATAAGACCTATCTGGTTTTTTTGAAACCAGTCTAGTATTTCGCAAATTAAAAGTGTTTAAACATAAGTAACTTTAAAAATTAATATGGCTTATTACTCAAACAGTACAAACAATCCTAAAACAATTTCCTTTAAAAATATACAGAACTATAACCCCGTTTAAAAATTTTGTACTTTAAGAAAACTGCTTCAGTAAAGCTTTTTAAACTTATTTACGGCCAAACATCAGATCCTAAGTTATGAGAGAATTTGTGAACTATATAAGCAATATAAGCAACCTTCACCTAAATTCAGCGCTGAGTTGTTTAATTTGTACAACACATTTTGTTTCTTACCAATACCTCAGTTTAAAGTTATTAGATTAGACATCAGGTTAAAGTTCATACAGTAAAATGAATATTTTACCTAAAAATGCAATCGGAAACAGCAAGTATATTTTTTATATATGAATCTCTAATTATTTTCTATTTTAACAGTCGTCCTTGTTTCTAAAGTTTTATATATGTAGTGCTAAAACGTAATAGCGAAGAAAACTTTTTTAAAGTCTAAATTAGTCAAATCTCGACTTTGCCATAGTTTTAGGCTTGTCAAAATAATCGTGATATCTCTTCTCGAATTGATTGTTTCGTGGTATAATGAACAGAATGACGCTTCTTTAGAGACAATAAGATACTTCTTTGGTTCCAGTTTTTCTTTTTGACTTACAAAAAATACGAAATCATAAATTTTGTTTCATATCTTGGGGTATCGAATTTCAAAAATCATCATACTTCGATAGAAAATTGTGTTTTACCTGGGATTTAATCTTTAAATACTCTAAACAGTATTACTACAGACCTAAGTATAGTAAACACCAATAAACGTCAAGTAGTCAATAAGCGAAATAAGTTCGAAAGTTCTACACGTTCTCGTAGAGTTCAAATATGTCGAGCAATGTCTGGTTCTATGTGCAGAGCAGTCTTAAGTTGATTAATTTTCATAGAGAAATACCTCTTAGTCATGGGTACGAGACCATGAACTGCTGAAGTTTTTTAAAATGCGAGAGTTAAAAATCAAACATATTTAAACAAAGATATAAGATGCTAAAAATTATAGAGAGACCTTAAATATATAAATGGTCTATGGAGTATTATTACCTATAGAGTATTGCTTATTAAAATACTAGCCAAACCCGCGGCTTGGATGGCGCTACAATAACAAAAAATCTCTAAAAAGATAGTTTCATACAAATTTTCATCCCCTATTTCACCCCCTTTAGGATGAATTTCGAAAAATGCTAAAACACGTATTTATTTAATTTTATTGAAGAACACTAATACCAAATTTTAAGTATTTCTGATCATAAATATTTTTTTAGATTATATTATAACGTGTTTTCCCATGGGAATCAGATACTCTACCGCGGTAAAAAGTAGCCTATGTCATTCTCCAGCCCTTCAATTATCTCCACCCAAAAAATCACACCAATAGAGTGATGGCACTCCGTTTTGACGTGAAAGAAGGACAAATAAACAAACAAACGCACTTTCACATTTACTCGTATATTATTAAGATATAGATTGAGAGAATCTATAGCATATTAGATACTAATAATTGTATGAATGATTTAGAACAATTATAAAATATTGTGTAATATTTTAAACGGCACTTTATTATAAGTGGCTTCTATTTCGAGTACATATGAATTATTTCAGTTGTAAAGTGCCGTTTCGTAGCACTTAAAGTTTTGTTACGTACTTGGAACGCGTTTGAGGGTCATATGGAAGTTTGGTGAATAAAGTTGAGCATTGTTATTATTTTTTCTAACTTTCTTTTCCCAGCAAAGTTTAAAAACCATTTCTGTGTAAGGTTATTTAAATCTTGTTATATATGTATTATATATACTGTTATGTGTATTTTCATTTGCGTGCAGTATAATATTATATTTATACTAGCATAACCCGCGGCTTCGCTCGCGCTAAAACTGCAACAAAACACTCTAAAAAGGTAGGTTTCATACAAACTTTCATCCCCTATTTTAGCCAGTTATGGAATGAAATTCGAAAAATATTAAAACAAGTATTTATTTTATTGTATTGAAGAGAAAAATGGAAAAATAAAAACTAAAAAAAACGACTTCCAGGCACTAAAATGTAATGTAATATACTGCCGATGCAAAGCAAATCTAATATATTTCGATAGGTAAAATACATCATAAATTGATATATAATATTTTAACGGTAGAGTTCATACCTAATCATATTTACCTATTAGATATTGATATCTTAAAATATGGTCGGCTGGCACCGACTTCGAAAATATCTGATTAGGTATCTATTCTAAATGAAAACCCCCGTTTAGTTATTTTTTACATTTCAGTGCCTGGAAGTCGGTTTTTATAAGTTTTTATTAACAGAGACGTTCAATGTTTCAATACAATTTTGTATAATATCGATTCAGTCGATTGCTTATGTGGCTAAAGCACGTACTTCAAATTTAAAACATCTCCTATAAAATCCAGTAATACAAACCGGAGAAATAAATCTTCTGGTAGCTATAAACTGCAATTTCATCTTTTCTAGCTTTACATACACTGTTTATTAGCTGGAAACTCTCAGATAGTAAATCTACACTTAATGTAGCACGGTGGGAGGTACCTTATGCTGGGTAGGTCATTATGTAAATTTGATGGCACAAGCAACAACACTGATACATATATTTTGAAGTTAACTCTACTGCAAAAGTGTTATAATTCTTGTTCTTAGAAGTCGTATAGACGAATGCTATATTTTTTGTAAAAGGTTGCACGTTCATTACTAGTAATACGTATCTAAGGTACTTTATGTGGGTTGTATTTACTTGACATTATTATAATGTAACTAGCACTGCCCGCGGCTCCGCCCGCGTTCAGATGACCAAAAACCAAATTCTTAGGTTTTACATATTAGTATACTCTTACATTGCAGTTTTTGTATTTTTTCACAGAAATGAGTCATTTTCCCGCGGTAAAAAGTATCCTATATGTTGACCCGGATAACCAACTATCACCATACCAAATTTCATCAAAATCCCTCTAGTGGTTTTTCCGTGATGGGGTAACAGACAGACAGACAAAAATTCTAAAAACTATAGATTCGGACTCTGTATCGATAATAATGTCTATTTCAATTAATATTTACAAAAAATATTTAATGTACAGATTCGACTTAGTTACAATTTTATAATATGTATAGATGTATAGATAAAAATGTCGTATTGACTGATTTTGGCCACATCAGACAATCTTAGTAAGAATAGCCATATGCACAGCAGATTATAGTTCATAAGGTGCGTGTGCGCAAACAGCGCAGATACAAGGGCATTTACTGATGGCTTTCTGATGGCACCGAGAATATTCCAACTCATACTATTGCTGAATTTGAAAAATCAAAGTAACTATACTTGGGTCGACTTGGGATTTGAACTCAGGACCTCTGGATCTGCTAGTGTACACACTAACTACTAGACTAACGTAGTAGTTAGGACTCTCTTTGTCATGTCACATAACCTTTGTAACTGAACGGCCCTTAAACTATCTCTAAGCAAACTATCACGTCAAGCCATTTCTGCATTGTTGTTTGAAGGAGGATAAATTAATATAGATTAAATTTAAACCCTCAACGACCGCGGACACGCCGGCGTTACATTTAACAATAGATTTCTTAGAAATTTAATTAATTTCTTAGAAATTAACCTGGAGATGTTAAAGACCTATTAAATGAGGTATAAGCAATTAACTAAAAGAAGCGAACTAAAAATAACGATGTAACATAGTAATCTATGCAGTCGGAGACGTACAAGTCCATACATGTTTTGTCCTTAATGCGAGTCTTGCTACGTGTATGTATGTCTCCCACTGCATAACCCTATATTACTTCATTAAATTGTTTCCATCTTTTTACGCAGTCGCATTTTTTATTTTTGGAAATATTTTTTTATTGTAAATGAATATTTACAGTATTTAGTTTTGGCTAGTTAGACTTTTTTTATTTTAATTAACAATTATCTATCATATAAATTATTTTAATAAAATAACAAGACAGCTAAACACTTGTTTTTAAGTTATTTATGGTGTTACATTATGGGGACCATGTTAAGTAAACGAATTACTAGAAAAAGTACAAGCACAAGGTACGATTACAATTCGTTACCTTGCTTAAAAATATTTGCGAGTCCAAAGTAGCAGATGAAAACGAAAATGAATTTATAACATTTTATAATAGAAATAGAAATTATAACGTTATTGTAACGAATTAGTTTATCTATTGTTATATTGTTGCTATACATAAAGATATTAACATGTTATTATCAAAATAAAATTGCTTACCATGTATATATATATCTATGTATTCAGAAAATTTAAAAAAAAACTTATTTTATTGTGCTTCTAACATATTCTTAGAATATTTCATCCTACATCGTTATTTTTGTGTTATTGTGATATATATGTATACTAGATATAAGCACATCCATTCAGCAACTGTCCGAAAACCGTCGAGTCACGCACCATTAGACAGAAGTGCACTTAAAACTTAGTTACGAGTTCTAAGTGATTCGATAATGAGAGAATGCGGTCACGAATTCAAAAGCGATATACGTAAAATCAAATATTTAGTATACCTACTATCGTAATTTGGGTAGTCGATTAAAATATTGTTATAACATAGTTTAAACTACAGTTTTCGTAGATTAAAAATTATATACAGATTCTTTATACAAAATAATGCCAGTTTAATTTTAAAACTTTTGCAAATGGTTCCCAGGGGGGAAGTTTTGAGCCACCTTCCCTATTGAAGATTAAGAAAAGAATATTTATGAATTTCTAAAGCTTTTCGTGTCGTAAGTTTCAAGAAATATTTTTGATCTATTCCATCGATGGTTATACTTCGGCTTATCTATACATATAATAAAATTGTAACTAAGCGGAATCTGTACATTAAATATTCTTTGGAAAATCTTATTGAAATAGACATTTATTATCGATAGAGGCCGAATCTATACTTTTTAGAATTTTTGTCTGTCTATCTGTCTGTTACCGCATCACGGAAAAACTACTGGAGGGATTTTGATGAAATTTGGTATGATGATAGCTGGTTATCCGGGTCAACATATAGGATATTTTTTACTGCTGAAAAATATCTCATATCTGCGAAATCTATACTAAACGTTAAAACGTAAGTAGGGACGAGCCCGAGCTGAGCGAGGGTGAGTCGCTAGCTTATAATAAACTTGGCTGTAGTTTCGCGAGTACATCAGAACACGTACGAGTCTATGTATGTACGAACCTACTTCTTTGTACATAATGTTTGACTAGATAACAAGGTGAGTTAGAGCTAATGTTATGCTCGAAATACTTGAAAATAGTATAGAACAATTAAAGTGAAATTACAGTCTGTTGGTACCAGTTTTTACGTGCTGTTTCATATTTTTAACATAGTGGGGTTTGTTACAACACTTATAACTCGAGAACTACTGGACCGATTTTTATGATCTTTGTTTTGTTGGATTTGTCTTCACCCCGAATAGCAGAATAACTATTAAAAAATCGAAAATTCACGAAAAAAAAAATTAAAATGAAAGATCTAGTCTATACCTATTAAGCGTCAAAACGTACCTAGGGACGAACCCTAGCGAAGCGAGGGTGAGATCTACATTGCATTCTAAAGCCAAAGAAGTAAGTTCCTATTATAAAAATAAGTTTCTTAAATGCCATTTAGAATTTGAAAAAAAAATGTATAAACGACCACCATATTATATATTTGCCTAAAAATATTTCCAAGTTATTTATATTTTCTATTCCCTGTATCATCGTTTTGTTCCACAGCTTTATGTAAAGTGAATATGATAAAGAAAATCGATATGAATATTTGCTCACCCAACCGTTATTTTTTATTTTCGCGAGCGCTATCTGATCTTTCTATATTTTAACTAGAGCGATGATAAAGAACGATGTTTACAGCCTCTTGCAAATGTTTCCAATGTAGGAATATGATAGGATGTTACTTATTCTACTAGACTATATTTATGGAAATATTTTATAACTAGCATTGCCCGCGGCTCCACCCGCGTTCATATAACCAAAAACCAAATTCTTAGGTTTTACATATTAGTATACATTGCAGTTTTTGTATTTTTTCTTAGAAATGAGATATTTTCCCGCGGTAAAAAGTAACCATATAGGTTGACCCGGATAACCAGCTATCATCATACTAAATTTCATCAAAATCCCTTCAGTGGTTTTTCCTTGATGCGATAACAGACAGACAGACAAAAATTCTAAAAACTATAGATTCGGCTTCTGTATCAATAATAATGTCTATTACAATAAGATTTTCCAAAAATTATTTCATATATAGATTCGGCTCAGTTAGAATTTTACTTATATGTATAGATATTATTTGAAAACTTTATATATTATCAAAATAAAGTTTTGGATACTTAGTTTTATTCAACATACGAGTAGCAATGATTGTTTATTTTTATTTATTTCACTTTTAATAAAAAAAACAATAGAAAATTGGCTAAGTATTAACAAAGAAATCAAGGGATTTCTTTGTTAATTCTTAGCCAAGGTCGTCAAGGGACGACCAAATTGAATACAACCTTTTTTTTAAGTCTATCGGGTATAGCATTAGATGCCGTCACAATTATTTTTTCTCTGTAGCTAGATATATCATCAAGTGAATGATAAAGCTTTCGCGGTTCAATTATGCGAGTATTTCTGGAATGTTTGCAAGAATTTTTCGATTAAGGTGTATTCATATTGAACGTACAATGAGGAAACGTGATAGTATTTCTTATAGGTAATATTTTTATATTTTAATGCCGACCATAAGTATGGTATATAAATAACTTGTCAATTTTAGGTGTTGGAATCTTATGTAGGGATTTTTTAATGAATTGGACTTAAATTGTGATGTATATATTATATCAATTAGTAGATCTAATATATTTCCAAAAAAAAGAATCAAACCTATAAAAAGTCAGTTTTTTACAACTATGAGGATGATAGTAATGAATATTCATGCTACAATACAATGAAACTTCACTGTGTTCTTTGCTTTACTTTTGAGAAATTATTCCCTGAGTTTGTAGCTCCAAATGTAGCAGAACGTTTTAGCGGGATTTTGATAAACAAAGCTCCAACTTTCACCCAAGCAGACAATGTCGTTGCTGTCACACGAAGGTCAGCGAACAAAATAAAATATTATATTTAATTATAATGTAACAATGTATTTAATTAGATTTTTTATTAGAATTGCTAACAATAAGCACCCCTTTTAATACACCATGTATCAAAAATGAAAGAAAAAATTATGTGCAAAAATCACTTGTTTCTTTTTCATTATCTCACATTACGTGGCATCATTACAATATAAGACGTTCTTTCATTTCCCTCTATCATCCAAGATCGCACTCTTGCATATAGTGCATCTACCTTCGTATGTTTTTCGACCCTATACTTCTAAATACCGTCCGCATTCAGACTAATGTTTTAACCTCCACTTTAAAACAAATATGCCCGATTTCACCAACATCCCATAAGCTACCATCCACGTATGGGATCCCTAGCTTAAAAGTTCCCCTAAACTAGCCCTTAAATTAAATTTCGTTTTACCATCGTCAGAGCCAGTATTTTTAGTACCTATATTTAGGTGGTATTTTAATATATAGGTGACCCCTGACTGTCGGTGAAACAGAAACTGTCCCCTAACAGCCCCCTAACCATGCTTAGGGGTGGGTCCCTTAAACTTATGTGACGTTGGTGAAACCGGCTATTAACGTTTTGCTCAAACGACTTCCAATTTTTTTCCATAACTTGCCTATATTATAACACTTTAATCTGTGTGTAATTTACTCTAATAAACACATTAATCTAGCCCAATGTACATTCTACCTAATTGTTTCACAAAAACAATTATACATATTATTTGTTGTACGTGTGTACATATGTATGATTTTTTATCTAAGCTACACGCTTTAGTCGAAAAATTGCAGAAGACATTTTCATTCATAACTAGAACATACTTGTATTGTGTATAAATTATAATTGTACAGTTTCTACATCACATACCTCGTGCAATATTAAAATATAATTTAATACTTTCTTAGAATTACGCGAATACTTGACATTTTAAATAAAATTATCTTTACAGATTATTTCGTCTCAAAGGCATTATTATTGTTACAGACATAACTGTCTGTAACAAATATATAATGCCTTTGAGACGTCCAAAACCTTAGTCTCTCTCGTGACCATGATTGTCAATTTGTCTGTAAACCGTTCGAAACGTCGGAATCCAAAACTCAAAATAAGCCCGATAAATAATCCTAAAAGTTAGTTTTATTTAAAATATAATTTATTTCGATTATTAAACCACCTAAAATATTTTTTTAGTTATTAAATTCCATACTTATTAATTAATGTACAATATAATTAAACGTTCATTATAATATTACATAATTTAGTACCAACCAATGTTCAGTTAGAATTAAGTCTAACTTTCTGTTTTACTGGATAGCAGCTGCGATCGTTATATTGAAAATGACAAGGCAACATGTAGCTCGCATGTTTTCACACCATAAAATTCTCTTCTAATTTACATCTTCCATTTCAGTGTTTTGAAACAAATGATATTGTGAGTGATTTTGTATAAAATTATAGAAAAATTATATGGTATTTTCTTAAATAAGCGTTATAATGTTCTTAAAGATATATCTTTCCCTCTGTCCGTGTATCTTTCCGTCTGTATGTAGCATGTTGGATGCTGGAATGCATCTGTTTCATCTCAATCAGGAGTAACACGTACATCGTAGTATTTGTACGCGGCTCCACCCACGTTCAGATGACCAAAAAGCTAATTCTTAAGTTTTACATATAAGTATACTCTTACATAGCAGTTTTTGTATTTTTTCTCAAAATTGAGATATTTTCTCGCGGTAAAAAGTATTCTATATGTTGACCCGGAGAACCAGCTATCATCATACCAAATTTCATCAAAATCCCTCCAGTGGTTTTTCTGTGATGCGGTAACAGACAGACAGTCCTTTTCCAAAAAATATCTAATGTACAGATTCGGCTTGGTTACAATTTTTTTTATATGTATAGATTAGATTAATAATAATTGAATTTACAATATAGAAAATTACAAATATACTTAAAATATTATTTATTATTTTATTATATACAAAACAAATGTACATCTTATAGCCATTTGAAATGCTAACTTCGTGTGATAATATGCATGGCCTTACTAGCATGCATCACCAGGCATACACATGGGACTAGACGGCAACTCCATTAAGATTATGAATGTGCATCTTTTCACGCTGTAACGGCTCAATGGACTTGAGTGAAATTCGAAATGGATTCTGAGTTGTAAACACATAGGCTACCTTTTACCAATTACTTAGTATGCGAGCGAAACTTCGGGCATAAACTGTATATAAAAAAGGAGGCAATAATTTTATAAGGCAACAATAGTTTTTATTTTGAAATTATTTTTAATTTTGAATATATTTTTTTGTTAAAAATATTGATCAAATTAAAAAGGGGCAATGATCTTACATGGCTACTACGCAGCTTTTATTCTGAAATCGTAACCTATACAGATAAATAAAATTGTATATATGGTGCATATACCAAAACAACATTTTTTACAATTTTTGTCTGTCTGTCTGTTTGTTTCGGCTAATCTCTGAAATGGCTGGACTGATTTTGACGGGACTTTCACTGGCAGATAGCTGATGTAATAAGGAGTAACTTAGGCTACGTTTATTTTAGAAAAAAAAATAGGGTCCCACGAAAAAAATTAAAACCAATGAAAAATTTAATAATATCCGATTCAAATAGGGAAGTTGTATGCATACCCTGCAAAAATAATAATATTAAAATTACTTCAACATTTATGTCTCTTTTTAAAAAAAAATTCAGCAAATAAAAAAATATTGATAAAACTATTGAAGGAAAGCCCCAATAGAATATTATGAAAAAACTTTAACATCGAAAGTTTTATCACCGTTTTAATGATCTTTGTTAATGACAAGATATTTATTAATTTTAAGAACTTTGTCGTTAATTTCCAATGTTATTCGAATATTTCTAAAGTATTGCAATATGCAAAGTATCTAAAAATAGCAAAGTAGAACCTCGAATTAATTACTTCTTAAATAAAAACTAGCGGCTTATTCTGCCTTCACTCGGGTTCGTCTCTAGGTGCGTTTTAAATGGATATAAATAGTTATTAGCTAGCGTTAGGCGTATAACTTTTAATTATTTTTCCACGAATTTTTTGATGTTTTAATAGTTATTCTGCTATTCGGGGCGGAGACAAATCCAAAAAAATATACACCAAATTCAAAATCTATGCGAGTAACCTTTTCACTTAAAATAGATGCGTGTTGCAATAAAAAATAAAGACAAACCTATCCTTCTAAACATTAGTAGTGTATATTGAACGTGACATTTACTAATCGTCCGCCTGCTGGAGAAAATTGCTTAGATCGTTTCGTGACGAGAGCAGGTTTTGTTTACAAAGGAAAAGGACCTCCAAAATTGTATACTCGTACAGCTTTATTTTCGAATGGATGACACTTAATAAGATTTTTTAAAAGAAAAATGGAGCTTAGAGGATGGTTTACGTGAGAAGAAAAGCAGACCAGATTTATTTTTATAAATAGCATAGAAAAATCATATTGACGTTTTTTTTATTTTATCTAAACGTAAACATCAGTGAAATCATTGTAATATTTTCGCACTTTGTTATTTACAAGTGATTTTTTTTAAATATTGGCTTTAGGTAGAAATGTATGATGACGAACTTTTATGGATTACCGTAAGAGCTTTAAAAGAGTCAAGGGGTCGGTTTCAATAAAAAGTTAATAATTTTGAGAAATATTAGCCTTCCTGGAAGTCGTACCTTTGTTTTTGAAAAAATAAATATGTACCTCTATTACTGCATTGTCGATTAGTTCTGCTCCTTTTGAGTGACTTAAGTTGTAATATGGTACTTTATGGTACAAATGAAAAGAAACATTCCAAAATATAAAATACAAATATTAGAAAATATTGACATATATCAGATCTTTAATTAAGCATCTCCATATCATTATATCATTTATCTAAATTGAGTTGTTTTCTAGGTGTGATTGCAATTTATCTCCAAATGTTATTTCGTATAAAGTATAAACTTCATACAGCATGTTCCGGTGGAAAGGTAAACTTTGTGTGTAAGTTTTATACTTCACAACAGTCGCCTCACGTTCTCAAAGCTCCAGGCGCTTTTACTTGGAGTTGTTAGTATTTACTTGCAGTAAAGGCTAATTGCGTTTGTTATAGATTTTGATTATATATGTTAAAATATAAAAGTATTTTATGTCATTTCCCAAAATATGATTTGAGGAACATCCTTAGACTAGTTTACTAGTTTTTGAGAGTTGAGATATTTTCAGTTAAAAAAACTTAAATGTATCTCAAATTGTGACAATTACTGAATGTTTTTGCTGCTTTCTTATCTTTTACTTTTTTATATAAAGATTTTTCATAAGTTAACATCTGCAGAAATGTACAGCTTAAGGGTAAATCTGTATTAGGTACTAAATGAGCCTACTGTAGAGTGATGTGTCAGGCCTCTACGGGAAAGCAATTTGTCGTAGTCACGATTTGTGACCGCTCCTTTACCTCGTAATCGATGGCTTTTGCCTCTTTTATCATTAGACATAAATAAATTAAATATTTATATACTATTATTTTGAAAAGGAATATTGAATTCTTACTTGTTGTATTGACTGTATCGTTGAACTCTCAGTGGATTTTTGTAGAACTATGTACTTAGTAGTATATACGTTCATATTCGCCTGTGTTACGTTTTACAAGAAATAAACATTGTGTAACAAATAAACAAGTGGGGTGAATGAGTAGACCGAAGTGATATATCACCTTCGCCCTTGCTGGAGGAGCAATTTGTCGTTATTTCGATTTGTTACCTTATTTTATAATTTATAACGTATTATATTTAGTAGTAATGTAATGTTAACCCGGAAAACCAGCTATCATCATACCAAATTTGATCGAAATCTGTCCAGTGGTTGTCTCGTGATGCGTTCCCAGACAGACAGACAGACGAAAATTCTAAAAACTATAGATTCGGCCTCTATATCGATAATAATGTGTATATCAATAATATTTTCCAAAAAATATTTAATGTGTAGATTCGACTCAGAATTTTATTATATGTATAGAAGATACTGTATTAAAATAGGGTTGTCATAGTAAAATTTTGTCAGTGTCCATAGTATTCCGTTAAGTGCCAACCTATCACAATAAATGTGGAGCTGGCTAAAAGCCAAAGATTGTAGCTTAATATCGTGCCTATTTTTAGGCCTTGACCATGAAATACATATCGGAATGGCCTATTGAGTGAAAGTTGCAAGAAAATATCTCTAATCTAAAACATATGCATTAAGATGTATGTGAGAAAAAAAATCGTATAATGAAAAATATATCGCTGTGTGGATTAAGAATAAAAACTTTTTAACAAAAAAATAAAAACCGACTTCAAACAAAAGCACTAAACAAAAGCACACCGACTTCGAAAATATTTGATTAGGTATGTATAGTAAATGAAAACTACCAATCAGTTATTTTTTACTCTTTAGTGCTTTTGTTTGAAGTCGGTTTTTATTTTTTTGTTAAAAAGTTTTTGCTTTAGAAGTTCCAAAACCTCGATACATTTCCACTAGTGTCAAAATCAATGAAGGTAATTTTGGAATATATTCATTTCCAGTATACTTTTCACGATCCTCGCCATTTTTTTAACCTCGAGGGGTTGAATTATAAAAGATCCTTTTTAATGGCTACCTTTGTTATAGAATTTTGCTTGATTTTGTTTGATACGCACTTTTTGTTTATTTTATGTTTTTTATCAAAATTTTAACACCTCAATCCAATCGTATCAGGGATGGTGTATTGATATGATAATTGATAATCTAAAAGAAACACTTTTATTTGTTAGCATTACTCTACTGAATGAGCTTTTTATTATTATACTAACGGCTCACCCTCTCTTCGCTCTGTTTCGTCCCTAGGTACGTTTCAACGGTTAGTATGGAATAGATTAAACTTAAACTTCACCTCATCTCCTTCAATCCAATGTTTAGAAGAAATTGGCAAAATCATATTTTCATAATCAATTTTATAGTCCTTAGAGTACCTTGTAAGAGGCTGTTGAGTGTTTGGCGTAATTTATTTATACTATTGCTACATTCTATTCTGTAATACATTTTATCTCACCATCTGTATACGAGTTATATACACGTTTCGTATTTTCTTTTTATTATATTTCGTTGTATACGAGTACAATACTTAAAGTACCTATATAAATAAAGTTTCAACTGAATAAAAATTCTTACAACCAAACAACTGCATCAATAAGCATCAAGATGATATGTTACACATAAAGGTATGACAAAACCTAAGACAAAAGGTATAATAACTATGTCCTAGCGCTGAGTACAAATGACTTTGGAGTGTACCTCTAACCTAATTCTGCAGTATATTACGGCTGTAGAGTTTATTGCTTTACTCTAGTTCAACGTGCGGCTATCTCAGTAGACCAGACATGATTGCAACAATGTCCTATAGCCACAATATGGAAATATACGTAATTAAGGTATTACTCAATCAAAATAAAACTAAGCTGTATATTTTATAAACGGATAGATAAACTTTTAACTTTTTTTTACTTCAACCAAAATATCCTTATATGACCATCACAATAAAAATAAATATAAATATTATTATTAAAATAAAACCCGACTACATAAAAGCTAACTACAAAGATGAAAACAATTTCACGAAGGAACATTATAGTATTATGTAGTCGGAGACATACACTTTTCATCCTTGCCGCGAGATGTACGTATACATACTCGTATGTATGTCTCGGACTGCATAATACTATATTCCTTCGTGAACTTGTTTTCCTCTTTAATTTAGCTTTTATGCAGTCGGGTTTTTATTTTTATAATATATTTATTTATTTACAGCTTTTTAAGTATTTTTAAGTAGAAAAATTAGCGAGTTGGTGGTTGACCAACTTTAAATCATTATATATCCTAAACTGTTATTTAAAATGAAAAATGATGAAAGAAACCTAAAAATGATTTTTAAATACCTATTCAACGGTACCATAGTTACATACACATCATAGACATAAGTTCATCGATTTTCATTTTTTTTTCACATTATGGAATCTAGCAGCCCCCATTTTTTTATGTCACCTATCTAATAATCTAACGATACCTTAATTAAAGAAATCTATCGAGTGGTTTGGAAGATATGAGGGAATAAAGAACATTACAAACATACAAAAGTAGGCGCGAAAAACATAACCCTTTCCTCGCAATCGGGTAAAAATATTATTTATACAATAATACAACTTGATTCTATTACTGCTATGTTTTATTATATTCACATGAACATGACTAATGAATATGAAAAAATACTGTGATGATATTTAAAATTAGCACTAAACTTAATCTTTCATATTTCTACAATTTCATCTCATCAACCGTTCGTATTTTGCGAGAGCTCATTATGTACTCGCAGTTTCCTCCTTGTGTGGTATTTATCCACTCTACCCTGAATATTACGACTTGCTGTTCTATTTCGAAAATGAAAAGATATGAAAGATTTTGAATTTCTTATAATTTCGTGTATAATGAAGTTCTTTTATCTTTTAATTTATGCAGAGGTGTACCTTTTTGTATACATATATAGATTTAAGGCGTATGTATCTTAAATAACATAAAGTACTGAGTGCCTAATGAAATAATAAAATTTAGAAAAATATCATATACTTAGTATATTTTTATAACTTCTGTTTGCGGTTATAGGGTAGTTATAGGCCAGTATATTTATTTTAGTTTTGGGCTTTAGAGCAATTCAAATGATTTAAATAGCTCTAAGCTTTATTATATTCTAGCTCCAACTATAGTTCAAAAGCGTCAATTTACTATTTAAGTTAATGTTAATATTGGTAAAAGGTTTATGTGACTAAGTGGTAAATAGACAAGCAATAGACTAAGTGTCTAAGTTGAGCTGAAATAATAAAAAAAAACATTGAAAAAACTTTGCCTCAAATGTGTGAGCATAACACTTTATTTTTCTTAACTTCTCTGGACATAAAAAGATTCTAATACAACATTTTTAACGTAGTAATACAAATATTCACCATATTAAGAACAATTTAAAAAAAAAGTTACCCCACTCTAGTTAGTAATGATTGGCTTTTTAATTTTAATGAGACGATATTATATCTTGTTGAATAAATATCGTAAATTCTATTCATATTTAATTAACATCGTCTATATTACACGGATACATATAAAATACTAAGGTGAATAACCTCTTTGAGAAAGTCAGCTAAAATAAATTCGATACGTTAATTATAGGTAATTATTTAGAGCTTATAATATTTAATCTTATATCCATATTTAACACAAAATATTTTAAAAATTTATAAATTCAGTGGAATGCTTAAAATAGTATACTATGTATCAGCCTTTTGTAACGTGCCACTGCTGGGCACGGACCTCCCTTAAATGCGATTGGTTCAGGCTATAGTTCATCACGCTGGCCAAGTGCGGGTTGGTGGACCGAGCATGTCTTTCGAAAACCTGTTCTCTAAGACATGCAGTTTCCTCACGATGTTTTCCTTCACCGTAAGGCAAGTGGTAATCATGTTAGATTCATAAAAATGTCAGAGGTGCGAGACCCGGAATTTGAACCCGCTTCACTCGGTTTCCCAAGTGACCGCATTACCACTGGGTTGCCTTTTTATGCTTGATATAAAATTACGAAAATCAATATACAAAGTTTGAGCGTGGAAAATGTTAATCATCCATTAAAACCTTTAAATTTTACGAGTGTTATCAAACAGAATTATTTTAATTGTACAATTATCCTTATCTGAATTCAAAAGGATTCGAGTTTTGTTACTATCTACGAGTAAATGGTACTTTTGATTTTAGTTTATTGCATAAGTATATTTAAAAATGTATTTTAAATCCTGTGTGTATACAAAGTTAATTTCGAAAGCAAATTTTCTGCAAATTCTTTAGCTATAAGAGTGAGAAATTGATTTAAAGGGCTCTTTCAATTTTTATGTAGCTATAACGCACCTATTTTGTAGTTACGATGGAAAGCGAAAGAAGTGAGTACACTTAAAATCATACAATATTTTGAAAGGAACTTTATACTTCTTAAAATTTCGCCCTTGAAGAAGGCGTCATTAAAATTTCTATTAATATGGAATAATATATGTATGTATGTATATTTTTTTTAATTCTAAACTTATTAAAAAACATTTTTCTTCTCTTATCAGGGCTAATCTTCTAAGTAACTGAAAATATGTTACCGGTGATTTTGCCAGTATATGAGGTTTTTCAGCGAATTTTTGAGGCTATTTTTTATGTTGGGGAAAGAAATTGCGGAAAATGAATTTTAATATAAATTCTCACGCTTAGCTTTAGGGGTATAAATTTAGAACTCCTTATATTCCAACATAGCTATGGTTTATCGCAGGGTACGATGGAAATGTTATGAAAATTTTGATGAGATTATTATGCACAAAGCTTTAGGCCGGGGAATTACTAGGGTAAGTGATACAATTTAGACGTAGGTATGTTACCTACATACGTCAGGTGCCTTTGTATGTATAATATTACTAGCAAACCCGACCACGCGTTGCTGAGGCACAGTTTAGATTGAGAGTAGAATTTGTACTTTAGAGTAGCCGTTTTCAGGTTCTCTCTGCGAAATCTGTCTCCAGATATGAAAAACATTAATATTTAAATAAAAAAAATACCAGGATATTAAACTATCCTATCTTTTAAGTTGGAACAAATCACATATTTAAAAAAACGTATAATCGAATAAGTAGTTTCGGAGTTCATCGCGGACCAACATCGTGATACGGGAATTTTATATAGGTACTAAAGATGTACGGGTAAGGTCATCATATAGCAAATTTTATTTTATCTATGCACACTTTTTTTTAGAATCACGCTAGCTATTTCAACGTGATGGAGTAATTAACATAAACACATATATAGAAAAGTTTCAAAATTTTAATATTACTATATAGAATAAGTGAAATATATATGTACAATGTATATTGTATAACAACATTATATAACAAATTATTTTAATTACTCCTAGATAACATTATGAATTTCTTATACTTTCCCGTGGGATTCCAAGTTATACACAATAATAACCGAAAGTAAATTAAATCTTCCACAAGTGAATGCCCAGAGCGAAAGTTGCGAAGGTTTCGCTTTCTATAAAATCTTTGTTCTTTAAATTAATTTTTAGCGTCATTTGTTATTCAGTAGGGTTTTACCTAACTTGATTATATTTTACTAGAATAATCCTTTTTTGCAAGAACAGTTTATTTTTCAGGTTTATTATTTTTATGGAAATAACAGCGCCAAACCGTCTAACCAACCCATTTCTGAATATGTATGTATGTTTGTATTCAGCCCTTTTTAACGACCCACTGCTGGGCATGTGCCTCCCTTCAGTACGTGGGGAATCAGGCTATAGTCCACCATGGCTAAGTGCGGGTTGGCGAACTTCACATGTCTTTTGAAAACTTGCTAGGTTCTCTCAGACATGCAGGTTCCCTCACGAAGTTGTACAAGTGGTAATCATGTTGGAAATGATTCGCACATGAAAATATCAGAGGTGCGAGACCCGGGATTTGAACTCGCTTCCCTCGGTTTCCCAAGCGAGCGCGTTACCACTGGGCTACCACTGCCTTTTTCTGAATATACTCCGTGTTAATGCTAATATTAGGTATAACATTTTTTTTATATTATAAAATTATATATATAATAACTTTTTTTTAAATATAATTATTCTTATATTCATTCAGCTCTTTTGTGTCCACCACGCTGGTTTCCAAAAACCAATTAATATGCTGGTTTAAAACTATCTGTAGTATCTCTCTAGCCCTACAAATCTTCGAATCAATTGCTTCGTTGCTGCTTAGAAGTAGAAAATACTACAATATCCACGTTATAATTCAGAAAATATATTTCATTTTATCTACTGTTGAATATTATTTTCCTCATACCATTATCAGGCCTTGAAGTACCAAGTTTTGTAACGGCGTGGAAATTAAATCCTCCACAAACGAGCGCCCGCAGGAAAGTTGAAGATGGCTTTGTATACTTAAGAAATCTTTGCCTTCACATCTCGCTATCCTTTTGACCTTTGATGTTTTAGAAGTTTTACCACTGAAAAATGGTAAGTGACTTATTGACGTTTGAAATTGAATTAGTTACTGAAACTTTTTTATGTTATGTTATCTTCTATCTATAAATAAAAATAAAATGCCTTGTACCTTGTTAGGTGCGTGATTGGACAGATTTGGCTATTTTTGTAAATCTTCTTAATAGTTTAGATGAGGTTCTTGGGAAAAATGGAATAGGTGCCTGGAAAATTGGGGAACTCGAGAAAAACTAAGTGTCTTTTTCAAAAAATGTTGATAGGACAACATCTATCGGTTCAGCAAGGTATTAATAAAAATAACAGAATTTTATAGAAATATAAATTGATTTACTTTAATAAATATTCATTTTATTTATGCAGGAAAACGAAATTCAATTCATAGACATACCCAACGTAGACAACAAAACCATTCTTCTTAAGGTTTTTAGATTTATTTATTATTCATTCTATTTCATTCTCTCGTCGCGAATCAATATTGAGTGGGTGCTGATTGGTTTGACTTCGTGGGACTTTGAGAAGTTGTAATAAACATTGCCTATCAATGGTAAAACATCATTGTTGTCTATGCCACTGCATTGTTCCTATAGTCCTACTAAAAGGGAGTAGCACTATCAACACCCCATCTCCATACTGCTACTGAAAATTTCTAACGAAAACGTACGTAAAATTGCAACATTACTAATAAAAAAAATCAGGCAAGTATGAGTCCGACTTTCACAGCGAGTTGTAGGAGTCGAGTAGTACTAACGGAAAATATCCTATATTTCAAAAACTATTTAACGTATCTTCTTCAAAATAATTTTTGTTCAAAGAATTTTGGAAGCTGTTCAAATATCTATTTAAATTTTAAAAACCTATTCAAAAAAAAAAACCTTATGTAGTAAATAAATATTTCACCCTTCTGTTACATACTGTAAGGAATTCTACCCATATTTTTTCATATAATTTGACTACAGAATTTAAAATATATATTTATCTGTATAATAAATATTATAAATGTGAAAGTTTGTGAGTATGTATGGATGTTTGTTACTCTTTCACGCCAGAACGGCTAAACGGATCTGGATGAAATATGGCACAGAGATAGATTATAGTCTGGATAACACACAGACTACTTTTTATCCCAGAAAAATATACGGTTCCCGAGGGATAGATTTGTTTTTGTTTCTAGAGACGAACCCGAGCGAAGCGAGAGTGAGCCGCTAGTATAATATTATAATATAATTATAGTTACCAACAACATTTTAGCAGCGTACTTCATTGATCTAATATTCTTCGAGTAAAATGGCTGTAACATACGGACAGCCGGACAGATGGGCAGACGGACATGTTGAAATTATTAGTCTTCTATTTTAGGCATTTTACTACGGAACCCTTAAAAGGGAAAACAAAAATAGCACAAGGAAACCCTCAAAATTGCCTCCGTCAAAGTTGAACTGATTTACATGAATATCAAATGTCACGTGACATATTATCAAGCATAAAAAGTTTTCCCAGTTATAGGTGGGCTTTACTCATTGACTACGCGAGTTTGTTACTGAGTTTCCTTCGCTCGACTTTTCTCAATTCTATACTCAAGGGATAACAAATTTCATTCGTATTTTCTTTAACTTTTTGGATAGTACACGTGTCGTCACTGTGTATTGCACAAATACCATTTATTTTTATAGAAAAAAATATAATTATTTTATGGCTGTAATATATGTAGTTTGAATTCTAATCTACATAATATACATACATATAATAAAATTCTGAGTTATGAAAATCTTATTGAAATAGTCGTTATTAAATTTATTATTACAGTATTTGATATAGTTTTAAATTGACGATAAAAATGAGAAAGCACAATGCTTGATACCTTTTGTATATATTCACTATTCAGTGATTTCTTGGTAAAGTTTTCGAGAAAATAAGAAAAACATGAAATCATATCTATAATATTTTAACACGCCTCGTCGGTCCTGCGCCTTTACTCTCACCGGTCGTGTCGAGTGGTCGTCCCACTGGAGTATGAGAGTGAAAGGAATAGTGCACTTGTGTCTGCGCGTACACTTGTGCACTATAATATCTCCTGCGCAGTTGGCTAGTCTCAATAAGATTGGCCGTCATGGCCGGAATCGGTCGGATGGACATCATATCTAAATAGATTTGTTTTACCTCAAGACGTTCCGTGATATATGAAATACATATCACGAATATCAGATATTTCAAATGAAAAACTCCTATTAGTTTACATTTTTAAGCTTTTCCACTGGAATTCATCCATTATGCGTACAAAGCGATGATCATGTTTAATGTACCATACGTGAAAATTCACACGCATGTCAATGTTCAATCGATAAATTAGTAGTATAGTAGTTAGATATTCGCATTTATAATATTAATAGGATTAATTAATATGAATTAATGATATATGATTAATAAATATAATATTCTTCTTCGAATATACATATTATGTAAGTAAATACTAAAACATGAAACATACTTCAGTCATACATTGTTCTTTGATGAAACTAAAAAAATCTATCTTTTAAATTTGTATTACCTATACCTATGTATTATATATGCTAGTAACATAGTAAAGTATATATTAGTTCTTAAACGTATAAAAAAGTGTATAAAATATGTATAAATTAATTAATATTAATTAATTATAATTGACGACGCGTGTGGCTCAGTTAGTAGTGACCCTACTTGCGGTGCCAGCGGTCGCGGGTTCGAATTCCGCTGGGGGCATTCATTTGTGTGATAAGCACGAATGTTTGTACTCCAGTCATGGGTTTTTATATTTATAATATGTATGTATTTAAAGTTATATATGTGTAGTGTATCAACTATCTGGTATCCATAACACAAGCCTCGTAGCTTACCATGGAACTAGATGGTGCTGTGCGTCAATGTCCCAACATATTTATTATTTATTTATTATTATTACCTATTGTGGCTGTAAAATTATTAATTTTAACTTGTTCAACTTGCTTTTCACGTTTCATGTTTTTTTTTATCTTCATGGGTTAATTAGTAGTTAGTAATTATTTTACGCTATTTATTACAAAACCGATTAGTTTCGATAAGAAAATTCTTCACTCATTCATTAACCGGTTGATAAAAACTAACAGCTTAGTGAGCTCGAAATAAAATATATTATGATAAACGGTTATTCCTAGAGGAAGGTTAGACTTAAGTTTTAATACCGAAATAAACCGGGTAATTCATTCATAAGTAAGAAACGTACGTGTATCCTTCTACTAAGTAATTCACCATTAGCAAAGATTCGCCAAAATTCGTTAACCTTTAGATTTGTAGTCAATGGTCAAAACCGGTTAACTTTACTATTTATGATCGGTTAATAATAATTGAACAGGTTTCCGAGCCCTGCGTACAAGTATTTCATAGGATCTACTCATAAATGTTTTAATTCTTTTTGCGCTTAAATGAATAAATTTAAGGTACATTTCATATTTCATAATGAACAATAAAAGAAGATTGTTTGTAATAAATAATCAAAATAAGAAAACATTTTATACTCTGAAAACAACGAAACGACATTTAAAGACATACTTTAGAGATCATCATACGAAAATAATAAATTACAACTCCATTTGAAAGCTCTAACGTTTACGAAAATAATTTCAACTTTAATATTATATACTCGTAGCTGCTCTGACTATACTTTTATAGAATGAAATAAATTTTTAGGCACATGAGAAAGGGCTATATTGTTTTAATAAGATAATTACATTGTATCTGTAACTTCGCCTGAAACTAAATGATTAAATTGAAGCTGATTTATCATATTACAATTTAAAAAAAATACGTTATATATTATACCAAAGTTTAAGTTATTTATCTTTCGAAAGCACATATATTCTAGTATTTACAGGCAATAAAATGGTCTAATATACTATTGTTGGACGAACATCTAACTCCACAGCATCCCTTATTTAATGGTACAGACCTAGACCCATCATCAAACATTTATCACCAGAACGACCATCAAAGGGAACGGTAATTCATCAAGATTAATTAATACCTAAATGATAAATATCCTTTACTGAATATCCCTTCCTGCTATAATCTGGATTGTGGTAAGTAATTGTTGTGGAATTACAGCCGTGTAGGTGTTACTGGAATTTACAAAGCATTTAACTTGAATGTATGTATTTGGAGGCTTTCAGCAGATGTATGTTACATTGTATGGTTAATTAAGTTTAACAAATACACTCGAGTGAGTGGATTTTGCTTATTGAATTGATATTGTTTATGTTTAAAATTTGACACTATAAACCATATTCCGTTTAAATAGACCGGATTCAAATGTAAGCATAAATAATATATAATAGAATTATTAGTTGTGATGTATATATATATATATATATATATATATATATATATATATATATATATATATATATATATATATACGCGTAGGTATGATGAGTTGTTGTGGCTTGTATTATAACGTGAATTCCCTTGGGAAAGAAATAATCTCCCGCGGTGAAATCTCCAGCCCTCCAACTATCTCCATACAAAAAATCACTTCAATCCGTCGCTCTGTTTCGACGTGAAAGAAGGACAAACAAACACACTCACATTTATAATGTATGGATGTGTTAAAGGTGCAGTCTATCGAAACACGTAATATTTGTATCTGATTGATATTCATTCGTACGAGGGAATCTTTATAGAATAGAAAATCTAATAGCTATTGACTAAATAGAAATGCTAATTTGACTATCGATAGTAGGTACATATTACATAAATCTAAAAACTAGAGCTTTATAGAGAAAAGTGAGTATGAAGAAATATATATGTATACGTTACTAAAAAGCATTACGTACAGCACGTAATGCTTAAATAGCAACTGCCAGTTACCAAATGTATGCCAACGATTTAAAATAGCAAACCATATTCCGATGCATTGTCAAAAAAAAAAAAATTTACCTAATACTCTTTATAAGCAAATATAAAGACATTCTTATCTAATTTAAGCAATATTCCAGCTCATATTATTTATTTTTATACAGATTTATAAAATTTTGTAATTAATCTGATATCTGATAAAACAAAAATTCTACTGTACCATAATTTCATTAAATATACTAAAGATAAGAGTAATTAGTCGATTTGAATACTTAGAAAACATACGTATTATGATATGAGAAGAATATTTCAGTTTATAGCTTTTATTTATACAAATATCAAATTGCTTTTAAAATATGTCTGGCCATTTTGCCTTTTATGTAGAGCTTACAAATAACGTGTATAAGGGAAAATGTAGAATAAAGAGACAACGTTTGCTACATAAAAGAGTGCTTACCTTTCTCTTGTATACGAATGGATGTTTATAAATTTAAATTTTAAAAATTCACGAATTTAAAGCTTATTTTTGTTTAACATCCATGATGGGAGCTTAGACGAGATGTCATGCTACAATCGTTGAAGAATAGAAATGAAAAATAATATGTGGAATTGACACGTTACTATACGTATAATAAAATTCTGAGGCGAATCTATACATTAAATATTTTTAGGAAAATCTTATTGAAATAGTCATAATTATCGACAGAGGCCGAATCTATAGTTTTTAGAATTTTTATCTGTCTGTAGGCCTGTTTGTCTGTCTGTCTGAGAAAAAAACTAGACAGATTTTGATGAAACCGAGCGTAGCGAGGATAAGTTTCTTGTGATACTAAAAATACCGACTTTTATAATTTGTTATTGTACTTTTCTATTAGCAACATAATTTAGAATCTTTTCTGAAGTTCTCCAAATTGAATCATATATAACATAAAAACAAAATTGCTCCCTTATAATAAATAGCTCAAGCTTTCTTTTTCGTATATTTTCATTAGATACTCTAACGTCTTTAATGTCTAGAATTTAATTAGCTTTATAACATTTAAAACAAAGTTTATTATATAACATGGATTAGATTCTCAAAATTTTAACCCACTTACTAATAAATTTCGTTGGCTTACCAGTCTTGTTCGTTAGTGAACTATTCAGCCCCTACCGACGTACAGCGCACCGTCAATATTGAACAGCCTGATAGTCTATTGTCATTGCCTTGAGGTCTAGCAAGATAAAATGTTCCACGAAATTCTTTTAAATTTTACATTCATATTTTATTTTTTCAAAAGAGAATTACAATGAGAGGAGCTGTTACGAGATGTATGGCAATTTTGTGCGTGTTTCTTTTTATTTATTAATAGTTGTGTACTAGATGTAAGATGCTTTCTTTCGAAATTCTTTTTTTTTATAAGCCCATTTAGGTACTAATAAGCACGTTTTTTTAATTTACCTTTAAAAATTACGTATTTCGCAAACAAACTTTTGTCCCTTGCTTTACCCGATGAAGTAATGAATTAAATTAAAAAAAAAACACACAAAAAAAATATTTATAGAGAGATGTTTTATACACTAATACCATCATTTCTTAGTTTACTTTCGAAGTTTCTCAAACGCGAAAATATCAACTTGTTATTTTCATAATGGAATTCTATACCGCAAAAGTACACTTTTCTGTAGATGGTGAAATAGTACTATTTATTGATATTGGTACTTAATTTTCACATAAAAATATAACATAAACTTATTATTTAATACTATTTTATTAAATCAGAATTTCTTACATCTAGCATATATTCAACTCTCATATAGCCCTTTTTAAACGTTCTACTGTTGAGCACGGGCTTGTCTCGTATTGAAGATTGTAAGGGGGTTCAGGCCATCGTCCACCACACTAACCAAGTACAGGTTAGCGGACTTCATATGTCTTTTAAAAACCAGTTAGGTGCCCTCACACATGCAGGTTTCCTCACGATGTGTTCCTTCAGCGTCAGCGAGCCATAATCACGTTGAAACTTTAAAATGATTTGCACATGAAAATTTCAGAAAAGCGAGATCCAGCAATTAAATCCGCATCACTTGGTTTTACAAGAGAGGGTTACTACTGCTACCACTGCCTAACAAATATCCAAATATTATAAATCGTATTATTAGTTGTGTGTATGTTTGTTACGGCTAGATGGATTTCGGATGAATTTGAAATATCAAGAGATGCACCCGATTGAAGTGAGATTAAGTCGATAGTCATCATCAATCACATAAATAAAAATGAATGACCGAAATGTATGTACGTGCATAACTTCCGATCGACTGCACTAAATTGGATAATTCTTTTTTTTTGTGTTTGTTATTGTCAGAACAAGTTTTATATAGAAGAAAATTAAAAGAATAAAAAAGTTTACTAAAATTAGATTTTTTTAAATCTCATGATATGGAAAGTGAGTGAGTGAAATACTTTTTATCTCGTGAGAATGGGATGAAAGTTTGTATGGGGAATCAACCCAGGGATGCACCCGAGCGAAGCGAGGGCGAGGCGCTAGTCTATAATAAAATTCTAGCTGAGTCGAATCTGTACATTAAATATTTTTTGGAAAATCTCATTGAAATAGCCTTTATTATCGATACAGAAGCCGAACCTATAGTTTTTAAAAATTTTGTCTGTCTCTCTGTGACCGCATCATGAGAAAAACACTGGATAGATAAATTTGCGATGATGATAGCTGGTTATTCGGGTCAACTTATAGGATATTTTTTACTGCGGGAAAATATCTCATCTCTGAAAAATCTATACTAAACATTAAAACGTAACTAGGGACGAACCCGAATGGAACGAGGGCGAGTCGCTAGTGTTTAGTAAAAATAATGAAAACTTTTAATAACTTACTTATTTTATACAGACTTCTGTTTTATATAATGAATAATCAATTAAACTTGCCTTTGATGAAATATAACTAATTCTGTAATGCTAATTGTTCTTATTTCATAGCCAGTTGTAATATACTAAAATTGGCTTATTAAGTCACTGGTAAATTAATTATTACCCATTAATTTCTAACTAATAGAAATTCTATTTAACAATAAACACTATTTTGCAGCCGCGTAACATCTGTTTCATTATTTATTCATTACTATACTAGCTTTTGTCGGTCGCTTTACACTCGTGTTTTGTATTAAATTCTCGCGTATTGAATATTTATAACCCTTATTTTGTAATGGAGTGGTATGGTGTTATTGGTTATGAAATGTTTATAAAATAAATTGAATTTAATAAAAAAAAAATCTCGTTTTTGAGAAATGTATACTAATCTATACTAATATTATAAATGTAAAAGTTTGTGAGTATGGATCTTTGTTACTCTTTCACGCCAGAACGGCTGAACGGATCTGGATGAAATTTGGCACAAAGATAGATTATAGTCTGGAATAACACATATGCTACTTTTTACCCCGAAAAATATACGATTCCTGAGGGATTTGTTTTTGTTCTTCTAGAGGCGAACCCCAACGAAGCGAGGATGAGCCGCTACCGTTTGCATAAATTAGTCTAGTTGCCTACTTAGTTTTCACGAAAACGATTCTGATGAAAGTTTTGTTAGGTACACTTTGATGCTTTTAAAAAAATAACGCGTAAAATCTATACATAGGGTAAACGTGATTTATACGGAAATTTATTCCATCACAATCATGCCATCAATATTTTTTTCAGATATTTTCCATATGTGTCAACTAAAAATATTTCGTAAATTGTATTTCCATGTTCTATTTCTAGCAACACCCTTAGGGAAATAGTATGCGATGAGACGCCAAATACAACGATACTACTAGGAACACTAAGTTTTCTATCGAGTTTGAAATAGATTGAATTTCTTCCACGGCTTTTTAATATATTCTTCATTGTCTCAGTCCCTTTTTATTGTAATACATTCTAATCAATAACATGATTAAAAATGTTATAATATAGAAAAACTGTTCATTTTTCGTAAAAAACTCATCAAAATACATACATATAATAAAAACAAAACTTCAGTTCTATAAGTAAGTCTAAGTTCTTTCATTCGAAATTAGCTTTCTTGACGTAAAATTCCCTAGACAGCAAATTAATTAGGTATCAAATTTCGTCAATAACGTAGTGAGAGTGAGGTACATGAAAAAGTCATTACCTATATACATAGACAAATAGATACATTAGCATTTACAATAAAAGTAAAAATTGTATTAAAATTATTCAAACCACAACACATCAAAGCTTAATAACAAGTATAAAAATACTCAAGACGATTTCACTCAAAGAAGTTACTTGCTATCGAGACATTATCAAAAGATACCCCTAAGCGCTGAGCTAACAAAATAAACAGCTCAATTGTGTATACTATTCGACTGTCCCCGCTAGTCTCATCTGCTAAGTTAATTAGACCATCTTGTAAAATCCAGAGACTAATCTAACTACAATTTCATTTATTTTAATTTAAAGGAAACAAACATGTTTTTAAACAACACACAATAAATCTGGACAGACTCTTAATTTGCCTTTAAATATCTTTTATCTTAGAAACCATTAAGTCTAAGTTATATTTAGGTAAATACTTTAGACCATTTTAGTATTTAAGCTTGTAGTATGTATTTAGCCCTTTTTTAATGTCCTACTGCTGGGCACGGGCCTCCCTTCAATACGAGGGGGATCAAACCCTAGTCCACCACGCAGGCCAAGTGCATGTTGGCGGACTTCACATGTCTTTCGAAAACTTGCTAGGTTTTCTCAGATATGCAGGTTTCCTCGCGATGTTTTCCTTCACCATAAGTCGAGTGGTAATCATGTTAGAAATGATTTGCACATGAAAATATGAGAGGTGCAAGACCCGGTATTTGAACCAGCTTCACTAAGTTTTCCAAGCGAGCGCGTTACCACTGGGCTACTGCCTCAAGCTTGTGGTAGTTAAATGAAAAGTTCGAAAATATTTTTGTTTTTCTGGAAATATTAATGCGAAACACAGACAGACATTTCAATATATTTTAAAGTGGATATCGAGATTACGTATCGAAACAGTCTATTATTTTCAAGTTACCTTTGAGACTACGTTTTCATGTTTTTAAAAATCTCATTGTTAAATATATTAAATTGTAAGGCACATTGAAAAGTAAAACTATTTTTAAAAATATACAAAACACGTTATTATTACTGATCAATCACGGCAGTGTGGAATTGTGACAAGAATTTATGCTTATTTACGTCGGTAGTAGGCACATATTATTATTTGATTGGAATTGAAAAAGGTTCTTGCCGGAATAGAGGATGGAAGAAGAAAGGTAACCCAATTTTAAGGACTCTTTATTGATGGATGTAAGATTTGAGTGAGGGTGTTAAAAGCTATTTTAGGTATTTTTGTATTTAGCACATAAGAAAACATGAATGAAAACTAATACAACTTAAATATTTACAATCATTTATTGATCCCACGACAAAAAGCGTGTAATATAATTATATAAAAATTTACCACAATTTTACTCTCCCCGATCGTTACTTATTAAGAATACTTCCACAGTAATCAAAGTTAGTACATAGATCTTGAGCTTTCCTTTAGAACTAAAAAAGAATGCACACGTGGGTTTCAGCCAAAACTTAATGCACACATCTTTCCTTATAAGAGACTGTGAACATAGTAATGCATTTGCTTTTGCATTTTGTTGTCTTAATCATATTAGTATATATATATATATATATATATATATATATATATATATATATATATATATATATATATGTATATGTATGTATGTATATGTATATACATACATTTGCATGAAAGTTCTGTTATGATTTATGCCACGATTTTTGCCACTTTGAACGTGATTGACGTCATGTAAAAAATAATGCGCTATTGAAGTATTGGCCTAGTTAAAAAAGATCTCATGTGTATGTATTCAAGAACATGTGTGTATTTAAGAACTAACTAGCCATTCACCCTGCTTCGCTCGGGTTCATCCGTAGGTACGTTTTAACGGTTATACGATATATAGTCTAACCAACAAAGAAACAAACAAATAAACTCTGCTTCTTTATAATATTAGTATACATTAAAACTATTCCCCATGTTCCTTATTTTTTTTAAATTTGGCTATTTAAGGATTAATACTGTTTACATCTAAAGAACACATCTAGAAAAAATCCATGTAGTGTTAATAGTTTAACCTATATAGTAGTATATAATTAATACGAGTTTCGTTTCTATTATATGGCTACGAAACCCTAAAATAAATTAGCCATAAACTTGTATCCTCAATAGTGATTAATTTATTAATTACTTATACATATTGAACGCGTCTCGGAGTGTTGTTTGACGTATTTACTAAAGGTCTTCATCAAAATGCAAAATCGCTGTATGAATAATTCAATGAGGCAGAGTGATCTGAACCCATCGATATTCACGTATAGAACGTAATTTTAAATGACTGGGGTCAATGTGGACAGCAATAATCAGAATTTTACTAAGCTTTATTTATTCAGTCCCATATTCCTATAATAATATCATGCATACATATTTTATATTCAAAGCCAGTTTAGGTTTAGTTTTAGGAAAAAGATGAATTTTCCAGTTGAAATATGCTATAGATTTATATTAAACGTACGAGTATTTCCGCATCAGTTATTTGTTAGTTTTTCAATATTCGGTTTGTACAATAAATCTGTATTTTGTGGCTTACACAATGAAGGCAAGTAGTATTACAAAGAGACCAAAGTACTAAAAATATTGTTTTTCACGCCCAATATCTTTTACAATTATACTATAAAATTTGGCATGCTTTTTTTTTAAAAGATAATTCTGTAAATATTAATGGAATGAGGTTGTCGAATAATGTGATCTCATACATACTCGTACATATGTATAGCGAGAGTTACTTTGTATATTTACAATTTAACCGAAAATATATACGTCTTATTCGTATCTACTACGTAGTTTACACAAAAGCAAAAACACTACAAATCTACAGTTTTTGTATACAATTTGATTATGTATTAAAATTAAAATTTTTAATTGAATCGTATCTAATAAGATTCAAATACTATATTAAAATTATATTTTTTATTAAATCTTATACTTTAGTAAGATTACGATACACGTTTGAATTATAAATGAGAGTTGTAATTCTCTCATATAATATGTTCATATTATGACAATTTTTGCGTTATTTATGTATCTACCTTAAGGGCATTGTAAGAAAAATAGAACATTTTAATAACGTTACATGAAGGGAAATTTACTTTAACAAAGAGCGCTTTGGCCTCCCTCAAGTAAAAATAGATTGCTTGAGAATATTTTTATTTATCTTTAGAGTGTGTTGTGTTTAATTATAATATATTTAATATTTAAATGAAAAATGAAGTTACTGTCGTATTAGAATTTATATTTTATTATCTAATATATAGATAATAAAATATAAATTATGTATATATGTATTTATTACATTACACTGATAAAGGTAAGGTTTAACGCAACTCTAAGCCACTAAAAAGATTTTTTCCGCTTCTTCACAATCATTGTCTTATTTCAGGCAATTTACACTATATCTTAATGAATTATACATCTAAATCTTTCTCATGAATGACTCCATCTATTGGTGATAACCGTAGAAAATTCATTCAGTAGTTTTTGAGAGTATCGCGTTCAAACAGACAGACAGACGCGGCGATGCCATTTATTTTATAATAGGAGTATGTAGTGATATTCTAAATCTCTCTTTGATACACACTTAATTTATATGGTAGCGTATCAAGCGTTATGTACTTCCGACAATGATGCTCACAATATATGTATAGAGTAAACTAAAATATTTTTGAATATCGAGATACACCTTTATTATTGTTTTTAAAAACTAATTAATATAAGAGACAACACATCCTTTTTTTATAATTTTCATTTATATTATGGAGTTAATTATTAAAATGTTGGAAAACTTAACGACAAGTCGAAGTCTTGTTATCAATAACTTAGTGATATTTTAGTAAATAAGGAAAATATTTTTTTATTTATTTAAGTAATACATTAGAAATCATGTTGACAAAACAATGGGTCCTTTATTTTAGTCTCCACTCTCAATGGCTTTTGATGTAAAATATAGGTATTTTTGCGGTTTAGGCGTACAGAAAATTGCTAAAGTTTATGCGGGATCGGTTACTTTCAAGAGAAGCTCAAATACGGGTAAAATGGCAAAGTACCTTTGATCGCTTATTTTGTATGTAATTTGTTGCAAGTTTTTTAATTAATAAAAAGGTTAGAATATATTTTATTTTTACGATGAGACATATCCTATGTTAAGTCCGTCGCCATAAGGCACTCTATGTCCATACCAAATTTCATCGAAATTTATTCAGCAATTTAAGCTTGAAAAGGTAACAAACAGGCAAAAATTAGTTTCAAATGTATAGTACCAGAGTGAATTTTAAGCTATGATAGCATAACTATAATTTTAATAGCATAAAACGTTTAAAATAATATTTTCTCTGTCAGGATTCGATATTATCAAAAAGAAGTATTTATTAACAAAAGTTGCGTTATATTATAGCTATTATAGTTCTTTTCGATGCATTTATAATACATTTTTTATTTTAAATATTAATCCACATAAAGACAAGATGCATTTATAAAGTCTACTCAGACTTTATAAATATTATCAAAAATAGTGTTTTTTTTTATTTTAGATGTTCTTTTCTCTCTATATAATATAATGTATATACATATATTTGTCTGGCACGATAGTGGAACTCGTGCCAACCAGATACATCATTGCTGTTGCTGCTATGAGGGTGATTACCTACACACTTTTTATATATTTTATTCTGTCAAGTTGGCTTGTGCGACTTAAGTATAAAAAAAATCTTTGACTGCACTTAGAACTAACTACAAGACAAATAATAACGAAGCGTGGACAAAATTTAACGTCCATCACCAGTCGTGGCAAGTAGGCAAAGTAGAAATGTAAACATTGTTGTACCCGCACGCACTATTTTATTATAACTAGGTATGAATTTATATGGACTTGATAAGAGATACGAGATCAGCGATTTACCGCGGTTCCGCTTGCATAGTTTATTTATTTATTACTTTTTACTCTTTATAGATTAGCCCATGTGGTTGTCTGATATAATATAAGCTACCTCATGTAAAAGCTATATTCAAGATAATCGTTTTTACGTAAAAAATAATAAATTCATTCATACATCTGTCTACACTAATTTTATAAAGAGGCAAAGTTTGTGAGTTTGTGAGGTTGTAGGTGGTAATCTCTGGATCTACTGAACCAATTTAGATAAAATTTGGTAATAAGATAGTTTGAGATCCTGGGAAGGACATAGAATATGGAGGAAGGAAATGGAAAATGAGGATGAAAGTTTGTATGGGGAATCAACCTAGGGACGAACCCGAGCGAAACGAGGATGAGTCGCTCGTATATAATATACATACATCCTCACAAACATTCGCCTTTATAATATTATTAGGAGACTAAAAAAATTGTCATACTCAGCGTATAGCCCGCTGGAGTTATGCAAGTTATATCTAAATTTAGTATTTTCCATGAGTAAAAGCTCACGTTAATTCATGCTAAGTATTCTATCCGCCTGTAAAAGTTTCGCAAATCTGAGGAGATTGTGAGAGCTATTTTAAAGATAAGTCCGGACTATTATACAAAAAAAAAACAGATTACAGTACCTCAAATAATATAGCTTCAGTATATAGATACTTTAGCAAGTTCGTCACCTACTTAGTTATAGATCAAAAATTGTTTTTATACAATATTGTATTAAATTTATTTTGCACAATATTGTAGTGAAACAAATAAATATGTTAGAAAAACAACAAAAAAGAAGAGAAAATAAAAAAAGAATAAATTCGACCAACATTTCTTAATTCTTTCTAAAGATAACACAGGAAGGATTTAGAATAACAATAAATATCTGCTTTACACTTTTATCTATTCTCACGCTCTATATGCTCTACTATTTTATCTATGTTTTTAGAGTAGTTCTAAAACATAGTTTTAAGTCGAGGATCTTAAAGGAGGTTACAATGTGTTTAAAAATGATTTAAATTTTTAAAAGCTATTTTAAGTTAGGAAAATGGTATCGGTACATTCTGTTCGCCAGAAATTCTTGATACAGTTTAATAAAAGATAAATAAAAAGATATTTTTGTTTATATATTCTATATTTATTCTTTGAAATAATCATATAATCGTTTAAATAATTTTTAATCAACTATTTATTCACTTCCGTAACAATGATTTCCGTTAAAAAATCTAAAGAAGATTCACTTCAAAAATTAGAAATTAATTTACATATCATATAGTATCAAAATATAAGTTGTCTAAGTTTTAGTATAAAAATGTAATTATAATTGTTGTATAATCGAAATTTCTAGATTGATAATATAATTCATACCAAAAAGCTTGAATTAAAACTTAGTAACATTTTTTATTTTGCATGTGTATCATACTATATTGAGAGAGTCACAATGTCGTTTTACTTAGCTTTTTGTTTACTTAATGAGTTGTGAAACTAAAACGTTTGAGAAACATAAATACTAAGACTAATCTACTTTATTTTCTTGTGTTCTAAGGTCTTGTAAGACACAATTGCTTTAACTTTGTAGTTTTTTAATTAATTATTAAATGTGAACAATTTATTAGTAAACATATATAATTATAGTAATTTTGTCACAACCCTTCTAAATAACGTTTAGAATTTAAAGAACTTACAACTTCATACTATTCATTAGCAGTCGATTCGATGCGTCTATCCTGCGAGTCCTTAATACTGAACAGTCCATTGTGTGCTTTAAAGCTTTGACATTGTAAAGATAAAAAAGCTTGAAGCTGTATAAAAGTTTGGACATAAAAAACTGCGGAGCTTTTGTCGATTCTTTTATTTAATATTCATATGTAGTTTTAACGTGGAATTTATTATATGTTGTATGGTTGAATTTTTTTTTCAAAATTTATCTTTAACTCATGTTTGTTATTATAATATCAGTTATTAATGTATTTTATGACTATCGAAATGCTAACAATTTATTCGATAATATAAGCTCTTAATAAATAAATAGCTAAGAACAACTTCGCTACGAATTTCGAATCAACTCCAGGTATTTCAGCAGTAATTTTAATTTAATACAGAATTATCTTTGTTATTTAAGTCTGAATGAAAAGCGGAAGGAATTAAAAGTTAAATTACTCAATAATAAAGTGATTCAACTTACTTAATAAGTTTGATATCATATATTTATTTTCTTTTTTAAATTTATCTAATTTCAATGGAAGATCCCTAGAATAGTCTCCTTCCCATGCTTTAATATAGAAGGAACTTTTTAAAGACTGTTCATTATAAAGTTTAAAGCTCTAATCTCTTGGAGTCATTCAGCCCTTTCTAGTCAAGGAAACTAATTAAAGTTTAACTTTTGTTTGAACTTTAAATCCGTCATCGGTTTTCCTATTCTTGATGTTACAATTCCAAAGAAAGAATTAGCTTTACTTTTTCTTGCTAGCAATAAGATCTATTACTAATTAGTGAGAACGAGGTCTGTTTCTTTTCATCAGAAATCTGTAATCTAGCTTAATCGTGATAGTAATAATACAACTCAATACTAAATTATTCGTCATCTATATATATACTAATGTTATAAAGAGGTAAAGTTTGTGAGTTTGTGAGGTTGTGGGGGGTAATCTTTGGATCTAATGAACCGATTTAGATGAAATTTGGTAAGAAGATAGTTTGATACCCTGGGAAGGATATAAAATACTTTTTATCCCGAAAATCATCCCTTAAGTGGGTGAAAATGGGGATGAAAGTTTGTATGAGAAATCAAGCCAGAGACGAACCCGAGCGAAACGAGGGTGAATCGCTAGTATGTAAATAAAGTGATTTATACTTATATTACTAGTAGTCTAATAGCGTTTTGTTATATACATAAATACTTTGTTTATATGTCGTGAGCATATCGTATGATTCAATATTATTCAAACGGCGCCGTCGTTTTGCAAACACTTGGTGTTACATAAATTGACAAAGGCAAACTATAAAACGTTGTATTGTGAAATAGAGCACTGGTAAAATGAAGATTTTCTGGGTAGAGATTGGTTAGAAGACTTAACCTTACCCTTACCATAATCCGGTCGAATCGAATTCGTTACCAATGCCGCGTATTTACATAACAACTGTTGTGTAAAATAGTTAATTCTTTAATATTTTATTTATTACAAGCGACTTACCCCACAACCTCAGAAGTGTTCTCAGGTGCAAAATAGTATTTTATATCTGCATTAAATTTTATCCAAATCTGTTCAGCCGTTACAACATAAAGGAGTGGCATACATACACATACATACGCATACAAAATCTTTTAGTAAAAAAAAAATAAGTTCATTAGCAATTTGCTTTCAGCATTTTAATCACCAACCGCTTGCAAATAGACTACGCCGTTCCCTCTACATAATACTTTAACAAAAACTAAAACATATCCAACCTAAAGATAAGCAGAGTATATGCAAAGCTCTTAAATTTATTACTGTTGTTGGGAGCTCCATTTTTTGTAGTAACATTTTATAAGGCTGAAAAACAAAACTCACTTACAGCCTCTTGTAGTTCACTATGAATATTTCATTTCTGAATGTAATTTACTGCTAATTCTTTACAGATATCACTTATTTACGTTTTTAGTTTGTTTATTTGTTTTCTAATTATTCCGTACAAGGTGTAGGTATTTTTTTGTTAACTGATATTATATTTGTAGCTTTACTTATTCTCCAAGGTACGTGGTGGAAACACCACTAAGTTCCTAACTCATGGCTGTTACTGGGACTTTCTAAACATATGATTCACCAACAAAACTTGGCCCAATCCGGGAGTCAAACTCAGAATCTTCAGGACTGAAGCCGTACATTCTTGCCACTAGACCACTGAGGCAGTTCAGATCGTTAATTAATCTATACATATAATAAAATTGTAACTAGTCGAATCAGTATATTAATTTATTTTGGAAAATCTTATTGAAATAAACAATATCATCGATACAGAGGCCATATATATCGTTTTTAGAATTTTTGTCTGTCTGCCTGTTACCGTATCACGGGAAACCCACTGGATACTTTTTATTGCGGGAAAATATCTCATTTCTGAGGAAAAATACAAAAACTGCAATGTAAGAGTATACTTATATGTAAAACCTAAGTATTTGGTTTTTGGTGATCTGAACGCGGGCGGAGCCGCGGGCAATGCTAGTATAGGCATAAAGTAAATTATTAAGAAAATCGAAACTAGAACACTAGTAATTAATATTATTTCATAATATTAAAATCTTTACTGGCAAATATCTTTAAGATAATAAACAACCTAATATCAACTAAAGCTGAATTGTTTACAATAGAAGATCAAACTAAGTCATAACAAAGCCAATAAACATTATTTTGTATTCCGATCCATTTATAAACATAGTTATATATCTATTTACTTCAGTCTTTGGTATCATGATCTCAATGTGATTTTTTGTACACATGGTGTTATGTTATTTAAATAGGCATAGGTACTACAGAAGTATCTTGGTCTCATGACGATTTTTGTCAAAATTTTCTGTTTTCGTCTCAAATTTATATTTTAGCTTGTGCGAGAGAGAGAGAGAGAGAGAGAGAGAGAGAGAGAGAGAGAGAGAGAGAGAGAGAGAGAGTATTATTATAATGTAGGTGAGGGTACCCGTCATGAAACATTTTTAACGCACTTTTATTAAGCTTCAGCTTCATTTGAAACTAAATAACATGATTTTAAACATTGTAAGTACCTGTAATATAGTAATATGACACTATTCTGATTTGATTATGGCAACGAGAGATGGATAATAAAACTTTTTAAAAGCTACTAGTAATTTTTTTTAATTTGGGCTTTCCTTTAATTCTTTTGGACGAGTCCCACGCGTTCTCAAGAGCGAGAGCTTTGGTTAAAAGCGTATTTCTTTAGTTTCTAAAACTAAAACTAAGCATACGTTCTGTTTGATAGATTGAAATGAGGTGGAAAAATTACCTATTAACAAATACATACATACATATATCTACATATATGAATGTATTGACCCTGATATGAACATTGAAATACTTTTTTACCGGTATCATAAAAATAAATTATTAAAATGTATAATGTAATATTATAAAAAATCTCATTTCCTGTAATATTTTGTAGGCGTGAAGCACATTTTCTGCATACATATTAATTTGGTGGAAGCATGTCTACAATTTTGCTGTTTCGAAGCATTAAAGGTTCTCCATTGAAATTCAAAAACTCTGTCATGAATAATTCAATGAGACTGTATGGTCTATATAAGTCGATATTCAAAGTATAATTCGTTACTGGAAAGAACTGGGGTAAAATATATAAAATTTACATTTTCAAATTAAAATAAAATATAAAATTTATTAAAAATATAAAGTCATAATCCTTAAAAAGTACTTTTACTCAATTAAAGTAATCATCTCTAGCAGTAATAAGATAGTTTCTCATTTTAAATTGTAATAGCACAAAAGGGTACAATTAAGTAATATTTTTATATTTAAAATTGAAAAATTATTTTTTGGAAATTTTTCATTACACATCTATTTACGTCGGTCGGTGGCTTTCATCGGTTTTATTAAGCTCACGTACACTAAATAGATAGTGGATTTGTATAGACCCCAAATTTTACTTTAGAAACACTAACCAAATAAAATTAAAATGTGCTATGTTTTCAATTCAAACTTTTCACTATACAAAAAGTTTAATTTAACAGTGAGTTGGAAGAAACTTTTAAAAGCTGTGGTTTTAGTTTTTATAACATCTATATAAATCTTAAAGAAAATATTTAATGTACAACTTCAACCATACTATGATTTAATGTTGTTGTTGTTGTCAGCCCTTGTTAACGTTCTACTGCTGGGCACGGGCCTCCCTTTAATACTAGGGGGATCAGGCCATAGACCACCACGCTGGCCAAGTGCGGGTTGGCAGACTTCAAATGCCTTTCGAAAACTTGCGAGGTTCTCTCAGATATGCAAGTTTTCTCACTGTTTTCCTTCACCATAAGACAAGTGGTAATCTCATGTTGGAAATGATTCGCACATGAAAATATCAGAGGTGCGACATCTGGGATTTGAATCTGCATCACTCGGTTTCCTATAATACAGATTTTACTGTATGTATAGTAAACTTAAATTTTTCTATGTCTTAGAGTTTAATTCGAAAGTTTGCTAAAGCCACGCAAGCGAATATAAAAGCTTTGGCTTAATCAGACGATAACCACAAAGCTTTAAAAGTTTCCCTGAACAGTATCCAGTTCCAGCGATCGTGATAATATTAAGTGTAATTTAACACTGTGCGGATATTCGGGTTGGAATTTTCGTGGCTTTGTAGCGATAACTTTTAACAGAACACGTATTATATATTAACGAATGAAAAATAATTTGATATAATTTATATTTTAACTAAATATATTTTTTTTGTTTAATAAATAGTTCTATGAATAGCTTAAAGCATAGGTATATACGCGAGCTTAAATTATTTTATTAATCTATACATATAATAAAATTCTGAGTCGAATCTGTACATTAAATATTTTTTGGGAAATCTTATTGAAATAGACATTATTATCGATAAAGAGGCCGAAAAAAGTTTTTACAATTTTTGTCTGTCAGTCTGTCTAGGAACGCATCACGAAAAAACTACTTGACCGATTTTGATGAAATTTTATATAATTATAACCGGTTATCTGGGTCAACATATAGAATATTTTTTATCGCGGGAAAATATCTCATCTCTGTGAAATCTATAATAAACGTTAAAACGTAACTAGGAACGAACCCGAGCGGGGCGAGAATGAGTCGCTTGTCTATATATAAATTGGTTTTAAAATTTGAAGCTATAAATTCTATTCTAAGTAGATACTACCTACGCCCATCTTTTCGTATCGTTATTACGTCTTAATGAAGTAATAGAGCTTCTTAACAGTGTTGAACGCGTGTTAACTAATTAAGCACACAATGTGATTAGACGTGGTTTAGCACCAACAGTTTACAGTAAGTTGGAGTAACTTCTCGTCAATAACAGTCAAAGATAATTTAAAATAATTATCTTTATAATAACAAATAATAATACGTAATATTGAAAGCAGATTATTAAAATTATTTATACGGAATTTTCCTTTTACTTGTGTTGTAAGACCTTGCTTTTAACCGAAATGGACAATTCTACTACGACGACTATACGACTACCGAATTTAGAAAGTAGAATGAATAGAAATAATATATTCATTACCTACAATATTTTTATTAGATTTTTTTTAAGTACAATTAATACAAGAAACTTTTACGCTTTATAATTTAGCAGAACCCGCAGCTAAGCTCGCGTTAAAAATACAAAAAAAAAAAACAAATTCTTTGGCTTCATCTTATAAGTAATTAATACAGAAACGCTCCCATACGCCCCCCCCCCCCACGCCCTGCGCCACCCTCGCGCCTTGTCCCCGTCTACCATGCCGTGTAGGATTTTCAAAGTTATTTGATTATGTTGGGGGATCATTTTGAAAAACTGTGTTAAACGTGTCTCGTAATTATAATTGAAGAGTTTGTGTACCAATTTTCGAGTCAATTGACCCAAAGAATAAAAAGTTTCACAGAAAATTCAACCCCCGCATTTCACCCTATTAGGGGTGGAATTACGAAAAACCCGTTCTTAATGAATACCTGAACTTCACAAAGAACACACCCCCCAAATTAGATGTCTCTAGAACCAGTGGTTTAGTCCGTGCGTTGATATATCAAGCAGTCAGAACTTTGAATTTTATTATAATTTAATTCAAATTAAATTACAATATGACATATCTTATTTTTATATAAAATAAATAGAAATGTATGGTTTTATTATGTCTCAAAGAATAACGCTAAGGGGTCGGATTGAAAGGCAAAGAAAGAGCTACGAAGGGACAGTCTTTGTGTGGATGTAAAAAGGTAAATAGACCGCGTAATAGAAGTAATGATATATAATATATATAGATCCAATTATATGAGAAATAAGAACGTTTCATTTCTTTATAAATTGCTCGAACTCAACCACGACCAAATTAATCACAGATAAATAAAATATGTAAGTTTAGTTGGTATATATTTCACATTACTTTTTATAGCCTAAATAGGTTATTATGTCGATATTAGTGTACAATCCCGAAACCCTTTTCTAATCCCAGGATGAGCAACAGCCCCTTATTATGATTATTATCCTGCGTGGATATATTATAACTGGAAAGTTAGTGAACTAGTTTTTTTCTAAAACCTCTACGCGCCACAGA